>OY856412.1:913579239-914819239 GCA_963693085.1 Alisma plantago-aquatica
TTGATTCTTATTCAATGTCCGTGGTCTACTCCCCGAAAGAAGTTAGGACAGCCAAATCGCCTCTTTAAGGCACCTAGGATTAGTACTCTCGGCCCGGTGGATGCGGCATATCTAGTTTATACAAAAGAAAGATGCCATCTCTTCCGAAAGAGGTTCTTATGGGCATCTTCGATGAGAAGTCGAAAGCGCTAAGATCGGAAGTTGAAAGATGAATCCTCCTCGTGTGCGTGGCTAGCTGAACGCTTCGCACCTTCCTCTAGAGTAGAAGATTCTCTAAGACATTTGGCATGAGACAGACGCTTCTAAGGATGAATGTCCGCAATGAAAAGAAGAAGGAAGGCAGAGAAAGAAGGGAATAGGAAAGTAGCGACCCCTCTTCATGGCAAAGAGGAACCAGCCACTTCCTTATATACATAATATACATACGCTATGGATTGAGGAGGGGAGAACCGGCGCTACAAGCCCATTAGATTACTTATCTTTTTCCCTATAACTCGAAATATCATTACTCAAAGCAGCCGTTATCTTATATACGATACTAGATTTTGAAAAGAATCATCTTTTTTTGATTGTTAACAGCTTCGAAAGAAGATATTGGAAAAGGTGGATCCTACCTCACATTTGTTGAGAGAGAATCAAAACTGCAATGTTTCGTACCATAGAAAGATTCTTCGAACAATATATACATGGGGTTAGGTAGTAGCGCCGAATATGAAAGAGTCCACCCGTTTTAGTGATCGCTAGCTGTATGAAGTTCAGAAAGGTGCTAATCTCAATAAAGGATAAGCCCCTTCGGAAGGGTGATGCTACTTCTAACTAAGGGTTGAGACGATTCAATAGGCTTGGGGCTCCCTCCCATGCGGGTATCCCTCCGTTTGTTGGCTCCTCAGCGCATAGGGCTCGGGGGGAATGAATTAGCTTAGTCCTATGCTTCCAAGCTACCTATGATTTTCTGGTATGGATGAGCTTCTAGGAAATCCACCAGAGCCTTTCCCTTCACAGATTTCTTGAATCAATATTCTCTCCAATTAAGAGAATAACAGAGACCATTTGGTCAATCGACCTGATTGTTTCATTAAGAACTTGAAAGGGTCTGCTCTTGAGATTAACTTGATCTGATTGCTAATCGAGAGTAGCCTAGCTTTTTGCAGCAAAGACCAAAGCGCAGCACAAATTGGGTTTGAAATTGGCGAATAGTTCTTTTATTCCGCCTCTACGAATCGCCGGCTTACGTAGTATAATGCATTCTCCTTTCCCTGTTTATTCTCTTGTGCTAAAATTCAGAGAATGTTCGCAGGCGGCGAGATCGCTATAGAGGATGAATTTCCCTACCTTACTAATCAACAATACCGGAGCAGAGGTTTCTTAAGAAGTTCCAGTTCCTTTTATGTTATGTTATGGTATAAGGCATTCAAACAAATAGGGGTGAGGCACAGTTCTGATTTTCATCCTCCGTCCCAAACAAAGAAAGAACACGGATTTCATCCAAGGTGCCAGCACAAGAGGATCTTTCTTTCTTTTAGCCGCTAAATCCCCGCAAGCAAGAAGCCATTCTTAGCCCGTCGCTGGAAAACTCTCTCTGGTCAATCAAGTCTGCTGCTGGTCAGAAAGCATAAGCATAACCTTATGAACTTAGAAGTTCTATCGAAGAACTGGCCGGATTAAGTAGAAGAACAAAAGTCTGAAACTATTGTATCCCACCCATCGCCTTCAAGAAAACTCAAGACCCCAAGTTCATTCCCTATCATCCTTACTTGATCGGATCAAAAAGTGTCATTGAGTTCAATTACATGCCCCGATCCAAGAAGAAATTCGCCGACGCCCTGGCAACCTTGGCATCAATGATGAGGGTGACAGAACGTTGTATAACCTCTCCAGGTAGAAACCCGGTACGTCCAATCAATCATACTGCTTGATGATAGAAGAAGATGGACTGGTATTATGATATCAAGCGGTATATTCTGCATCGTGAGTATCCTCCTGCTATCTCTGAAGTCGACAAGAGAACCATTTGTGGCAATGAGTTTCTTTCTCAATGGAGAAAGACTTTACAAAAGAAGTCACAATTCTATGCTACTAAGATGTGTAGATGCCAAAGAGGCAAATTCATGGAAGAAGTGCATGAAGGGATATGCGGGACTCATGCGAATGGGCATATGTTAGCTCGAAAAATTCATAGGGCCGCTGACTTTTGGCTCACACTGGAGACGAATTGCATTGAATATGTGCGAAAGTGTCACAAGTGCCAAATCTCTGCTGACAAGATTACCGCCTTATAATCCCAGAAGTGGGGAGCCAGCTGCTTAAGGTGAGTCGCTTGAGCCGGCGACAAAGGATGAGGAGAAAACCAGGCCTTGAAAGTACTAATCCGACCAGGTCCCGTCCCATACATTAAGGGAGACCCTCTTTTTGACCCTTGATAAGGAACTGGGCCTAGACAGTTCGGAAGAACTAGAAGATTCCACCGAAAGAACTAGTGCTCGATCGAGTTGGGCAGGGATTCTCTACGATGAGATTTTCGGGATTCAAGAAATAGTAAAAAAAAATGGCTGGACGGGACTTCTACTTGCTTGTTGAAGCTTTCACGTTCGTTGCCTTTAGCGTATCATTTGGTCATTTCGGAGAGATGGAATCGACATTTTGAAGCTGTAACATTTTGATTTGATGCAACAAAAAGTGCTTCGCACCTTGTGGGCATGACTACCCTTCTGATTGGGTATCAGAGGCAGGTGCGTATATGAACAACTCGTTTTTCCTTTCTCTAGACCATCGTATAACTACGGTGTGTTGTTCGTTCTAAATCCCTTGGGCAAGTGTCTCATGCGCCCAACAGAGTTAGCAGTTCAGTGAAAAACCGGATGAGGTGGGACGAGTAGGAGATCCAAAAGACTGCTACCATGCTTTTCCGTAGGTCGAGATTCTTTAGTAGTGTGTTTGCGATTTTGTGATTCAAAAAAAGGACCACAGATATGAAATATACCCTCGAAAAACGACTTAGAAAGCTAAGGTTTCACACTGAATGAGGAATGTCACTCTAATTCGAACTCCGCTGACGACACGCACTAAATCATAAGGAGTAGAATGCCAATCATCGCTCCCCGTAACGCCTTCTATGTAATATGATCAATCAAGCCTATCGCTGATTGCGCGCCCGTTGCATTGATTTCACCCATGTCCGCTACAGAATCAAAGGTTGAAACTTCCAGGAAGAAACTCGCCATCCGTACTTTAATAGAATGGGCTCCCCCTTCCCTAATGCGACATTGGCTGCTGCTTTTTTGCCTAAGAAAAGTCGCCCTTCTCTTCTTATCTTAACACCTGTCCTTGCGGAAACAAGTCACAGTCCCTTCTCGACCAGACGAAGGATAGCAAGCCCAACTTACGAGTGGGAACGCTAGCTATATGCTTAACAGACACGTACGCTTTTGAACAGAATGCCCGCTACTCGTTCATCATTCAACTACGATAGAAGCTTGGTTCGTGTTCCGCTTCCAAAGACCCAACTCCCCACATCCCTCCACACTACATTGATGTTGGCTTTGAAGGAAACATTCGATGAGTAGGCGGGGACCCAAGACAAGAGGGAATGAAGATTTTCTCCACAATGCTTCTTTCCTTTACATAACCTTGATGTCATTTTGAACCTATTGGCGAAACTAGTCAGTTTTTTGTCGGACGATTTGTTGAATCGCCAAACTTCAAAAGTCAAAACTTTGTGCAATCTATATACGGATGATAGAGGTCTTAGCCCAATATAGACAATATGCACCCACCTGATGAACCTAGTTCGATTAACTATATCGGCTGACTGCAGTCCCTGATCCAATCGTTGGCCATGGAGTAGTATTGTTAGTTGGGGGGGCACGTAGGTGGAGGAACCTGCTACCTGCTATCTGCTACTTTGGTTTAGCACTACGATAGCGGGTTGATTGAGAGCAGAGAATAAAGACTATTACCTTCAATGGTATGACATAATATGAGGGAGCCATTCTAAGTAGTATCCTTACCAGCCCTTGACATATGAACTCAGGGTAGCCACAGTGCCATGACCTCTTTGATTTCGCTTTCTTCTTTCTCCAGTCTTGCTTGTTAGCGTCTAAAACATCATTGATGGACGTTTCACATGACAGAGTAGGTGAGTGAATGTGTTTATTCTACCTTCGAAAAACGCGACCAGTAAGTCAGCCGCATTAGCAGTTCGCGTGAAATCAGACTCAAAAGCAAAAAGACAGAGGTAGGAGATTAACAACCAGACCAGTAGATTATGGTACTTACGAGTAAAGGTAGAAGGGAACTGGCCGCCATTAACTAATTAATTAGGTCTAGGTAACGAATCAGTCTTTGGGTTTCAAACAGGCACAAAAACCAAATCAAGATCAGGATCCACTATGACAGAAATCAAGCATTTGGTCGAACTCTTTTTTGGTGTCAAGGTAATAGCTATGAATAGCCATCGACTCCCGGGAAAGGGTAGAAGAATGAGACCTATCAAGTAAAGGACATAGAATGCATTACAGACGTATGATCATTAGGCTTCAACCGGTCTATTCCACCGAAAAGAAGTTCAATCAAAAGAGGTTTTTTTAGCATTCAGATAGATTGATACAAAACATCTATCCTCTCACTGAAATCCTCCTAAGCCCATTCCCTAGCTGCTATCCAAAGGAAAGTCCCCTCATGAGAACTTCATCACACAAGTCCACTAAAAGTCAAGATCTTTCTTCGTCAAATTCGAAAAGTGTGTAAATGTGCTGCTTTTCGAGCATCTTATTGTCACAGGGGATGCTGAACAAAGATTGACTCAATCCACGGTTCTGAAAGATGGGTCTGATTCTCTTTCTGAATTAACAAAGAAAAAGAATTCATGGTTGAGGCCCACTCTTCCATCTCATGAAATAACAACTGGAATAGCGGAAATCGGGTACAAAAGGGCAAGCGTTCCCCTTCATCAAACTGTCTGCACTTGCTAGGGCATACCCGATCACCTGGCGGGACCCAATGTCAAAGGGTCCCCCCACCCCTATTCAAACTTTCCCAGCGGCATTCATGAAGTTTGATCCCTGACGACTAGATTTGGAATCAAGATGTATTGTCTTTTCCGTGTGTCCATCTTTTCCTTCTTTTTCTGAAATCCTTGGAGGTGCGAACGAGCGAACCTGAGGTCAAATGTTCCAATCGATCGAACCTCGAGTTGTGTTCCATCCTACCGATCCAGGAAGGAAGCCAGGAAGCCCCTTCCATAACATAAGGTGCGGTGCGATGTTAGGTGGTCGAAAGAGCATGCTGTATTACGAAAAAAGTCAAAAAAGACTTGGTGTCTTCAACCCCGGCCTGCCCTAGTTCCCTCACTCAGGGAAGGATAGCGGTCTCTCTCTCTTTTCTTTTCGAAGAATTGTCAAAAGAAGAAGAGTGAGGTAATGTGATCCCTCCCTAGGGAGCCCCTTTCGGAACGGGACGTGGGGGTGCCAGGCCCAATAGTTCGAGAAAGTCCCAAGGCCCAGAGCGGTGCACGTCCGCCGGAAGCGGTTTGGCGAAGGGCAGGAATGCGCGAGATTTCTAGTCAAGAAGGTCTGTCATGGCATGTCCTGATCTGAGGTGGCTGTCTATGGCCCACAGGTGAAGGCCGACATCTTTTTATTCAAGAGAAGAGTTGTAGAGCGTACGCCAGTTGGATCAAGTTCCGGGTTCTGGCTTTCCGTCGCCTGTTCTGGGAGCAAGCGAGTCGATAAAGGAGAGCAGTATGTTGAGTCATCGCACGATTCAAACGGACCACATTACCGTGATAGCGTGCGAGCAGTGGAGGGAGAGGTATGATTCTTTAGAGTTACAGTAAAGGAGGGGCCTTCCGAAATTGAGCCCCAGCTTCCTGCCAATCGCTTACGATAGGATCTTGCTGCCGAATGCTTTCGATAGCCTGGAGTAGGCCTCCAACTAGGGCATTAATACACCAACGAATACAAGAGTAGGGAAAGAAAGGGCCCGAAGGGATAATCCCTGTCAATCTTTCTCATCTTTCCAGCATGTCTTTCTCCTTTGCCCACGTGGCGGTGTAAAAGAATCCCTTAACAATTACCTATTTTGGGGCTTTGCTCTTTGCTTGAGATTATAAAGATGATTATCTATCGGCATCTGAGTCAGTTATAGAATCTGACCTTGGCTATAGGTCCCATAGGTCATTCTTCAGGAGAAGTCCCGAAACTCCACTAGTCAATTGATAGGATCATGGCAGATACATTGGCTTCATCGAGATCGGATAGCGCATAAGAGTTTCAGAATGAGAAGATTCTCTTTCTACACTCCCGACATATTCTGCCTCTTCCTTGCCTGCCTCAGAATATTCCTTCCTTTTCGACTGGTGGGACGAAGTCGCATTGATTGAATCGGTTCTGGTCTTCGCTGAAAAGTGAGGCTTTTACTTGACGAGTAGACCTCCTTCCCCCACTTATTGGTACCTGCAAGAAGCTGAGTTTCTTTGCTTTCTTTCATCACAGTAGTTGAAAAAAGCAAAAGTCAAAGCAGCGGTTCTCTTCTCTCTCTTCTATATATATTTCCCGAAGGGCCTACGGGACTCTTTCCCTCACTCATCTGACTCCTCCTCAGGGAATGAGTCAAGGAGAAAGAGAAAGTGTTCCCGTGGGTAGGAAAGGGGGGGCTCAGATCATAAGATGAGATCATTCAGTCTGAAATTGAGTGTGGAGAGCTCGTCCGCCGAGGCAGACTCCCCATTCCCTAGGGCCCAAGCATTGTCAAAAGTGCTCCTTTGGACCCTTTGACCACCCGAAAATCAGTATACTGACAAATTGCTTCTGACGTCCTCCCGTAAAACAACCAGCAGAACCCATTTCTCGTTCTATTCGGATATCAAATCTCAAATCAGTCTTGTAGACTCACGTAAACCATCTGCCTTGATGCTGCCCACTTCAGTAAGAAATAGAAGAGTCAGGATTTGGCTAGCGGTATAAGCAAACGAGGAAATATGAAAGAGAAGAGGAACTTGTACCGAAGAACAGGCCGGATTGAGTAGAAGAACGAAAGTCTCCCACTGAGAGAGGACTATTGAATCCCACTGCGGCCATCGCCTTCACTGCTTGAAAACGGCCCACTTCGCTGACGGAGACCTCACTTCCTGCGACAGCCCCCCAGGGGCATTTAGGACAACTCTTTTAATGAGCACAACCCACAACGTCGGGACAGTCCCGACAAGACGGTTGCCTCTCCGAGAAAGGGTAAAGAAAGAAGGCCCAGGCCTACGATTGGAAAGCCCGACGCCTTCCCTTAGAAAGCTAAGGATTGAGATGAGACTTCGGAGGATGCCCATGGAACGTCGACTTATTTGATTCTTCTTTCGTGGCGTGGAGGTGAAGATGCAATATGAGATGTCAGGCGTGCAACAGCCTGCTGAGATAATAGCGTTCACAGCGGAGGAGAAAGACTCATCCTCTGGAAAAAGCTTGATCTTGACTTTATTACTTTGACTTCCTTTGCCCCTTTATCCTTATATTATATATATATTGCCTGTGCCAGTTTGCGCCGTACTGAACCCCCCAAAGAAGCAAGAGATACTGAAAGCGATTGACTTCTTGCCTCCGCTTCTATATCTATAAAAGTCAACAACTAATCCTTTCCTCTTTCATTCTGAATGAACTCCATAGCTTGGAAAGAAAACCTTTTCTCTTTCGTTGTTACAGCCCCTCTCTAATCTCTTCCCCAAAGCTCGTTACTAAATAAAGAAAGCCCATAGATCGAAACTTCTAACAGGCTATCTCCGGATTCCTTGACTAATTGAGCTTGAAGCGAGTTTTTGACTAATAAGTACTAGTAGAAGGGAGTGCTACTACAGGAGAGAGGGAAGTCATGATCAATCGCTTAACCCGGAGGATCTCATTCCAGTTTGACTTCTATGCCTAAAAGAAAGGCGCTATTATTGATAGTTCTTCTTGCTTCAGTTCCCTATGAGATTGATTGAACAGAGCTTCTTGCTACATAGAAATGCCCGACGAGCCCTACAAGACAGAGTAATGGGAAATGTTAATGCGAACTCAAAGAATGGAGAGGGGAGATATTGAACGGAAGCACAAGAACAAGCAAGTTATCCCTTGCTAAAGGAATTCTTACCAAGGGGCATAGCCCTATGTATGTATACTACTGCCAGCCTTTCACTCCTCAAGTCAGGAACCAAGCTACGAATGAGCGCTATTTCTCATTCTCAAGGAATTCTCCAAAGCGAGTCCTATTTACTCCCCCTTATTTTAGTGGGCGCAGACGAGTCCCGAGCAAGTACGGAAGAGAGTAGAGGGAAAGGGGATATTGAATTACAGGAAAGGAATAGCAGACTGTGGAAAGCAACTCTCCTAAACGGGAAAAAGCAAGGTACCCCCCCTCCTATCTCAGCAGGATCTACTTCCTCGCCCAACACAAACAGGTTTCAGCACCTAGCAGATGATGAAGACCCAGAGAATCTCACTGACGCCGGCAGCATCCGGGCAGGTGATTCTAATGACTGAAAACCTCTCCATTATGGCCTGGAATGTTCGGGGGCTCAATGATGTTGAGCGCCAGGACATGGTCCGGGAAGAAATTCGACGAGTGAAGTGTCGCTATCCTTGTCGAGACGAAGGTGAAACAGAACAATGTCAAGAAGGTGACTCAACGAATTTGGCCAATGGCTAATTGGCTTACAAATCATGAGAGTCACCCATACGGCGGAATAATGATAGCCTGGGAGTCTAATTTGCTGCAGATTAACAAGCTAGCAGAGGGAGAGCAATTCATTCATCTTGAAATGATTGATAACGGCAGGCCGCGACTGCTGGTTACAGCGATATACGGCTCCAATGATGATAACCAAAGAACAAAGCTATGGGACTCCCTTAGGCAGCTGTGTAAGCATAATGATGCTCCGTGGGTGGTAGCTGGGGACTTGAATGCTGTGCGGATAGCAGGTGATAGGCAAGGTCGATCGATGCTCCATGGAGGATTTTCACAATTCTGGACACTGACTTGTTTGAATTAACAGCTAAAGGGCCATGGTTCACCTGGGACAACCGCCAAGAAGGTAATAAGCATACTCTATCTAAACTGGATAGGACATTAGGAAGTATGAATCTCCTTGATGTTTTTCCAGACCTTTGGGTCGAGATACAACCTACTATAGTTAGTGACCATCGGATACAGGTGATCCACTGTGATATGCCTCAAAGAAGAGTTAACCTTTCGATTTCTCAATGCATGGACTGGAAAAGAAGGATTTCAGGAGGTCGTGAAACAAGCATGGAATGCAGAAGTCAAAGGCTGTCCCATGTACAGGATCGTACATCAATTCAAACTCACAAAGGCTTATTAAGTGGAACAGGGAAAAAATGGGAGATCTCACTGCCAGTCCCAAGAACAAGCAAAATGAGGCTCTCGCCCTTCAACAGCGGATCTGGACCCAACAAATCTGCCATTGAGAGAAGCAGCTAACGCCAAGAGGAAGGAAGCATTTACTGCCATGAAGGATGAAGAGTCCATTATCAGACAGAAATCTCGAGTACAGTGGTTGAAACTGGGTGACCGCAACACAAAGTTCTTCTATAACTCCTTAAAGAACCCCCTAAAGATCAGAAGACACAGGAACCAAATCCGGCGTCTTGATATTGAAGGAGAACAGGTAACAGATCAAATATCAGGAAGCATATATTTGAATATTATACTAAGTTCTTCAACAGTGGCCAGACCTGCACTTCTGAATGGTGTAGAGATTGGGATATGCCGGCCCTCAACCACGAGCAAATCCAAGAACTGTGCTGTTACCAGGGAGGAAATAGAAGTCGTGATCAGGGAAGCAAATGGGGACAGAGCACCTGGACCTGATGGATTTCATGCGCACTTCTTCAAAGCGACTTGGTCCATCATTGGGGATGAAGTCACCAAGGCCATTCCTAATTTCTTCCAAAGTGGCAGACTACTGCGTGAAGTCAATAAAGCATTCATTGCTCTTATCCCAAAGAGTCAAGATGCTTGTAATATCAAAGATTGGCGACCCATCTCTCTCTGTAACTGTTTGTATCAAATTCTCCCTCAAATCCTTGCTAATCGCCTCCAAGCTATTCTCCCCAGCCTGATCAGTCTGAATCCCATTTTGTTAAGGGGAGGCGAATCACAGATGCAATCTTGCTTGCAAACCAACTCATGAGTGACTTTAAGAAGAACGCTCGCCCAAAGTTTTGTCTAAAGGCATATCTCAGTAAAGCGTACGACTCAATAAATAGAAGATACATTATACAGATGATGCAAAGGATGAATTTCCCTCCTTGCTGGATACAATGGATCGATGAATGCATGTGTTCGGCCTCATTCCAGGTGTTGATCAATGGAGAACCGACAGAACAAGACAAATTTGATCCATTTCACGTAGGACTGGAGCTGATTCCAGTAAGTCTCGTACTATTGAGCTGTTCTGGAACTATTTCTACAGTCAGCTGTCGGGCTAAGTCTTTCACTTCGGGTTCTAATGTTGGTCAGTATCACGATGATGTTATAAGGTTGTTGTTGGATTCAAGAAAAGACAAGGTATTGGGTTTACCAAGACAGAGTTGATTGATTTATAGAGTGTGTGAACAGCACAGTGGCATGTTGGAGAACCAATGTTTGATCACCATTGGTGCCATCCTATGACTCACCATGAGATGGGTCATGAGGGCGAGGTGTGAGTGTCTTTGGTTTGACACTTGAACCTCTGGTTAAACTTGGAAAGGGACCGGACGAAGTTCCCTGGGGTCATCAGTTTTGTCTGGTGACCTGCCAAACTGGTTTTGTTTTGGGGGCCCCCACGGAAGAAGAAAAAAGGGCTATAGGTGGGCCATTTGCTATTGCGAGGAGGGCTGCTCGCCTTTTTGACGGCTTGGCTTCTCCCTCGCTCCCATGTAGTGGTCGGCCTCCCGACGGAGTCTTCCTACCATACCAGGATGCCTACAGATGTCCCGCTTCGCCAGAAGCAAGACGAGGCTCGTAGACGTAGACAAGGCTCGTTCCATGCTTGACTGACGAGCTCGTGGGGGAAGGCCTCGCCCTACTGAAAGGAATTCTCCTGCACTCAACTCGCTATCTACTAAACGAGCGTCCAAGCGAATTGAGCGAGCGAAGCCTTCCTCCTGGGGCTTCCCCCTTCTGTTATAACCCCCTACGGTTGGGGAGTTTGGAGGATTAATTGATTGGATACCCAAGAACCATAATCTTTCAAAGACACGGCTTCTACGACGATAGGCATAAAGGCATGATTAGTTCCACAAATCTCACTACACTGACCATAGTAAACTCCTTCTCGTTGTACCAAAATGGAGGTCTGATTTAAACGACCAGGTACAACATCACATTTGACACCTAAGGAAGGTACAGCCCAACTATGAGTTACATCGGCAGATGTTACAATCATACGTATATGACTTTTGGCTGGTACAACCACTCTATTGTCCACTTCTAATAAACGTGATTGACCCAATTCTGGATCATCTTCTGGAATCGTATAACTGTCAAAAGTGAGGGAGTTTTCATCGGAACTGTTATAGACTGAATATTCATAAGTCCAATACCATTGATGCCCCACCGCTTTTATAGTAATGGCTGGATCTACTACTACCTCGTCCATTGAGTATAAGAGAGCAAATGATGGGAGGGCAATGAACATCAGGATGATACTTGGAAATATGGTCCGAATAATCTCTATAGTAGTTCCATGAACAATCCGTTGCGGGATTGGGTTTTTTTGCTCGTGGAAATGCCATAAAGCGCGAACCAACATCCGTGATACGAAAACCAAAATCAGAATGAGGAAGAAAAAGATATCGTGATGTAAGTCATTTATTCCTTGCAGGAGAGGTGTTGCTGCGTCTTGAGATCCTAATTGCCATGGTTCCGCAGCATCACAAGGGGCGATTGTGAGGAATAGCCATTCTAGAACTAGAACAATCATTGGGTTCATCTTCTTCTACCTCTGACGCCCTGCCCCTCGACGGAAAAGTCGCGAAAATCATATGGAGACTTGTAGAAAGCGTGCTTGGGTTTTTCCCACAAGACGTCTGATGGGAGGGAGAATGGTATGCAATGCGCATGATTTTCGAGGGAGCAGAGAGGTACACTGAACACCCACCCAATCTCGAACAGACAAACTTTCCACCTCTATTCCTGGCTTGAACGGCAAGGGGGACGATGCACGTCTCGGATCGATGGAGCTTGACTAAGGGCTGGGATTCACGTTCACGATTCGAGACTTCATATGATGTTTCACGCGCGCACGATTGATTCCACATATTTGAGATTTGTGGATCATACGATTCGTTTCATATCATGCTCTTTCTGACTCAACTCGTGCCTTTCTTACTGCTATAACATCTACTCCCGAGCCTCTTCGTTTTGCGGATTCCCTCATTCATCCTGAGTGGAAGAAAGCCATTTATTAAATATAAGCAAGCACTTGAACGAAATTTGACTTGTTTGTTACGCTACCCGAAGGAAAGAAGGCCGTGGGATCTAGTTGGGTGTCAAAGTTTGAATTCAAGCCCACTTCCAATGGAAGCATAGAGAGATACAAGGCACGTCTGATTGCTACAGGGTTTACCCTTTTTGACTTTACACAGAAGGGCGGCATCGTAACCAGGTCTCGCTCCAGCAGTGGCCAAGATGAGTCAGAGTTGTACTCTCTATTGCCGCAGACAAGGATTGGCCGTTGTTTCAACGTCGATGTCAAGAATGCCTTCTTGCATAGAGATAGATCGTCGAAGAGTCAGTCTACCCATAGCGTAGTACCACCTCCCGGTCTATTGAAACCTTCTCCCCCGTATGCAAATTGAAGAAAGCAATCTATGGACCCCAATATCCAGAGCGTGGTTTGACAAGTTCAGCACAGCTATTACAGTCCTCGAGAAGCAAGGCTGACTACTCAATGTTCGTCAAGAAGAGAGCTCAAGGAACTAAAATGCTCCTTGGTGTACGTTGATGACATTGTTCTCACTGGGGATGATCCAGAATCGAAGAGGTATCTAAAAAAAAAGTCAATCCAACTACTCGATACAACGATCTTTTGGACCGTGTTCTTAGGCACCGCGATGCAATCATATCACATCTCAACTGGGCATGTATCTTTCTAGGTTTTCATAGTTTTGGCTTGTATATTCATAATGATACCATGATTAGGACGCCCTCAAGATATGTTTTCAGATACCGCTGTACAATTACAACCCTTGCTCAATGGGTACAAAACACTCATGCTTTAGCACCCGGTACAACAGCTCCTGGTGCAACAACAAGCACTAGCTTAACTTGGGGAGGCGGTGAATTAGTAGACAGGAAAGAGGGAAGGAAGTCAGTTGAATTTGCTAAATAAGAGAAAGGCAATGCAATTGACTTGCTTACTTGTTAGAGTAAGGCTTCGATTCTTTCAATCAGAAGGTCTTCCTGCTTTAGTCAATCAATGCAGAGGTACCTCTTTAGTAGCACTACTCTTCCTATAGGGCTTAGGTTAGGGCTTCTTTAGCACATAGCTAGTTTGAAGCGGGACTGGGGAATTTTCAAGCTATGGGTCTTCCAACATCAGCCCTTTCAGGGAAAGATCGTTGTCTAGTTATAGTGTAGGAGAGGAAGCTTAGCGAACGAGCGAGAGAGTTCCTGGAAGTCAGACTTGTTCGGAAGTTGCTCCGATAAGAGAAAGAACCTATATTATTAATATATCTTGTACGGCTATCTAATCCATCCCACTTGCTGATCGATAAGATGTATCCTAAAGGACTTGATTCCGCCCTCTTATGTCTGCGGCACTGTAGCTCCCGCTCATTGCCCTTTGCTATCGCCTGGCTTCGGACTCGACTAAGACTTCTTTCAATTGCTTACCCTCGGGCAGATCATCCTTTAGAAGTAGAAGTGGAATGGAGGAATGATAGCAAGAAAGGAGAAGATCAATAGTCGAGATAAGAGCGGTCAGAATTTACAATGACAAGAACAATCAACTATTGACTTCCTTAAGAACGTTAATAAAAAAACAGAGTGCCGTTATAACAGTGGAAAGAAAGTCTTTGCCGCCGCTAGTCAGAGGAGAAGCGAAAGTCGTCGAACTCCTTTGCACGGGATTCTTCTAGCTTCAATCGAGAAAGGAACCTTGACCAAATTCAAAACTTGACATCCATCAGAGCGGCAGGCATGGAAAAGAGCCTTGGGTTGAGACAGACGGGGGCATCCGCAGCCCAGTGAGATCCTATCGGTCGTTAAGGACCTATTCCAACCAGTCAATCAAAGATAGACGGGCAGGCTATTTGATCAGTATTTCCCGTATAGAAAGAGTGCCAGAATTCATCTTATAGCTTATAGACGGCCATCTTGCTTTTCTTTTTTTCTTTTTTGGTGAAGAAAACTTTCACTTGAAAACCATACTCTTCTCCTGTCACTGAGACTCATGTAAGGCACTAGCGCATGCAGCGGAGAAGAAAAAGAGGTTCGCTCTAGTTGAGAAGTTAACTGCTTTCCTGACCTATTCCTGCAATTGCGCTTAGTCCAAGCTACACCCGCCCCTTTGACTTATGGCATCATCGACTTTCAACCTAAGCGATTTCATAACCCTTTCGAAAGACCTCTCTTTCGGGATCAGTCCCGTCCCTAGATGTAGTAGTCAATCAGCGGGACATTCAAAGAAGCTACGCACCTTCACTGAATGTTAATGAAAGCAAGCCCTTTCATCCTAATCTCATCTACTGAAAAGGGGGCCTAAGTAGCGCCTTCTTTTTGGGACACATAGGCTATTACAAACGCATCATTAAAGACTTTGCGAAGCGCGGAACCCCGGAATAGAATCATTGCAGAAGAAAGGTATAAAGGTTGGGGACCGGAACAGGATTAAGCCTTAAAGCATGCGGATGAGGCTGTCCGGTTTCCGGATTGGAATAAGGAGTTCATACTTCAATCTTAGGAAAAGGAGAGAGGAGACACTAAGATTGCTGATTCACTCTTCCCTCCGATCCCCGCCTATCCATCAGCGAAAAGATCTGGTTCGGAAGTCCCTATCAGCTAATGAAGAGAGGGGCGATTTGACGACGATGTATTCGAATGATGTTAACAATGTTTTGGAAGAGTGGCACGGGTGGACATGTCGGTGCGGATGCTACTGCCCGCAATCAGTCTTTGGCAGGGATATGGGGTTGGGGATGTCAATTAATTCCTACCTTCCTGTGATGCATGTCAACGAACTGGCAAAGAAAGGATATCGATGAAAGGAGTGGCGGCTAAGCTGGGAATTGACTCTCACTTATGCCGTAGAAGCCATCTGCAATGTTAACAGAATCTTTTATAGGTAAAGACAGACAAAAGATATAGGAAAAGAGATCATCTATCACCTGACATGTGACTGCTAGCCCCAGAAACCCAAAAAAATCACTGGGAGTGGAAGAGAAAGCAGCAGGGACTGACCTCCATCCTTCCAGTCGCTTACCTACCTCGAGGAGTGACTCTTTTTCTGGTCTTTAGCTGAGGGAAAGAAGGTCTTATGGCCTGCTCAAGAACCTGTTTATGGCAGTGGAGAAGTGGAAGAGGATCGCGGAAGTATTCTCACTATGGTGATTCGGTGAAGAGGGCCTGCCGCCTAGTGATTATTGTTGAGATCCTATTTTCTTCTGGGTAGACCTCCACGATATGCGAATGTAGCTACTTATGAGTATGTTCCCACTCCTTTCTACCACTACTGAGCATCAAACTGTATCTGTGTCTGAGGCTGAGTACACTAAGTTCCTTCAGTATCAAGCAGCAAGTAATCTGTTCCTACTGCATCATTCGCCCTACCTTTCTTTCGGACAGGAAGTGTTCCAATTAGGCTAGAAACCTACTCCTAACAAGGAGCGAGCACGGATTCGTTCTTCCGCAGAAGGAGGATCGTCGGCTGAAGTTCAGTTGCAAGCAAGAGAACGGATGCACGAATGCGAGTTTTTGTTGTAGTTTGACCGTCACAGTCTGTCCTCAAGGCAATAGAGGCATCCATTCCTGCTGTTGGTAATAGAGAGTCCAGTACGACTGAGATAGGCTTTCGAAGAAGGGTTTCACTTGAAGTAGGAACTAGGGCTTAGAACTGCTGTGTCGAAAGGGAAAATCTTTTCGAGATTGAACTTTGAGGGATAAATGTACTTGATAAGCAAGTAAGTAACTAAGCCAGGGTTTTGGGTCCACTTGTCTTTAAAGACCTAAGAGGACTTTTGGGTCTTGGGGGAGAAAGTTCTTTTTTCATCAACATGTTTTTTTGAAGTAGAAAGTCCTTCGAACGAACCCACGTGCCATCCTCCATCTCTTTCTTCGATGGGAAGAATAGCCATCAGTTTACAATCATTCCTCTTACCTCTTAAGGTAGCGAGTTCAGAGTTCACTACTAGGTAATGAAAATGAAATAAATGGAATGTTGGGTTACGATGCTTCTTTTGGTACAGCCCTTAGATAGGTTGGGGAGAAAGACGACATGAGGAACAAAGTAGCTCGACCGTAAGGGAGAGGTACAAATCGAGCTAAGCGAGAGGTCATGTGCGTTGCTTTTTTTCTTGTCTAACGTTGATCTTTTTCGCCTGTTCTGGTTAACCCCATTCCAGTCTATTAGGCAAGGTCTGTTCGATTGAGCTTCTATTAGTCATCTTAGACGGCAAGCAGCTGAACTTTTTTTGATAGATGATAGATCTCAAGGGCAAAGGACTCATTCCGGGCATGACTCGGAAGATGAAGAGGGGGCAGGCACTTTAGGCCAGTCCTATGGGTTCCTCATTTCCCTATGGTCGAGCGGTTCGGTTGGCCTGTGATGAAGAAGAACGACGATGATGACAATTCCGCTAGTCACGGAGCTTAGTCATAGGTGACACTCTGATCCTGATGCCTGAAGGTGAGATAAGCAATCGTCCTTCTAGGGCTCAGATATCTTTTGAGGCACAGTGTCTTTCAACTAAGCGCTGAGCCCCTGCGATGACTAGGTCAAGCGGCGTAACTGAAGCTTCTTGCGCCTAATTCAATTGAGCTGCTAGGCTTCCTTACCTAAGCCCTGACTCGGAAATTCAGTGGAAGACGCTAAGCCTATGTTCATTGGCCTTTTTTCGATGTCAATGCTCTTGATTCTATAATCTAAATAAGGGTCGAAATAAGAAAGTCTATACTTTTCTCTGATTCATAGTGGGTTTGGCTATTAGTCACTTTTCTCGCTCCTCAAGAAAGACGGCTAGAAACTCCCTATTATGAATGGCTTCCTTTCAGGTTTATACAGACCATACTGTTCTAACAGGGCAGGGGAGACGGAGAACTAATCTCATACAGTACAGCTATGACCGGGCAATAGCGCAGATAAGATCAGACTGAATGTGTGAAGGATATGGTTCTGGTTCTCTTCTGTCCCGTTCCTTCAATCAAAGAAGAATCCATGCCCAGGGCTAGTGCCAGCGCATACTTCCCTGCGTGCCTAACATCCACTCTTTCTAGTCGAGTGCCTTGCGGCGCCTTTAACGATGAGAGAAGGCGATACCGAATATAATAACTCAAGGGCACTGGCTACTCCATCAACTCAATTTCTTTGATTTTCATTTGATGAAGTGACTGATCAAGTCTCCATTTATAGAGTGCTAGAGGGATCTCGCAATGCAGCATGAATTGGATGGCAGGCCTAATTTTGACTAGTTTTCCGCACGACTTTTCTGCAGTTGAAGACTCTCATGCCTTTTTCATGAAAAACTGGCTGGCTCTAGCTACCAAACAAAAGATCCCCAAATCACACTGCCTGTGTGAATTGAACGAACTTACAAGTACAACCAGCTTACGTCAAAAATCTTCCATGCCAATAGACTCGTGACATCCATGTACTGAGTCGTCAAATGAGCCACGTTAGCAAAGCCCAAGCTTATACGCATTGGCCCACAGGGTGTCCCAAGAGGGCCCGAATGAACCCAGCTTACATGAACCATCAAAGAAAACAAATGAAGACTTGGGCCTGTCAAGCCTGCTTTACTCGATGGAAGCCCACAGACGCTGGATCTGTCCAAATGAAAGTAAAATCACATGAAGCAAAGGGGATCCGCAACCAGTCAATCATGCTATCCTTACCTTCCAACCAACCCCTTCGATTCCGCTTCTGCAGCAGTCTCAAATCTTAGTCCCTTGATGCCTACAGCTCAATTTCTTTTCCAGTGATGGCGAGAATCCGCGGAACTCTGCTTTTTCTTCTTGTCTTCTTTCTAAATGGCATCACAGCTACACGAGAGAAAGCGGTGCTGCCCACTCTGCCGAAAAAGGGGGCCGCTTTCTTCCCCCCAAAAATGCCAATTCCACCATCAGGGCCCAGCAAGCAGCATAATTCTGTTCTGAGGCTGCCTTTCATTCCTGCAACAGTAGTATATGGTTCAAAGCGCCTTGTTCCATCCGGCGCGAATCCCCTCCTAGTATAGTGGAGGTGTTCTTTCTTTTTCTATCCCTAGATGACGGGCAATAAAGCCAATCAATTTCCCATAGGTCCACTCTGTCTTGTGTGACTGCGTGTGCTTGTTAGATTGCTTGGGGTTCTATATGGGCTCTTTGTCCCCTTAGGACAATTTACTTACTTATAGGCTGTCTGGGTCCTATACCTTTAGAATAGGGGAGGGCTTTGAATTAAGCCCAATCTGTGGTTTTGTCATCAAAGAAGATCCAATTTTTTTGGACTCATAAGGGTTGGCCCATTACCTTGAGTGAGGCCTAAGGTGTACACCTCTTGTCATGAAGATGTGATCTTATCCACCGTTGTTCTAAGCCCAATCCTCTCATCTTAGGGTAGGATATACATAAACCATAAATCACGGGAACTTCTCATTTTTGATTGACAACCTATGTTTAGAAACCATCATCTTTATGACTTGAGTATTTATAAACAAAAGAAGATGCTCTTCCATTTAAGAGACTCAAAGAATCTGATCCCTGGTGGTCTGGACGATCTTGCTCAACATTTATGCCCAGAGTTAGGTAGTAAAGGTGACATCAACCATGAAGAAGTGTCTGTGTCTAATCTACCCGAAAGTTTCATAGAGTATTTGAAACAGGACATCATCTTACTTGCTGGAATAATGAGGAAGGCACAAGATATCTATTGGGAAGCTTATCATGTTGATATTGAGAACAAGATTGAACTTCCATCTCTTGCTCTGACTATCTTTCGTCAGAATTCTGACGATTCTGTCAACTGGCCAATCCATATTCCAAACCTGAATGAAGATACTTTCATTCGCCGTGGTTACTATGGAGGTCATGCTGGTGTCTATCTTCCTTATGGTAAGGATCTTGACTATTACGATGTGAATTCATTGTATCCTTTTATCATGAAGAACTTCCATATGCCTGGTGGAACAATGGGTAGGTCAATTCGAAACAACCAATATAGATGATTTGTATGGATTTCTTGAGGCATATGTATCATGTCCAGAGAACCTCAAGAGACCCTTTCTACCATATCGAAATCAAGATGACACTCTCATATTCCCTACAGGTTCCTTTACAGGAGTTTACTACAGTGAAGAAATATGCCAAAAGGGTTACGAAGTCACGCAGAGGGTACATATTTGAGAAGAAGGAAAGCCCTTTTGTCAACTATGTGGACACACTCTTTGAAAAAAGGTCAAAAGCCAAGAAAGAGGGTAATGTTCCCTTATCCTATATTTGGCCTGATGAACTCTCTTTATGGTCGGTTTGGTATCAACCCTGAAAGTACAGTGACCGGGATCTGTTCGAATGAGCGACAAATTATTTAAAGAAAGTGGTTTTCCATGTCAATTCTCTGAACCTTTTTCTTTCGAGATCACTTTCCTGTCACTCTGGTTGAGCAGATGTGTTTGCTTCATAGCTGCCCGGCGAAATCCGCTTAGATTCCTAAGGCAATGAGCGACATAGAATTTATGAAGAAAGAATGTCCTCCTGAAAGACTTTCCAAGAATGAAGAGACAATGCCCTGTCCATCTCTTGGGGGTCCATGCACGGAGTTCCACTTGATGGATTTTTGGCAGCGGAGGAGGCAGGTCGACCATCCTGAGTGTGACACTTCATTCCCTTTCTTTCGACCACATCAGATTGGGGTTACAGTTTCATAGGCGCCGATCACTCTGGTCTGAAGACCTTCGGGGCTAGAAAACCTTTACCACAAGTGCCATAGAGTCCCGGGTTGTCTGCTTTGTCTATCGACTTGTCTTGATCCGCTTTCCTTCTTCCGCAGTTATGGTAGCAGTCCTCTTTTTCATCTTACATGACTTCGAGCTAGCCAAGCAAGGACAGCGGGGAATGAGAAAGATACATACATCTAGAAGGACTGTATTAGGATGGGCCTCCGTTAGCGGTTAGGCATGCAGGTGGGAACGTAGGGATAGATAGCTGAACGTGGGTGCGATCGTCATTCCCCACTACCACTAATAGAAGTAGAAGTCGGAGAGAAGGCTTGGTTAGGGTAATGGGCTTGAAGACAAATCAGGACCAACAAGTTCAGTCGTTAAACGTAACGAGTTGGAGGAAGTGAAAACTGGCTCGATTACCGGGGGAGGCAGAGGGAGACTATGCTGACTTCGGGAGTCCAGGTACGACACTGCTCTATCTAGAAGTCCAGTAGAAAAGTACGAGGAAAAGACTTGATTTTGGAGTTGGAGAAAACTCCCGATGGGATCGTTCTTAGCTCCGGAAAGAGAATTTCAAATAAATAACAGTCAGAATCTATCATTAAAGGAATGGAAGTTGAACAAGGCAAGGTTACGCACCTCTGGACACTTCTTTGCTGCACTCCGAATATACGGCAACTGATCTTATACATCAGAGGATCGTACGGCTGTGGTGGGACCTATGCCACTATCTGTTCGGGGGAGTGATATAAAAAGAAGACAAAGACAGGGAACTTTCTGCAGTAGGCTTTCTTTCTGATCTCTTCCTCATAGTGATATATAGGTTCAGGAACGGTTGGGCTGATTCGTACCTTTAGGAGAGAGAGGGTCTACAAGTCTAGCCTCTCCTACTCTTGATTGCCTTTCGGCTTGTGGATCTCCGTACCATGAGCCGGGGAACGAGCACGGGAGTGGAATACGCAGGAACGAAGAAGTGTAATACATGGAACGTGCGCTATAGCTATACTATAGAAGGGCTACCTCCGAACCTATTAAAGTTATCGGACAGGAGATCTTGCTTTTTTTGTCCCCCCGGAAGCATATTTTCGGATCGATCTCAATTCCTCTCCCTTACGGTAGAGCTACTTCGTTCCTGTTGGAGCGCAAGGCAGGAGAATGGTGCCATCATCAATAAAAAAAAGAAAGACTTTCGAATTAGCGGGTGGGAGGCAAAGCGCTTTCTTTTAAGGAAGCATCATGTGAGGCACGCGTAAGGGCGGAAAACCAAGATTTTTGGATTTGCCGGTTAGAGAAAGGGCTATGATTTTGTCTATATCAAATATCAAATTCTATTTTGATCCACTGGGTTTCTTTTCTTCCTTCCAACCAAAGCAATGAATAATAAGATTTAGACATTGAACATGATTTCTCTTTGTTTTTAGGGCCCATTTTCCTGTAGTAAAAAGCCACTTTCGTCACCCGGAGTCCAAGTCACACGGACCGGATTTGTTCTGTCGTCCTCCTCATTATAGTCCTCCTAGAATCCAATGCATTTCGTCGGAATACATCCTGCCTTTTCACCTTTGTAGTCCTATGCATAGTCAGTACTATAGCCCCAATCATGGCTACTAATAAAATCAGACTAGGAAGCAAAAACCAGACAGAATAGTAGGTATAAAGTAAATTGCCCAATGTTTCCAACTCCGTCCAACTTCGTACCTTTCCGGCATAAACCGTATATCTCAGAGAGGTCGTATTTCTGTGGGTTGGTAGTAATGGAACGGTTTCATTATCTAAAATGAAGAACATTTCCCACCAAAGGATCAGTCCAATAATACCACTCACTAGTAAATAGCGTAAGACTTCTTCGTGAATCTCCTCCCTTTGAATATTGAACATCATAACCACGAATAGGAATGAAATGACAATAGATCCTATATGAACTACTGGGGAGATCATAGCGGAGAAGTCGAGACCTAACAAAATCAGTAACCCAGAAGTGTTGCGAAAGACAGGGATGGGAAACGAAACGGAATGTACCAGATTTTTAGCACGTACAACCATCAAACCAGAGACCAAAGCAGGACTCGACAAAACAGAAAGTATCATGGTACGTCGTCCTTCACTGAAATGGAACTCGAATGCGTCTTCTTGCTCCAGCATTCAAGTTGATCTATTACGACCAGCGCGGTTGTTCTTATTTCATTTGATTCTTCCAAGTTCCCTTCTCCAAAAAGAAAGCACTCCCTTTCAAATATCTCTCGAGTACGTGGAGCTTCCGCCTCATATGGCTCCTCTAGGGATAGAGGGGAAAGAGAACTGTTAAGGTTCTTGTACACGACCTCAGTTGTCAGTTAGAGACGGCGATCGCGGGTTTGCCAGAGAGAGGAGAGGGCTCGCGATGATTGCACAAACAAAGCCCCCCCTCTTCTATTTCTATAAATTCAATTAGGCTGGCCACCTTACTAGGAATTTGGACCACGGAACGAGCAATGAATCCCCAACGACAAAGGAACAACCCCGGGGTGGGGCATTTTCGGGGAGTAGCCCGCTTCTTCATAAACTTCCTGGCACATACATTAAGGGAGCCATCGAAAGGTGACTGAAACACCAGAAACGGGAACTACCCGAGCTAATGATAGAGGCAAGAACACTTTCCGACCAGGTCCCATTAATTGATCATAACGATATCGTGGAAATGCTGCGCGGACCCATATATATAGGAAAAGAAAGAGAAGAACCTTGAGACTAAACCAGATCGAGCCCGGGATCCTATTGGAAATGGGAAGATCTAGGATGGGCGGCCAACCTCCTAGAGAGAGCGATGTGCATGGACCAGGTGAGTAGGGATGCAGCTCCGTGGACCGTTCGTCGGGCCTGATAGGTGGTGGTATCACACCCTTCTCAAGGGAATCGTACGTGACACTCTCGCGTCATACGACTCCGTCCCGGAATCTGGGCTTGACCAACCAGTCCTCAAAGCTTGATTTCGAACTTTTTTGGAAAGGAATTTGATTGGAGGTGGGCATCGCTCTTTTGTCCTTCTCCCCTTTGAAAGCCCCTCGTGCTTACTCCCGATCCGAAACACCCCTTTTCCATTCATAGAGAGATCCTATCGTCAAAATCAATAAAAAGGCCATCATTGACCAAGATCCAAACAGATCAATCTTGTTGGGAGGTACTGCCCAAGGAAAAGAAAAGGTGACTTCCAGATCAGGGATAATAAATAAAATGGAAACCAGATAAAATCGTATATCGAAACGACTTCTGGCATCACCGGAGGGATCGGAACCACATTCGTGGGCCGACAATTTTTCTGGATAGGTCGAACTATTGGAAGAAAATGGAAAAGGAAGGCCGAGTGGGATCAAAGAAAGTAGCGGACTGATCACTAAATAGATCAAAATAGGTGAAAATTCCGAAATCATCACATCCCACTTCGTTCTCTCGCTCTGCTCGCGGAGCGGCATACCGAAAATCCCTCTCCCTGATGGTCGAGCTACTTCGTCCCTCACCGGAACCGCACCGCACCTTATGGAAGGGAGAAGGTCCATGTCCTATTTTTCCCACCACTCATCCAACAAACATGACCCTGTGTTTCAAATGGATTCCTCAAATTCCGTTTCTCAGCTCAACCACTGTGAGCGAATAGACGATGAGGGTGTTAGGGCCCAGGGTTAGGCTCTCTTTCTCCTTCCTTGCGGTGCTCCCCCACATCCTCGAAATATTAGAATTAGAATATGTCCTTCTCTCTTCCCCTTGACCTGACTTTGATTTTGTTTGTATTTGAGATCCGCCCGGGCATGCAGAATCCTTCAGTTTATTCACTTCGACTCCTCACACTACAGCGTGGCCTAGCCTTCCGGGGCCGGGTACTATGTTGATGAAGAAGGGCCCTCCCAGGGAGGGATTTCCCCCCAGTGCCTTTCTGAGACATAGTGACATCAACGTCACGAGCTTACTGGGGAAGGGTTGAAAGAAAATCTCCCCGCGGGGAAGCAGACCTATTCATACGGGGAAGGGGAATGATCCACCGACACAAGTATGAAAATGACCAGACATCCTCATTCATCGAGAATACGAATGATCCCTACCGCTTTACCTGAAAAGTCTCATGACTCACCCGCCACCAGAACTAGAACAAGAAAGCAGCACCTACTCATTCGTCCCTCCCCCCCCCCCCCCCCCCCGGAGCTCGATGTATTTCCCCAAGTCCTTTCACTCTACCTCCTCTGATTAAGACTAGGGGATGTTCCTGCGAATTATGACCTTCGCCTGGAATGTAAGCAAATATCTCATTTCGATTGCTCCAGCCCCTTCTCCTTATTGATTTGCTCGAAGGAGAGAGAAAGATTTGCTATAGCGCCCGCGCTCCTCCAAGTCATGGAGGATCTTTTTGATGCCCGGGAGCCCATATTCAAATCCTCCTGGGTTGGGGCTCCATTTTGTAGCCATCCCCCCTCCCCGGGTCCAAGACTTGCATTATTATGGCAATCCTCCCTTTCAGACGAAGGATTTCTCTTGCCTAAGCAATATGCTTTTCCAGAGAGGGAAGATGTTGTCCCACCCTTTGATATTCCATTTATATTATATAAAGAAGATTCTATTTATATAAAGAATATTCCATTTATATAAGAATGGTTAAGTAGACTTGTGAAAGGGACTCCCCAGCGACCTGCTCCGTGGGAACCGGTTCCGGCGTGTTTAGATCCGGCTCGGTTGGCACCAAGGCTACGTGGTTCAACCGGGATTCTCGAAGGGGAGGGAGTACGGAAAAAAGGGGGGGAACCGCCCCCGGCTCAAAAGAGGAGCCCGCTAGAGAACCCAAAGATTCGGGGATCTACTTTGGGGCAAGGAAGGGCAAGACGACGTCCTTCAACTCCCAACCACCTGTGAGAGTGGGGCGAGTCAAATGAAAAGGGGCCCTTTGGATCATCTTCAATCCCCCCCTGATGGAGAGGAATTCTTTTCCGCGTCCATTTGCCCGGTTGTGTCAGAGAAGATCTGAAGGTTGGATCGTGCTCTCTGCAATTCCAATTGTATCTAACCTCCCCACATGGTAGCGATCCAACTAAAGATTTTCATTCCAGTACGGGTGGGCCATCTGAAATGCGCGAACCTTCGCTTTACCGAAGCCAATCTATGAAGATTCTTCCTTTTCATATGTGCAATTCCCCTCTGCCGGTAAGCATCTACTATCTCCTCAAATGAAGATTTCTCTAAGCTGGTACTCTTGCTTATACGTCCTTCCTCCGCTCCTTCCAGGATCCAACGAATAGCTAAGCTTTGTTGACGATCCCTGCCAACAATCGAGGGGACATCATAAGTCGTACCTGCTATTTTGACTTTTTCTACTTCGCAGAGGGGCTTGATATTCTCTACAGCCTTCACCAGAAGTTCGATGTAATCGCCTTCACTTCGAGCTAGGCGATGAAAAGTTTCATCAAAAATGGCACGAACTCTCCTTCTTTTACCGGATTTCATGCGAAAGTTGACCAACTTATTGATCAATTCTTTTTGATCACCTTCCAATTTTCCAATATAGCTCAAAATGTCACTGTACATGATTGATTTTCCCCTACAAGATCAGCCCGACATTCCAAAAAGTTCATAATAATAGATAACCCCCCTCATTCCCCTATGAGGAGATCGGATCGCCGACCAGAGAGGGCAACCACCTCTCTCTATATACGATTGAGAAAGCAGAGAAGGATATGATGGCTTTAGCAATCTACGGGCTGGTGATTTGACCTACTAGGATATGTGGAAGGTAGGTTCCTATATATATATTATAAGCTCAAGCATGGAGTCAATCCCATACCTGTTTTCCTTGCAGAACTGAGGAAGAAGGGCGATTTGTAGGATGTGCTCCATTATTATACATATGGATGCAGAGCCATCTCAAGTGTATCAAAGACAGATTAGCGAGACCCTACCTCCCAGAAAAGAGAATTCCAATCAAAGAATTTTTCTCAAGTCAGTGGCCGGGACCTTACAGCAAACAGGAGTGGATTGAAATCCTCAGCCATATGGACGATCAGAGTCTTGTGTGGAGAGCACCCTGGTCCATGCGATGTGATATACAGATGTGGCAAAACCTCAAGGTTCCTTTAATCGGGCTGTGGGGAGCCATTAGCTATGCACCTGCAATGGTTAGGAGGCATATTGGATCAAAGCAATTCATCTCTATGACCCATGAACTAGACCGATGCTTTCCGACGGTTCTTAAGCTCGAGCGAAGTGAGAGGTACGGAGTGACTCGACTGTAAGGAGAGGAACGAATCGACCGATAGGGAGAGGTGGCTTTCGCGATACGAACCGACCAGAACCAGAGGTTGACATGAGGATGAAACATCCCCTCATGTTGCCTCCTACCCTATCTGGTCCAACCCCCAAACACACTTGCGTGCACTCAGAGAGCTGGATCCTGACCTTCGGGTGAAGGTAAAGACATCCAAGCTGCAAAGCTGCTCGGCGCCTTCTTTTCTTTCTTTCAAACCATTATATGAGAACTTGTATGGCTAAGGCTTTCCGCGTCGTAGCGGTTCTCTTAACAGGACTGTTGACCTCCGTTACAAAGCATCCTAGAGGTTGATTGGCTTTTGATTTGACAGTACTCTCTACCGGGGATAGGCTTTTGCTTTCTTGCAGTTCTCCCCTTCCCATCTATCTCTAAAACAACAAAAAGGCTAAACAAAAAAGGACGAGAAAATTGTTTATATAAAAAAGAAAGATGTGGGCTGGAGAGTTTGGATTGAAATGGAATCCCCCAAAACCGGGCAAGAGTATTGTTTAGTTTTGATAGAGGACTTGCGTTGCGGTGAAGAATTCATTGAGGGGGACTTTTTTCCAGGGGGTTCCGTGGCGCTATTTGCCGATCGAGCCGCTCTCCCTCATTCTACTCGTCCAGCCCTCTTTACGAACTTGTACAATCGATGCCACAGAGATAGCCAACTCTATTATCGAAGAGATCAGGAAAGAGGCGACGATTTGGCTCCAGATATCGGGAGGTGTGGAAAGAGCAGCTGTGAGAAGCGGAAAAACCATCAAAAAACGACGATTGTTCGTGAGGGTTTCCACGGAAAGACCCCTGGGTTCTGGCAAATAGATCACAATTATAGGTACCTGGGAGCATACCGAGGGAATGAACAAAATACGAAGAGTTAACATAATATGGTCATAGATCTTAGGTTGTAACTTGATCATGAGAGACTCCGTTGATGTTGCACCCACGAAGTATGGAAAGTGCCAAACATTGGGAACTACCCGGGGAGGAGTTAGGAACAGGAACAAGAAGAAGCGAGAACCACTTAAATGGAGGAATCGATTGTATTTCGTCCTTTGTTCCCCATAGCAACTGGGGATCGAAAAGCACCAAATTTGATGACAGATAAAGGGAAAGACGAAGTAAGATCATGCTATTGAGGACGTTGCAACATATGTCGGGGAGGCCTCCGTTGATTGTGTACAAACAAAATACGAGTCCAAAGGCAGAGTCAGAAAGGGTTTTGCTAATAGAGAAATTGACTCTTCCGGGAACCAATAACGCGTAAACCATGTCAAACCAAGACCGATCAATATCCGAACGGAACGGATTCGAACTTCTCCCAAAATCGTTTCCGGTGCGAAATGCAATTCCATGAGTAATTAAAAGGATAAAAGTGAGTCCTCTCTATCGTACCGATCAGAAGAAGACGACGAAGAATTGGGGGAAGGAGTTTTCACGTCCGAATGTCAACCCTATATCCGGAGGTTTCCTGGGGGATAGTTCGGACTCCTGTGCATCGAGCATTGGGAAGCTACTTGCTGAGTTCTCTTTTCTTCTCACCCAGTGTTTTTAAATGATTGAGTTTTGAAGCGGGAAAGGAAAAAGTATGTCACACGGTTTGGACATCCGAGTCCCCTGCCCTGAAGGAATTTCACTCTGACACCCAAATCCTCTAACTCCGGTCACTCTCCGCTTCTTAGACCGAGAGGACCTGGTTAGAACTAGGGACCCAGACCAAGGGAATCTTGTGGAATCATCTAACTCTTACACCACCCGGAGTCCCCTGTCAGAACTCTGGACCAGACACCTGAGTCCTCAACCTGGAGGAAGAACACTATGTAACCCAATGCCTATAACTCCGAACTCCCTGACTTATGGCTTCGCAACTCCTAGCTTCAGTTCTGGTCCCTAGGAAATGACCAAAGGAAAGCTCCTGCCTACCGCCACCGAATCCTAGTCTAGCCACAGATGGTTGGTGCTGGGATCTGGAAAAGAAGGGACACTTTTCGATTCGCTCAGCGTACCGGTTAATTCGTCAAGGGAAGGAAATTCACTCTCCTGGGAACTGGAAACTCATATGGAAGAACGCTCTACCTATCAGGTATAGAACGTTCTTGTGGCTGATTCAACACCAGGGACTGATGACAAACGCCAATCGCGTACGTCGTCATCTTACGGTTGATCCCGGATGCCCCCGCTGTGGCGAGCAGCTAGAAGACACACTTCATGCCTTACGAGACTACCCCAAGGCGAGACAACTATGGGGTGATTCCATCTGGATATGCTGAGGGCTTCTTCAGTTGTCATATGGAGGGATGGATCTCACACAATGAGAGTCTCGGGCGTAACAACACCAACCGGTTCGCAACCTTCACTGCTGTAGCGTATACAATATGGCTGACTTGTCACTCCCTTATAGATAGACAACAGCAATTCAGCCCTTGAGACACTGCTTGCGGTTCTTTCTTGTTCTTCTCCATTCTCTGATAAGGGCCTCCTTGATCCTGGGGAAGAGCAGCTTTCAGCGAAAGAGTCCCGAAGTCCTTACTCCTTCAAACGGGTAGCAGTTCCGCTATGTAGTCAAGAAGAGTTTCTATTCAATCAAAATCGTATCTTAGAAAACCAACTCCGTTTCAACTCACTTTGACTTGCCATGTCCTTATATCCCTATCACTGTCCTCTTCTTGGAGAACCATCTGCTTTCTGCACCTTATTGTCTGATGTTTTCTTGTTCTTTTCCAAGGTTCGATTCCTTGACGCTATGTGGGAGAACTCAACCAAGCAATCGGTGGTTCATCAGAGGATGCCATTTTGGAGAGAAAGCAAGGAGAGTGAGAAAGCGGACCCGTTCGCTGAATCTAACCTTCGTCCAAGAGTTCGGGCTTCTACGCGAGGAACGTGCTTTCTGACATCGAGTTTCAGCTCAAGACTCATAATTTGATATGCAGACGCGCGTCTTGGGTAATAGGCGAACTCAGAATTAGTTCAAGAGTATGACTTATATTTCACCTTATCCACAGCTACAATGGCCCTTAGATTGGCCAAGAACTGAAAGGGGTGTTTAGCATCCATTGCAAAATCAATAAGAGTACCCTCACAATTTGAGATCGATTACTTTTAGCTCAAACAATTGATTTTTGATCCAGCATAGAGCAGCCTCATCAGAAGTGAAAGACTTGTAATGGTAGGCGAAGTTTGAAAAGCATCAACATAATAATCATCTAATTTAGGATTCTAATCATTATATATGCAGCGTATCATCTATAAGAAGATCGAGCAAGATCACGCTCGTGAAAATGCAAGATACCACTACGGTAGATTCGACCGCGGAAGTCCAGAAATGCCGGTAGATCAAAGGTATAGCCATCGTAGGCTGATGCCATTTCGATAAGCGTTTGCTCGTAACGAGCACGTTGTATGTTAGTACAAAAAGTCTGGATCAATGAGCTATAGTCTGTGAGTCGATGAATCTCTTTATAGTTCACTCGTGGGTCACTCTTTCTCTTGTTCAACTATCGATCTGGGGGACTTTCCTGAAAGCGGTATATCGCACTGTCCTCATTACGGGATCTAGCCTCTTGGCTTACTTGACAACTGGACACCTACTCATAAACGCGGGCACTGCTTCACCAGATAGAGGCCAAACTGCTGCTATTACGGGCGGGATTTGATCCAAAATAGGTGGCTTAGCCGCTCATGACTCAATCCCTTGTTACTACTTTGCGCTGGAGAATACAATACGAAAGGTTTAGGCAACGACGCTACGAGTCTTGTCTTCAAGCCGAACAGCCTATTCAAGGGATTCTTTCTTTCTCGCATAAGCCAAAAATGCCTAGGGTCCTACTGAAACTGCGGACACCTTCAAATAGGTTCTTTCTCACCGGATAGCGGGAAATATAGCTAACATAACAGCCCTAGACCGAGGGATTCCGATGGACAACTGCCAAACCAGATTCTTCAACAAAGACTTAATGAATCAACTAGAGAGGCCAATCCTTCTTCTCCTGCTTAAGCCAAGAATGCAAAGACACCAGCTACTACTATTGCGAGTTCACCTTCTCTCTTTACCTTGACTGCCTTAACGGATTCTGCTGGGACATCTTTGCTAAACTTTCCTGAAACTGTCTTGATGTTCCGAATTCGCGGCTAGACTACTTCTTGATTCCTAAACCGTGTAGGGAAAGCATAAGCGGAAACAGCCAGATCCCCAGGGGCATCATACTCAGGTAGGGAATCTATCTTTACAGCCTTAAGGGCATCTTATCCCCCAACTGCTACCACTGCACCTACTCCTCTTACAACAAAGGGGAAGAAGAAGCTGAAACAACCGTATCCTAACCAGATTCGGAAACAAAAACAACTGAGAATCTTCCTGCTCCTAAACCAGCAAACCAAGGAAATCAAGCATAAGCAAATTTTCGGCGTTATTAGTAACTCATTCCTATGCCTTCTTTTCTCAACTCAACGCCCAAACCCCTATGTTGGCTCAGCTCTAAAGAACAGAGTGTTGAAATCCCTCTCCCTGACGGTCGAGCTACTTTGTCGCTCTCCATCTCGTTCCAGGTAAAGATAGACATTATAGGGAGAGTGAGATAGCAGGTAAAGGCCCCTGTCAAAGAGTTCGGGAAGAACCTGACTTGTTCAAGTAAGCAAATAGTAATTACCATCCTCACTCATTTGATTCTATTTCGTTAGGGGCCAGTTGTATGTTAAACTGCCCATCATTGTGGATGCTAAAGCTTATACCAGAGTCAGAAACTTGAACTCCACCCCTACGTACCATTCGCGATATGAACTACAATTATTATTTCAGAATCTTTCCTTTATTATTTCACTTATGATGTGCCATTCATAAGGATCAGTAAAGGGAAAAAAGGAAGTTCATATCCGATAGGATAGTGAAAGCAGAGGAAGAGCGGAGATACAGGAAGAAGAGAAGTAGACTTGCGTATGGCTGTACGGGGAGGAAATCAGAAGAGAGCTGGACAGGACTATAGAAAGATGGTAAGGCGAAATAAGAACACAGTCAAATCAAGAACTATTACTTGAAGACCAGCTAAGAAGTCGACTGCTTACTTTCTTTCCTTAAGTCGAAGATTCCCCACTACCCTCGTGCTCGCTTATAGAATCCTATATATATATCCTACCTGGGGAAATCTTTCCTAGGCTGCTTTCCACCATTCAAACTATCCGCTATTCTCCCTTGAGACTGCTCACAACCTTTCTTGACTCTGTCTTTTCGCTTCGAAACCTACTTCCTACTAGGAGAAGATGTTATTGATTCTCTTTGAAGAATGGGGAAAAGGATTTCTTTTAGAATGCCCACAGCAGTAGAAATAGACTTGATTTAAGACTTTCACTGTCGGGTCTTAGTTTCTATTGTATCGTCCTTATGCCTTGTAGTTGAAAGACCTCTCTCCAGAAAGGGAATCTTTAAATGCAGATACCAAAAACCAATGCTTTAACAGTTCCGCCACCTCACTGCCCCAGCTTGAGAATCAACCTTGTAATCCGAATGTCCGATTGACTGCCACTAATTGGTGTTAGGATCAGAAGGTATCTGCCCTTATTCATTCCACGAATGTCAAACTGACAATTAGGACAAAGTGAAAATCAAAGTATGACGACCTTCCCAATCCTAGTACAAATCGGCTAGGGCTAGGGTATGGCATTAGTAGTCGGAAAGGAAAGGTTTGACTAACTATTTACGGGTGCGGTGGCGTGGATGAGCTTAAGGCTTCAACATTCTATCTTTTAGTAGTTTGAGAAAGGACGTCCCCTTTAGTCAACTAAGAATTCTAGCTCGATTCTATTTTGGTCCCTAGGACTCCTTATTAAGGTAAGCTTGCTTAGCCGACAAGCCTTCCTTCAATCAAGCATTTCCAAGCAGAAGGAGCGAGCATAAAAAAGCGAGTTGTAGACACAAGGGTCTTCACTGAAGGATGTCAGCGAATTCCTAGGCTAATTCTCTTTCTATTGCTATTGCTCCCGAGAGTCGCAGTTGCTATATTCCAAGTCCGACTAGCCAAGCGCGGCGACGAGGGTGGTGCTCTTGTTGAAGAAAAGAGAAAACTTGTTTGACCTTCTTCTCTCCGAATATCATAGAAGCAAACAAACTGGGAAAAGCCTGACGTCCATCCAGTGGAGAAAGAATGGAAGATCTTCTTCGAAGCATATCTATGAAATTGGAAGCTTAAAGAGAATGCCCGTAGCGGGCGATGCGTTTGCTTCTGATTGCTCGAGTTGGAAGACCAACAAGGAGCTCGGTTGTACCATAAATCAAGAAGAATCGACCTGTGTCAATGGATTCCAAATCTTTCGTCGGATGAGCCTAATTCCGCTTTAGAAAAAGGTTCACATCCAATTTGGTGCGTGTTTTTTCAGGAAAAGAGACGGAGATATATACTCGCATTACTATTCCACTCGCTGGCTTGATGTCACTACTTACTTGACTTGATCGAGCGATTCTTCGCTTTGATAAGTAACTACCGATATGACCTGCTATCATCGAGGCGGGAAGTGGAATTGGATCAGGTATGATAAGGCGGTCGAGCCCGAGGTGGTTTGAGCTAGTCCGGCTATTTCGATAGTTTAGTGAATTTGCAATTGGCCGAGTCAATCAATTTACTACACCAGTTTTTCTGTTCATACATAGGCCATAGAAGCGATATACTTTGGCAGGAAGTGACAGATCTATCTATGCAAACAAGAATTCATAGGTACGTACCACAGGAGAGTTCACTCAGTCAGTTACAAGTGATAAGGGTCAATAAGCCGCCCGGCTGTTACAGGACTGAAGGACTGGAAAGGAATGCTTTTCTTTTTCTCTACAATAGGGAAGTTCCTCGTATGCGTCGATTCCCGATCCTTTCGGGTGTGTCCCGAGCCCGTGCTTTCCTAAACTGAGGAAGTCGGCGGACGGTTTTCTTTAGTTCTTATGTTGGTGCAGCGAATGACTGTGCTTTCATGTCTAGGGACCTTCCCTTGGCCTATAGCCTTCTAATCGGATCGGAAAAGGGGAAATTGGATTTCGTTCCGCAAAGTGGTCTTTCGGGATATGAAAGTGGTGAGTCTCTGTCTCTCCGCTATCCAATACTCAATCAAGGACAGAAAGAAAGACTAAAGAAAAAGGAATCGCCTACTTATAGAAATAGAAGGAGTTTGTCTCGATGATTCGAAAGAAAAGAAGAAAGTGAGTCAAGATAGTGAGTAAGGTGTAGGAGCATTCCACTGAATAAGTACGGCATCGGTTCTTTCGAATGAATCCGCTGTTGGAAGAAAGCTATAACCCGAATAGAACGATCCCAGACTGAATAGCATTCAACAGAATAGAGGTGGGCGAAGAGGGAAGAGAGAAAGCAATTCGGCTAGCGAAGTGAGTGAGCGCGGGTAGGCAAACAATTCACTGATCTTTCCGAAAACGAGGTCCTATTTACTTACTGATATTTATATACATAGTTTTGATCACGGCGCCAGGCCATAAAAAAGAAATAGCCGGCGGAACGGCCCAGCGAAACGATAGCGAAGTCCGAGCTCCCGTAAGGTAAGCGGGGGCAGACTTTGGAAACGTGAACGTGGCGAAATGAGCGGTTGGAGATGAAAAGATCAAAAGAATGAGTTTCAGGTTCACGGCTTGAAAAAGGAAATCCCCCGGGGAATAGGAATTTCTCTAGCTATAGATAGAGTTTCGAAAGGTTTCACAATGAAAGAGAGAGACCAAGGGGCGAAAGGCAATAACGATTTGGCTCCAGGGTTTGACCTCTGACTCTTACTGATCTTGTCACAAGGATTGTTGACTAAAAAAAAGGAGTCGGCGTAACCGGCAAGCAATAGAAGCAAGTAAACGGAATTATACCATATATATGGCCAGTAGCAAAAGCCTACTGATGAACTCTGGTCTGAGGTCAGATGGCTTATCTGTCACCAAAGAGGCTAAAGAGGATACTTCAACAGAAAAAGGCGAGTTGCGCGGACGGTCTCAGTGGGTTATCCAGTAAGCGCCAAGTACTACAGACGAAGGAAGCACACCGAACCGGGGCGGGGTTTCTTTCTACCTCGAAGAAGTGGGTTCCCTTTTGTGTACGAGACTGGGCTATGAATCCAATCCCTTCTATCTAATAGAATAACAAGTTCGAGTGCTTTGATGCTGCTGTTAAGTTTCAGTCACCCTCCGCGGCTAAGGCCTGGTCTCATTCAAGTTTGCCAAAACCACCTTCTTTCTCCTGGGGTCAAAGTCCAAAATCTCTATATAAGTCCGAATGTCATAGATTCGATTCTAGATGCAAGGTCAGGTGCAGAGCGAAGCGAAGCGGCAATCAAAGGAAAGGTCGCAAGAGCTATTCTTCTTCTTCTTGGCTATCTAATGGGAAGGTTCTACCTAAGACCTAAGATAAGAAAGGTGGCTCGAATCAAGATGGAATTCTGACCCCACCCTCCTTCTTTCTTCTCTTCTTCTAATTGTTTTGTTCAAATGGCGTAGAAATCTTCAACTAGAAAAGGTCCTCCGCACCAGCTTCTCAAAACCATAAGTTCTTCCCGGGAGCCTTCCTTAACTGAGACTCAGGTTAAGCTCCGTAGACCATAGTCAGTGCCCAGCCCCAGCTGCTCCTCCTATCTACTTTATTGGCTTTTGAGAAATAGGAAATTGGTTGATTCTTGCGCTTGCTTGTCTTTTAGGAAATCCCCGCTTTTCTAGTTCTAGTCCCATATAGTAGACCTTGTACGTACGGGTTCTTGTCAGGTGGGGCACAGCACATTAGTTGCAATTCGACGATCAAAATACCGATTCCAGAGTCTCCCGAGCTCCCCGGCTGGAAAAAAGCCTACGCCTGAAGACCCGAGGTCTCCCTCCGCGGTCAATCTAAGCCTCTATCTTTCTTCTACCCCTCCATCCAGTATATGCAGAGATTTGCTTTTTTCGTCTCCTCGAAGAGACTGCAGAATTCATCAGACCAACTTATCTTCCCAGTAAGAACTGCTTTCTTCCGCTTGGGCCCCAGGTAATCAAACTCTATTTCCCCGTATCAGTAGTACCCATAGCTGTATGTAGTCCTTTCCCTTAGGCAAGTGGGTAAGCAATCAGGTATAGAAAATCCAGCAGTAAAGGAAGAAGTTGGTAAAGGCGGGCCGGCTTCCAGCGAGAAAGCAAGGAAAGATTTTTCTTTGAAATTCTTCTCCTCGTATGAGGTTTTTCCTCCGCTTACTCTCGCTCTCACGCTCTAACGATCTCCAGGGCTATTCCGGAGGGTTTCGGTCCAGCCGATTCCATTGTATTGTATTTCTAGAGTCATCCCCTCCTGTTGCAGTTTGAGTTCTGAGCGATCTAGTCGGGAGGTGTGCTCCCGCAATTGCAGTTCTAGGGTATTTGTTTGAGATCCAGCAGTCTCCTTGTAAAGAGATTGATCTGCTGTTCCAGCCATCATTTTCTTCTCTATTCGATCGAGTGGAAGGGCCGTCGCCCTCCCTCTAAGTCGTCAGCCCTTAAGCCAGAGCTAATTGGAGTCGCTTTCGATGGTAGGCCATGGACCTTCGAGGGGATTGACTCCTATGTATTTCCTGCCTATTGATCCCTCTTACCCGGATTGATTTCAAATCTCGCCCTTATCTTGTTAGTTTAATAGCAGTAGGAGTAGTAAATAGCCCCAGTGTGTGTAAGATCAGGCCCTCCACTTCTATTACCACTCTTTCTCCAGGAGAGGAGTAGTTGATGCTTTCATTTCAAAGAGTGAGAGGAGTCAACTGGTCGAGGTTGAGGTACAAATCGACCGTTAGGGAGAGGAGTTGGAATTCTGCTATTCCCATTGATTGACTAGGACCTTTCTTGTCTTGGTGCTTGATGGAAGTCCCTATAGTATGGGTACCATTCGAGTTCGGGGGGGGGGGGGGTAATATGTCTCATCCCCTTCGCTCTATTCCCAGTGCCCTTGACCTATGCTTAGGCAAGTCTCTCTTTTTCCTGTCCTCTTCAAGAAAGTCAGTTATATAAGTGAATCCCGCACCAGGTTCAGCGCATATTTCCACTACAAGCCCTACACTAGTGGGCAAGCCGGCTCTAGGTGAATAAGTGGTCTAGTTATTCATTCAAAACAAAAGTTTGAGTATACTGTTCTTTCTTGTTTTGAATGGGCATGAACTGGTGAAGTAAATAAGCTATTTGCTGCAAATAGAAGGAACAAGTGGGAAGTCTATCCAGCTCGGTCTCCCCGGGAGTTCTTTTCTATCCATTGTTCATTCCTCTCGCTTTGCTCGATTTGTACCTCTCGCTTTGCTTGATTTGTACCTCTCGCTTTGCTCGATTTGTACCTCTCGCTTTGCTCGATTTGTACCTCTCCCTGAAGGTCGAGCCACTTAGTTCCTCTCCTGGCATTTCCAGTACCCCTCCATTCCAGCCCATATGAGGCAAGCATTGTTTTTTTATTGTCTTTGTTTAAAGAGCAAATTTCGCCCCTCCGCGTTTCTCGATTTTTTGTAGAAGAAAGATTGTCCCGGAATACCGAGCCAACCAATAGGGCATTATTGTAGTTCCCAACGGAATGGGGTTGTCCCCAGTCAGCGACACGGAAATGGTTGAATCATAGGGACCTTGAAAGTGTTTCTTGGGTCACACAAGATATGATGAAACCATCTCACGCTCTGTAGGATTTGAACCTATGACATCAGGTTTTGGAGACCTACGTTCTACCGAACTGAACTAAGAGCGCTTTCTTACGACAGGAAAGAAGTCAGGATCAAGTTTGGCCCTACCTTCTCCTGTCCAATTTTCATCCAACCCTTTTCCCTGCCCCTCGTACCATAACCATAGAAAGGGGGGGGTAGGGATGAAATTGAACCCGTGCCATTTTTGACCCAAACAAAATGCCAAGCTGTGCTACATCCCTTGATTTTTGACAGTGTCATTGTAGAGATTCCCTGTCTTGTTTTCCGCATCTTCCTTTCCTCTCTCCCTATACAATATCTTTTGATTGCCATTTTTTCTTGTCATATTTGATTTATGATTCTTTTCTTTTTTGACGAGAGACTTCCAAAGAACTTCCGCTCCTACCAACCAACGAACATAGAAGTTTCGAGGCCGACCTTCCGGGTGGGCCCACCCAATTCAGTGTATCCGTTCCGCCCTGCCGCCTCACCCATTCGACGAAGGTACTGATCCGAGTGTTGGAGAATGAATGCGGTCCTACGTACATAGGAGGGGTTCGGGGGGGAAAAGGGGAGGGTAAGCAAATTGATGTGAGATTTGAAGGCAACTGATGCACAAGATCAGGAAGAAAAAAAGCTCACGACTGAAGGCCTCCAGGGTCCTCCTGGACTCCCCTTATCTTTCAAATCAAAGAAGAAAATCAAGAACTCCTACCAGCCTTACGACCCCTTCCTTCCCAGCAACACTCTCCACACTACCTTCCCTAGGGACCTCTTCCCTCTCCTCCACCAGCCATTTCAGGTGGTAGGGAGAATACCTTGCTTCCCCACCCTCCCTACTCCTTCTCCTAAGATGGCCACCTCCACCCCCTTCCTCACCCGGATCAGGTGGATCTTATTCTCCCCCCCCAGTCTCCTTCTGAACAGTCTCAGGCACCCAGCTAAATTGAGACCATCCCAAGCCCTCAACCCCCCTGTTATCCCCTTCCTGGGATTCCACACCATTTGGTCCCCCTCCAAAACAACCACAGTATGAACCCTATTCCTCTTGTCACGCCTGTTGTCTCCTTTCCCCTTCTCAACCTCCTTCTTTCTTCCCCCCCTTTTCCAATTCCATAGCAGCAGTATTGGTAATATCCTGGAGTGGCAACTCCTCTTCTCTTGGTGCGGTTCTTTCCTTGTTCAGATTCTTATCAGTAACAGGCTCAGATTCCTTTTCCCGAATCTCTTCTTCTCCTCATGGATTTCTTCTCAGTTTCCAAACCTGTTGTTACCTTCCCTTCCCCTAGCCTCCTGTCTCTTTTGTTTTTGGGGAGATGATTGTCTTGGTCTTCTCATCTTGCGAGGGGCCTTCATCCAGGTACCAAACTCCTCATCCTTCTCCATTTCAGCCTTTGTCCATCTCCCCTTCACCCAAGTTGACATTCCTGTTATCCTCCTGCCTAATCGGACATCCAGTCATGCCCAGCTTTTCCACAACAGGGACATATCTGTGGCAAACTTTCGTATTCCACCAAATACCAAAGACCATCAATCCTTATCTTAGACATCAGTGGTTTATTCAGGTCAACCTCAACCGCAATTCTAGCAAATTTGCCTCTCTGGATGCCTCTTGTATTCCTGTCGACCTCCCTCACAGTACCTGCCTGTCCCCCGATCGCCTGCCTCCTCATGATAATATGAGATTGGTAACCCCGGAATCCGCAGCCACACCACGTGTTTTCCTTCGCCTGGATTGAATCCTCCATGGCTTGACTGTGAGATAAGAACCGAACAGGGTCCATGGCCCTCCCAGCATCACATTGTAGTAATCCTGTTCACTCGCAAATTGGACAATATAGAAATAGAAGTCGTTTTCTAGATCTATCACACTTCAGTGTGCCGCTGGTCTCCAGAGATTCCTAATTCTCGTCACCAGAACCTGGTACGCGATCTTTACATCCAGCAGTCTGACCAGGATCTAGTACCTCCATGGCCTGCTCAACACTCTCTTGGCCTTATCAGAAAAGGAAAGCGCAGGATGAATACCAACCTTTTCAACTCTGATGTCCTCCGGAGTTCTCATCTCGTAGACCGTTCCTCACATTCATCAAAGTGTCTCTGAGGTCTCGCTTCCTGTGTCGAATTGCCGCCGCCATCAGCCACATTCTGCAGATCTTGGTTCCTCTCCCATACGGTCGATTCGTTCCTCTCGCTGCACCTCGCTTGATACCTTATCTGCTTCATTCCCTTGGCCGCCGCCTAGGCCACCATCCCTGTCCCCCCAGTCGCCTTCAGAATCGCTCGCTCGATCGCCCTCGGGTCGGATCCCTACACGCCTCATTTGGGAGTTGCATGCAGGCGAGGCAGCAGGCGTGACAAGACTCATGGTTGAGGCGGGGTTCTATTGGCCTAGCCTCAAGCGTGATGTGGCACGCATTGTGGCACAGTGTCGCACATGTCAGACTGCCAAAGGGAAGAAGCAGAACACGGGATTGTACATGCCTCTTCCTATTCCACATCCCCCTTCTAAGGGCAGGATATCTGCATGGATTTCGTGTTGGGTCTACCCGCACGGCGATTCCATCCTTGTTGTAGTGGACAGATTCTCCAAGATGGCACACTTTGTTCCTTGCAACAAGACCGCTGATGCTTCACATATTGCAAAATGGTTTGTCAGAGAGATTGTTCGCCTTCTATGAGATAGATGGATTACCCAAAACAATCGTCTCTGACCGGCAAGTTCATGAGTTCTTTCTGGAAGACCCTCTGGAAATTACTCAACACAAAGCTGCAGTTCTCCAGTGCATATCACCCACTGACTGATGGGCAGACTGAGGTTGTCCCTCGTAGTCTGGCCTCTGGGTTGATTGGTGACTACCCTTCAGGGTGGGATAGGATCTGACACATGGCAGAGTTCGCGTATTTTCGCGTAGTTCGGTGAACCGTTCTACTGGTCTTTCCCCTTTTGGGATTGTCACGGCAGCCTAGGAAGCCTATAGACCTTGCCCCCTTACCCGCATCTTCTAGGTCTAGTCAACCTTTGATCTTTTTCATTTGCACAACATCTTCATGACTTGCATTATGAGATCAGGCGAAAGATTGCATCCCACTATGGAAAAATCTGCTGCTCATCGCGGGTTTTTTTTCAATATCTGGGATCAAGTCATGCTTCGGGTAAGACCAGATAGAGAGATTCCTACGGTATAAAGAAATTGCATGCCAAGCGAGTAGGTCCATACCAAGTGTTGCGACGCCTCCGCGCCAATGCTTATGAACTACCCAAATGGTCAACGCCCCCAAACCGTTTGAAGACTTTTAGGGCTGTTTATACTTAATCGTTTGAAGTTGTAATTGGTTCAATGGTGGTCTAATCTAAACCCTAATGGTACCCTAGGACATTAAGGGACTAAGTGACTAATGAATTGACCCTTGACGGTGATCAATGGTGTATTTTACCAAAATGCCCTTGAAGGGTTAAACTAAAGGATATCTTGTTTTAATCAAACCCTAATCACATGACAGTGGTGATTTGGCTTATGATAGTCAATGAGGACTTGACCCAACCTAATCTAGAGTGGTGTAATCACCATCTATTGGTAAGAGGAGAGAGAAAGTACCTTTTATGGTTGAAACTCAAGTAAAGTACCTTCAATACATATGAATGTGCATGATTAGGGTATGATCCACCTATGTGAGATCATGGAAACCCTAATTATGATAATTGATGAATCTTAATTTAATCTGAGGGCATTAATGATGATGTTTCTCATACATGATGATGTTATGAGTTCAATTCACCATGAGGTGAATAGTAAACCCTAATTCTAGGGTGATAACATGTAATGTGTATAGTAAACCCTAATTGATGAAAATCAGGGAACCTAACTCTTGTAAGAGTATGAAGGTACAACTCTTGAAATGAATTGTTTACTATTATTAGTTGAATTAACCATGCAGGTTCTTATATAAGGATGATCATATCCAGGTAAGGACTAGGATACCATATTCATTGAAAGCATGTTATTAGCTTTATGAATAGTGATATATCCTCCTGCCTAGTAAGTGGCATCTTAAGAGATTGATAGGCTGTGAGAGCCATGAGTATCATCAAGGTCATGCTAATTAGATAACTTGTGATGAGATGATTAAGAAATGATAATTGATGTGAGCCAGACTTGTTACATTTAGTATTCTATTTTCATAGCTGCTATGCTAATGATTAATGTTTGAGAACATGTATGATGCTAAAAGAATACTGAAATGTACCTAACTAATCAAGTATAATCATACCATGTAGAGCCCTGATCATAGATCCATCATTATCAGAAGTTATATGATGGTGAAACAGGTTTTCCTAAGGGAACTCCTGGATCGCATACTTTTGAGTATGTGGGGGAATATGGATGTGTAAATCCTTACATCCTAGTGTAGGAATTGATGTAGATGTATCTTAATCCATCAACCCTTCACTATATGTTTATACTGGAGTGATGTAACACTATTCTCCTGAGGAAATCTTTTATACCGCATCGATGAGAGATAAACAAGAAATCTTTCGATGGCGAAGAGAGTACAGAATGCCACTGTGACTCTAATAGTGAAGTACCAGATTACCCTGGTGAGCTATAGTAGCAGAGACATTAGATGTCCTGCATGTTTATCCTCACTCTGACTGAGGAAGATGAGGTCATAAGAATCCAGCTCTTTTGATGACCTAGGTATGATACCGATGTGACTTAACAGTGATCGGTTGGAGTATGAGCGGTATACCTCATCTCCGCAATGCATAATGATGTTTGTAAAACATAATCAACCGCGTAGTATATCTGCTTAGGATGAACTATGAGATACTTGAATGATGTTTCACTGCATAATATATATGTTCTTCAAATTCCTTAAATGTTGTTGTTCTACTTAATACCAATATGTTGTTGATTACCTTAAAAGCTTTTATTGCTTATGATGTTCTTTGATTGCTATAATAAAGCTTCTGGCGGAGAGTTATAACTCTCGCTGGGACAATTATTTAAAATTGTCTCACTCCGTAGATTTCAACTTTTTAGGTGGTCGTCAAGGACGAAGGAACCAGTCTACAGGTGATCAGTACCAGCAGCAGCACCAGGAGTAGCAGTGAATGTTAGGTGGAGATACTAACTGCTGAGTCTTGTAGTTAGATAGTCCTATGACTGTCTCTGTACTCTCAGGTCCTTGGAGTTAGTTGGTCTGAGATTTTTGGTTGTGAATCTTGAGATTTTTGTATCTGGTTGTGTATAATCACTCAAGAAGTGATTTAATAGAGATGTAAACTGTTTATCTTGTTTCTATAAAAGAATTTTTATGATTTCAGGATCTTGTCTCAAAAAGTTTTAATTTCTGGTGATTTTTGTATTCTGCTTCTAATCGAATGCTTCCGCTGAGTTTATATCGTGGTTTATGGATCGAGTCGCCACAATACATACATGTAGAAAGTATTGGTACACATCCCTTTTGGTGAAAAAATTTATGTGGTGTTTGGTTCAAGGGATGTGGCCTTTCCTTTTCTAGTAGGGAGTGGATCCCCTCTCGGATCCCACTCCTTATAGTGGCAAGCTTAGGTGATGTCTTTTCTTTTAGTGGATGAATTAACGATGAAGAGATTGGGCATAAATGATTTCTATAGAGCAAGGGCAACTTTCGAATTATGTAGTTTCTGATATCCGGCCAATCATTTATTCCTGTGAAGTTCTGATGAGTCTTAAGAGGCTTTTCAAATGCAAAAGTGAATCCCATAATTTGTTCAACTCTTACACTTGTACATGTTTGATTCTCTGACTAACTCATTCATTAGTGAGAAAAGATGTATGTGAAAAAGTGGATGTGATTTGTGGTTTGTCAGATATATTAAGATTAAGAGTTTATAATCATTGAGAATCATGGCAACTGCTTGAATATGAAGATCTTGAAAATAAGCTGTTGTGTCTCTTATCTTTCTATGCATTTTTTAAACGGAGGAGTGCAAAAAATAGGGTTAGGACCACAACCCTGAAAAAGCAAAATTGGGTGAGTTCCCCTATTTGAAAATAGGGCTTTAATAACTCAAGATTGGAGATTGGGGTGTCAAACAAGTTCCCAGTTAAGGGGATATTTATGGCCAATAATTGTTATGGTTAAGTGTTTGCTCCCTAGAGTATGTGTAATCTTGGTAGGGTAAAGTTCATAGGAAGAGCGTTAAAACAAGTTTAGGCCAGACATCAGGTAATCCTTCAATGTTCAGGTAGTCTCTGCGACGTGTTCCTCCATTGGTTCATCACATATCCCCCAAATTGTCTATAAATGATTATCCCCAAGACTAGATTTCTCACTTGATTTGATGAAACTTATTGTTAACTATATCTCCACTAAGAAAGGATCGTCATATATGGAAATGATAGCATATGTGATCATCTGAAATCTCCTGCCAGATGTAGGGATTATAAATCTTGATATATGTTTAGGACGTGATTGGCATAGTCTTAAGTCATGATCTTGAACTCACAAAGATTTGAAAATGCAAGAACTTTATTGGTTCCATGGCTAGAAATTATGTAGAAATATGAGCATAGGATTGGTTTAATTTTAGGTCATGATCCAAGACCATAGATTTATTTGGAAATGAAGGCATAATTAGTTTAGTTTTAGGTCATGAGCTAGGACCTATATGGGTTGTCAGATAGATATTCAGATTTGGAGTGTTTCCAATCTTCATAAATGCTCAAGACAGATAAGATTGGGCATTAGACAAACTTTCATATTTAAGGTATCATTCATGGCTATTGATTGTATATGTCAGTTGTGTAATCTTAGAGCATCAACCAGTCAAATGAAAAGTTCCAGGTTGCTTGTTAGGATCTTCAAAAGCATCACCTTAGTTGTTATAGTTCCTTGCACGTGCTCAAGATGAATGATATTAGGAACTAAGAAAATATTCAGGGTTAAGTTGGCCTTCTGAGCCAATGATTGTAGCGCTTTAATCATATGTTCCTTAGATCATTTACAATTCCTATAGGATTAAGTTTGTGGGAAGAGTGCTAAAAAAGTTAAGATCAGATGTAGAGTGATTATTTAGTTTAGTGGGTCGTTACAATCGATATCAGATTCTAGATTTATATTAGTGACTTTTAATTGTTAATAGTTTCAAAATTTCTATAGAGACAGAGGGAACTATTAGATTATTTCCAAGATATGAAGGTGCCTAGAATGATTCACAACATGGGGGTTGACAATATTTTATTATGCGCCACTAGTTAGTTTATGAGGACTCCCATGATGAATGTGATTCTTGTTGGGTAGAGGCTTAGGATTTATCCAAAATAACATACCACTAGGTGTTATCATTTATACTTTATCTTCCTCTCATATGTGTTCTTTTTATTCCTAAGAGTTATCTTTCTAAATCTTAGAATGCACTTCTCTTCTCTTATAAGATTATAATTCAAGAAAAGTAGGGTTAAGGCATCATTTGTAGACTAAAACATATCAAATACTAATTTGAAATATAAGAATAAACATATCATAAACATATTTTATATATTGTATGATCCTACTATAGGAAGAGACCATACAAAATCTTAGGAATCTATGATGAATTGGAATAATATGCAAAGTACCAGAGTAAGGTAGAAAGAGTTAATACTATGATACAAAAGTTATTCTTAAAAAACCTAAACTTCGATATGAATAATTAAAAAGGAAATTACTCATATATGACCAACTCCTGCAAAAGGTTGGAGAAAGAGAAACAACAATACTATGTAAAACATTTTGGACCAAAGATCATGATCTAGGGCAAGTAAAATAAATAATGGAAGGTGGTACATAAGTACATGAAAATTGTATCTGTAGGTGAAGAAAGTTATAATATATGTCTACCACCTCGAGTACCATGAAGGAACCCAAGATCTTTGAGTCAGATAGACCCTAGACTAATATATAAGTATACCACCTTGAGTTCTTGTAAGACCCATGACCTAGCTTAGTGCTTGCTTTGCTTAATAAGATGCTTAAACCTTAATATAATATTTTGAGATGCCTTAATAACATGTGACATGCTTATATTTTCAGTTTGGTCCTATTTGAATAATATTTGAGCTAGTTTTTCTATATATGTGCTTGTTTTGGACTTAGTTGCAATTTACCCATGTTGAGGGTTTATCTTGTAATTTGTCACATGTAGAATGTATCTTTGATATCTTGGCATCATGAGAGAGATAATGGTGCTTTGGGACACCTTGTTATGATTTGGTTTGATGAGGAGAGAAGTGGTGACATGTTGAGAGTGGTTTCTAGGGTTTGTTTTGATGCCCTAGTTTTGTGTTGACCTTGTATTGACCGTTTGATGTTCTTGGTGTTCAACAACCATCCTTTTCGATTCTATATGTTTTTATGTGGTCTCATGATATCTTGATGATGCTTTGAGATCCTAATGGTTGCATGGGTTTGGATCTCTCCCTTGGGTCGCTTGACCTAGGGTTTTGGTCGCTTGAAGTATGGGTCGCTTGGTTTCTCTATGACCATGACCGTTGTAGCCATGAATTTCCTTCGACTGATGGTCATTCATGACCAAGTGAGATCGCATGCTTTTCTTGTTTTTCATGACCTTAGTGTTTTATGATTTTAGTGGATGCATGTTTATTCTTTGGTGGACAAGTGTACATCTCAGTCCTTTTCGCCTCTCTCTTACCCCTAAGTATATAACCTCTCTCTTAAAGATGCAAGAATATCTTTTATCCTTCCTCCTTCTCCCTTCTCTGCACCTTGAGATTGGCCTTGTGTGCTTAGTGGTGTGTGGAGATCATCCTTGGTGCTTGGTAGCTAAGATCCCTTGCATGTGGTGATCCAAGTTTGGAGAAGCTCTTCCTTGGTGATATTTGGTGGTTCCTTGGCCCTTGGTAAGTGATCCATCTCTTGATTTCCTTTTCTTGAAGAACCTTACCCCTTTCTCTTCTTTTGTATGTAGACTATGGTGTGAACCATGGTGGCTATCTTGACGATCTTCTCTTCACAAATATTGGAAACTATGGTTTGCCATGGTGGTATCTAAGTGAAAAAAAGCTCTCTTCTCTCTTCTTCCTCCTTCTTTGTTCTCTTTGGCCTTGAGATTTTGGTTTTCTTTATTGTCCTTTAACCTAGGGTTCTTCTGTTCTCTTTTGAGGTGGTGACAAACTTGGTTATGGAGGATATCAAAGCTAGGTTTCCTTCTTGCTTTTAGAGCTTTGCTTGTAGGTGGTGCAACCATCATCTAAGGTGGGTTATATAACTTTCTTCCTTCTCTATTATAGCATTTTAATCCTACATGCAACCCATTCTAAGACGTAATTTCTTGTTGTTGATAATGTTATATTGATTAGGTTTAAGTTTCTCTATTGATTTTTCATGCTCTTGCTTCTTTAATCCAAACCCTAATTCATGTGATCGAACTTTGATGGAAGGCGGTGATGATGGTTTTATATGCAACTCAACCTTGGTTTTGTTATCTTGGTTCGACTACCTTGCATGAGGTGGAGTTTTGGTTCTGTTTTCATGTGCTTGATCTTGAGTTTTCATCCCTCAACTCATGGGTTTCATGTGATCACAAGTGGTGCAAGATCTAGGGGTTTGAGCATGGTTATGCCTCAATGTTTTCTCTCTTGATATTTATGGCTTCACGTTAATAATCACCAGTCTTAGTTCTATTTTAGGGAGATGGTTTCCTCTCTTAGCTGATCTTCATGATGAGTTCTATTGTAACATCCCTGACCTGGTTTATGGCCTAACCCTGGAATTTTTGCTTAAGTAAGTTATTTACAAACTTATTTTAATCTTTTAAAAAGTAATTAATACTCTCCTAGAGATTAATTTTCAAGTTTGAGCTTATTTGCAAACATTTTGTGCATTATATGATAATTTGGGTGTAAAGTGCAATTTACCCAAAATGTAGGGTTGATATGCAAATTACCACCTCTAGAGTGTCCCTACTCTCTCTTGGCATCATCTATAGGAGATATAAATAAGGAGGCACCATGTTTCAATCATCTTTGAGTGGTAGCATTCTTGGTGATGAAAAGACCAAGAAAAGGTGTATAGTTGAAGCCTTTTTTTGAGTTGTATCGGGTTGTAGACTTGATATGGGAGTACCTATCATCCAAGGATCCATAGGGTGGGGACCCCATAGCGGTTTATCCACTATTGGTCTTTGCCATGATGGTATAAGCACCTCAAGAAGGTGATGTGTATCGGTTTGCAACTTTCCTTAGAAAAAGTGTATCGGTTTGTGAATAAAGTGACGTTGAGTTGAAATACCTTGCTCAACAAGATAACTAAGGGCCGAAATCTTATTCCTAGATTATCCTCAAGAGTTTTACATGTCAAAATAAATATGCATGCACGGACATGTGTCAACCATGCATGGACATGTGGCACCTAGTAGTGTAAAATGATGACACCTCATATACACTCTTTTTCATGAACCACAACTATATATACCATTCCTTTCACCTACTAGTGATTTTTTTTTTAAAATCTTACCACCCTCTTTCTCTTAGATATCATGCATATAGTCTTGGTATCGTGAATAGGTGAAGGGGTTTCATGCATAGAGCCTTGGTATCAGCCATAGCAAGGTGATATCGGCCATAGCAAAGTGATATCGGCCATAGTAAGGTGATATCGGCCATAGCAAAGTGATATTCTCCATATCAAGGTGATACCGGCCATAGTAAAGTAATATCTGCCACAAGTGTAGGGATATCGGCCACAGTGAAGGGATATCGGTCACAAGTGAGGGGATATCATGCATGAGTGGTGAGGTATTGTGCATGGTGCTAAGGAACAAGAAGCAGCTCAAGTCTTAACCCTAAGGTGATGCCATGATCATCTTCAACCTTGGATTAAAGCATGGATCTAGGGTTGTGATCTTCCTTTCTTTTCTTCTTCACCAAATACTTATCCATGGTGATTCTTTGCATATAGAGGAGTTGTGAAGTTCATCTTCAATCTTGGGAACGTGAAGCTTTAGATCTTAGAGCTTTGAAGTTGTTCTTGAGGCTGGTTATATAACTTGAACCCAATCATGTTATTATTCACCATCAATCTTGTCATACTTGATGATCTACTTTCAATTTTGAGTTTTCTTGAATAATTGATGAATATGTGAGTTCGATTAGTAACATAAAACTATTGTCCATGAACTAGAACATTAAGAATGAAGGTCTTGAGCTTGAGGATGATAACATCATCATGGTTCAACCCGATATCCGGTTGAAGCACCTCTAACCCGATATGGTGATGTGAACACACCACTAACATGATATAGTGATGAGTTTATACCTCATGGACGATATGAGTGACACATACACACATCTCATGCACGATATGGTGTCAAGCACACACCTTATGCATGATATGGTGTCAAGTATATATCTCTAACCCGATATGGTGTTGAAACCCAACATGGTAATATGAAACCCGATAACCGTGGAACCCCAAACCCCTATTGGTTTGTACAATTGATTTGGTATAGACTAACATGTTGTCTAGGCTGTCACTTATCACATGGTGAAGGGTAGGTTGATACCATGAAGGTTTGAAGAGATATGAGCATAAGGGTCTAACTCAAAATGCAAACCCTAATGTTGAGCAACCCGATACGGAAGCACGATATGATGATCAAGGATACACATATTTGCCCGATATGGTGGAAGCACACACACACCTCTATGCCCAATATGGTGGAAGCACTTCAATCCAATATACTTGATTGAGTAACATATGAAGTGTGCTATATCAAATGATACCTTAAGAGGTATAGAGTTTAATGCATTTTAATAAATGTAGGCCAATGTACCTTGATAAAAGGATTGAGCCAAATTGATAAAGTATGATGACATCTATGTCCTAGTGAGGATGAGAGAGAAACTCATACTTTGTGTGGTAATCATTTAATGAGCATACATTGATACTCCTAATATATGTGGAGCTATGAATTAGGTTTTTGATTCTTGATAATATGAACTTGAAACCCTAATCGGCTTGAAACCCTAATTGGTTTCAAAGGAAAACCCTAACCCTAATAATGGGAAGGTTGTATTTCTCATGTGTTGCATGGTAGTGATATGTACTTGATATTGCTTCTATCATGAAATACTAACCATACAGGTATCATTAGATGATCAGCATAGCCATGTATGAGCTATGATGTTTCATATGATATAGATTTAATGGGCCTTGTGAGCCATGTGAAATACTTGTGTAACAAGTATAATGTATACCTGGTCTGAGGACCAAGAGGTAATAGTTACCTGATAAGAGGTAACAAGGTTCAACGATGAACTAAGGGTTTGAATACCAGATCTAGCAATCATGATGATGATAATGCCAAGGGATGAGAATCCTCAGTAATGTGATAAGGGACTGAAATCCCAAGTGTTATGCATTCAATGTGTTCCAAAGATTATAAAAGTACTTGATAAATGTATTACACCTTTCTTTGTAGCATCTGTTATAATTCTTGTTTGTAACTTGATTGATGCTAAAAGATATTGTAATACACCTAATTAATCGAGTAGAATCTTATCATGTTGCCCATGCCATAGATCCATTCGGTGTCAGAATTTGCTGAATGGTGAAATGAGTTTAACTCAGAGAGTATATTTTTTAATATGTGGGGGGTGATGGACAAACATATCCTTACGTCCAGATAGGGATTTCTGTGTGATTTCCCGATGAATGCCAAGGTTGTCGTGTGATCGCCCTGATGAAAATGTATCGGGGATTGATGTGATATCTCCTTGAAGTGAGTGCATGCTGCGGCTGTAGCTCTATAGTGAAGATGTTGTTATACCCCAGAAAGCTAGTTGCAGTTTGACATATGGTCACTGCCAGCGGTCCCGTACTGACCGATACAGGTGAGGTCATGGCAGCCGACTCTTCCATTGACCTTGTATGGTACCGATGCTTTACATAGCCATGGTCGGTTGGAGGATGAGTGGTATACCTCATCTACTCTGGACATAAGTGTGATTGTGAACATGTAATCAACCATGTAGCGTATCTACTTAAGGATTGAATATGAAAACATTGGTTGATGCTTCATTACTTTTATATATATTAGTTGATAAATGTTATACATGTTCTTCATATTCCTTATAAAGCAAATAGATGATATATAGGTCTGTCATGGATAGTTGAACTACTTTAACATTGATATTGCTTTGCACTGCAATTAAACAATGATTAAACATGCCTATTTACATAAAAGATCCTCTGATTAGTTTTATATTGTTTATTTGTGATGATAATATTATTGGAAGAGAGTTATATCTCTCGCTGGGACTTGTGTCTCAACCCGTGGGATCCATAATTTTTAGGTGGAAGTGCACGAGAAGGTAGAGACCGTACTACAGAGGAAGGACAACAACAACAGGAACAACAATAATAGCTCAGGCTGAGTGTACTGTATGTCGTGTCTTGTAGATAGAAGTCTTATGTGTTGTCTCTGTACTCTTAGGTCCTTGGAGTCAGTACATAAAGATTTTATGAACGATATGATATTTTGGCTTGTATGTTTCAAGGTTTTATGTTGCTTATGTATAGGTTTTGGCAAAGCAACTATTATATGTTATCCTCGAGATGAGATGGTACAGTGTATGTACAATATGAACCATGATGTATATAATAATTTGGTTCTTTTCTTAAGAGCTTCCTAGAAATGAATCTCTTTGCAAAATGGTTTCAATTTTTAGTGATTTTGTTAATCTGCTACTAATGCTTATTCCACAATTATTATTGGTGATTGCTTGATTTGATGTCGGGTCATTACAAAGTTTTGGTATCAGAGCCTAAGGTTTGTTGAGTCTACAGAGACATAGGATTAAGGTTGTTAAGTATGTTCTAGTGTCCTCCAGTTTATCTTATACTGACTTCTGCTCAGATAGGAGAAGAAGTAAAGCTGAAAGATGGCTAGAGCACACAAAGAACATGATGTTGAGAGCTGATAACACCAAATTTTGTGATATTTTAGACTGTTTTTCTGTTATTAAAACTGCCATTTTTAGCCATTTTCCTCTCTTTTGTATGCACTTTTGCAATAATTGGCCAAGCAATGCTCTTAATCCAATTTTTCCTATCTTTTGCAGAGTTTTCCTCATTTTTGGGCAATAAGGCCGCTCCGGCCCATGAATAAGTCCAAGTCTATTTTCGGCCTTCCTGACGCCCGATACAACCCCTGCCCGACAGGGGAAAATGACGCAATGACGCACGAAAAAGTGATGCCGCGTGAGAAGAAGCTGGCAGACGACACGCCTTCTACCTGACAGGGAGCCCTGCTCGCCTTGACAGCCCAACTTGTCAGGCGACACAGCCACTCACCGGCAGGCACGCCGCCCGTCACGACCGATAGCCGACACCATCTACGTCGAGCGACACCTCTGTATCAGCCCGTCTAACGACTGGCGCATAAGGGGGCCACATGGCGCTTCGAGCACCATGTCTTCTCCCCAACCGGCTGACTATAAATAGCAGCTACATGGAGCCGAAAAGACAGTTTGGAGTTTTAGGATTCAGACAGTTGGGAGTTGAGCTATCTTCCGAGGAGACTGCGAGAGCATACATGTCATGCCCCAGTGCTTGTCTCGAGCGACACTAGGTGAGCTTCTCCTCATCCTGAGAGGGAGGGGACAGTTCACTTAGGACCGTCCCGGGCAACACTGCGGGCCGATATCGGCCGACGTAGATGAGCGACACAAGTGCCCGACAACAACAATGCGTAGCTCTTAGCCCGACACGATATCAAACCGATATGCTTAGCTTGTCGAGCGTGCCGCCCGAGAGGGTGTGCCGCCCGACATGAGCGTATCGGCCAGGGTCCTTGAGCGATATGGTCGACAGTCGGTGCGTGCCACCCGAGAGGGTGTGCCGCCCGACACCTCTGTATCGGGCTAGGCCTCTGACCGATATCGAGCAGGAGGGCTACATCACCCTGTCGTCTTTCTACATCAAGGAGGCGACACCTATCTTTACTTTCTGTCATTTAATTCCTTACTTATGCATTGTAATTAAGACCCTTTATTTGTCTATGGAAATAGAAGATGCTTAATTACTTGCTACTCTGTGCTTGGTACAATCTGTTGGATGATTGCTATGTTTGATATCCGAACTCTAGCTCGCATGTTTGGATCGCGTTTCGCTTAGCTAACGAATCGTGTTTTCCCGTCGCAACAACTTCGAGAGTTGTGTTGTGGCTCTAGTGTTTGGTCCGATTTTGGAGTACGAGAGTGCCTGGAATGGAGTTGCTTTAGTGGCCTTTCCACTCTAATTTTAGTCCAGTGACCTCGAGAGGGGCGCTGATGCCTTGTTAGAGGTACCCACTTCGAGAGGAGGGGTACATGACTGGTTCTACTGCCACTTGTTTTACTGGAGTTTTATCCTTCGTACCTCGCTTTAGCTCGAGCAGTATCTTTCTGTTTCTGTTGCATGAAAACCCCTAAAAACGGCTAAATGACTAAAACCTTAAATCTTTCTAGTAGCTCCAGTTGGAGATAGTTTTCTTTGTTTTATTTGTGACATCTTACTGCTTCCCTTTTTGAGAATTTATCTCTCTTTATACCTACCGGAGTGTAGCGTGTCGATTCTGTGTTCTCAACACTACCCCCCTTGTCCCTGTGTTCGACCCCGTATATCTACTTCGACCCTATAAACAAAGTTGCGGGGGCCTAGAAGGATTCAGGTTTATAAATGTAAAAGCTCGACTACCTCAAATCCGCCTCCAATTTTAGGACGCACGATTTAGGCCGGTCAAGAGCAGTGTTGTTGCACCAGAAGGAGGTGCAAGGAAACATGCTAGAGAGGAATCAGTGCCTGAGAATCCTCACCTTGATCAAGCCATGCTAGAAAACCCAGCCTTTCATGCTCTTTTTATGCAGTTCATGACCACAATGATGCATATGGCAGATCGAATGCCAACACCAGCACCTAGGGCACTAGTTCCCAATGAAGGACATGGATCTGGAAAAACCTTTGGGCGGTTATGCTGGGTAGGAGCCACCAAATATGCAGTACAGATGACCTAGCAGACGCGGATTCATGGCTAACTGAGCTGGAGAAAGCCTTTAGAATCCTTAGCATTCCAGAGACTGATAAAGTTAGGCATGTTGTGTACCTTTTAAAAGGAAGCGCTGGTCATTGGCGTGCCATTGAAGAAGAGAAAAGACCTGGTGTTGAAGTCGGATGGCAGGAATTCCCATGTGAGGTTGTCAGTAGATACTTTCCCAAGACTTATCTGGATGAGAAAATCTCATAGTTTGAGCAGATTAGTCAAGGACCGATGAAGATTAGTGAGTATGAAGCTAAGTTTATGAAGCTTCTGCAGTTTTGTCCACACATGGCTACTACAGATGTGGAGAGGATTCAACGTTTTGAGAAGGGTTTGAATGGTGAGTTAACCATACTTGTATCTGCTCTAGAGAATAGAGAGAAGTTTGCCACCTTTATGGAGTGAGTCAAGCGGATAGAGAGGTTCGTGGTTGAGAAACGTGAGGCGAATAGTAGGAAAGTACTTGCCCAGTTCTAGGGACAGAGGTCTGGAAGTTTTAAGAAACTAAGGTTTCCTGCACCAGTAGCACCACAGACGTTCAGTGCTCAGACGTAGTGGACATCAAGCAAGGGTAGAGATCATAGTTTTCTACCCATTGGAGCCCATAAAACGACATCAATGTCAGTGTCAAGACCATCTAGGCTGTAATGGGAGAACAAAGACTACTTCAAGTGTGGGAAGACATGACATCTGATAAAGGATTGTCTAGTTAGAGACAGGGAGGTAACCCAACCACTAAGACAGAGTCAACAAGGCTCTCAGAGGCAATAGTTTAGCAGTGGCACATGAGGACGTGGATAGGCATCTCAAGTAGGTTTATCTGCACCAAACAATAGAGCATGGAGTCGACAACAAGAAATGACAAGATTCTATGCTATGAATCAGCCAGAGGTAGTAGTCAATCCATGAGTCGTGACAGGTCAGATGGAATTATTTCATTCTGATATGTCTTCATCCTACTTCGTATCTATTTTGATTGATCTGGGTGCTACACATTCCTTTATCACTCGAGAAGTGATTCATGACTGCAATATGACTATCATTTGTAGAACATATAATATGTTATTAGAAACTCCGTTAGTCAGATCTACAGTGTTAGGGGAGGTATGTTCTCCCTATGTTCTTTCTTTTTCAGAACACAACATTCATGTGGATCTTATACCACTTGAGATGTACGGGTTCAATGTAATTCTTGGGATGGATACCCTAGAAAAGTATAAGGTTGTCTTGGATTGTGGTTCCAAGCAAGCTATGTTTGCAGACAATGATGAGACATGGGTCTTTTAGGGGGACAAAAAGATTCTTCCAACCTATCTGGTATCAACAATGGTAGAGGAGAGGCTGACGCGACAAGGATGCTTCACATTCTTGGCACATGTGGTAGACACCAAAGTAGAGAGTCCTAATCTTCCTGAAGTTCCTATTATTAGGGAATTCGAGGATGTATTTCCTGAAGAATTTCCAGACATTCCTCCACCCAGAGAGATTGATTTCGAGATTAATCTAATTCTGAGTACGCAACCCATAGCTCAGACACCTTATAGGATGGCACCAGCTGAGATGGAATAACTTAGAAATAGTTATAGGAGTTGCTTGAAAAAGATTTGATTCGACCAAGTACTTACCCAGGGGGTGCTCCAGTTCTTTTTGTTAAAAAGAAGAATGGATCTATGATATTATGCATAGACTATAGACAAGTTAACAATGTGACTATAAAGAACAAATATCCTCTGCCAAAGATAGATGATCTATTTGACCAGTTGCGTGGTGCAATAGTGTTCTCTAAGATAGATCTAAGGTCAAGATATCATCAGTTACATATCAAGGAGAGTGACATATGTAAGTCAACCTTTGGTAAAAGGTATGGTCACTATGAGTTTGTAGTTATGTTGTTTGGACTAACTAATGCACCAACTGCATTCATGGAGATGATGAATATAATCTTCTAACCATTCCTTGATCAGTTCATAGTGATCTTCATAGACGACATCCTGATATACAGTAGAGATGGTCAACAACATGAGCAACACCTTCATCAAGACTTGACTTTGTTGAGACAACACAAGCTATATGCTAAGTTTAGCAAGTGCGAGTTCTGGTTGTTAGAAGTGTCTTTCCTAGAACACATTATATCTGCTTCAGGTATTTGTGTTGATCCAAAGAAAGTGGAGTCTATTGTGGAATGGGAACAACCCAAGACACCAACTAAGATTCATAGTTTCCGAGGTTTGACATGTTATTACAGACGGTTTATTAAAGACTTCAGTTTTGTAGCTTTACTCCTAACTAGGTTGAACAGGAAGGAGGTTCCTTTTGTCTAGAATGACAAGCATCAACGTTCTTTCCAGTTGTTGAAAGAAAAGTTGACTAGTGCACCTGTGTTGGTTTTACCTGAGCAGGGAAAGGGATACATTGTTTTCTGTGACACTTCTAAGAATGGTTTAGGATGTGTGCTGATGCAGAGTGATCATGTAGTTTCTTTTGCTTCTTGAGAACTTAAGAAACACGAGGAGAATTATCTGACACATGATCTAGAATTAGTTGCAGTGGTCCACGCGTTGAAGATCTGGAGACATTATCTCTATAGAGAAACATGTCAGATTTTCACATACCATTAAAACTTAAAGTACATCTTCTCACAACACGAGTTGAATATTAGACAATGCCACTAGATGGAATTAACTAAGGACTATGATTGTATAATTGATTATCATCTAGGAAAAGCTAATGTAGTGACATATGCACTGAGTAGAAAATCTTCATCTCCACCCATAGATAAAGCATAGTTGAACTATTTTATATGCTTTAAATGAGACATGTTTGTCTCTTTGAGACAAATGAATATACATCTATAAGTATCTTTATTAGCAGGATTGCTGGCCAAGATGCATGTGAAACCTACTCTGAAATAATAGATTAAAGAGGCACAACAAGCTGATACTGTGATTCAGCAGATTAGGTCAGAGTATGGTAGTGAGAAATAGGATGGTTTCCATGAGTCAAAGGATGAGGTAGTATGTTACCATGGTAGGATGGTAGTACCTGATGCCAATGACTTAAGAAAGATAGTTCTGGAGGAAGCTCATTCATCCATGTATGCAATGCATCCAGGGAGTACTAAAATATATCATAACTTAAAAGAATGTATTGGTGGCCTAGTTTGAAGAAGGATGTAGCTGAATTTGTTATGCAGTGTCTAGTGTGTCAGCAAGTTAAAGCATAATAATAGAAGCATATAGGAACATTGCAACCCTTACCTACACCACAGTGGAAATGGGATCACGTGACTATAGACTTTGTGGTTGGTTTACCCAGAACAGCCAAAAGTCATGATTCCATTTAGGTGATAGTTGATAGGTTGACTAAGTCGGCACATTTTCTTCATGTTAAAACAACCTATACTACTGAAAAACTTGCACAGATCTACATAGATGAGATAGTTCAATTGCATGGAGTTCCAACCACAATTGTGTCTGATAGAGGTCTCCAGTTTACAAGTCATTTTTGGGAATGACTACATAAAGCCTTGGGTACGCAGCTAAAGTTTAACACAACTTTTCACCCTCAGACAGATGGACAATCTGAAAGGACTATATAGACTTTGGAAGACTTGCTTAGGACATGTGTTCTCCAATTTGTAGGAAGTTGGGACTTACACTTGAGCTTAATAGAGTTTTCCTACAACAATAGTTATCAGACTAGTATTGATATGGCACCATATGAAGCATTATATGGTAGACGTTGTAGATCTCCATTATGCTGGTATGAGACATGAGAATACCAACTTCTGGGTCCTAAATTAGTGCAACAAACAACTGACAAGATTAAAATAATACAACAATAGTTGAAGGCTGCACAAGATAGACAGAAGTCATATGCCGATAAATACTGTAGACCTTTAGAATTCCAAATTGGAGACATAATGTATCTCAAGGTCTCTCCTTGAAAAGATATTCTCAGATTTGGGAAGAAGGGTAAGTTAGTTTCTAGATTTATGGGACCTTACCCAGTGACAACATAGATTGGAAGGGTATCCTATAGGTTGGAGTTGCCACCTGAGCTACATAAACTACATCCAGTGTTTCATGTATCTATGCTGAGAAAGTGTCATCCCGATACAGAGTTGGTGTTGCAATCGGTAGAGGTAGAATTGAATCAAGATATATCCTATGTGGAAGGTCCAATGATGATTCTTGACATAAGAATCAAGAAGTTGAAAAAGAAAGACATAGTTCTTGTGAAAGTTCTCTGGCATCACCATGGCATTGAAGAAGCCACATGGGAGATGGAGTAAGAGATGAGGAGGAAGTACCCTTCACTTTTCTCTTGAGATTTCGAGGACAAAATCCGTGTTCGGGGTTGATAATTGTAGCATCCCTGACCTGGGTTATGGCCTAACCCTGGAAGTTTTGCTTAAATAAGTTATTTACAAACTTGTTTTAATCTTTTGAAAAGTAATCAAGACTCTCCTAGATATTAATTTTCAAGTTTCATCTTATTTGCAAACTATTTGTGCATCATATGATAGTTTGGGTGTAATGCAATTTACCCAAAATGTAGGGTTGATATGCAAATTATCACCTTTAGAGTGTCCCTATTCTCTCTTGGCATCATCCATAGGAGAGAGAAAGAAGGAGGCACCATGTTTGAATCATCTTTGAGTGGTAGCATTCTTGGTGATGAAAAGACCAAGAAAAGATGTATAGTTGAAGCCTTTTTTTTAGTTGTATCGGGTTGTAGACTTGATATGGGAGTGCCTATCGGCTAAGGAGCCATAGGGGGGATCCCATATTGGTTTATCAACTCTTGGCCTTTGCCATGATGGGCTAAGCACCTCAAGGAGGTGATGTGTATCAGTTTGCAACATTCCTTAGAAAAAGTGTATTAGTTTGTGAATAAAGTGATGTTGAGTTGAAATGCCTTGCTCAACAAGATAACTAAGGGCCAAAATCTTATCCCTATATTATCCTCAAAAGTTTTGCATGTTAAGATAAATATGCATGCATGGTCACATGTCAACCATGCATGGATACGTGGAACCTAGTAGTGTAAAATGATGACACCTCATATACACTCTTTTCCATGAACCACAACTATATATACCATTCCTTTCACCTACTAGTGATTTTTTTCGAATCTTACCACCCTCTTTCTCTTAGATATCATGCATATAGTCTTGATATCATGCATAGGTGAAGGGGTATAAGCCTTGGTATCGGCCGCAACAAGGTGATATCGGCCATAGCAAAGTGATATCGGCCATGGCAAGGTGATATCGGTCATAGCAAAGTGATGTCGGCCATAGCAAGGTGATATCAGCCATAGTGAAGTGATATCGGCCACAAGTGAAGGGATATCAGCCACAAGTGAAGGGTTATCGGCCACAAGTGAGGGGATATTGTGCATGAATGGTGAGGTATTGTGCATGGTGCTAAGGAACAAGAAGGAGCTCAAGTCTTAACCCCAAGGTGAAGCCATGATCATCTTCAACCTTGGATTAAAGCATGGATCTAGGGTTGTGATCTTCCTTTCTTTTCTTCTTCACCAAATACTTATCCATGATGATTCTTTGCATATAGAGGAGTTGTGAAGTTCATCTGCAACCTTGGGAATGTGAAGCTTTGGAGCTTGGATCTTTGAAGTTGTCCTTGAGGCAGGTTATATAACTTGAACCCAATCATGTTATTATTCACCACAATCTTGCCATACTTGATGATCTACATTCAATTTCTAGTTTTCTTGAATAATTGATGAATCCATGAGTTCTATTAGTAACATAGAACTATTGTCCATGAACTCGAATAGTAAGAATGAAGGTCTTGAGCTTGAGGATGATGACATCATCATGGTTCAACTCGATATCAGGTTGAAGCACCTCTAACCCGATATGGTGATGTGAACACACCACTAGCATGATATAGTGATGAGTTTATACCTCATGGACGATATGAGTGACACATACACACATCTCATGTACGATATGGAGTCAAGCACACACCTTATGCATGATATGGTGTCAAGTATATACCTCTAACCCGATATGGTGTTGAAACCCAACATGGTAATATGAAACCTAATATACCTTGGAACCCCAAACCCCTGTTGGTTTGTACAATTGATTTGGTCTAGAATAACCTTTTCTCTAGGTTATCACTTATCACATGGTGAAGGGTAGGCTGATACCAGTAAGGTTTGAAGAGATATGAGCATAAGGGTCAAACCCGATATGCAAACCCTAATGTTGAGCAACTCGATATGGAAGCACAATATGGGATCAGGGATACACCTCTTTTCCTGATATGGTGGAAGCACACACACACCTCTATGCCCAATATGGTGGAAGAACCTCAATCCAACATACTTGATTGAGTAACACACGAAGTGTGTTATTCAAATGATACCTTGAGAGGTATAGAGTTTAATGGATTTTGATAAATGTAGGCCAATGTACCTTGAGAAAAGGATTGAGACAACTTGATAAAGTATGATGAAATCTATGTCCTAGTAAGGATGAGAGAGAAACTCATACTTTGTGTGGTAATCATTTAATGAGCATACATTGAGATGAGCATACATTGATACTCCTAATATATGTGGAGTTATGAATCAGGGTTTTTCATTCTTGATAATATGAACTTGAAACCCTAATTGGTTTGAAAGGAAAACCCTAACCCTAATAATGGGAAGTTTGTATTTCTCATGTGTTGTATGGTAATGATATGTACTTGATATTGCTTCTATCATGAAATACTAACTATGCAGGTTTCATGAGATGATGAGCATAGCTAGGTATGAGCTATGATGTTTCATATGATACAAATTTAATGGGCCTTGTGAGCCATGTGAAATACTTGTGTAACAAGTATAATGTATACCTGGTCCGAGGACCTAGAGGTAATAGTTACTTGATAAGAGGTAACAAGGTTCAATGATGAACTAAGGGTTTGAATACCAGATCTAACAATCATGATGATGATAATGTCAAGGGATGAGAATTCCCAGTAATTGTGATAAGGGGCTAAGATCCTGAGTGTTATGCATTCAGTGTGTTCCAAAGATTATAAAAGTACTTGATAAATGTATTACACCTTTATTTGTAGCATCTATTATAATTCTTACTTGTAACTTGATTGATGCTAAAAGATACTATAATACACCTAATTAATCAAGTGGAATCTTATCATGTAGTTGCCTAGGCCATATATCCATTCGCTGTCAGGATTTATTGAATGGTGAAATGAGTTTCACTCAGAGAGTATATTTTTGAATATGTGGGGGTGATGGATGAACATATCCTTACGTCCATATAGGGATTTCTGTGTGATTTCCTAATAAATTCCAGGGTTGTTGTGTGATCACCCTGATGAAAGTGTACCGGGGGTTGATGTGATATCTCCCCGAAGAGAGTGCATGCTGCGGCTGTAGCTCTATAGAGAAGATGCCGCTATACCTCGACAAGCTAGTTGCAGTTTGACATATGGTCACTGGCAGTGGTCTCAAACTGACCGAGACGGGTGAGGCCATGGCAACTGGCTCTTCCATTGACCTTGTATGGTACTGATGCTTTACATAGCCATGGTCGGTTGGAGCATGAGCGATATATGCCATCTCCTATGGGCATAAGTGTGATTGTGAACATGTAATTAGCCATGTAGCGTATCTACTTAAGGATTGAATATGAAAACATTGTTTGATGCTTCATTACTTTTATACATATTAGTTGATAAATGTTATACATGTTCTTCATATTCCTTATAAAGTAAATAGATGATCTATATCTCTGTCATGGATAGTTGAACTACTTTAACATTGCTATTGCTTTGCACTACAATTAAACAATGATTAAACATGCTTATTTACATAAAAGATCCTCTGCTTAGTTTTATACTTTTTACCTGTGATAATAATATTGTTGGAGGAGAGTTATATCTCTCTCTAGGACTTGTGTATCACCTCGTGGGATCCACAATTTTTAGGTGGACATGCACGAGAAGGTAGAGACTGTACTGTAGAGGAAGGACAACAACAGGAACAACAGTAACAACTCAGGCTGAGTGTACTGTCTGTCGTGTCTTGTAGATAGAAGTCCTATGTGTCGTCTCTGTACTCTCAGGTCCTTGCAGTTAGTACGTAACAGTTTTATGAACGATATGAGATTTTGGCTTGTATTCTTCAAGGTTTTATGTTGCTTATGTATAGGTTTTGGCAAAGCAACTATTATATGTTATCCTCGAGATGAAATGGTACAATGTATGTACAATGTGAACCTTGATGTATATAGTAGTTTGGTTATTTTCTTAAGAGTTTCTTGGAAATGGATCTCTTTGCAAAATGGTTTTAATTTTCAATGATTTTGTTAATTTGCTGCTAATGTTTATTCTGCAATTGTTATTGGTGACGACTTGATTTGATGTGGGTCGTCACATCTATGTTATTAAAGGCTTGGATATAATGTTTGATCATTTGGGATGGATACTTGTTTTTGGTCATTTGGATGGCCTTCCTTCTTCGATCGCATAGATGGGTGATTTCCCTTTGACCATTGGGATTATTGGATCCCTTCAACCATGTTGAGTTGGTTCCTTCGATTGCTTAGGTGGTCTTTTCTCTTCAACCGAATGGACTTGGTGGTGTCATGGTCACTGAAGGTGATGTTTCCCTTTGACCGTTTGACTTGTGTGTTTTGGTCTTGGTTGCTGACATTAGGTAGTGTCTTCAACCTTAGATACCTTCAACCTATGGTGAGGCATAGTTGTGCTTGATTACTGGTCTTGAGGATGGTCTTCGACCATAGTGTATATCTCCCTTTGATTGCACGGTTTGTGACTTGATGCCTTTTTCAAACTGATTAAGGGTTATGACATGTGTTGATAATAATGGTTGTCTTGATGTTAGTAGTGGTTGACCCACATGTTCCAAGAATGTAGGAAAGTGATATACTTAGGGTTTGTTGATAGTGTGGGAATGTAAAACCCTAAATGGATGTGTTGTTGAAACTATAAGCCTAATGTGGAACTCTTATATGGTTGTCTACCTTGTGCAATATGATAATATGTAGTGATGATACTTTGTTTCTCTCTCCTGCTTGTAGGATCCTAACCATGCAGGTGATGAATATCATAGCTAGTGATAGCTATGGTGATGTCTAGGTGATACAAGGTAATGATTGTGAGCCCTTATGAGGCATGATGAGATGTGATGATATGTCACAAGGATTATGTGTATGGGTCTTATGACCTGGCAGAGGCTCAATGCTTAATGTGGGGTGATATCCTCCAGTGATATGATTGAGGGATTGATATTCTATGGTGATGTGACATTGGAGATGGCCTTGTAAATGACAATGCTACAAGTATCATGAGATGATGTGACAAGTTCACACCTATTACATTTTATATCTTCTAGAGTTATACTATGCCCTTATCTTTGTAGAGTTTGTTTAGGGTTTGTACGTTGTAACTTGATTGATGCTAAAAGATACTCAATTGGCTTAATTAATCTAGTAAAACTATAATCATATAGTTGCCTAGTGTCATAGATCCACTCCAGTGCCCAAACTTGTTGGGCAGTGAAATGAGTCATTCCTATGAGAAAATCGGAGTGCATATTTTTGAATATGTGGGGGTGCACGTCAAGTATCTCCTCACGTACACAATGACATGTTGTGTGAGATGGCCATGTGTGAGTTGTTCTCCTTGTGATATGTGATAGACAACAATTTAACTGCATGTGATGTCTCTTTTTAGATCTCTCCCAAAAGCGAAGAGTTATATTTCTTGTTGGGACGTTTGGTATCATCCCATGGGTTCCCACATCTTTTAGGTGGTCTAGCACGAAGAGGTAAAGATCATTTTGTTGAGGTTGAGTAGCAAGAGGAGCAGTAGTTTGTAAAGGTTGGATAAGCTGCTTGTGTTTGGTAATATAGTCCTCTCTCAGATCTTGGGGAGGTTTTGTAATTTTTTTATATTGAGATGATGATTTGATTGTATGGCGTTGTTGTATAGATATGGCATGTATGTATATGAACATGTTATCATATGAAATAGGATGTGGCTAGAGAGCTAGTGAACAATGCTATGTAATAATCTTTTGGCAGTAAATATATCCTATAGGTGGTTTGTGGACCTATATGTGATATGTTTCCACTTGAGGTGGATGTGCAATATCAGTTTTAAATTATCCTATTTTATGGTAATCTAGTTTTTAGTGATAACTCCATGATTTATTTTGTGTAATATCATTTTGTGGCACATCAGGGCATCACAGTTCTAGGAATAAACCCAAGATCTTTGAGTCTAATAGAACCTAGATCCCAAAGTATGGGACCACACACCTACAAATGTCCTTATGATCCTTGGTACACACTAGTAGAAGGAAGTGAATTGTGCCACCCCCATACTACAAGAATTAGACTATGGTGAGAAAATAATTAATTTGAAAACAGTCTCCTTCTAAACCTACCCTTGATGTAGTTGACGGCATAACCATATATATACCCTACTCAGATGCGATTTAACAGGGGGGGTTTAATGAGCCTAGTAATGAAGATAATATAAGTTTGATGTATGATTCATGGTTTCTAGTGTAGTTCTTATACCCATGAGAAGAAGGGAGAATTTCCTATACCATCTCTCTATGACTCTGAAACCCTAGTTCCACCTACTTTGCCTCACAACTATGATAATGTTAATAACTCAACACCTCAATAGAATAAATAACATAGGATTACAAATGAAATGTAATGGGCTTGTTGAGAATTGCTGATGTCTCAAAGATGGAATCTAGAGAGACCATTATGCTCATGATAAATCCAAGATTTAGGGAACCCCATTATGAAAACTCAAGAAAAAAGGGCATAATAGAGAATACTTGAGACTTGGGACTATGAATGCCACCTCACAAAAAAAGAAAGAGAATACACCATGGAAAATGCCCTAATTTTTTAGAACTTAGAGTTCAGATACCCATCTTAATAAGGAAATCATGTTTCTTCCCTTAACTTGGAATACTACCTAGTATAATGTATTTATTGAAGTTTTCAGAACAACCCTATGATGTTTTAGGCTAAGATAGGTTGTACCTAGGAAAATAATACCTACATCCTAATGAGGGTTGATCTAGGAAAGGACCTAGCAAGACTGATGGAATAAACATAAATACATGTTTAATCTAACCAGACCAGCTTGACTGATCCATCTAAGCATGTAAAGATGTTGGTGATAAGTGGATCATGTGTAAGTAATTGGTTAATGAAAACTTGAATGGGTTGAGTGAACTGGCTTAATGACCAATTTTAGGTACCATAAGGACTACATGCACATAGACAAGGTATAAGAATTCATGTAGGTACATATGGTATAAGCGATCATGCAAGTATAAGTATGTAAGGTACATATAGCCATGCAAAGTACGCATGATACACTTATCATACAAGTACATGGAACATGTAAATATATGAAATGCATATAGGTTGTTATGCAAGTAAAAGAAACACCAAAGCTTAGTGGTTACATTTTGAGTTAGTTGAAACTCAAACATCTTTTAAGGGGTGGTGTTCAAATATGTAGAGGGTCATCTATGTAAAAGAATTTTAAGGAAGAAGAATAGCTCAAGAACCCCTGATACATGGCTAGATAGGCAAACCTCCTATTTAGAGATAAGGGAACATCATATAATATACTCGTCCTCCAAAGATGAGTTTAATCACCCTGTCTTTGATTTTTTTAGATAATTTAGATTTCCTAGAAGGACCTTAACTAAAGGATGATATGCATACGATCAAGTGTTATAGAATATAAGGCATGCAAGTCCTTAAAAACTCAATGAACTATGCACTCACTCACTCATACACATGTACACACACAAACATATATATATATATATATATAATGTTCTATTTTGTTGTTTGAATAGATGAAGTTAGTATATGCATGTGAACAAGTATTGATGGATGAATTTGGTTAATAATTATATTATAGTTTAATAGGTTAAATAAGACATGCCACATGCATGTGATCTTAACGTATACCTTTTTTAGGATGAGTAAATGAGACATGGAATCCTGACAATTCACGAGAACCTTATTACAAAATGAAGCTTATAACACCTCATATAACATTATGCAAGGTAGAATCGTAAGTCAACCCTAGGGCCAAGTAAGAAGAATATAGAAGTACATGAGGACCAAGGGGTCATGAGGATATCTCACTCCATTAGTACATAAGGTCCTAGGGGTTAGTAGAAAAGTTTCACTCCATGAGTACCTATACCGCTAGAGACCCTAAGGGAATGATTGAAACTAACAATATATGGTGAAAGTATAAAAGTTAAGGAGACTTATGTAATAATGAAATATTAAGGGAGGTTGTTCAAAAACTCTAGGACACTATGAAAAGCACATTTCATTTTGGATTAATGAATTTTGAGAAGTCTTAAGAGTTATAAAAATGTTAATGTATGAGGAGTCACTCACTGAGCATGACCCCAACTGAATTTAAATTTCATGATTTCTAGAGTCACCATATCTAGATGTGAATTAAGGTGAACTTTCTATTTAGACTGCAACTGAATACTTGTCTGTCTTAAATGCTGGTGTAATAGGAAGGGCATCCACTTGTAATACATAAATGTTGTGATGAATATATTAATCAAGAAGTAATGATATGATTAGAATATATGAATGTTTTATCTCACCAACTTATGGGTAGAGCTAAAGGATATACCCTTCTTGAGCATGACCTAATTGAAAATGTTAACATCATGTGATAATGTAATAGAATGTTGGATCATACATAAGAGAGCCTTGGTTCCAGCCTTTTTGATATTTATGATTGTTTTGAATAAAGGATGTGATGGTATGTATAAAAATCTATACAAGAAGGTTTTTTTTAGCCCCAATAGTACATGGTGAAACCCTGGATACCCTTGTCTGAGTGAGAAATATGTGTGATGTTACCTTGAGGATTTAGCCTTGGTGGGAAAATGGCTTACATGTTTATATACACGTGTACTTAATAATGGATTGATCTAAGCAAAATGACACTACCAACATCAAACATGAACTCTCTATAGAGTAAGTCAAATCATATTAGGAGTTGTTATTATTCATCCCCGAAGAGGGATAAGACTTGAGAGGGAATACGCCAAACATAGAAGGCCATGGGTTTGATAACACCCAAATTCATGCATCTATGTTAAGCATTTATTAATGGTTTTATGTCATTATAGCCTTAATATGCCCAAAATAACCCTAGATCCTTATCTTTTAGTAATTTATATCTTTTCATAGATAAAGTTACTCAACTAGTCAATTTTGGGACTTGTAGGCACCGAACCTGAGAAGACATCAATTCTCTAAGATTTCTCCCCAAAACATGGTTTTTGCAGCAGCTAGACTTCCATATGTCGCAACCGCGGTGGATTAAGCATCACACTATGTGCACCAACTTAGGAGACGGTGGTCTCGCTAACCGACTAGCGGCCCAAGAAACTTTTGATATCTTGGACCCTATTTTCGACGACCAGTCCTTTATCAGAATGCATCCTCATCAATTAAAAGGTTCATCGACATGGGCCCATCAACCCCCAGTAATACCCCCCGTGGAGGTGGGTTTGGTCCATGATGCCACAACAGCGGCCAAGAAGACAATGCCACGACCACAACTAAGATGTTGTGTCGACCGACACTCGGCATGACCAGGCCCAGCTCGGCACGGTCGGGCTGAAGCCAAGGCCGCGACCGTAGTACACCAGCGTGACCGCGACACATCAACCTCGACTGCATCACATCAACCTCAACCACGACACGACCACCTCGACCGAGGCATCTAGCTCAACCGTGAGGCCTACCTCATTTTTGACCCTGGCACGACCTTACCCATCCTGGCATGGTCAGATCGAGACCAGGGCCATGACCGAGGCAGGTGCCGTGTCCATCTTCCGCCTTCACCTATAAATATTCACCCCTTACAACCTAGAGAGGGGTTCAGAGATTTTTTTATTCCACATCATGGTTCCGTACATTCTCAGTTCCTAGAGTCATGTGGGAGATTGCATAGATCTAAAAAGGCTGAAGTGCTCATCCTACATCCATCCCTCCAATTTGCTTCCATCAGCCGTCATTTTCCACCACCATTCACCCATATCCTACCATTTCAAGCCATCTTCCACCTTCATACACCCACCAAGCTGCTATTTAGGGCGGAATCAAAGAGAAAGGAGGCCAATGAGTCTAAAAGAACAAGGAAGATGAACCAAAGATGAGATCTGGCCTATACGGAGGCTAAGGAGTGAGAGCCACCTCTCCTCTATAGGCTGAATCTCTTCTTCTTCTCCTTTCTTCTATTGTTCTCCTTTTTTTTTTGTACACATGACGTTCTTCCATCTTTTTTCGGTGCCAACTATGCTTGTACATGGCTAGTTGTGCTCCTTCTTGGCTATGTATCTCGTTTTGGGCATGTTTATGTACTTTTACCTTAAGCAAGTAGTTTTATTCCAGATCTAGTACGCTTTCTATTCTATCTTCTCTTTCTGGTTATGATTGCTAGTTTGGATGATCTCTTTCTTGCTTGAACTTTTATTTCTGCCTATATCGAGAGATTCATTATAGAAATAGATAAGAGAAGGTAGATTGGATCGGAATCTGAAAGGGGGATGGTTCAAGGTGATATGTGCAGAGTCGTAGACCTAGGCACGGCCGGGCCCATCTTGACACGGTTGGGCCCACTACCAGGTTCTACCTAGATCACACATGTTCCTATCATCTCATAATATTCTAGACCTAAGAGGGTATCTAGAATATTCTAGGGAGTTGATTTGTCATCCTCAAGAGGTTTCATGTTATTGATGGGTTTTAGTCACGCTGCGTGAAAGTGAGTGGGATGACCCCATAGGAACAAATACCACAATACGTACTATGTTTGGATGTAGGTTACTTATTGGGGTGTTCTAGGGTTGTCTACGCCCGAGAACGGGTGTATAGACTGTCCAACTTGTGGTTACATAGCCAGGAACTCCTTCTATCTGATTAGTATAATCCTCCATACTCTATTTTGTTTTCTTTTCTTTGTTTTGTTTTACTTTGTGACAATCTGCTTGACTAGTTCTAGCTCCATACTTTTATCGACTATCAAATTGTGTTGTGTTCCTTCCAAATCATAATTATGATACAAAAACCTTATTTTAGGTAGCCATGTTTGTGATGCCCTTTGTCACAATAAAAAATGAGATTACCCTAAACTAAGCGGGGAACTATTAATAATCACAATCTTACCACAATATAGGGTAAATTAAAGCCATTTGCAAGTAAACATCTCAAGAAGAAGTATTTCATATATAAATCTTCAACTCAGGCCAAATGTATTCGGTATATATACCAAAAGATAATACATGTCATGTTCAAGACTATCAAATCACCATTGTTATACATATTACAACCTATACAATAATACATGCCATCTATATACAAACATGGCATAAAGCCAAAGTCTACATGTCGACCTACAAAACACAAAATCTCACCAAAGACCTAAGAGTACATGGACGACACATATGACTTCTACTACAAAAATCTAACTAGTTGTATGTCATACCTATGATATCTATTGTTCACTCCGTTGTTCTACTCCTGCACCATGACCTCAGCCTCCTTGTCCATGACTACCTAAAAAGTTGTGGAACCCACAGAGAGAGACCAACGTCCCAACAAGAGATATAACTCTTCACCAATGTCTATTATGAGCATAGTGCTATAAAGAGTTGTAAATAAAGCAGGTAATACTATTTGAGCAATTTAAGCAGTCACAACTGAGAAGTAAAACATTTTATACTATTAAAAAGGAATATGAAGAACATGTATAACTATTATAATCTAAATATTATAAGAAATAAGGCATGGCATCATCCAATGTTATTTGTATTTGACCCTAACAAAATTTACTATAGGAAGTTTAACCAATTTTTATGCCCTGAGGATTTGAGGTGTACCACTCAAATCCAACTGACTCAAAATTAGTACCATAAAATATCAATGGAAGAGCCAAACTCCATGATCATCACCAACACTACTTGGTCAGTTCAAGTCTCCAATGTAGTGACATATAGTTTTACTGTTAAAGACAGTAACTTGTAGTCAAGGCTACAGTCCTATAGAAACAACAACTCATAGTCATAGCTATGGTCCTATCAAAACAACTAGCCTGCCTTGGTATACAGCAAAACACTAGAGAACATGCTCACATGTGGCCTTTCAATGATAAACAATATACCACTATTTCAACAATTTAAGGATACACAAAGTTATCTCTATTGGTACCCCACATATTCAATAATATGCACTCTGAGTTTCCTGTAGGAGTTACTCGTTTCACCATCCATCTAAATACTAACGCTAAAGATGGATATATGATACATGGAAACTACATGATTAGGTATTTACTTGATTAGACATGCCAACTGAATATCTTTTAATGCATCAATCAAGTTACAACACATTAACCCTAAATAAACTATACAAAATTAAGGTAGGATGCAACTTCAGAAGGTATAAAATGTATTAAATGAGAAATTGTCTCACCATCACATGGAACTTATAATACTACCATTCCAATGTTATCATACATATCACATCACTATGGGATATCAATCCCTCAATTTATGTACAAGACACTTGTTAGGTCATTAGACCAATTCATATACTCCTGCACATTTAGTATCACAATATGCCTCAACATTATTCATAATCACCGCCCTATAATTCATATGGATTAGCATAGCATTCATACTGCTATGACATTCATCTCACAAGAAATTTAATGTTGCATAAGTAGGACAGAGAAAGAACTATCATATAATAACAATCTTCAAATATAGTGAGCACACTGATCATGTTATTATCAGATTAGGATTAGGGTTCATGAACAAACAATTAGGTTTCCATAACGTTATCTCATCATCAAACCCTAATTCATCACCTCCCATGTAGAATGTAAATGATTAGCCCTTTATAATAAGATCACTTTTAGGTAAACTGTTACCCTAGGTATTGACCATGTCCATACTTAAATGTATGTATCTTAATCACCTTCAACACATGAGTGTCGATCACCTTTGACACATGAGTGTTGACCTGTTCAACAATGAGACATCATGACCTAACTAGGTATGGGGTATCACAACCATGACACAACCCATGTGTCTCGACGGAGACACATCTGAAGTTTGACCTATCATCTGCACCTAGTTACAACCAGGACATCATCTAGATACAACATTCCATCCGTTACACCAGGAAACACTAGCATGGCATTGTGACCATGACAATAGGGCCATGCAACATAATGTCATGACTGCTACACTATGCATTGCAACTGCTACCCCCTAGGTGCGCCGCGTCCGTAACGCAACAGAGCATCGCGACCAAGATAAAAAGTAGCGATCAATTTAGAGTTAGGGGGTGTCATGACCTAAAACCACCCCACCTAGGAGTGTCGACTGTGACAGAAGTCCAAGCATTTGCCTCGACCACCTACACCACCCCATAACCAATCTGAATCAAGGTTGAAGCAGATGGTAACAACAGGTAAACCAAACATTTAACATGGTGAATAACACCCTAGTTCATAATTTTCATCAAACCCTAAATGTTATGATGAAAGATCATCAAAAGAGATATAATTAGGGAGAGGAAAATGAGGTTCTTGTATGCATAAAATAGATCAAAGTTTCTTGTTTTCTCAAGTATAATGAATCATATAGAATATAATTTAAGATCAGACTAAAGATGTACATAATAGTGGTAGGAAGAGTTATAAAACCCGCATGGTTTTGGAAAAAACCCACCTCCCAAGATTCCAAGCTCTGGAATCTTCAACTAAGATTCAACACATCAGCTAAAGGTTCACCTCCAATAAGAATAAAGAGACCATCAACACAAAAGAGTTCAACAAAGGAAGCAAACAGATGTAGGCCGAACCCAAAAGAGAAAAGAGATGGAATCATCTTCTCAAATGGCCACCATGGATGGTCGACATCTCATGACCGATAAGGAGGAAGAAGATGAAGTTTTCATGAGAGAGGAAACGTGATCAAGAGTAAGATCACTTACCAAGATAAGAAATCTCCATAAAACCACCACCAAGGTGTTGATCTAGCACAAGATCTCCAACAAAGGAAGATGGATCGGCCACCCAAGATCCAAGTTCCGACCTTCCTTGCTCTTCAAGCTCCAAGGCGATCCAAAGGAAGAAGAAAGATTTGTGAGCCAAAAAGATTGCTTTCTTTTGAACATGATGGGTTATATACCTAAAGAGGAGAGAAGTAGAGGTGTTTGAGGTGTCAACATATTAGATCATCTTAGGGACACATGACCTTCAAGGAGATAATATTTCCTCTACTCACATACAAATATCAATGGTCGTGTTTATCAAACAATGTTGTGACCTACTAGGTCGGGTTGTCCTCTTGTCTCGATTGAGACATCACCATCTTCTTGTCTCATTTGAGGCACTTCACGGTGAAAACCCTAGGTCTCATATGTTCATGGTCAATACACTAAAAGACAAGGTGTTTTGACTCACCTCTCACAAGGTTTTCTGGGTCATAACCATATCATCCAATGATGAGTCTCGGTTATGACCCTCATTTCCAGTGGTGTAGGGGTTGCAACACTCAAACCCTAACTTAAACGCCTATCAACTATACAAACCCGAGAAACCCTAATATCACATGATGATGTCACACCATCATCCATAATTCAAATAAGGCACCCCATTGCATCATCCTTTCTCTCATGATGCCAAGGTACATAGAACACTCTCTTCATGCAACATTTTGCAAGATAACCCTTACTTATGGGTAAATTGCAAACTAGCCCAAAACTAGCACATATATTGCAAGATAGATCAAACATTAATCACATTGGACCAAAATGAAAATATACACTTATCACATGGTATTAAAACATATCAAGAGCTTAGATTTAAGGTTTAAACATCTCATTATACAAAGTAAGAACAGTTAAACATTAAGCTAGACCAGGAGTCATACTATAAACCCTAATAGGGATTTCACCCCTGAAATCCTACACAAAAAGAGACAGATATTTCTTCCGTATCTCGCCTTCAAGCTCCCACGTGGCTTCTTCAATGCCATTTAAGATGATACCACAAAAACTTAACTAGAACGATGCCATTTTTCTTCAACTTCTTGATCCTTCTATCCAGGATCAACACATGTCCTTCTACATAAGATATATCATTATCTAGCTCTACCTCAATGGGTTGAAGAGTCAGCTCCGTATTAGGGTGACACTTCCTCAACATAGAGATGTGAAACACAAGATGTAACTTGTGCAACCCAGGTGGCAGCTCCAACTTATATGCCACCTATCTAACATGTGCAATTACAGGATAAGGTCCTATATAATAGAGAGCTAACTTACCCTTCTTGCCAAACCTTAGAACACCTTTCCAAAGAGAGACTTCAAGATACACCATGTCTCCTACTTGGAACTATAAGGGTCTATGATAGTTATTAGCGTAAGACTTCTATCTGTCCTGTGCTACTTTCAACTATTACTGAATCACTTTAGTCTTTTCTATTGTCTGCTGCACTAGCCCAGGGCCTAAGAGCTGATATTCCCTCATCTCATACCAGCATAAAGGAGATCTATAACGTCTCCCATACAATGCTTCATTTGGTTTCATATCAATACTTCTCTGGTAAATGTTGTTATAAGCAAACTATATTAGACTAAGGTGAATATCCCAACTTCCCAAAAACTGTAACACACAGGCTCTCAGTAGACCCTACAAGGTCTGAATTGTCCTTTCAGACTGTCCATCTGTCTCTGGATGGAATGCAGTACTGAACCTTAACTGAGTACCTATCAATGTATGCAAATGCTCCCAAAATCAACTAGTAAATTGAGGTCCTCTGTCTGACACTATAGTGACTAGAATACCATGCACACGTACTATCTCATCGACATACACTTGTGCAAGTTTCTCTGTTGTATACATTGTCTTTATAGGAAGAAAATGTGCTGACTTAATCAATGTTTCCACTATTACCCAGATGAAATCATGGACTTTGGCTGTTCTTTAAAGTCCAACCACAAAGTCCATTGTTATATGATCCCCCTTCCACTGTGGTATAGGCAACAGTTGCAAAGTCCTTGCAGGCTTCTGATGTTCGACTTTAACTTGCTGACACATTGCACACTTAGCTACAAACTCAGCACATCCCACTTTAATCCTGGCCACCAGTAAAGATATTTCAGATTCTAATACATATTAGTACTACCTAGATGTATAGCATACATGGATGAGTGAGCTTCTTCCAGAACTAATGTTCTCATATTATTAACATATGGTACAACTGCTCTACCATGGTAGCATACTACCCCATCCTCAGATTCATGAAAACCCTCACACTTTTCACTTCCCAACTATTCTTGGATATGTTGTACCACAATATCATTATGTTGCACATCTCTGATCTGCTGATTCAATGTCAGCTTTACTTGTAATTGTGCCAACAGACCTGCTAACATGGACACCTCCAACTGTACATTCATTTATCACAAGGAGACCAACATGTCTCTCTTATGGCATACCAAAGCACGCAACTGTGATTTTTTAGAAGATGATGACGTAGAAGACTTCCTACTTAGAGAGTCTACCACTACATTCACTTTCCCTGGATGGTAATATATAATGCAATCATAATCTTTAATCAGTTCCATCCAGCATCGTTGTCGCATGTTCAACTCTTGCTTGGAATATATATAATGTAGGTTCTTGTGGTAGTGAAGATTTGACACTTTTCCCCTTATAAACAATGTTGCCATATCTTTAAAGCATGTACCATGGCTGCTAACTCCAAATCATGAGTCGGGTAGTTCTCCTCGTGTTTCTTAAGATGTCACAAAGCAAAACAAATTGCATTCTTATAATGCATAAGCACACAACCAAGACCATTCTTGGATGCATCACAAAAGACAATATAACCCTTTCCCTATTCTGGAAACACTAACACTGGTGCACTAGTCAATGTCCCCTTGAGGATCATAAAAGCTCATTGACAATTGTCATCCCAAACAAATGGCACATCCTTTCTGGTAAGCTTTTTTAGGGGTAAAGCACCTATAGTGAAGTTCTTAATGAACCTCCCGTAATATCCTGCCAAACCTAGAAAGTTACAAACTTCTGTAGGTGTCTTTGGATGATCCCATTCTAACACTGGCTCCACCTTATTTGGGTCTACAAAGATTCCTTTAGCATATATTACATACCCTAGGAAAGTTACTTCCTTTAACCAGAACTCACATTTGCTAAACTTCGCATATAACTGGTGTTGCCTCAACAAAGTCAAAGCTTGACATAGGTGTTGCCCATGTTATTGACCATATCTAGAGTAAATCAAAATATCATCTATAAACACAACTACAAACTAGTCTAGATGGGGTCTGAACACTTTGTTCATCAGATCCATAGAGGCTGTTGGAGCATTGGTTAGCCCAAAATGCATAACCACAAACTCATAATGACCATACTTTGTCCTAAAGGATGACTTAGGTACGTCGTCTACCTTAATCCTCAACTGATGATAACCCGACCTCAAATCTATCTTGGAAAAGACTGTGACACCTCATAGCTGATAAAAAAAGTAATCTATACATGGCAACATGTACTTATTCTTAATTGACTTCTTATTCAACCATCCACAGTCTATATACAACCTCATCGATCCATCTTTCTTCTTTACAAATAGAACGGGAGAATCCCAAGGAGACGCACTCGACCTAATTAAACCTTTCTCAACTAGTTCTTGCAACTATTTCTTAAGCTCTTTCATCTCTGCTGGTGGAATCCTATACGGTGTATGTGCTATGGATTGGGTACCTGAAGCTAGATTGATCTCAAAATCAATTTCTCTAGGAGGAGGTACACCTAGAAACTCACAAGAAACACATCCTCAAACTTTTGTACAACTGGAACGTCTTGAATACTAGGATCTTTACCCTTATATGCACTACATGTGCTAAGAACGCATCACAACCCTGCCTCATCCACTTCTCTATTATCTTAGCTGAAACTAAACATGTCGGAAGAATCTTCCTATCACCTTGGAAAACTCATGAAACATCACCATATAGAAAGGTTGTCATCTTGGCACTACAATCTAAGATCACCTGATACTTTTCCAAAAGTATCCATCCCAAGAATTACATCAAAGCCATGCATATGGACTGACAAAAGGCCCACTTGAATGCTATGTCCTGAAAATGATAGAACACATGATGGACATACTTCCTACAACTTGAAGAAACCAACTAGAGGAGTTTCTAGACTAAGACTATCTTGTCTATGACTAATAGGTAAGAAACAACTAGCAATCACTTCTCTAGTGACAAAAGAATGCATCGCACCCGGGTCAATAAAAAGAAATACAAAACATGAAGAAGACAAATCAGAATGAAATTATTCCATCTGACCTATCACGACCCTTGGGTTGATGAATCCCTCTAGCTGACTCATCACATAGAATCTAGATGTCGCATGTTAACACCCCTTCCTCTACTAGCTTGTCCTGAAGAACCAACTTGTGACACTTGACCACATCCTCTACCATTGTGTTGTTGTCACTACTGCGACCCTTGCTGACTCTACGTTGTCTACTGAGTCACCTCTTCATCCTTTACGGGGAAGTACCACTTAGTATGCCCCATCTTTCCACACTCAAAACATGTCTTACCCTCATACCACGACCTAGATGACCCTATTACAAACACTGACATTGCACTGTGGGCTCCTGGCATCTGCCTCTGCTTTGTGTCCACTATTATTGAGTTCCTAACCTCTACTGAGACTAAGGTGCTGAATACCTGGGCTTCTTGAAGCTTCCATAGGATTGTCCTTGGTATTGCACAAGCCTTTTCTTAGCCTTTGTCTCATGTTTCTTCAGAACTGACCGTTCCACCCTCCGAACTGACTCTATGAAAGTTGCAAACCTCTCCCTGATATCCAAGGATGATATTGGATTTGACAGTTGAATATTCAAACCCTTCTCAAAGCACCTAATCCTCTCATTGTCTATTATTGCCATATGCATGCAAAACCTAAGAAGCTCCATAAACTTAGCTTCATAAGAATTGATTGACATGGTTCCTTGTCTGATGTTCTCGAACTATGCAATCTTCTCATCCAAATAGGCATTGGGTAAGTACCAACTTACAAACTCACGTCAGAATTCTTCCCAAGTAATCACAACACCTGGACTTTTCTCTTCGTCAATGGTCTACTAATGACCAACACTCCCTGTCAATAGATATACAACATGTTTCACATTATCTTCCTCAAGGATGTTAAAGATCCTAAAGGCCTTTTCCAACTCAGTCAGTGACATGTCTGCATCAACTGGATTAGATGTACCCACATTCTTCAACGCTCCTACATGTTGAAGTCTCTCAAAAGTATTTCTAGAACTTTGGGTTTCAACACCTAGAATGGTTGCCCAAGGTTGGTTAACAGGAATCCTATCAACCATGTGTGCATAGTAGCCATAAACTACCCAAACATATCCCTAAAAGCTGGATTGGATACATCAGCTGGGTTGTCTTGAGGCATCTCATGCATAGCTTCAACCCTTTCTTGCCTCCTTGCACCACCTCTTGGTGCAACAAGACCGCTTTCTGCAACATGTTCTTCATGTTCTCTAGACATCTTTTGTTTTCTTCTTCTTCTTCTTCTTCTGCATAAGCAGAAGTGACTATAAGATATACTGGAGGATACTAGAATAGACTCAAACCCTAGTCCTATGTCTCTACAGACTCAGAGAACCTATAGCTATGATACAACAAACTTGTGACACCCTTTGCCACAATAAATGAGATTACTCAAAACTAGGCGTGGAATTATTAATAATCAAAATCTTACCACAAAATAAGGTAAATTAAAACCATTTGCAAGTAAACATCTCAAGTAGAAGTATTTCATAAATAAGTCTTCAACTCAGGCCAACTATATTCAATATATATACCAAAAGATAATACATGTCATGTTCAAGACCATCAAACCACCATTGTTATACATATTACAACATGTACAATAATACATGCCATCTCTATACAAACATGGCATAAAATGAAAATCTACATGTTGATATATAAAACACAAGATCTCCCCAAAGACCTGAGAATACAAGGACGACACATAGGACTTCTAATACAAAACTCTAACTAGTTGCATGTACAACCTCTGACAGCTATTGTTCACTCTGTTGTCATGCTCCTACACCACGACCTCATCCTCCTCGTCCATGACTACCTAAAAAGTTGTGGAACCCACAGAGTGAGACCAACATCCCATCAAGAGATATAACTCTTCAACAACGTCTATTATGAGCATAGTTCTATAAAGAGTAGTAAATAAAGCACGTAGTACTATTTGAGCAATTTAAGTAGTTACAACTGAGCAGTAGAACATTTATACTATAAAAAGGAATATGAAGAACATGTATAACTATTATAATCTAAACAATATAAGAAATAAGACATGGGGCCATATAATGTGATTTGTATTTGACCCTAAATTTTTTTACTACACGACTGTTTAACCAATTTTTATGCCTAAGGATTTGAGGCGTACCACTCAAATCCAACCGACAACTGCTAAGTCAAAATCAATACCATACAAGATCAATGGAAGAGACGGATACCATGATCATCACCAACACTGTTTAGTCAGTTCAAGTCAGTAATGCAGTGACATATATTCTTACTGCTAAAAACAACAACTTGTAGTCAAGGCTGCAGTCCTGTAGAAACAACTCATAGTAAAATCTATGGTCCTATAATACAACTAGTCTACCTTGGTACATCACGTATGGATGTTAAATGATAAACAATATACCACTATTTCAACAATTTAAGGATACATGGAGTTATTTGCACTGGCACCCCACATATTCAACAATATGCGCTCTGAGTTTCCCGTAAAAGTTACTCATTTCACCATCCAGCTAAATACAGACACCGAATATGGGTCTATGGTACAAGGCAACTACATGATTAGAGTTTTACTTGATTAGACATGCCAATTGAGTATCTTGTAATGCATCAATCAAGTTACAACATATTAACCATAAACAAACTCTGCAAATTAAGGTAGGATGCAACTTCAAAAGGTATAAACTGTATTAAGTTAGAACTTGTTTCATCATCACATGACACTTATTATACTACCATTCACAATTTTATCATCAATATCACATCACTATAGGATATCAATCCCTCAATTTATGCACAAGGCACTTGTTAGGTCATTAGACCAATTCATATACTCATGCACATTCAATATCACAATATGCCTCAACACTATTCATAATCACCACCCTATGATTCATAGGGATTAACATAGCATTCATACTTCTATGACATTCACCTCACATGCAAGTTAATGTTGCACAAGTAGGAGAGAGAAAACACTATCATGGAATAACAATCTTCAAATATAGTGAGCAAACTTATCATGTTATTATCAGATTAGGATTAGGGTTCTTGAACAACCAATTAGGTTTCCATAACGTTATCTCACCATCAAACCCTAATTCATCACCTCCCATGTAGTTGGAGAGTTAAACATGAACGTAAATGATTAGCCCTTCATAATCACATCACTTTTAGGTAAATCGTTACCCTAGGTACTCACCATGTCCATACTTACATGTATGTATCCTAATCACCTTCGACACATGAATTTCGATCACCCTTGATACATGAGTGTCGACCTGTTCAACAACAAGACGTCCCGACCTGACCATGTATGGGGTGTCGCAACCATGACACAACCCATGTGTCTCAACCGAGACAAATACCAAGGTCTGACCTATCATCTGCACCTAGTTACAACCATGACATCATCTAGACATAATGTTGCAACTGTGACACCAAGAAACACTAGCATGGCATTGTGATCGCGACACTAGGACAATGCAATGTCATGTCGCGACCCCTACATTATGCGTTACGACTGCTACCCCTAGGTGTTTCACGTTCGTAACGCAACAGAGCGTCATGACCAATCTAGAATTGGGGGGGGGGGTTCTCGACCTAAACCACCCCACCAAGGACTGTCAAGCGTGACAAACGTCCAAGTGTTTATCTCAATCACATGCACCATCCCGTATCTAATCTGAATCCAGGTTGAAGCAGATGGAAATGGTAGGTAAACCAAACATTTAACATGGTGAATAACACCCTAGTTCATAGTGTTCATCGAACCCTAAATGTGATGATAAAAGGTCATTAAAAGAGATATGCTTAGGGAGAGGAAAACAAGGTTCTTGTGTGCAGAAAATAGATCAAAAATTCCTATTTTCTCAAGTAAAATGAATCATATAGAAGATAGTTTAAGATCAGACTAAAGATGCACATAATAGTGGTAGGAAGAGTTATAAAACCTGCCCAGTTTTGGAGAAAAACCACCTCCCAAGATTCCAAGCTCTAAAATCTCCAACTTAGCTTCAACACCTCAGCCAAAGGTTTAGCTCCAAGAAGAAGAAAGAGACCATTGACACAACAGAGGTCAAGAAAGGAGGAAAACAGATCTAGTCCGAACCCAAAAGAGAAAAGAGATGGAATCATCTTCTCAAACGGCCACCATGGTTGGTCTACATCTCATGACTGATAAGGAGGAAGAAGATGAAGGTTTTAGGAGAGAGGAAATGTGATTAAAAGTAATATCACTTACCAAGATAGGAAATCTCCATGAAACCACCACCAAAGTGTTGATCTAACACAAGATCTCCAACAAAGGAAGATGGATCGGCCACCCAAGATCCAAGTCCCAACCTTCCTTTCTATTTAAGCTCCAAGGCATTCCAAAGGAAGAAGAAATAGTGGTGAGCCAAAAAAGATTGCTTGCTTGTGAAGAGGATGGGTTATATACCCAAAGAGGATTGAAGTAGAGGTGTTTGAGGTGTCAACATATTAGATCATCTTAGGGACACATGCCCTTCAAGGAGATAATCTTTCTTCCACTCACATGCAAATATCCATGGTCATGTCTATCCAGCAATGTCATGACCTACTAGGCTGGTTGTCCTCTTGTTTTGGTCAAGACATCACCATCTTCTTGTCTCGATCGAGACACTTCATGGTGAAAACCCTAGGTCTCATATGTTCATGGTAGAAACACTATAAGGCAAGGTGTTTCGACCCACCTCTCACAAGGTTGTCTCGGTCGTGAACATAACATGCAATGCATGAGTCTCGATCACAACCCTCACCTCAAGTGGTGTAGGGTTTCAACACTCAAACCCTAACTTAAACACTTATCAACTATGCAAACCAAAGAAACCCTAATATCACATGATGATGTCACAACATCATCCATAATTAAAACAAGGCAACCCATTGCACCATACTCTCTCATGTGATGCCAAGGTACATAGATCACTCTCTTCATGTGACATTTTACAAGGTAACCCTCACTTATCGCTAAATTGCAAACTAGTCCAAAACTAATACATATATTGCAAGATAGCTAAAACATTAATTAAAGTGCATCAAAATGAAAATATACACTTGTCACATGATATTAAAACATATCAAGAGATTATATTTAAGGATTAAACATCTCATTATACAAAGTAAGCATAATTAAGCATTAAGCTAGGTCAGGAGTCTTACAATGTTGATGGGTAAAGAGTCACTTTATAGTTTTGTCTTGACATGGCATAATGACATGGAGTAAAACATATAAGACCTGGTATTTGTGATATTGTCCATCCACACTAGATTGCTCTGTATTGAATGTGAGCACCAACTCTGACAGCAATCTGATGCTAATGCATAATGCATGGACTATCTCATTTACATGGGAAATTATCTCTTTTTAGAATACATCCCTTTCATGCTTTTTCCATGACTTGAGGAAGTTGAACCCTAGGGACTAGGGTCGGTTGAGTTCTTGGAATAGTTTGATGGAATTTTTTATTATCTTGCCCCACCAACCTCAGTATGACTTGATGTGTAATGAGTTCCATATATCTATCTTAAATCACAACATGAAGGGTCCATTCTATGTATTTGAAACAGATGCTCCAAGATAGTGAGTTCTACCCATAGGCACCTTTGAGGATCTTGGGTTCAAAGGTGAAGGAGCTCAGAATAAAAAGATTAAGGTTCAATAGAGTCACCATGGAGAGGATGAAATCGCATGAGAAATAAAAGTTGACATGATAAAATCTTACCACAACCTTTACTTGTTGAGATGAATTTTGTGGGTATTAATCTTTTGAAGGGGAAGGATGTGAGTGCTTGTTTTTTTCCCTCTTTCTTTAGAAATTGTAATAAAAAGCTTATTAGATATAATATTCTATATAGTTGAAGTGTTGCATCCTTGCTTTTGTGGTAACATTACAAGATATTAAACTAAAATTTTATAATTCCATTTCTAAATAAAGTGATCCATTCAATATTAGATGTTGATCAATAACAATTATTTTCTCATAAAACAAAGTTAAGAGTTCGACCAAGTCTGAAGTTTGTTCGAGGTATTTTTATTTCATTTATGCGTTTAATTAAGCATAACATGAGGATCAAGTCATGATCATGAGATTTTCCCATTTGATTCCCATCTTTGACAAGACTACGATAATGAACAATCTAAGAATGCCATCACTTTTGGAATCTCATAACTGCATATATAACTAAATATCCATTATATATGTGTCATATATATTACTTTTTGGAATTTTGATTTAGTAATTCATACAATGTTTTTTTGTAATGAAACATGACCATGATAGAAATAATTGGGCAAGAAATTTGTGTTCTAATCAATCAATGTTATGATTTAGAAGTTATAAATTTTCAAAGTTTGTATACAATTTTTCTTTAATTGCTTGGCTATCTAATTAATTGAGTGTCACATTTAATATGACTAGGAACTTTAGATCTTGACTGCAATTTTCTTTCCAAATAGATAAGTTCCTTTTGAGCAGTTCCTATGAATTATAAAAGAGAGTATTGCAATAATTGTGAGAAATATCACATATATACCTAATTTGAGCTCATTTTGATACTTTATACGTGCAAGTCACCCATCCAAGAAAAAAAAGACCTATACTATATTTTTCAATTGCAATTTTTTTGTAGTCTTTAGATGCATGGTATACATGTATCCAAATGATCTCAATGTAAAATTACTAGCTTAAATTTGAAAAAGCATTATATGATGCACATTGAATTTGTTTATGAGGCTCTCGACACATTCAAATATACCACACACACTCCCATATTTGAAATGAATCATGATTTAAAAAAATAGATATAATTTATACCTATCATGGAAAATTAGGTGACACTTAAAAATATTACCTAACATGAACCAAAGGCTTAAAAATTACTAAAACAATATTTACTCGATACTAAGATATTTATTTTGAATTAGTAAGCAAACATGTATTATGGTATTAGTATTAAATAATAGATGATGAACCTAGTCATGGATAAATGTTCAGGGATTTGATCAACATGGTTTGATACTAACACAATCATACCTACCAATCTAAACCATGTAAAATTAATCCAATGGTTTGATCTTGGTTGATGTAAGATTGCTTGTTCCCCTTCCCCTTGTCCCAACAATGACTTGTTCCAAATAGCCTCAGGGAAAGGAATCAATGAGCTTGCCAAAGACCGACCTGTCTATCTTCCATGGCCAATCATATCTTCCAAATTCCCTTTTTTCAAAACCCCATGTGGCCCACCTAAAAGCAAGCTTCTTGACCTACTTCTTTTTTATTTAAAAAACAAATCGAGTGACCATCTCCATGACTGCCTCATAGCTCCCACTTCCTCAACCTCACTCTTAGAAATCTGCATTCAACAAAGAAGGAAAATCTTCCATTGTTCCTTACACAATGTTTTTGTTGAGTAGGGTAGCTACACAAGGCATATGGGTTAATCGAGTCACGTAGATAACCATCTATATGCCAATCTTGTAAAGCATAATAGAGTATTTTGACTCAGAAGGTCTAAAATTTAGGACGATGTACCTAGAGAATAAGTCATACATTTATTTGGAACAAGCTATTGATTTTGAGTCATAGAAGTATAATTCTACATTTAAAGAATAAGAATTGAAGAAATATGACTCATTCATGGAGTTGGTGGCCACTAGGGAGCCATGAGGCAATCATGGAGGTGGTCATTAGAATTAGTTCTAGAGGAATAAATAAAGAGGTCAAAATTCTTATTCACAATTTATATATAAAAAGGAGTTTGAAAGAGAAGGGGGATGATGTGCTATCATTAACACACAAAATTCATCAACAAAAACTGTACCTGGAATTTAACCTTTGATGGCTAATCAATACAATTTTAAACAAATAAATTGATGTAGCGTGAAAGTATCAATACCTATATTTGATGTGTTAAGAGTTAATTTGAATTGAATGCGATGAAAAGTATTTAAACCAAGTTGAGGAGAATGATTAATGTAGAATGAGAAGTAAATTTTTGAATAAAAAGGGATGAATTGAAATGAATAATTGAAAAGGAAAAATTTAAATTGCAAGAATAGAAACTAAGGTATCAACAAAAATAAGAGTGAAGAGAACAAAGAGCAAAAAGAATCTACTAATTAAGATTAGTTCAGATTTTATGGAATTTTTGAAAGCCTGAGTTTCAACACCATGAACTCCATAGTTATCTTAGACATTTTTAATTTTGTTTTTAGATATTTTTAGATTAGGACCATGGAAATTTACCATCTCTGAAATCAAATCCCATGGATCAAACTATTCATATACCCGTGCTCATCGGTCTTCTATAGGTCTTGGTTCAATTGTGTTATATGTTCTTGTCTGTGGTCTCTTCGAAGAACAATTAGCTCTATCTGATGTTCTGGTCCACAAATCTAAGGCTATATCAATTTAGATCATAATTGTCATAGATTACGACTGATCAAATTATATTCTATGTTGTTAAATGGATAAAAACACATCTTTTATTATCTTTAAGGAGATTATAGTTTGCTAAGATAGGATATGGAGATCATGGGGTTACTCCCCATGTCCCCTAAAAAAGAGAAGACTACTCAGACATAATGAAAGTGGAGAAAGTCTAGAGTATGAAAAGTTTGATCCTTTGTCTTTGGAGCCCCCCTCCTTTTATAAGGGGGTGGTGGTAAAACCCTAGAAGTGTGGTTGTTGGCGGCGGCTGCCTGCCTCATGCGGGGGTCTAGGTCGATCGACTGGGGCACCGAGTCGGTTGACCAACTTTTATGTGTTGCTTTAGCCCGAAGTCATGTTGATGAAGCTTGACTGCATTGATGACTTTCTTGATTTGGGATTTGAGTGGTCATGGACGCATTTTGATTGATCAAAAGTGACTGGAGTTAACTGCGTACCACGAACCAGTCATTACATCTGAAGTAATGAGCTTTTCCAATATGAGTTTGACTGGTCAATATTGGTGAGTCGATCAACTGGAGAATGTGAGTCAGTTGGCCAGAGTTATGGGAAATAATACTTGTTGCAATTGAATCATCCGACTGGGTGAGCCAGTCCGTTGACTAGGAGGTCGGGGATGTACATAGTGGCCTCTAATTCTTGGGCCTTTTTGGGCTTTGGATGGGCACAAATCACCCTTTTATTCTTCAAATTCCTTGAGGGAATGAAGTAATTTTGGACTAGAGTTGAAGGAGTGACAAAGTGCATGAAAACCAAAATAAAGACAAACTAGTAAAAAATCTAATAGAAAGAGAAAATAAAAGGAAATTACAATTAATTCCTAAAAATGAAGGAAAGGGTTAGATAAGCCAAAATAATTGACCTAAACAATGAGATAAAAAAAAGATCAATATGCATTCATCAAAGCACCCCGAACTTATTTGTTGCCCGTCCTTGAGCATGACAAAATTATAAACACCCACCAATATATACTGACACCTTATTCACCTTGCTTGCATAACACTACTTTGTTCTCACCACTTTTTAAGGCCAAACACCCTGATATCCCGGAACCACAAAACATGATTTTCTAACATTCTCCACTCAAATTTAATTCACAAATTACTTCAATTTTGATGTTTTCAAAGAATTAGATGTTATATTCCTTCAGTTATTGGAACTCTAGTATATTCTTACAAAAGGTTGCACATGATTGGGGGTTCAAGGATTTGATGGTTTGGGGTTATGTTGATTCCCCTGGAGATAAAAGCAAAATGAAGGGTGGTATGGAAGGAGGTGGTCTATCCTCTATCCAACTTAGACCTTTTTTTGCAATTACATTAATTGCATGTTTTGGTGTACGCTTTGGCATATTTTCTTGGTGGTACACACCTATTAAATTTACAAGGGATATGGAAGATGAGGTAGAGGGAAAAGAGGGGGTGTGCCACCTTGAACTTGGAGTTTGGCACTTTTTGATTTTTATTTCTTTTTATTTTGGAAAATCAAGAGATAAGTAGGTGGTAGAAGAAGTGTAGAAAAAAAGACTATACTTATGACATTATCATTTTTTAGAAATTTGGTGCCTTGGGAGTATTATAGCATCAGTTCAGACCATTCCAAAACAAGCAAAAAGTCATAACTTTACAAGATAATTCCATGGTTTTAATAAAGACACATTCTATTTTGGTTCATATCTATCCATTCAGGCTTTCCAACTTTCCCAAGTAATAGTGCTAATTGAGGTCTTAGATGAAAGGTGCTTTTTAACAAAGATTGTGTAATGATAAAGTTGCAAGGGATCCACTTCAATGAAGGGGATACATTAACTACAAGCATATCAAATACTGGTCGACTAGATAAAGGGAATATCACATACAAGGGACATGAAACAAAAGCAAATAATTACATGCAAGCAACATAAAAGATAGATATACTGGAAACAAGAAATATAGAAGGGGTTGAAATGGAACTCACCACCCACCACCCTGAACATAAAATTTTGCTTGTCCTGAGCAAATATCAAGTCCAAGATGGAGGAAAGAAGATCAATGACGGGAGGGGGAGAGAATATAAAGATCTCCTCTCATAGTACTCATGTCCCCATTACTGATAGTTGGGGTCAGGGTAGCCTAATGAGCCCATACTACTCATAAAAGGAGCGATTGGGAGCACAGTGGCCACTCTCGACATCCCAATACTCTTGTAAGGAGTGGGGCCTAAGAGGGGATCCACTCTCTACTAAATTTGATGAATAACCCCGTCTATTCCAAACACACTATTAAGTATAATGGAATAGGTGTACTTTTTTATTTCTCAAATATTGGCATACAAATAACCAAAGTATAGCAGTGAAACAATATTTCATGACTATATTCAATTTATCAAGGTTACATAATATTCTCCCACTAACGGGCTTACATGAAAGTTACAACATAAGGAACTAAGTAGAGGGATATATAGCTATCTCAACTCTATCTCCTAAGAGCTCCACCTAGCAGGTCCATGTCACCGAGTCCAATCTTCCAAGTCCTACACATAAGGTTGGAAGCATACCCAAGCAAGAGGAGAAAAGGTAGAAGATGTCAATATAAAGACTAGTATGTGCACATTAAATATGGATTGAGAAATATAAGGAATAAAGGATGTCAAATAAATAAAGCTTCCCATAGAAGAGTAAAGTATCCTCCAAGTGGGTATCAAAAGAATATGAATTGCAATAATATGTTAATCAAGAAGATTACATGCCATTAATAAAATATAAAAGTTGTGCCACAAAGGCACACATAATTTTGGGCACAAAACCCATCACAATAATATCAACCTGCATTCATGTGAGACCATCATAGCACTAGAGTAATATAAAGTCAGTGGAGGCTAAGGCTCACAACCTTTAAACCTGATAGAGAATGGCACACAACCAAACTCCCTTGGCATATAGGCTGGGATATGGGGCACACGATCCTCCATCCCAAATACATAAAAGTGCAGGAGGACTAAAACCTCAATGCATGGTAGTGGAATAAAATCCAGTGCCTAATAATATCACATAAGGGAATGAAACCCAAATAACCAAAGTATTACATTACTTTAGGGTTACTGAATCACAAAGCATGCATAAATACAGAGGCAAGTGAAAGTATGGCCATATAAAATAATAATATGAGAATATGAAACAAGTATCATGTGGGGTCAGAGGACCCATAACCAAATATCTAATAATGTCCACCATAGGAAGGTTAGATCATCAAATACTCAAGCTAGGGTTTCCACATGGAATAAGGAGAACAAGATAAAAGTAAGAGTCCAATAAGAATATCCATCAAATCAGGTAAACAAGATCAATATAAGAGTATAAGTACTCAAATGGGGTAACCTCTTAGGAGAGAGAACAATGTGTAGGCATATCTCCAAAGGACCAAGAGGGTGATAATTATGGGTGATTACTAAATATAGAATAATAGGGAATGGAACACACCTCACGTGAAGTCTACATATGTCCAAGGTCAACCTTAGGTCCAAACCAGGGTCTTCACATCACCTATTAAACACATTATATAGGGTTAGGTTCACATTAATTATATAAACCCTAAAAATTGTCTTTTTATTATTAGTGAATTAGATAATCAAAACCATACCATGTTGTAGATTATATTTTTTTGAGTTTATAACATATTTTACTTTATTTTTCTGACTTATATATTATTAATTATGAATTTTAGGAAATCTAAATAATTAAGAACATCTTTGAAAATAAAATAATAATTATATTGGGTTTAGATGATGAAACTATGCTATTGGATGGAAAATGTAATAATGATTTCAAAACATATGTTATTTGATTTTTCTGACCTATAAATTAATTACTATGAATTTTAGAAATATTAACCAATCGAAAAATATTAAAAAAGCCACATAACATAAATTTATGCATATAAAATCCAAACTGAGGTGTACCAATAAGGATTTGCCAACTCATCCAACCTACAACCAGTCTAGAGCACAACTTAGCACAACAAAAAGACTATTTTACCCATGATATGAAAATAAAGAATGAAAGGAAAAGAGAAGGGTAGGAAAGTAAGAGCACGACCACTCATATTTTCCACTTTGCTGGAACACTGACGAGGAGCACAACAACTGATAGACTCCAAGATGCAAAGAAAAACTCATTATTCAGATCAAAACCAATGGTTTTAACCACAAACAACCCATTCAGCCATCCCCAGAGCTTCTCCATCCCTCACCAGACTCATCGATATTGAGAAGAGGACATGATACAATATGAGGCTTAAAGGACTCTGGTCTCCATGATAGGTCAAGCAATAAACTTGCAAAACCATGAATAATTGAAATACTATGGAATCAACATGCCATAAAAATAGGTGATGCTCCAACAAGATGAAACATATGAGATCGAAGGTGTGCTGTGGACAAAGAACCAAACTACCAAAAACAAAAAGCAAACACCATGAGAATAGATAGAAAATAAGGAAAGTGCATCATACCCCAAATTGGCTCCAGTGGTAGGTGAATCCAGAGATACCTTTCGAGATGGTGCAGAGGGTCGAAAAGGTATGCAAATTCTCCTGGTTGCTTCCACCCATGGTTCACGTTAGATAAACGAGTTAATGATTGGATACCTAACGTCGGGAGAATGACACCGTGCAAAGGTGTCAAACAATAGAGAAGGCTTGAAGCCTATGGAAGGGATAAATATGGGTTTGATGCCCTTGAGATGTGAGATGATGAAACAAGAGGGGAGAATAGAATGTGAACATGGGATGATGAAAACTAAGTCACAGACGTGAAGAGGAGGTGATGAAACCCTAGGGTATAAATAACGATTGGGTTTAGGGAAGGATGAGGAAGGTGTAGGAGAAGAAATCAGAGGTAAAGGAAAAAAATCAATTGAGAAGGAAATGATAGAGAAAGAATTGGAGAAGGAAACCAGCTTGTCACCAGTGTGTGAACCAGAGAGGGAAAGAAGGAAGACGAAAGAGGGATCGAGCGATCCAGATCCAAATTTAGAGGCCAACATTAAACCCATACTCATGATAAGTCAGGAAACTCACGTGATTGGAAAAATCCAGAAACTTTAAGAAAATAAAGATATTGATTGATTAGTTTGATTTTTGGTTATGTAAAACACATTTTCTTACCTACTTTATTCGGGACTCAAACAAGATTCAAATATTATTAGATTTGGTGTCTAGGCTAATTAGGACATTAATAATTTATTTTTGGCATCTGATTGTGCTTTTGGTGTTGTTTTCTATTTCAATTAGTATCTTTGACTTTAAGTTATATTCTCTCTCCTAAACTAGACTATGATAGTTAAGATTGTCCAAATAATGTGAAACTTGGCACCCAAGCTAATTGGGACCCAAGGAACACAATTTTCACATTAAATTTGCATAGTGAGATTTCATTTTATTATTTATGACACCATTGGGATTTTTGGCCCATCAACATTATCTTTATTCAAAATATTATATCTTTATTGACATCATTCACTTAATGGACTCCTATTATCTTCAACGTGTTTCCAAAAAGTTTTCCTTATATTATCATGCATGAATTAATATATTTTTCTTGTTTAACCTATTAAGTACATTAATTTATTTAGGTAATGTCTCTTTATTTCTATTTGTAGATACAAAAAATCCAATTTTATTCTAATACATGTATTAAGCTTATTATACTTATTATTAAACATATATTAATCATTATGTATATATTAGCTAACAAAAGGGATCATAAGTGACATATTACATGCATTCACTTACACGTTGGCACATATTATGTTAATATGAGTGCATTGGTGGTATGTGTTGTTGATTATTGAACGATTGTGTACATAATATGCTATATGCAACAACAATATTCATTGTGGTATGGCTTCATCCTTGTTTGGACAAATTGAAATAACCAAACACTCTACACTCTTAATCATGGGATTAGGATAAAATCCTAGATTTTGGGATATTAAAATCATCAACCCCTTAAAAGGATTTTGTCCTTGAAATTACATCATCCATTATCATATCTACTAAATATCTCCACCCCTTAAAAGAGTTTAACCTAGTAAGCCTAGCGAAACAACATTAAGGTATTGGGGTTATTTATAGACCTTTTAGTTGTGAATATTTTAGGGGTTCATGTTGTTCATAGATCATGCACCCAACTAACATGTCATAACAAACTAGGGTTGAGCTTTAGGCCCTTGTGTTTCTATCCTAACAACCCTAAGATCTCCTTATCCTACTACTTTCTATATCCTCATAACATATATCCATCCTAAAGTTAGATCTTTATAATTAAAGGGATATATTACCACCAACCTACATTGTAGGGTAAGAGAACCTAATTCTTGATCACATTAGGGTTTACTAACCATGATTCTTATGTGTACTTCCTATGATCCTAAAGCGACCTTTCATCATCTCATGAATAATATATGTCAATTATAGAGTAAAGATCTCATTTAAGAGGTAACTATGCAAGATAAGGGTTTATTTAGGGAGACAAAATTGAAGTAGTCAGATTCCAACTACCATGGGATATGATATCATCTTATAAAGAGTGGGACCTGAGAGGGGATCCACTCCCTACTAAATTTGAGGAATAGACCCATATATTCTGAACACACAATTAAATATGATGAATGGGTGTACTTTTTTTATTTCTCAAATATTGGTACCAAAGCATAGAAGTGGAATAATATTTCATGACTATATTAAATTTTCCATGGCTACATAATATTCTCCCACTAAGGGGATTGCATGAAAGTTACAACATAAGGATCTAAGTAGAGGGATATCTAGCTATCTCAACTCTATCTCCCAAGAGCTCCACCTAGTAGGTCTATGTCACCGAGTCCAGTCTTCCAAGTCTGACACATGAGGTTGGAAACATTCCACAGAAAAAGGAGAAAAAGCATTCCACAGAAAGAGGAGAGAAAGTAGAAGATATTAGAATAAAGGTTGGTACGTGCATATTAGATATGGATTGAGCAATATAAGGAATAAAGGACGTCAAAAAAAAACTTCTGATAGAAGAAGAAAGTACCACGCAAGTGGGTATTAAAAGAATATGAATTGCAATAATATGATAATCAAGAAGATTACTTCCCATTAATAAAACATAAAAGTTGTGCCATAAAGGCACACAAAAATTTTGGGTACAAAACCCATCACAATAATATCAACATGCATACATGTGAGATAAGCATAGAACTAGCATAATATAAAGTCAGTGGTGGCTAAGGCTCACAATCTTAAAACTTGATAGAGAATGTCACACAACTGAACTCCCTTGGCATACAAGCCGGGGTATGGGGAATACGATCCTCCATACCAAATATATAAAAGTGCATGAGGTCTAAAACCTCGGTTCACAGTAGCGGAACAAAACCCAATGCCTAACAATATCACATAGGGGAATAAAACCCAAATAAATAGAGTATTACATTACTCTAGGGATACCGAATCACAAAGCATACATAAATGTAGAGGCAAGTGAAAGTATGGTCATATAAAACAAAAAAAAAGAAAAAAATGCAACAATTATCATGTGGGGTCAGAGGACCCATAACCAAATATCTAATCATGTCCACATCAGATCATAATGTTCACCATAGGAAGGTTAGATCATCAAATAATCAAGCTACAATCTCCACATGGAATAAGGAGAACAAGATAAAATAAGAGTTATATAAGAATATCCATCAAATTAGGTAAACAAGATCAATAAAAGAATACAAGTAATCAAATGGGGCAACCTCTTTGGAGAGAGAGAACAATGTGTAGGGCATATGTCCAAAGGACTAAGAGAGTGATAATTATGGGTGATTGCTCAATATAGAATAATAGGGAATGAAACATACCTCACATGAAGTCTACATATGTCTAAGGTCAACCCTAGGTCCAAACCAGGGTCTTCTCACCTATTAAACACATTATATAGAATTAGGGTGAGGTTTACATCAATTATATAATCCTTAAAAATTGCCTTTTTATTATTAGTGAATTAGGTTATCAAAACCATAATATGTTGTAGATTATATTTTGCTGAGTTCATAACATATTTTACTTTTTTTCTTCTTCTGAATTATATATTATTAGTTATGAATTTTAGGAAATCTAACTAATTAGGAAAATCCATGAAAAATCAAATATTAGTTTGGGTTTAGGTGATGAAAACTATGTCATTGGATAAAGAATGCAATAATGATTCCAAAATATTTTATTTGATTTGTATGACCTATAAATTAATTACTGTGAATTTTAGATATATCAACCAATTGGGAAATTCCAAAAAGACATGTAATAGAACTTTATCCATATATAATTCAAACTAAGGTGTACCAATAAGGATTTGCCAACTCATCCAACCTACATCCGATCTGGATCACAACTTAACACAATGAAAATACTATTCTACCCCTGATATAAAAAATGAAGAATCAAAGGAAAAGAGAAGGGTAGGAAAGTAAGAGACCTACCACTAATCTTTTATGCTTTTATGGAACAACGATAAGGAGCACAACAATTAGAAAACTCCAAGATGCAAACCAAACTCGTTCTTTAGATCAAAACTAATAGATTTGAGCACAAGCAACCCATCTAGCCATCCCTGGAGCTTCTCCATCCCTCACAGACTCATCGAGATTGAGAATGGGACATGATACAATCAGATCCTCAAAGGAGTCTGTCCGCCATGATAGGTTGAGCAAGCAACTCACAAAACTATAAAGGATCAAAATACTATGGAATCAACATTCCACCAAAATAGGTGAGGCTCCAACAAGATGGAACATATGAGATCAGAAGTTGGTGATGGCAAAAGAACCAAACTCCCAAAAATGAAGGCAAATACCATGATTATAGATAGAAAACAAGAAAGGTGCAACATACCCCAAATTGGCTCTAGCGATAGTGTAGGGGACTCTAAAGATACCTTTCAAGATGGTGAAAGGGTCGACAAGGTCTACGAGTTCACATGGTTGCTGCCACCCATGGTTCGAGTTAGGGAGGTGAATCAACAATTGGTTACTTGGCATCGGGTGAACCACACCATGAGAAGGCATCAAATGGTGTCTAAAGGGGGCTGGAAGCCTATGGAAGGAATAAATAGGGGTTGGATGCCCCTAATATGTGAGACAATGAAACAAGAGGGAAGAACAAAGTGTGAATAGGGGAGGATGAAAACTGAGTCATGGGCATGAAGAGGAGGTGATGAAACCCTAGGTTATAAATAACCATCATGTTTGGGGAAGGATGAGGAAGGCACAGGAGAAGAAATCATAGGTAAAGGAAAAGAATCAAATGAGAAGAAAATGACTGAGAAATAATCGGAGAATGAAGCCAAAATGTCACTGTCATGTGAACCAGAGAGGGAAAGGACAAAGTTGAAAGAGGGATAGCAATCCAGATCCACCAATCTAGATCCAGTGACCAACATTAAACTCATGCTTACAATAAGTCAAGAAACCCACATGATAGGAAAAAGCAAGAAACTTTAATAAAATAAATATATTGATTGATGAATTTGATTTTTGGTTATATAAAAATGTTTTTTCTTGTGTACTTTATTTGGGGCTCAAACAATATTCAGTTAATATCAAATTTGGTTTCTATACTAATTAATACATTAAGAATTATTTTGGGCATCATATCATACTATTGGAATTGTTTTCTATTTTAATTAATATCTTTGACTTTAAGTTATATTCTCTCTCCTAAACTAGACTAGGATAGTTAAGATGGTCCAAATAATGTGAAGCTTGTCATCGAAGCTGATTGGGACCCAAGGAACATGATTTTCACATTATATTTGTTTTTGAGATTTTCTTTTATGAGTTATGGAACCATTACGGTTTTTGGCCCATCAACATTATCTTTATTCAGAATATTCTATCTTTATTACCATCATTCACTTAATTGACTCCTATTATCTTCAATTTTTTTTCCAAAAGGGTTTCCTTATATTATCATGCATGAAGTTCCATTTTACCTATTTAACCTATATACTCCATTAATTTATTCAGACAATGGCTTTTTATTCATATTTATAGATAACAAAAATCCAATTGTTATTCTAACACATGTATTAAGAACATTATAATTATTATTAAACATATATCAATTGTTATGTGAATATTAACTAACAAAAGGGATCATAGGTGACATATTAAATACATTCACTTAAACATTAGCACACATTATGTTAATATGAGTGTATTATGGTATGTGTTCTAGATTATAGAACCATTGTCACATAATATGTTATATACATTAACAATATTTCTTGAGGTATGGATTTATCCTTGTTGGACAAAATTGAAATAACCAAACATTCTACTCTCTTAATCATATGAGTATGATAAGATCCTAGATTTTGGCGCATTACAACTGCATAAGGTAAACATGATTGAAATGGTGGCCTTGGCGTTGTTTCTCATGCTCCATGTGCTGTTGGGACTACTCTATGTGGTCCATCTATTGTTGAATCTTGAGAAAACTATAAGGTCCCTCAAGACCGCCAGACTTAGTAGTGCACCTCCTAGTGAAACATGGTGGCAGAGGAGGAGGATGGTCGGTCTCGTTGTTGTTGGCCTCCATGGAGAAACTTCTACGATGGGCTGTAGGATTAGGGACTACACCCTTTGGAATAGGGTTCTCATAGAGGAACATATGGATCTGGGCCAGTAGGTTATGTAGCTCATAACAGAGTGTCGATGTTGTAAACATGGCATGGCGAGTAGCTCAAGTTGAATAGTGGTATCCCTAAAAATCAAGGAAAAAGTACCTTGCTAGATGCCATGGTAGATGATATGGCTTGCCCCTAGGTAGATAAGGTCGATTAAGTGATGTGTCACCTTAGGCCAAAGCACCTTGAAGGGAACATGGGTGTAGCACAAAAAGTTGGTGATGGCGATGATGAAATGGCCCAGACTAAAGGTAGAGATGGTGCTTTGACTTTTCTGGATGCTAATGTGCTCGAATATAGCACTTCCCCGTTTAAAGGGATGTCGATGAAGCATGCACCATAGATTTTAAAGGTATATCAAAGTGATAGTACCCTAAGTGTCATACCTTCTAAAGATAGTGTAGGTGAGGATCTAATGGAGGTAGAAAACCACTGGTTTATGCAGATCGGAGGCCTTAGACCCCAATGTCAAAGAAGGTGGTAAGTTGGTGAGGTCTGCCCAGAACTTGCCATGATCTTATTGGCAGTGATAGGCAGTGTAGGAGCACTCCATGAAACTCAAGTTCCAAGAAGGATCTTCATCCTTGAGTGTGAGGGAGTTGACTTGCTTGGCGCTGATCTGTGCATTTTCATCAAAGATTCTAATCAAGCATGTTGGGTTCCCCTGGGAGTTGTGGAGTTTTATAGAATGTGGTTGTAATGAACCATAACCTAGAATCCTACCAATTTCCATGATTCGAAGGCTAGTGAGGTTAGTTCCTTAGATTTGACCAAACAAGGATAAACTTAAAACATATTTGTATAGTAACTTAACTATGTGCCAACCTGAAAATAAAATCATGAAATATGCTACATATATTTTCTTTACTAACATGATGGCTAAATAAAAATGAATAATAAGATTTGGAGTAACTATTGGTAATTCCATGTCCATAAATATTAATAATGTATCATAATTTAAATAAATATGAAATTGATGGATATAAAATATAAAATAAGTAAAATGTAGAATTTTGTGCATAATAATAGTATACAACTCTTTTGTAATGATGTGAACTTAATATGACTCAATTAAGTGAGCGTTGATGATAAATATATATTACTTTAATAAATATACTACTAATAAGATAAAATTTCTAATGTTACCCTAAATAATAAAAATAAACCTCAAAATCCAAATTTGATGTGAAAATCCTATTCCTTGGGTCCCAATTGCCTTGGGTGCCAAGTTTCACATTATTTGTATAACAATAATTATCTTATTTCTATTTAGAGAAGAAAATATGAGAAAAATCCAAACCTATTAAATAATTACTAAAAGTCTTCAAAAGTGTAAATAAACACCAAATTCGAAATCCACATACCAAAATTAGTCTATACGAGGATTTCCACTTTGATTGGATAATCTTATCTATCCTAGTTGTATTTTAGGAGAGAGAATATAACTTAAGGACAAAAATATTAAATCAAATAGTAAACAACCCCTAAAGGACAAAGTAATTAAAAAAATGAATTCTAAATATCTTAAATAGACAAGGTGCCAAATTTGGCATTAATTAAAAATTGATTGTTTCCCCAATTTGTTTAAGAAAGAAAACTGGATTTCAAATGCCTAATAATCCTAAGTATTTAATCAATGTGTTTTCCATTGACAAAGTTTTAGAAATTTTCTATTATCATGCTACCTTGTTTCCTTTTTATCCACTCTAGGGTCACTGATCGAACGAACAAAGAGTGTTTCTTTTTACTCAGTTGTTCTCAGTTTTATCAGACGACTTCAACCTTCTATCTCTCACCCCCTTATTTCCCTTTATTACACATAGTCACCCCATTCCCTCTCTATGTTATCCCTCACTCTGACCCTCCAAACCTCCCAATTGTTTCCCCTTTAGCTTTCCCTCATCTTCCCCACTACAACGACCCCAACTTTTCATAGTAATCATGGCCTATTGAACCCTAGCTCGCCACTGCTTCTTATTCCCATGTTCGCACTCTACTCTTCCCTTCTTTTTCCTTTCCTTATCACCTCGAATCATCATACCTACCCAAAAACCTCCACTGATCACCAAGAAACTCACCTAGACTGATTTTGCACATTTATAGATCATTGGTCACCCTACATCTAACTTCCTAACTCCAGTTGCTCGCATCACCCTCTTAGACCTTGCAACCACCTGAGAGGATGTCAGGGACCCTAGGAGGAGATTAGGTGTATGAGGGAGATACATAAGATGATATTCCACCCTCTATTAACCAATCTCAAGGTGATCCCAGTCCCCCCTTCGAATTCTTCCTTATTCGGTTAACCATCTCCATGACAATTATGAGCTTGAGGGGTTCTTTCCTCTATCTTCCTCCTTCTTGGGATCTGCTAAGTTGTCATGGAACTTCAAGCATTGGTCATTTCCATTGTAGTGGTGTTTTTTTGAGTTCTATGTTGCTCCTCACATTCTCCTCTCATGGAGGCATACTAGGAGGAGGCTAGGTCGCTTCACAACTCCGTTCTTTGCTCCCTTAAGATTGCAAGAGTCCTCCGAACTTAGTGGCAATGCTACTGGTCTTTCCATCCACTCAAGTCTCAATTTGATCACCCCACTTCATAGCCTTCAACATCGATCTTGGTTTCTTCACAGACTGTTTGAGATGAAGAATATGATCTATCATCTATTTACTATTTTGGCCTCGACTCGATTTTATTCTATCATGTTTTTCTTAGGGCAGTTTGGTCTATTCTGCTGAATCCGTTGTGCACCCACCTTGTTGCTAACCCGACTTAGTTGTCTAGAAATCATAGGGACACATCAACAACATGAGTCTGGGTTACCAACTCATTTTGATGATGTAGGTTTTTCTCATTTTCTCATTGGCTAGATCTTGTGAAAATCATAATAAATAAATCCTATGTCAGAAAAGTAAAACATAATATGTTTTCGAATCATGAAATTATTCTCTACCCAATGGTACCAGTGTCAACACCTAATTCCAATAAAAATGTATGATTTTTATGGAATTTTCTAATTGGTTGGATTTTCTAAAAATTACAATTAACAATTTATAACTCAAAAAAATAAAATAAAATATGATATGAACTCAGAAAAATATAATCTATAATATGGTATGGTTTTCATAACCTAATTTAATAATAATAAAAAGGTGATTTTAGGGTTTATATAAATAATATAAACCTAACCCTAGTCTCATATATGTCTTTAATAGTTTGGTTGTGGACTCAGATGGAATTAGGGTTTTGACCTTGGACATATGTAGACTTCATGTAAGGTATGTTGCATTCCATATTATTCTATATTGACCAGCAAACCTTGTTCTTATCTACTTATGGTTCTTCAGACAAATTCCTTATACAATATTCTCTCTCACTTGAGAGGTTTCCCCAATTGAGTACTTATATTCTTGTATTGACCTTGTTTACCTAACATGAAGGATATTCTTATTGGGCTCTTATTTTGCATCTTATTCTTCTTATTCCTTGTGGAACCCTAATTTGAGACATTGAGTTATATGTAGACTCTTATGCATCTTATTTGTGGAGATTGTTGAACATTGTTTATGGGTCCTCTAACCCCAAATTATAATTGTTGGATGTTCTCATCCCTCAAATTTTGATTTTGACTTGCTTACTCTTTTATTATGCATTACGACATGTATTATTTGATGTGGATGTAAATTCCCATGATTGATAATGCATAGGTGATGGTTCATGCAAGTGATACTGATGTGTATCTTGTCCTGTTTAGAGTAGATATGTATATGTTCATGCTCACCCAATATTTATGGTAGATGTGTTATTTTCTACCAACATGTTTATATTGTTCTAGTATCATCACATGTAAAACAAATGGATGCCTTGCTCTTATTTATCATCTTTTGACATTCATATTCTCTTGAAACCCACTTGGGTGGTCCTTTCCTCTTCTATGGGAAGCCTTGTTTATTTGACATTCTTTATTCTTTATATTGCTCAATCCATATCTAATATGCACATATTGAACTTTATGCTGATATCTTCTACTTGTTCTCCTTTTACTAGGGTATACTTCCAACCCCAGATGTAGGACTTGAAAGACTCAACATGGTGACATGGACCTGCTAGGTGGAGCTTTTGGGGAGATAGAGTTGGGATAGCTGGATATCCCTCTACTTAGATCCTTATGTTGTAACTTTCTTACAAACCCTATATGGGAGATGATGATGTTCTTTTGTAAAATTGAACATAGTCTTGATTTTATTCCGATGCATTAAATTGGTCTTTTAAATATACCAATATTTAAGAAATAACAAATGTACACCTATTCCAACATACTTGTTGGTACGTTTCAAATAGATGGTTTATTCCTTAAATTTGGTAGGGAGTGGATCCCCTCTCAGGTCCCACTCCTTATAATGGTCATCAACTTTAGTGTGAGTTCAAGGTAGAAAGAGAAGGTCTGGTAAGCAAAACTCAGAACGTGGTTCCATTGCAAAATGGTGTCAATATAATAACTAATCCCTAGGACCATAAGAGTGTCATCGCATGCCCAATAGGGAAGAGTGACTCTTGAGATTTGATAAGCAAAGAATGTGGTTCCATTGCAAAATGGTGTCAACAGAACACGAATCCCTAGGGCCATAAGAGTTTCGTCACATGCCCAACATGGAAGAGTGACTCGAACCACACCCAGATCGCTAAACCTATCAAAATGCTCATCTTTGACAAATCAAGTGTATTTTCCCAAGATGGGGGAAATACGTGGGTTGCATGGAGTGGTCAAATCTGGGTCCATGGTGGAGGCTCTGCCAGCCTTAGTGTGGTCGATGAAGTTTTTGAAGTCTTCTATGTCAGCCATCATCTCCTCGACTAATTGGGGGGGGATGATTTGCCTATGGGATCTCATATTTAGACCCCACTACTAGAGACATGGTGGCGAGGGGGGTTATGGGGAGCGGGTTTTTGGGAAACACCTTTGTCCATGCGGAGGCAACTGAAGAAGCCATGTCAAGAGTAATCTTACGACATGCTCGGTTGTTGGAAGGTCCCAATTGATTTACTAGGAACATGAGTCGATCGACTCGCGGTGAGAAAATTGAACCACATGCACTCCCATCGATCGATCGGGAAAATGAGTTTTTTAAACTTCTCAGAAGCTAGAGAGGTGGAGAAGAACCTCAACTAGTTGACTAACTGATTGAGTCAGCCGACTCACAACATAGAGAGCTTATATCATGGTGTCCTGTGCTCAATCTTAGGGAAGAGGAAAGGTAGTGTTAGATTGGGTGGCGGTCGGTCATTTGACCCAACTTTGATGAGCTCCGGTGATGTTAGTGTGATAGCTGGGCAACATCCCAGTCATCTGACTTGGTGGGACAATCTATTCTGGAGGCAGAGAGGCATCGAGTCAACCTTACAGTCACTTGACTCAGCGGTGGGAGTGGTTGGGCAAAGACAGAGGGTGGCGTTGCTACATATTTGATGGAGATGGGGTGTTTCAGATGAGGGTTGATATGAGTTGACCCCCAAGTGGGGTTTTATAACTCATGCTAGCCACTCTGATCCACCAACTATTTTTACCTAGTCAATCGACTTAGACGTTGTAGGGTATGCAAATTAATTTGAATTGTAATGTTTGTCATCCAATGTCGTCTCCCGATTGGAACTCCAACTGATCAATCCATTTTTTTAATGTATGGATCTGCAAAACCAAGGAAATATAAATGCTAAAATATAAGATCAAACAAAAATAGATAAGAAATAAAAAAAGAAAAAAAAGAATATAAGTGGGAGAAAAGGTTGGGTTGCCTCCCAACAAGTGCCATGTTTAACATTGGAGGCCCGACGCCTATGGTCAAGTGGAGGTTTGGACAGAAGTAGGGTGTCAAATGGGGGGCATCTCTCACCATGTGGGAAGAAATCATTTACAATGATATAACACTTTCACCTATGTCCATTCACTATGATTTCGCCTTGAAATTTTTCCCAGATGATGAATGCTCCATTAGTATAAGCATGATTCACAAGATATGGTCAGTACCATTTTGACTATAATTTTTCAGGGAGAATTCACAATTGAAAGTTATAGACAAGGACCTGATAATCCATTTGAATATATTTCCTTCTCAAGTGACCGTCATGCCACATATTGGTGCGGTCCTTGTAGATCATGACACTCTCATAGGCTGTCATTCAAAGTTTGTCTAACTCTTGAAGTAGGAGAGAACATTGTTCACCATATACAAATAAGTCAAAGTTGAGCGTTTGATTAGCCCAACTGGCTTTATGTTCTATTTTCATGGGTAAGTGGCAAGGCTTTCCATGGATAAGATGAAAGGGCGTAGTCTCCATAGCTATTTTAAAAGTTTTACTATATGCTCACAAGGCATCATTGAGCTTCAAGCCCAATATTTCCTTGTACAGTTCACAGTCTTCTCTAAGATGGACTTTATTTGGCGATTAGAGACTTCAACCTGGCCGCATGTCAGGGGATGGTAGGGAGAGGAAACTTTATGATGAACCCCATATTTTTTTGATAGGGCCTTGAAGTTTTCTCAATAAATTGTGAGTGCCATCTGATATGATGGTGCGAGGATCTCATAAATGGGGGAAGAGTGCATCCTTGAAGACTTCAATCACATGTTTGAAATTGTAGGTTTTTCTGGGTATAGCCTCTACCCATTTAAACACATAGTCTATAGCTACGAGGATATACTTGAATCCATAGGAGGAGGGGAAGGGGACCATGTAATCTATCCCCCAAACTTTAAAGATTTCAAGTTCGTTCCATGAAGTCATTGGCATTTGGTCTCTCATGGAAATACTAGTGAATCATTGACATTGATCATAGGCAAGGATGAATTTGTAAGTGTCCTCGCACATGGTAGGCCGGAAGAAATGGGTAGTCTTTTGAGAACTCATATGCCCCCTGTAAGGCCAGAGTGGAATTGTGCAAGGATATCATGTGCTTCTTCTTCTGTGACGCATGTACGGAAGAGGCCATATGCATAGAGTTTAAAGAGATAATGATCATCCTAGTGATGATTTGTACATCGGGCAAGAATTTTGACTTTGCATATTCATTATATCCTGGATGCAAGATATCGACTTCCAAGTAATTCATGTAGTCAGAGAACCAAGGAAATTGAGCTTCTAATTTGTGTAATTGGTCATCAGGTCATTAATGGGGATGCCATTGTTTGGTTGGTATCTAAGACAAAATTATTGGTGTCACACATGACTTCAAAAGGGAGCGACCATTCATGAGCACAAATGATGGGAGAAGTAATAAGAGCTGATTTTAGGCTCTTGAAACTTGTGAGGCAAGCCTGGTCAAATGTGGAAGTTGAATCTTTCTAAAGGAGGTTTATAAGGGGTTTAGCAAATTTTGAGAAATCTCAAATAAATCGGTGGTAAAACCCAACATGCCCTAAGAAGGCACGAATGCTCAAATGGAAGTGCGAGGGAGAGATTGGTGATAAATTCAATATTAGCATGAGTGACTTTGATAACTCTATTGCTCACCCAATGACCAAGGACGATTCCCTCCTAGACATAAAGTGGATTTTCTCCCAGTTCAAAATTAAGTGTGCTTCTTCACACTTCTCGAGGACCAAAGGAAGATGGTAAAAGAATGCGTTGAAGGATTCTCCATAGATAGAGAAGCCATCCATAAGAACTTCCATGATGGTCTCAGTCAAGCCAGTGAAGATTGTGTCCATGCACTGTTAGAAGGTGATTGGGTGTTGTAAAGGCCAAACGACATCCTTCTGAAAGTGTAGGTGCCAAAGGGATCGATGAAAGTTATTTTGTCTTGATCATCATGATGGATGGGTAATTGGTAAATACCCGAGTAACCATCTAAGTATCAAAAGTATTCTTGGTGAGAAAGGCACTCTAACATAGAATCAAGGAAGGATAGAGGGAAGCGATACTTTCTGGGGCCTTATTCGGCTTACGAAAGTTGATGTACTTTCTCCACTCAATAATAGTGTGAGTGGGAATGAGTTCATCATTGTCATTTTTTATCATAATAGTTTTGGCTTTCTTGGGTACTACTTGAAAATGACTTGCCCATGGTTAATAAAATATTGAATAAGTAATCCCAACACTAAGAATCTTGATTACCTACAAGAGGATGACCTCCTTAATATTAGTATTCAGCTTGCATTGAGGCTCTCTTAAAGGTGTGTATTCCTTGACCATGGGGATTTTGTGCATGCATATGGTCTTCCTAACCCATGTTAGATCGGTGATCTTGTATCCTATAGCACCTTTTTTATTCTTTAGTTTAGTCATAAGTTTACACTCTTGGTTAGATGTAAGATTAGAATTTATGATGACATGACAAGTGTCTTTGTCATCAAGGATAATAGATTTGAAACCTTTTGGGAGGGGTTTCATCTCAAGATCTATGGGAGAATCGTCCATATGTTCTAGGATAGAAGCCATTTTAAGGGCCTCTACTTGAATTTTGGTGTCCTCCTCAAAGGTGTGGAGACAATATTGGTACTTGTAGATTTTTTCATTATCAAAATCAAAAGAAATCAAGTTCGTAAGGGATGTTTGCAAGGGATATGCAGAGATCACACACTCCTACCTAAGTTGAAAAGTTTGTCCCTGCATTTGAGCAAATAGATTTCTTCCTGGAAACTTGGTTTTCTCATACTTTCAAATACTCAAAATTCCAAAGTTTGTCTTCCAAGGCACAATAGCATGGTGCCCATCTCAACATATGTCGAGGTGCGTGCGGTGGATAGAAATGGTCATCCAAAGATAAGGGAATAATGAAGATCCTCCTTAATATGCATGATGACAAAATCACAAGGAACATAGGCTTCCTTGCCAACCTTGACATGGATATCCTCAATGATGCCCATTGGCTTAGTCATAGATGAATCTACCAATTGGATGGTCATAGTTGTGGGCAACACATCGACAAACCCCAATCTTTTGTTGAGAATATAGGGAATGATGAAGATGTTAATTCCTAGGTGTGTAAGTCATTTCTGACATGTTTTATTGGCTAAATAACACCCAATCCCAAAGGAGACAAGGTCCTTCTACTTCTTCAACATTTTATTAAGATAAATTTCAAATGTGGTTCTTACAACCTTGATGGTCTCATATTCTTTAGTAGTTTACTTTCAATCAACATGGACTTGAGATACTTGGACCATGAGTGCATCTCTGAAAGAGCATTCAAAGGGAATGTCAGCATGGAGTTTATTCATGGTATCTTTAAACTTTAGGAATCATGTGTCTGACCGTGTCTGCTTGAGGCATCCTTAATACGGTGGATGTGGTACATAGATTGGTATGTCAGGCTCAACGTCCTCTACTGGTGAACTTTTGATAATGGGAGGTGTTTCTGGACTGGAGGTTGTAGTTTCTTTTAGCAATTGATATTTGTCAATCATGAAAATATCATCATCATTGAAGTTGATCAAGGTAATCGGGGGTTCATGGGAGAAGGAGAAGGAGGAGGAGGTGGAGAAGGAGGTTGCACTTTTTTAGAAGGTGTGGAGACAACCTTGAATTACTTTGGATGCTTGAGTTCATGGGTTGCCTAACAAAGGGTCCTGCGGGGGGGTGTTGGCAATGAGTTGCACAACCCGAGAGTCAATCATTTTGGGAGACACCATCTGGGATAGAGTCAGTTGATTTAACTCTATGAACTATGCATAAGAAATGGAATTGGTGTAGGATGATGCACCTAGTGTTGCTGCATCTCCAGGGCCTGATTAAGGTTCTGAAATTGTTGCCCGCAGTTTTGGAAAATTCCCCGATAGTGATTTTGGTTGTGGAAATTTTGTTAAAAACTAGGTGGTGGATGACCTTCATAGTTCATTTGAGGAGGTAATTGTTGGGATGAATTTTTAGCACCATATGGATTTCCATATTGGAAACTAGTATGATTCTTAGTTTGATTGAGAACATAAGTTTGACCAAGAATGTTGTGAATGGAGTTGAGGTCCTCTATTTGTTTCCCATCTCTAGTTTGCATGGGAGTGTTATACAACAATTGGAACTACTGTGTGAGATGATCAAAGTCGTGGAAAATGCTACAAAGTAATTTGGTAGCAGAGATTTAGGGGTTCCCATCCTATAAATCATGAAGGGTGGATTCTAATCGGTCTTGTTTCAAGGTAAGAATCTTGAGGATTTCAACAATTGACTTAAGTTCATATCTATCCTCAGAGACGACATTGAGAACTCCCCTTACCCTTGATATGATTGGGCTTGAGTCTCAACGCTTCTTTTGACAACTTCCAAGCACTGTATAAATGTTTGAACATGAAATTTCCACCCGAGGAATTGTCGAGGAATACTTTGGTATCTGGATCGACACCTATATAGAATGACTTGATCAATTATAATGGAGGAATACTGTGATGTTGGAAGTGGTGCAAAAGTTCCTTGAATCGTCCCACACTTTGCCCAATGTTTCTTCAGGGGATATTTTGAATTGTGTAATTTCCTGTAGAATTTGATAAGTGAGGGATGGGGGTAATGTTTTATAGGAATTTATATTTGAGGTGTTCCCAAGTGGTGATTTGGTTGCCTTCTATGGAATTGTACCAAGAAATGGCTAGATCCATTAGTGAGTATTTGAAAAGTTATAGTTTGAGGGCATTATATGAAATGCCAAAAACCTTGAATAAGGCACATAGATTGGTTAAACATTGGAGATGGTCTTGGAAGTTCTCCCCCATTCTCTTAGAATATGCACTTTCTTGAAGCATAGTAATCCAATGTGTGAAAATTTCAAACTGAGGAGAAGTGATAGCATGAGGGACTATAATATGTAATGCCTTAACGGTTAAATGAATTGAGAAATCCTTGAGTTGTTTCTGACTCTCTACTTCTTGATGAGAAATAGACTTGGATTCCAAGGTGGCAGTTGTGGCCGCATTTGATTTATTTCTAATGGTAGCTCTCTCAGCATCTAGTACCTCCACTATTTACCTTTGCATTTCTATTTCATCAGCCATCCTGGCCCGATTAGTATCGCTCAGATGGTGAAAAGTTCTATCAATTTTAGGATTAAATGGTAAAAATTGCTAATGCCTTGGGAGTGTTGCGTGTACCATGAAAGGATATTTGGAAAAGGAACCTGAAATTGCAAGATTCATGAGGATAAGGTTGAATATCAAAAAGCACATGAATATTTGTAGAAAAAACAATATTACCAGAATGATAACTTGGTAGAAGGAGGAGTACACCACCAGAATGTGTTGCAATAAGCAAACAAAGAAAAAAGGAGGCAAATCCTAATGTTCAAAGCATGAGAGTTCAAAAGAAAACTTCATCATTCGTCCCTGAAGAGGGTGCCAAAATGTGATGTTCTATCATTAACACACAAAATTCACCAGAGGACATTGTCCCTGAAGTTAAACCTTTGATGGATAATCAATCTACTTGTCAAAAAATGAATTGATGTACTGCAGAATGTATCTATGCCTAGAGACGACGTGTCAAGAGTTAAAGTTGAATGCAATGAACAATATTTTAAAACCAAGTTAAGGAGAATGATTTCTCTGGAGTGAGAAGTAATTTGCTGAATTAAAAATTTCTGAATTGAAATAAAAAATTTCAAGGGAAAAATTTAAATTGTAAGTATTGAAACTAAGTTATCAATAGAATTAGGAGTGAAGAGAACAAAGAGCCAAAATAATCAACCAATTAAGATCAATTCAGATTTTATGGAACTGTTGGAAGTCTGGGTTTTACCACCACAAACTCCATAATTATCTAAGCCACTTCTAATTTCCCTTTTAGAAATTTTTAAATTAGGACTATGGAGATTTGTCTTCTTCAGAATTAGATCATATGGATCAAACTATCAACAGACCCATGGTCATGGGTGTTCTATAGGTCTTGGTTCAATCGTCCGATATGTTCTTGCCCGTGGTCATCACATTTGAAGTAATGAGCAATCCCAATCTGAGTTTGATTGGTAAATATTAGTGAGTTTGATCGAATGGGGAATGTTAGTCGGCCGACTGGAGTTATGGGAAGAGAGACCTTTTGCAATTCAGTCAGTTTATTATGTGATCCAATCAGTTGACTGAGAGGCCAAAGATGTTCATAGAGGCCTCTGATTCTTAGGCCTTTTGGGCTTCAGATAGGATGAAAACACCCTTCTATTCTTCAAATTTCTTGAGGGAATGAAGTAATCTTGGACTAGAGTTAAATCAATAAAAAATTGCATGAAAACTTACAAAATAAAGACAAAATATGAGAAATCTAATAAAAGGATATAAAATAAAGTAATTACAATTAATTCCTAAAAATGAAGGAAAAGAGATAGAAAAGCCTAAATAATTAAACTAAACAATGCAATAAAAATAGATAAATATTCATTCATCAGGGGTTGGCATATTTTAACTGGCTCTGGTAGGTTGGTTGTTTGGTTGTTTCCTAAGCTCATCGAGTTTCCTTCTCAATGCTAGTAGGTGTGGAAGGAAGGGGAAGAGGAAAATACAAACATGACCATCAATTCAAAATGTTGGAGTAGTTTTCATGGTTGACATAAACACATATGAACTCTATGTTCATTATATCTAGGGAATCAAATAATGTTAGTTAATTTTCAAAATTTCCCCATAACAAGTTTTTTATATCATTTTGTACGTTATAAGATTCCATGTTTTGTTTTATGATCTGAATTAAATTGTATCATTAAGTTATTAACAATTCAATATGGATGTCCTATATTGAATTAATATGTATAAGTGGTTTCTTCACTACGAGTTAACATTTAGGATATATTTCCAAAGTATCTCACTTTACTTCATATACATACATATACATATACATATACATATACATATATCTGCCTGGAATTGGACATCACCAAATCTTAGGACACAGATAATTGGAGCTACTTATGGAGCTGTCTGAAGGGCCTGGGGTTCAATGATGATTGGAACAGAATGATCAAACAATGTGTTACTACTGCATCGTTCTCCTCGATGTTGAATGGTACACCAGAAGGCCACTTTGTTAGCACCAACAGATCATGCCAAGGTATTCCATTATCACCCTTGTTCTTTATGATCACAATTGAGGGGCTAACAAGGTTGATTGATGAAGCTACTAAGTATAAGATGATTAAGTCTTACACAATTAGGAAGACAAAGGGCTGACCCATTTACTATTTGTGGATGACAATATCATGTTCATGGAAGGGAGGATGGGTACCTTCTCACAACTGAGGACCCTCCTATATGAGTTTGGAAAAATTTGAGGCATGAAACTGAACGAAAATAAATCACATGTTTTCTTCTCAGCTTCTTGTAAGAATAAGACAACCCTTCTTGACGCTATTGGCATGCAGGAGGGTGAAGCGCCTACTAAGTACCTGGGTTTCCCTCTTACTGGAGGCAATCTACGGCGAAATAACTTCCATGAGTGCCTTGATCGTCTTAAAGATATGACCAGTAAGTGTCCAGGAGCTAAGATGGTTATGGTAGGCAGGATCGTCCTACTTAAGAGCGCAACCATGGTGTTATTAGGTATTGGATGACCCTAAGAGAAATACCCCAATCAATATTGAGAAGGATGAAGATTATGCTCTCAGATTTTCTTTGGGGTAGCTCAGTTCATCCGATGAGATGGTTACATTTATCTTTCCCTCTTGAGGAGGGTGGATTGGGTATCACCTCCATGTATGACCTTACAAACTTCTTTACCTTATCGAGAATTCGAAAGTTGATGATGGGTGAATCAATCTAAGGCCGGTTGGATGAGGCGTAAAGATTCTAGTAACTTAAGTTAGGTACCGAAGCATTGATGGGGTTACTATACCACCTGGAGAAGGATAATTATATGCTGGCCAAGATGGGATGCGAGCTATACTGTGGTTGACCTATGGCTTCTTAGTAGACAGAAAGCTCTTGTGGACAAATGTGTAGAGGTGCTTTGGTGCTCTATGCACCATCTGAGATGGATCCTGGTGACCTTCATGGCTTATAAAGACTACCTACCTACTCTTAGGAAGGTGAAGAAGTGGAAAACTGATGTCACTACTACATGCTTCATGTGTGGTAATGGAGAGGATGATTGTGGTCATCTATTTGATTCTTATAAAGCCTGGAAGTACATGTGGAATAGAGCACGTCTGAAACTGAATAAGAGGGGCTCAAAAAGCCTTGCAGCCTCCCTACTAGACATATAGATGATGCCAAAGGCCGAAAAAACTATCAACATTTAGTGTATCACCGCCTACACTTACCTACTATGCGAGGAAAGGCTTGGGAATAAGAAGAAGGACGAGATTGAACTCTTTCTCATTTTAGAGAAGGAGATGAAACAAATGTACATGTGCTTTAAGAGCAAAATAGAAGGGGTTACTAATGTTATTCTAAGGAATTGGGAGTTTTTGTAAGTTTTAACTTGGTTTGATGTTGTTAAGCCACATGTAGTGTGTGTCTTGTACTTTGTACCCATTTATGTCTTAAGAATATATTTACCAAAGTTCCAATATATATATATATATATATATATATATATATATATAAAACTTATGTGTACCTACCATTAAAATGTGTACCGGCTGTTACATGTAACTTATGTGTACCTACCATTGAAATGGCACATTTGCGGTATGTTCACCAAATCCAACCATATGGATTGATTCAACACTATATATATTACACTTGTTTAAAAAATCATCACCAAATATCATATGGATCTTGAGATATAACAATATATCATCCAACAATTATTGTAGTTTTTTTAACTTACCGTTGATTACTAAATACACATATTCTTTCACAAGATGATGTATGGATGTCAGACTGTAGTGATTTTTTGTACAAATCTTATCTAAGGGGTATGAATCACATCCATAAGGTTAGATTGTTGAATATAATTTAATAGTTATCATAAATGAAGATGGATACATATAAACTACATGTACTCAGTCACACAAATCTTTTATATATATATATATATATATATATATATATATATATATAAGTGCAGAATAAGTGCAATTCAATTATGGATCTTATAACATACAAGGACAAATATCAAAGTATTTTATATTTATGCATACCCAATATAATGTCATTTGCACACCAACATAGGTGAAAATCCATTTACTTCCATCATGACCCAATTGAGGACAAGTTGTGTGAGGGTCGAATCAGATGGTATGCACATGTGCAACACATATCGACTAATGTGCCTAAATGAAGCAATGTTATTGAGTCAATCACAATTAATAGAAGAAGAGGAATGCTTAAATTTACATGGGAAGAGCTTGAAAAGATAGATTTTGAATCTTTACTTCTTGATCAGAATGTGACCCATGATAGAGATGAATGGAAATGAAGGATCCTTGTCGAACCCAAAATGGTTGGGACTAATACTTAGAAGATGATGATGATTAGTATTGCAATAATTTTTTATTTCATCCCTCCTACCCTTTGACCAAGGAAAATTATCCTTTTTCTTGACCCCATTATGTACTCACCCTTCCAACTCTAAGACAAAGCATAGAAGAAAGAGCAATTTATAAAATCACAATTTGACATATTTGACAAGGAATATAGATCTAGAATCATCATATGCTCTGGTCCTTGTATATAAACAAAGCAACACTTTACCCTTACCCCCTCCCTTAGAATACGTCAAGAAAAATATGTTCTTAGATGGTAGTTCCATGACAACATTTTCCGGTTCCCTTTCTCATAATAGTATGGTGGTAGTCTGATGCGTGCCGTTTCACACCAATCACTAGGAAAAGTCCTAGAGTTTAACCTTCTAACTAGGTTGTCAACTTGATACAAGTACAAAATCAACTTTAGAGTAGTAAGGTATTAATCCAAGGGATGATGGAAAGAAAATGGTTGAAATCTAAAACTAATCGCTAAAATGAGAAGAAAAAATTGGTTGTTGCGAGTTTGGTTATATTAAGAATAGAAAAAAAGTGTAGAAGTAAAATAATCAAGATCAAATGATAAAAGGAACTGCTGTTTTGGGGGATCACCACCAATAGACATGCTTTTACTCAACAAATCAACTCCCAAGTTTCAATAATCAAATCAAGATCATGTGGACTGTGTCCTTTTGAAGCACAATCACACAAGGGCCAGACTTCCTATAGACCCATTGATCCTGGAATTTGTGGATCCTCATCCAAACATCCAAACACATAACTGTATGATATCTCATTGAGAAATATGTTATTGTTATCCAACGTTCAAACCCATGGATCATGTGATCACATCACCATGGGCTGTAACAAACTAGTCAACAAGTAGACTATATCATGATCTAAATCAAGTGATCACGTCAAAAGATCATGGGTTCATTCTTGTAAGGGTCTGATATCTTGGCACCCCCAAAAGAACACAATCATTCTATTAGAAAACAAGTACAAGATCAAAAGATTACAATCACAATTAAGGAATTATGGGTTCATTCTTGTGGGGATCCATGATCATATCACCTCAAAAAAATATATCAATTCATCCAATGATAAAAGCAAAAATGGAATGGTATAATTCTTTCATTGAAACAAGGAGTCTATTACATTGAATAATAATAGTCTATGGGTTTAGTCCTCTTGCCCCGGAGAGGAAACTACTCAAACATAATGTAAAGAACATAAGCAAAACCTAGATAACAAGGGATAAATAAGTGATTACATGATGCTCATTTTGTTTTGGAGTCTCCCATAATCTTATAGGAAGAAAGAAGGGAAACCCTCCCCCCCAAAAAAATGAGGCTTTGGGGTGGTGGCAGCTGTTGGGTCTATTTAGACTGAGGTTTGAGTGCAATAATGACCTTATTTGACTTTTGACCATATCTGGGTGAAAAACGACCACTTTGTGATATGAACTAGTTGTTTCTTATCCGAAATAGTTGTTTCGTAAGTGAACTAGCTATTTCACGAGTCTAGTTTTGAGTAGAACTGAAATCTATGACTCTTGGTCTTTTTGGGCTTCAATTGCTTGCCCCAAATAGAGAGATTTTTCAAATTGCCTTCTTTGACCATTTGACCATGGCATAACCAATTGGATTAAATGTTGGTTTTGATTCATTCAAACCCTAGAATGGTTATTGGCTGTGGTGATTTGGTTGAGTCTGTGCATGAAACGATAATTTTGTGATATGAATTGATCATTTTTTAAGTGAAACAGTCATTTCGCTACAATGGTTCTGGGCAAATTTGTTCATTTCCCTGCAAAAGCCAACCAAAACTAGTGAAAAATCTAAATAGAAGGGATAAAATCTAAACTAGAAAAATGTATGCTAAAACTATTCAAAAGCCAATAAATTGTTGTTAAATAATGATTTAAAATATAGAAATAAAGTTGATGAATGTGCACTCATCAAAATACCCCAAACTTAAAAATTTGCTTGTCATCAAGTGGCATTGAATTTAAAACACTACCACATAATACTTTACGTCTGTCATCCTCACTTACATAACACCACTTGATTCCTTCCACTTTCTATGGCCAAGCAACCCTAACTTCATGGATTCATAGATTTTTTTTTTCTTTATATCCCCTACTTTAAGATTATTTATCAACTTGGTTTCATTCCAAAACCTACATTAAAATAGATTTCATTTTCCCTTTGCATTTGGTACTCCCACATATTCTTATGACTCATTGCACTAGGACAACGCTCATGGATTTTATGTAGATTTCCCTGGGCATAACATTGGAGCGAAATGATGCATGGAGGGAAGCGACATCTCCTCTATTTGACTTGAGGCCTTTTAATTCTTTGTTTACTGTTACGTTGACAACATGTTTGGGTGTGCTCTTTTGGCATATTTTGTAGATGGTATGCCCCTATTAAATTTACGAGGGGTATGGAATAAATGAAATAGGGAGGAGAAGGGGGTATGCCACCCCGGACATGGAATTTGACATATTGGCTTTATATTTATATTTTTTATTTTGGTAAATAAGTGATAAGAAGGTGATGGAAGAAGTGTAGAAAAACATTATTCATTGTGCAACTCATTTTTGTGAATTTAAGCGTATCATGAGTATCACAAATTTTTCTGAGTTATGCAAAATCAAGAAAATTTCCAAGTCGGTCTATAACTCTAGATAAGGGAGCATTTTTTTTGAATCCTATCGGTCCTCTACGGCTTGCCATATTTTCCAAGAAATGGTGTTAATTAACATCCTAGGTGACATGATAACTTTTATCACTGGAAGGTTTTATAATTTATGTTATAAAAGAAGTTGGATCATTCAAGGGGGTATATTGATAAACATGCATATCATCATGGCCAACTATATAAAGTCTTGGCCGACTAGATAAGGGCCAAAACTAAAGGAAATGTTTTGAAAATATTAAGCTAACTACATAACATAATGAAAATTGTAAGGAATTTAAGATAGAGTGGGTGGAATGAGTAAGTACCACGCACCTATACCCCGACCTTAAATTTTTTATCATCCCAAGCAAAACTTACATCTAGAACGGGGGAAAAAGATCATTGAGATCACTAATGGGGTTTGGTAGCTCGAATAATGCCCAACTGAATGGAATATGTATGAGGTCTGGAACCTTGATTAGATGAGCTTCTTAGTGCATCCAATGGTTGGATGGAAGCTTAGAGAGGAATTAATATTTCCTTTTTCCTTGTAGTGCCTCCAATAAAAATTATAGATCTTCCTTCAGTAATAAAGGAAGCGTTGGAGATGGATGTGGATTGAGGGTGATTGGAGGGTGCTCGGTGGGTAACGTATGTAGTGCTGAATGTGCAAGATCAGGCGGAGGATATGGCTCGGCCCCTCCTGTCATATTGATATGCATATAGGAGAGTTGGTGCCTAAATGAAAGGAACACTTCGATTAAAATCAACATCATGAATATTTTTTCCCTCCTCAAAATTCATGCAATAAACATTATGGTCAAAGGGATTGATGGGTTCTGTTATTGATATGGCATGTGATTTAGGTTCCTCAATTGAAGATGTTCCCAAGAGTCAATGGGGAATTAAAATGGTGTATCATCTTTGCAAACAACAAAAGAGGGCACGTGGGCTTCTTCCAAGGGTGACATTCCCCTTCTAGACCAACATATGTGAAATAGGAATTAATTTTGACAGAGTGTGAGGAATTATTTCATCATTGGGGGGAGGTGGTGTATTATCCAGAATACACTCAATGAATGGGGATTGGTCATTGATAACATCTAGATATATGACAATGATGCAAGGAGTTTTTGGATATTTAGGATAAGGATGACTCTCTATTGTGACTTCTCATACTCAAGTAGTAAACACTCTAGCAGACAAGTAGGAATACCAACATCCTTATCACATGAAGATTCACACTCATTGGTCAGTGCTATCTCGATGGGGTTCGATATAAATGATAAACATGGGATTATCATCTTCATCATCAGGAAGAACTATCTTGGGTTTCTCTGACTTATCCGAGGGTCTTTGTGATTGTGCATCTAGTAAAGTAGCTAACATGGCTTGTCGGACATCTAATATTTCTTGTTGCTCTATTATTATTTTTTTCTAGGACTCTGCTATGTTCCTCCTGTTGAAGTGCACATTGGTTTTCACAATAAGGTTCATAACCCCTAAAAATTTGTTGGTTATCCTCATTATACCCCATGGTATTCTTGGTCATAACACCCCTTATATTGTTGTGTGTTGCATTGATCCTCATAATATTCTTCAGAGGATGGCGTATTCACCCTTTCCGGAGTGGTAAGGATGGATTGAGTAGTTACAACCTTGAGTTGTTCTCAATGTCTGGGTTTTGGTTTGGGTTGCCAATGAGAGCTTTTGGGGAAGGACACAAAGTTGCGGTCAACATATCTAAATTAGAGGTAATAAATTTTTGTTGAGCTTGCAAAATAGTCATATTTACTCAAAAGCCTCTTTGAAAGGCAGAGATCCACTCCTCATGTTGAGGTGTATATTGGCTTTTATAAAAAGTCTTACACCCCCAAAAATTTTGTTGGTAATACTCACCATAACCCCATAGTAGCATTGTTCTAGATAATGGTCTTCAAAAGTTTGTGGGTTCTAATTTTCATTACATCCATCTTGGTAGGAAGACTTGATTTTACTAAGTGCCGCCATGGTATTGTTGGTATGTATGCCCTGAGCAAATACCCAATTGTAAAGTATCTTAACTATATATTGGCTTGCACCATCTTCAGTAAGGAATGTGCTCAAGGTGCCATTACTCATCTCGAGCTTGACACTCGGTGGTGCCTTCTGAATGTCGTACCCTTCAACTGGGTGAATGTTATGCTTGATCATCTCAACTATCATGTCTTCCGCACAACTTCTTCTTCCATATGCATCGGACACATAGTGACCTTTATAACCATCTTCTTGGGATACACTCACCTTTATTTCTCACTACTAGAGCTCAAGAACAACTTGATAGACCTTCTATATTTGAAGGGATGAAAGTTTCTTCATTTTGGTGCTGAAAACATCTATTACCTGATGTTCAAAGACCCTCATGTCATCCACAAGCTCCCCTGGCATGCCAGGTCTGTAGCATAAAATTTGGTCTTCGATCTAACCGACTTACCGACACAAATCTAGCGATACCTTCTGGCACACCCTGGCCCAGAAGATGTCCCAGAGCCTATTCCTCATAGGAGGAGTGTCTTGTCAGAGGCACATGATGATTTGACAAACCCTCCTCTTCCACCATCGCGACGTCACACCTGGAGGTGTAGTGGAGATGAGGAGGGCCCCAATGAGCCTTATGGATTCTACGGGATTCAGGGTCAGTTGACTGAGATCCAACGTGAATATCAATGCCAAGGCCACCAACTCAACTGCATGTACCTCATGCAATACTCCCATGAGTCTTTGCATATGGATTGTGACCACTTCCCCCCAGCAACCTATCTTATGAGGAGTATGGGGCCCATCAGGCTTACCCTCACCCAAATTCCCTATATTGGGGAACTACTACTACAACCTAACTTCCTCCTCCTCTCCTCCACCTCCTTATTATCCACCAAATTGTTCTTCTTCCCTCCATCTTGGTTTTGGGATTTTCTCAGGAGGAGAAAAATTCTAAGTCTAGGATGGAGGTGGGTGGTATGTAACAATTCCACCTCTATCTTATCTTTTTCAGTATGATGTTTTAATCATTTAAATTGTTACTTGTAATTTGCTTTTGTTTTTACTCCTTAATTTGAAAAAATGGCCTTTATCTAGTCGGACAAGATGAAATGATTTGTCTCATTGTACCCATTTTGAATTCAATAAATCTTATTTGCTAAAAAGTTCTACAAATAGCTATATATGATTGAAAACACCATGTCACTTAAGACCTCAAATTAGCATCACTCCTTGGAAATGTTGGCAAGTTGTATGGGATCGATAAGAACCAAACATTAATTTTCTCCATTTTAAACTGTATATTAAGTTATCATAACTTTTGTATAATGTGTTGATAGGAAGAATCTATCTAATGCAATGACACTCCTAAAAAGTGAAAGTTTTTAAGTACAGGAACAACCTTCTCCCTCTTTCTTATCTCAAAGAAAAGCAAAAAATACCTCATGAAAAACTCCAAATTTGAGATGGCATGCTCCCCTCTCAATTCTTCCATACCCATTGTATCTAATAGGGTGTACCATCAAAAGAAGCCAAAGAGCACACTGAAAAAATGTGGTCAATATAACTACAATCCATGAATAAATAAATCATGATTCAAATAGAGGTGGGATCATATTCTTATGCAACTCATTCATCTCGTTCATATGCAAAAACTCATGAAAAATAAAAAATGAGAGTGTCAAGGTAGAAGCGAGATAAAGTCTATTTCCCACAAAGTCTTGATGTAGAAACAAGCTATGAAACATGTTTGAATAGGGAATATACAATTTTATGTTATGTTGCTCTAGGGGATTGGGTTTCTTGGCCATATAAGGTGGTAAGGAATAAAATGATGGCTATGAGGGAGATGATAGACATGTGACATATTGCAATATAACCCCTTACTTTGGGTAAATTGCACTTTGGTCCAAAACAAGCAAACATTGCTCAAACAACATCCAAACGAGACCAAACTGGAAACATGAGCTTGTCACATGATAAAAAAACATCTAGAGCAATTAGATTAAGGTTCTAAACACATTTCATAAGCAAAGAATAGAGGGTTAGCACAAAACCTGGGTCAGGGTCCTTACAAGTCATAAACCCCTAATAAGGATTTCGACCCTGAAATCCCAAGCGGAAGGAAGATGAGTGTTACTTGCGTGTCGCATCATACAACTACGTAAAGCTCCTAAGTGTCACAGATCTGTGACCAACATACTTGCTCTTCTCCCAGGGTCACTCAGGGTTTCCTTGTACTGGTCATAGACTCAACCCTCGATCTCATCATCCTTTGTCTGGTAACACTCTTAGATACTAGAAAATTATATGCAACTCATATTACTCAGGTATCAGTTCCTTCTATTGAAGTATCATATTCCTCGTTATGTTTCTGAGCACTACTCTAATCTCACAGGCTTGGCACTTAAGCTTTGCATAACTTGTATCACTATCTTTCTTTTATATATGTTTCAACTGTTCCTTCCCTTTTCAAAAAGGATGTCTCTACTCAAGGGGGATCTTTCTCAGAAGAGGTTATCACAAGATACATACTCTACAAAACATCTGTATGCACATGACAGGGCTCAACTAGATGAACTTTCCCAAGATGACCTTACAACACTTCTTTCCCTTGGGTGCATACCTTCCGATGACATGTTTATGCGGAGCATAAACCCCTAAACATGAGATAGCCACACTATAGGCACTTAGCCGGATCAAACCAAAGCCAACCTTTCCAACTGAGACAACTTCACACCTTTCCAAGGATATCCATTCCCAGGGTTATAACGATCCTTGACATGTCACACAGAAAGGGATTCACCCGACTATCACATCCATGAAAGGAAAGGATACGGAGAAGGGTATACTTCATCCTGCACAACTAGGTCATCAACAAGGTGCTCGACAACAGACTATCTCTCTTCTGACTAACAGGAAGGAAACATCTGCCAAACGTACAACAAGCGCTCAAAGGAGGGTACATCCTAAAGTGGATCAACTAGAGCAGATAAGAGGCAAAAGCAGAATGGAGTGACTCCATTCGTCCTGTCACCACACACTGGTCATTCCACCGTTTCCGGCCAGCTTATGTCACAAGATCTAACTGTTGCCTATTGCAATCTGCTACCTAATCAAACCATCAAGTCCTCACTTGCTTATCCTTATCAGCATTCCTCTGTGATGTTGAACTGCTACTTTGAGGGTCACCACATAGATCCAGACTTCCAAAACAAGCTTCCAGCTTGTAGGTTCAAGGTCAAGGGTGATCGATCGGGACGGTCCACCTTAATACCTCCACGATCTAGGCATCTTGATTCTCAACCCCTTCTCAGAAGGCATGCCAAGAGGATCCTACGTTTATCATCCATCACAGACATCCCCATCTTGGAAACCAAAGTCCAAAATCAGCTGATACTTTTCGAAGTATCCCAACATCGATCACTTCAAAGGCACACATATCAAGTGACACAAGGTCCATTTGACTGCCACTCCCTCGAAAGGAAGGGATGCAAAAGAACAAACTCCTCCCATCAACCCATCAACATATATGGTTTCATATCAAAGGGGGGGGGGGATATTATCACTTTCTTTGATCCTTACATGAGTTTCCAACCGTTTATACAGCATTAAACCTTGTTCCATATGGTTTTTATCTTGTATCTTCTTGGGCTCCTTGCACTCAGTACAGGAAACATCAAGACCATTACATGTCATTATTCTTCTTCTCTTGTTACCATTTCATCATAATCATCATTATTTCCTATCTATATCAGATTTTTGTTTTCTCTTTGTGAAAAAGATCGTTATTCTTAACATATTCTTTATTGAACAAGGATCATCTCCCTTGTTCTCTTTTCCTTATCACGAATTTGCACTTTATTCTTTCACATTTTTGCTTACGTTCATTAGTTGGTCTGAGATTATCTCAGTTTCCATCTTGTTTACTCATCACTTATTCTTCTCTTTCTTCTAACTTTATCTTTGCTTTTAGGTGTTTTCTTCATCCTGTGTAAGTTCTATGCTTTAACTTACGTTGTTATCACAAGTTAATCTATCTTTTATCATATATATCTCTTGAGATTACAGTTTCAAGAAATTATCTCATCATATTTTTAATTTTTTTATACTCTTTAGATTGCTCCAGAATGACTACTTGATTAGAGTAATCAAGTAGGAAACAATCTAATGCTCCATACTTACCTTTGTCTTCAATATTTGAATACCTGGCCAGGGCATCAAGTACTGAGATTAGGTAGCATGCATTATATATTATGTCACGGTCCAACCTTATACACCATCCTAATCCTAGTCCTAGTGTCCCTGTAGACTCGGTGAACCTAGAGCTCTGATACCAAACATTGTAATACCCCATCCACAACAAAACACAATTACATGCTAACCAGCGGATTATTGAAAAACGCGGGAAATTAAAACTGATTCACAACAAGCACCACAAGATGAAACATATAATATCTGAGCCAACACTTTTCATTTCATAGCATATTTCCAAGGTGCTACAGCATAATTTCCCATCATCTCGTTACATGAAATAACTATTCCCAGGATGCTTTACATCAAGATACATACTGAAAACCATACATCGATCATGGTGCAAGAAACATCGAAAAACTCTCCCGAAGACCGGAGTGTACATGGATGACACATAAGACTCTACTGCTCGACACTATCTATCCCACCAGGTACGATACATCTGCATAACATCCGTAGCCACATGATCTTCATCTCGCCAGGCACGTCCACCTAAAAAGGGTTATTAACTAGGAGGGTGGACACACAGTTCCAGTGAGATACATAACCCTCTACCAGCTTTATTATGATCACAGATAACTGATATAAGTAGATTATAAGAGCAGTATACTGAGTAGGGCTATTCTTACCAGCAATCTTACCAAGATATTCATGAGGCCTATAACCAAGTATTCATTATGGAACATGATTGACAAGATAAGCTTTATAAGAACTCATCACATTATATAAGGTTCATATGATAAACTGCAGATTATAACTAGATCAACTTGTATAAACAAGGCATCAACCAATGTTCCGTATTTTCCCTAAGCAGGATACTATACGGCTTGGTTATGAATTATTATGCCCTGAGGAAGTGAGCCGCACCACTTAGATCCAACCGACTGTTGTGAAACCCGGAGTCGGTGCCATATAAGGTCAATGGAAGAGTCGGACTCCACGACCTCACCACCTCGTGGTCAGTGCATGAGAACCAAAGCAGGAACGCAGTCTCATGCTTAAGTGGCTTCAGCCATAGGGTCAGCTCTGTAAGCTACCCATAACTCTAGCCCGCCTTGGTATAGGTCTCAGTGCTAGTATATCTGAGCCACGAGTCAAATCATCATGCTCTAAGCCATGAACGCATTCATGCTCTATCACATTTCCTAAGCCATGGGCCTATTCACCATGATCCATCTATCTCGAGTCTGCAACCACAGATGCACTCGAATCCTCTCTATTTTAGGCTAGGAGAAACCTCGCATATTCAACAATATGCGCTCCAAGTTAACCCACAGGAGAACCCATTTCACCATCACCAGCTACTGAGGATGATGGGTCTATGGCCAGGGCAAACTACATGAGAGATTCATGTGTAAATAGTTAATGTATTTTAAGCAGATTGTTGAGGCAATCAAGTTGTATTAAGTAACCATATATAAAACATGAACAACATTAGATTGATTACATTGGTGTTATATTGCTACTGCTATTTCCATTGCCCTCAACAATCATCACATTGCCATGGGATATAAATCCCTCACATCATTCACAGTGCTACTGCCTCTCAAGGCTTCATCATTTCACATCATCATGGGATATCAATCCCTGAGTTCATCACATTACACCAGTGCCTCTCAAGGCATCATCAAAATCATTAGGGAATATCAATCCCTCATGTCATCACTAGAGGATCACACCTCAACATGCCTTTCTCATCATACTAGTGATATATGTTATCTCATCAACAAGACATATCATTATTACTTAGATATTGCACATATATCAAGTGTTGTACAAAGAACGTAATCATATAATCACCATAACTCTTACTTGGCTATGAATTCAATACACCTACATGGTTAGCTTGCATAAGAAAGAGATAACTGGATCACCAAACATAGAACATAGGTCTTAGAGACATATTATGATCATTAGGCTATCAAGAACTAAGGTGCACAGGATTGGAACAACATCCATGTTCATAGTTGTGTCCGCAGTCAATTTAGATTATTGTTATCAAACTGTGAGCATCCATCATGCCCCATATCTCATGAACATGTCTTGGATTATCATGTCATCAAGATTAAGGTTTATAGCATTGGAATATTCTTCCATCATTATGAACATATGCAGATTTATGTCATAACCGGTGTATAAACCAATACATACTATTGTTACCACATCATGGGTATCCCATCATACCCTATATCTTAAAACATGCACACCATCCCTAAGGATTAACCTTAAGGATCATACACCATGATCCACCATCCAACTTAATAAGAAGTTCATCTATCCTTAACCATAGGTAACCACTATATAAGGGTTCACAACCTATCTTGTCATAGTTCATCATGATCAAAGGTGTAATCTCAAGAAACATTCATAGGGTTATCGGGTTAGGCACAACCCTCACTAAAGGTGTCGCCTACCCTCACAAAAAGCATATAGCAACCAAACAATCCCTCACTAAAAGGGAGTATCGGATAGAGTACCCATTCTCACCCAAGATTGTCAGCTATCAACATGTCATACATTCATGCACAAAGGGGGCATCGTACAACTAGGGCTATAACATGTATCGTGCATCCACATGCAGGGTGGTATTGGGCAACCAGGCATTGTGTAGAACATGAGTGCCATCTATCATCCAAATCCCTACCGCCCATTAGGGTTAGGGTTTCACACTGAGCAACCCTCAACTCTCTACTACCTAAGGCCATATCATGGTGCCCAACAAGCACACCTAATTGGTTAACACATCAAGATATTCAAGGGGCTTTCATACCACCCAAGGTATACTACTTCAACGTTGCCATGACGCCCATGGTACCCTATCGTCCAAGGTACTGTCAAGCTCAACACATGTACCGGCCAAACCTCAACCCTAGGACCATCCAAGCTATCAAGTATGAACACATGTTGGGTAATCATTCAAGATAGAGACCATGTGTCGGGCAAGGCATATCAGCCAAGGTAACATATCTCCTTGTGGGGTATTGGCCACACACTTATCCCTGATGTCACCCAAACCATGCACACCTACACACTTATAAAGTTCTAGGGTTGATGATATCGGGTAGCATATCAAGGGATCATCCATATCACCCATCCTCATATCCTTGTCGCTCATGGAGCACCATATCGGGAAACTAGCATATCGCCCAAGGAAAACATTACAACAAGAGTACCCCTATTGGTCAGCTTAGGGTTAGGGCAACTCTATCACTCAAGGCTCCATGTCGTCTGTAGGCACCATGTCAGGCAACTCACTTAGAGAGTGTCGTGCAAGCAAAAACCTCATGCCTGAAAAAAAAAGCCCCTCAACCACGCACATAACGGCAAGGGAGGCATCCATGGTATCGCCCACCTAGGGTTTCATCATTCTAGGCTCAAGACTTATCCATATTGCCCAACAAATACTACCATGGTAAGGAGTCATATTGGGCAACATAACGTTCAAGGCAAACCCTAGATGGGGGGGTATCATTTAGGGCACCAAAAAGGTGTATCATGAAAGGGTACAAGGAACATGCCAAGTTGGACATCTTCAACCTCAAGTCCATGTCATGCAACAAGGGTAGATCATTCATGACACCCATGATGACCCTATCGCCCAAGCTAGGGTTGAACCTCCATATCATCCAAGACACTAAGGTTAGGGTATTATGTCGGCCAACCACCATCATCTTGGGTAGATGTGAACATCGGTCACAAGGTCAATGAAAAGTTCACTTATCATATCTCCCAAGGCTCAACTCTAGAAGAGTGTATCGGGCAACAACCTCAAGGAGCCACCAATTAGAGCACATATCGACCAAGGGATCAACTAGGTGCCCACCAACCATATCGTCCAAACCTTAACCCTAGGGTAGGAAAGAGGTATCAGTCACCACTTCATACCTCCCTAACATCTAGCCCATAGGCTCACCTTTCAAGTCCAAAGGAGAGAAAGGGGTATTGCCACAAACCATCAACCAAAGCATAACTCATTAAACAAGGTACTGTATCGGGCAAATCATAGTTGTATCAGATTAAAGCCCCATATCGGGCTAGTCATCTTCAACCTCTAGCCACCCATTACCATCTTGCACAAGGAAAATAAGCTAAAGGCGGTAATAAAATGTAACATTCCTATTAGATAAGATTCCAAGTTCCATATATATATCTATCATGGAGAAAAGGTAACAATTTAAGTACAAGAACCATTATATACATATATGGAGAGTGTGCATAATAGAGATGGTTAAGAGTTATGTAACCCACCTTAAGAGGATCTCCAAGAAAGGCATCAAGCTTCTTGGTCCAAGCAGAAAACTCACATTCTTCTCCAAGAACAGCACCCATCCAAAGCTCCAAACATGCCTTCGACACCATCATCATCACCTCAAGAAACAAAGGAAGAAGAAGAAGAAGAAACCATGGTTATGTATAGCTCAAGAAGAAGAAAGGAGGGGAGATAACCACGGCCTTGCTTACTCTTATCAAGGGACTATCCATGGCCGAGAGGGGAAGAGGAAGGTGAAGAAGAAAGTACAAGGAAAAACTAGCAAAGAATCATGACTCACCAAGGTCGGATCTTGAGCAAGGAGTTTCCATTGCCAACGAGCTTGCCCCTCCATGCTCCATGGGAGTCTTCCTTAGCTCCCAAAGCTCCCATGCTCATCCCATACAGGTAGGGGAAGGAAGGTGGCCGAAGAGGATTTCTTGGCTAAGGAGGAAGGGAGTTATATACACCAAGGAAGAGAGAGGTAGCAAGGAAGAGGTGTCATAACCACATAAACCAAGGTGCCACTTGCTCTAGCTCATAACGCCACTTGTTGCCACCCTAGCAGCTCATGCATGGCCTGGTGATACACTCTAGGAAGTGTATAGTGCAGCTGGGAAACTGCCATGGCCGGCACACCTCTCTTGGGCGACACACCTTCAAGCCTTAGCGGATACACTAAAGGACAAGGTGGCCTATGTGACACATATGTGACATAAAGACCATATTGAGACGTCACTCCTCATCTATCAACCAAACAAGGTGACCCTACCTCCATCCATGCTCTAGATGATGAAAAACATAAAGGAGGTGACTCTAGAGCTGATAAATTGCATATTGACCCTCCACTTTAAGTAAATTGCTATTTACACCAAAACTAGCACAAAAAGCATAAACATCAACCAACCAAGCTCAAACTTGAAACATAGGTCCTCCACAAGGTGTCCCATGACATCATTCTATTTCTAATGATGCAAGAGAACTAAAGGCATGCTTTACATGTGACGTATTACAATATAACCCCTTACTTTGGGTAAATTTCACTTTGGTCCAAAACAAGCAAACATTGCTCAAACAGCATCCAAACAGGACCAAACTGGAAACATGAGCTTGTCACATGATAAAAAAACATCTAGACAGATTAGATTAAGGTTCTAAGCACCTTTCATAAGAAAAGCAAAGAGGGTTATCCCAAAACCTGGGTCAGGGTCCTTACAAACAAGGATTTCTTCCCCAAAATCCCAAGTGGAAGGAAGACAAGTGTTACTTGTGTGTCGCATCATACAACTCCATAAAGCTCCTAAGTGTCACCGATATGTGACCAACATACTTGATCTTCTCCTAGGGCCACTCAGGGTTTCCTTGTACTGGTCATAGACTCAACCCTCAATCTCATCATCCTTTGTCAGGTAACACTCTTAGATACTAGAACATTATATGCAACTCGTATTACTCAGGTATCAGTTCCTTCTACTGATGTATCATATTCCTCATTACGTTTCCACTGTGCTACTCTGATCTCACAGGCTTGGCACTTAAGCTTTGCATAACTTGTATCACTATCTTTCTTTTATATATGTTTCAACTATTCCTTCTCTTTTCACAAAGGATGTCTCTACTCAAGGGGGATCTTTCTCGGAAGAGGTTATCACAAGATACATACTCTACAAAACACCTATATGCACAAGACAGGGCTCAACTAGATGAACTTTCCCAAGATGACCTTACAACACTTCTTTTCCTTGGATGCATACCTTCCGATGTCATGTTTATGCGGAGCATAAACCCCTAAACATGAGATAGCCACACTATAGGCACTTAGCCGGATCAAACCAAAGCCAACCTTTCCATCTGAGACAACTTCACACCTTTCCAAGGATATCCATTCCCTGGGTTATAATGATCCTTGACATGTCACACAGAAAGGGATTTACCCGACTATCACATCCAGGAAAGGAAAGGATACAAAGAAGGGTATACTTCATCCTGCACAACCAGGTCATCAACAAGGTGCTCGACAACAGACTATCTCTCTTCTGACTAACAGGAAGGAAACATCTGCCAAACGTACAACAAGCACTCAAAGAAGGGTACATCCTGAAGTGGATCAACTAGAGTAGATAAGAGGCAAAAGCATAATGGAGTGAGTCCATTCGACCTGTCACCACACACTGGTCATTCCACCATTTCCGGCCATCTTATGTCACAAGATCTAACTGTTGCATGTTGCAATCTGCTACCCGATCAAACCATCCAGTCCTCACTGGCTTATCCTTATCAGTGTTCCTCTGTGATGTCGAACTGATACTATGAGGGTCACCACATAGATCCAGACTTCCAAAACAAGCTTCCATCTTGTAGGTTCAAGGTCATGGGTGATCGATCAGGACGGTCCACCTTCATACCTCCACGATCTAGGCATCTTGATTCTCAACCCCTTCTCAGAAGGCATGCCAAGAGGATCGTACCATCATCATCCATCACAGACATCCCCATCTTTAAAACCAAAGTCCAAGATCAGCTGATACTTTTCAAAGTATCCCAACAGTGATCACTTCAAAGGCACACATATCAAGTGACACGAGGTCCACTTGACTGTCACTCCCTCGAAAGGAAGGAATGCAAAAGAACAAACTCCTCCCATCAACCCATCAACATCTATGGTTTCATATCAAAGGGGAGGATATTATCACTTTCTTTGATCCTTACATGAGTTTCCAACCATTTATATAGCGTTAAACCTTATTCCATCTGGTTTTTGTCTTATATCTTCTTAGGTTCCATGCACTCAGCACAGGAAACATCAAGACCATTACATGTCATTATTCTTCTTCTCTTGTTACCATTTCATCATAATTATGATTAGTTCCTGATTATATCAGATTTTTGTTTTCTCTTTGTGAAAAAGATCGTTATTCTTCACATATTCTTTATTGAACAAGGATCATCTCCCTTGTTCTCTTTTTCTTATCACGAATTTGCACTTTATTCTTTCACATTTTTGCTTACATTCATTGTTTGGTCTGAGATTATCCCAGGTTCCATCTTGTTTACTCATCACTTATTCTTCTCTTTCTTCCAACTTTATCTTTGCTTTCAGGTTTTTTTCATCCTGTTTAAGTTCTATGCTTTAACTTACGTTGTTATCATAAGTTAATCTGTCTTTTATCATATATATCTCTTGAGATTACAGTTTAAAGAAATTATCTCATCATATTCTTAATTTTGTTATGCTCTTTAGATTGCTCCAGAATGACTACTTGATCAGAGTAATCAAGGAGGAAACAATCTAATGCTCCATACTTACCTTTGTCTTCAATATTTGAATACCTTCCAGGGCATCAAGTACTGAGATTTGGTAGTATGCACCATATATTATGTCACGGTCCAACCTTAGACACTATCCTAATCCTAGTCCTAGTGTCCCTGTAGACTCGGTGAACCTAGAGCTCTAATACCAAACATTGTAACACCCCATCCACAACAAAACACGATTTCATGCTAACCAGCAGATTACTGAAAAACACGGGAAATTAAAATTGATTCACAACAAGCACCACAAGATGAAACATATAATATCTGAGCCAACACTTTTCATTTCATAGCATATTTCCAAGGTGCTACAACATAATTTCCCATCATCTCGTTACATGAAATAATTGTTGCCAGGATGCTTTACATCAAGATACATATTGAAAACCATACATCGATCATTGTATAAGAAACATCGAAAAACTCTCCCGAAGACTTGAGTGTACAAGGACGACACATAAGACTCTACTTCTAGACACTATCTATCCCACCAGGTACGATACCTCTACATAACATCTGTAGCCACATGATCTTCATCTCGTCAGGCACGTCCACCTAAAAAGGGTTATTAACTAGCGGGATGAGACACACAGTCCCAGCGAGATACATAACCCTCTACTATCTTTATTATGATCACAGATAACTGATATAAGCAGATTATACGAGCTGATTATACTGAGCAGGGCTATTCTTACCACCAATCTTACCAAGATATTCATGAGGCCTATAACTAGGTATTCATTATGGAACATTATTGAAAAGATAAGCTTTATAAGAAATCATCACATTATATAAGGTTCATCTGATAAACTGTATATTATAACTAGATCATCTTATAAAAATAAGGCCTCAACCAATGTTCCGTATATGCCCTAAGAAGGATACTATACAGCTTGATTATGAATTGTTATGCCCTGAGGAAGTGAACTGCACCACTCAGATCCAACCGACGACTGCGAAACCCGGAGCCGGTGTCATTCAAGGTCAATGGAAGAGCCGGACTACACGACCTCACCACCTCGTGGTCAGTGCACGAGAACCAAAGAAGGACCGTAGTCTCATGCTTAAGTGGCTTCAGCCACAGGGTCAACTCCGCAAGCTACCCATAACTCTATCCCGCCTTGGTACAGGTCTCGGTGCTAGTATATCTGAGCCACGGGCCAAATCACTATGCTCTGAGCCATGAACGCATGACGCTCTATCACATTTCCTGAGCCATGGGCCTATTCACCATGCTCCATCTATCCCGAGTGTATTACCGCAGCTTCACTTGAATCCTCTTTATTTTAGGCTAGGAGAAACCTCGCATATTCAACAATATGCGCTCCGAGCTAACCCGCAGGAGAACCCGTTTCACCATCACCAACTACTGACGATGATGGGTCTATGGGCAGGGCAAACTACATGAGAGATTCATCTTTAAATATATAATGTATTTTAAGCAGATTGTTGGGGCAATCAAGTTGTATTAAGCAACCATATATAAAACATGAACAACATTAGATTGATTACATTGGTGTTATATTGCTACTGCTATTTCCATTGCCCTCAACAATCATCACATTGCCATGGGATATAAATCCCTCACATCATTCATAGTCTACTGCCTCTCAAGGCTTCATCATTTCACATCATCATGGGATATCAATCCCTGAGTTCATCACATTACACCAGTACCTCTCAAGGCATCATCAACATCATTAGGGAATATCAATCCCTCATGTCATCACTTGAGGATCACACCTCAACATGCCTTTCTCATCATACTGGTGATATATGTTATCTCATCAACAAGACATATCATTATTACTTATATATTGCACATATATCAAGTGTTGTACGAAGCACGTAATCATATAATCACCATAGCTCTCACTTGGCTATGAATTCAATACACCTACATGGTTAGCTTGCATAAGAAAGAGATAACTGGATCACCAAACACAGAACATAGGTCTTTGAGACATATTATGATCATCAGGCTATCAAGAACTTAGGTGCACAGGATTGGAACAACATCCATGTTCATAGTTGTGTTTGCAATCAATTCAGATTATTGTTATCAAACTGTGAGCATCCATCATGCCCCATATCTCATGAACATGTCTTTGATTATCATGTCATCAAGATTAAGGTTTATAGCATTGGAATATTCTTCCATCATTATGAACATATGCAGATTGAGGCGACGGCACGGGGGTGTGGTGGGAGAGGGTGACGCCAAGGGCGACAACCTAGCGCGAGTGGAGGAAGGGGGCAAAACGCTGCTGAGCTGTCGCCGGCTCCTCCGATCGGTCAACTGGAGGTTGATGGAGAAGGAAGCGGTGCCAATCTGGAATCCTACAGGCTAGGGCTCTAGATGGCGCCTCTACCAGCCACCCCAAGTCACCATCGAGCTGCTCTGATGTTGTTCCCAGGTCCCTTCGCCTTGCGGACTGGTTATCCACCAGTAGACAAGGCAGGGCCGAGATCTCATCGGATCAGATAGAGTTTATCGAGATGGCACTCAAGGAAGGCGTGAAGTGTGCCTCTATCTTGAGCCACGAGTGCTCCGCTCTGTCTTGGGAGGAGTATCTTTCGGTTCAATTTGTTGGCAGAAAACCCTTTAGTGGCCATCTTAGAGGATGGATGTGAAGGCAGTGGCACCCTAGTGGCCCAGTCGACATCGTTGCTAAGGAGCGTGAAGGCTACGTTGTCAGGATGTCGATGGAAAGTGAAAAGGAGTGGGTTCTCGATGAAGCCCCTTGGTTCATGGATGGATCCCTGCTAGTTGTCCATTCATGGAAGCCAGGGTCATCTCTTCTGCCCCTCTCTTTCTCACGAGTTCCAATCTGGGTCAAGATGGAGAATCCTGGGCTGCCATGGACCAAGCGGCACATTGCCAGCACTGCAAGCACCATGGGTGTTCCAGTGGATTATGACGATCATTCGGTTGCTACTGGTTGTCTTGGTGACACCCTGGTCTGCGTTGAGATCAGTTGTGAAGGCAAGCTTCCAAGTACTGTTATGGTGGATGTGGATTTGTCCCCAAAATTCCTGAAGGTGGAGCCGATTGCTCGACTGGTGGTCTGCCCCAGCTGCAAGAAGTTTGGGCACAGGGGGATGTCGTGTCCCCTGAAGCCGAGGAAGCCACCATCGTAGAAAGACATTCAGGTCAAGTTCGGCAAGCCTGTCGCTCGACAAAATGCCAAGGATAAATCCAAGCATGCAAAGATGATCCGCGAGGTGGTTCGTGACAGTAGTGCTTGTGATAACCAACCTGAGTTGGATGATAATCTGCGTGAGGTTATAGCTCAGCAGGTTAAGGACACTATCATTGACAGTGCACGAGAGCTCTCCCTTTCCCAACCTCCTGTTGCTGTCAGCCAAGTGGTGGAACCCGACATGGCTGGAAGTTCTCTCCTTTGCGAATTCAGTAGCTTGGATTTAGGGTGGGAACTGGAGATAGCCAGAAGCGGAAAGGAAGCTTCAGCTTCTGAGTCTTGGATGCCGAACAAGATTTGGAGTAGTTTCGAGTTTTCAGCTCAGCAGCAAGATAGGGTGGAAAACCTATTTGAAGAAGAGGGGTCTAATGATTCTGATCCAGAATCGGGTCATTGGGACTCAAAGTACATGGACTACGACCAATCTTCGTCTAAAAGGAAGAAGAAGTCTGGGAGGCAAAAGGTTGGCTAGACATGTTCTTTTTGCGCTTATATTCCTGGTTCCGTTCGTTTCTATGAAGGCATATGTGTGCCCAAAGCTCTGGAGATGTTTTGATTTGACCTATGATCATGGATGTGTAACCTGTCTAGAATCCATCCTTTCAGTATATGAGTATAACATTATGGAGGATAGGGAGGCTTTCATATTCCATGGACATGGGTCTGAAATCCTTGCCATTGAAAGGTCTTTGAACAGGTATATGCAGATTGGAAGCTTTTTGATGGGTTAGGAAGAGTCGGATGACTATTCTAGGTTGATTGTACTTGTTGTCCTAGTAGCCTACGCCTTCTTTAGGAGGCTAGAGATCACAATTTGAAGGTGTTTTTCTTGTTAAGTTGATTTTCTGGTCTCTTGTAAGTTGTGCTGCAGCTGTTAGGCTGGTTAGTATAGGATAGCTTGACGTTCATGTTAGCTTTTCATTTTCTTTTGTGAGGTTCATTTGTTGGACCTTCTATGTTTCTGGATGCCTATCCTGGTTGTAGGAGCACATCGCTTGTACCCAAAGGTTTGGATTATTTTTATATAGCAACAGAGTTTTTTACTGACAAAAAAAAACATATGCAGATTTATGTCATAACCGGTGTATAAACCAATACATACTACTGTTACCATATCATGGGTATCCCATCATACCCTATATCTTAAAACATATGCACATCATCCCTAAGGATTGACCTTAAGGATCATACACCATGATCCACCATCCAACTTAATTAGAAGTTCATCTATCCTTAACCATAGGTAACCACTATACAAGGTTCACAACCTATCTTGTCATAGTTCATCATGATCAAATGTGTAAGATCAAGAAACATTCATAGGGTTATCAAATTAGGCACAACCCTCACTAAAGGTGTCGCCTACCCTCACTAAAAGCATATAGAGACCAAACAATCCCTTACTAAATGGGAGTATCAGATAGAGTATGAATTCTCACCCAAGATTGTCGGCTATCAACATGTCATACATTCATGCACAAAGGGGGCATTGTGCAACTAGGGCTATAACATGTATCATGCATCCACATGTAGGGTGGTATCGGGCAACCAGGCGTTGTGTAGCACATGGGTGCCATCTATCATCCAAAACCCTACCGCCCATTAGGGTTAGGGTTTCACTCTGAGCAACCCTCAACTCTCTACCGCCTAAGGCCATATCGGCCAAGATCATGGCGCCCAACAAGCACACCTACTTGGTTAACACATCAAGATACTCAAGGGGCTTTCATACCACCCAAGGTACACTACTTCAACGTTGCCATGACGCCCATGGTACCCTATCGTCCCAGGTACTGTCAAGCTCAACACATGTACCAGTCAAACCTCAACCCTAGGACCATCCAAGCTATAAAGTATTAACACATGTTGGGTAATCATACAAGAGAGAGACCATGTGTCAGGCAAGGCATTTCGGCCAAGGTAACATATCTCGTTGTGGGGTATCAACCACACACTTAGCCCACCCAAACCATGCACACCTACACACTTGTAAAGATCTAGGGTTGATGATATTGGGCAGCATATCCAGGGATCATCCATATCGCCCATCCTCATATCCTTGTCAGTTATGGAGCACCATATCGGGCAACTAGCATATCGCCCAAGGAAAACATCACAACAAGAGTACCCCTATCGGTCAACTTAGGGTTAGGGCAACTCTATCACTCAAGGCTTCATGTCTTCCGTAGGCACCATGTCGGGAAACTCACTTAGAGAGTGTCATGCAAGCACAAACCTCATGCCCGACACAAAAGTCCCTCAACCACACACATAATGGTCAGGGAGGCAGCCATGGTATCACCCACCTAGGGTTTCATCATTCTAGGCTCAAGACTTATCCATATCGCCCAACAAATACTACCATGGTAAGGAGTCATATCAGGCAACATAACGTTCAAGGCAAACCCTAGAGGAGGGGGGTATCATTTAGGGCACCAAAAAGGTGTATTGTGCAAGGGTACAAGGACCATGCCAAGTTGGTCATCTTCAACCTCAAGTCCATGTCGTGCAACAAGAGTAGATCATTCATGTCACCCTGGACAACCCTATCACCCAAGCTAGGGTTGAAGCTCCATATCGTCCAAGACACTAAGGTTAGGGTATTATGTCGGCCAACCACCATCATCTTGGGTAGATGTGAACATCGGTCACAAGGTCAATGAAAAGTTCACTTATCATATCTCCCGAGGCTCAACTCTAGAAGAGGGTATCGGGCAACAACCTCAAGGATCCACCAATTAGAGCACATATCGACCAAGGGATCAACTAGGTGCCCACCAACCATATCGTCCAAACCTTAACCCTAGGGTAGGAAAGAGGTATCGGTCACCACTTCATATCTCCCTAACATCTAGCCCATAGGCTCACCTTTCAAGTCCAAAGGAGAGAAAGGGGTATTGCCACAAACCATCAACCAAAGCATAACTCATTAAACAAGGTACTGTATCGGGCAAATCATAGTTGTATCGGGTAAAGCCCCATATCGGGCTAGTCATCTTCAACCTCTAGCCACCCATTACCATCTTGCACAAGGAAAACAAGCTAAAGGCAGTAATAAAATGTAACATTCCTATTAGATAATATTCCAAGTTCCATATATATATATCTATCATGGAGAAAAGGAAACGATTTAAGTACAAGAACCATTATATACATATATGGAGAGTGTGCATAATAGAGATGGTTAAGAGTTATGTAACCCGCCTTCAGAGGATATCCAAGAAAGGAATCAAGCTTCTTGGTCCAAGCAGCAAACTCACGTTCTTCTCCAAGAACAACACCCATCCAAAGCTCCAAACATGCCTTTGACACCATCATCATCACCTCAAGAAACAAAGGAAGAAGAAGAAGAAGAAACCATGGTTATGTATAGCTCAAGAAGAAGAAAGGAGGGGAGATAACCACGTCCTTGCTTACTCTTATCAAGGGACTATCCATGGCCAAGAGGGGAAGAGGAAGGTGAAGAAGAAAGCACAAGGAAAAACTAGCAAAGAAGCATGACTCACCAAGGTCAGATCTTGAGCAAGGAGTTTCCATGGCCAAGAAGATTGCCCCTCCATGCTCCATGGGAGTCTTCCTTAGCTCCCAAAGCTCCCATGCTCGTCCCATACAGGTAGGGGAAGGAAGGTGGCCAAAAAGGATTGCTTGGCTAAGGAGGAAGGGAGTTATATACACCAAGGAAGAGAGAGGTAGCAAGGGAGAGGTGTCATAACCACATAAACTAAGGTGCCACTTGCTCTAGCTCATAACGCCACTTGTTTCCACCCTAGCAGCTCATGCATGGCCTGGTGATACACTCTAGGAAGTTTATCATGCAGCTGGGCAACTTCCATGGCCGACACACCTCTCTTGGGCGACACACCTTCAAGCCTTAGCTGATACACTAAAGGACAAGGTGGCCTATGTGACACATATGTGATATAAAGACCATATAGAGATATCACTCCTCATCTATCAACCAAACAAGGAGCCCCTACCTCCATACACTCTCTAGATGATGCAAAACAGAATGGAGGTGACTCTATAGCTGAAAAATTTCATATTGACCCTCCACTTTGGGTAATTTGCAATTTACACCAAAACTAGCACAAAAAGCATAAACATCAACCAACCAAGCTCAAAATTGAAACATAGGTCCTCCACAAGGTGTCGCATAACATCAATCTCTTTCTTATGATGCAAGAGAACTAAAGGAATGCTTTACATGTGACATATTGCAATATAACCCCTTACTTTGGGTAAATTACACTTTGGTCCAAAACAAGCAAACATTGCTCAAACAACATCCAAACGGGACCAAACTAGAAACATGAGCTTGTCACATGTTAACAAAACATATAGAGAGATTAGATTAAGGTTCTAAGCACCTTTCATAAGCAAAGCAAAGAGGGTTATCCGAAAACCTGGGTCAGGGTCCTTGCAATTTTTTATTGTGAAAATTTTGGCCAAAACTACTGCCACTACACATTAGTGTTTATCCCTTAAATTAGATGCCAACTGACCATGTCCTGCCTTAGAGTACCAGTTCAAGGTTACTACAAGGCCAAGATTCGTCCAAATGATCCCACCACCCTAATTTTAGGGTTTTGACCCGCTTCTCTGGGTCTGCACCCTTCAAGCCCAAACTTATTGGTTCATGTTGCGAACTAGTCAATTTGAAGCGCACATTCATGCATTTTCATAAACCACCACCCTCATTTGACTCCCCTCTTTCTAGGGTTTCCACCACTCATTCCCCTATAAAAGGAGGGGGGATTCCACAGGAAAGGGGATTCAAGTTTTTGTACTTGCAAATTTACTTTGCGTACTTGTTATTTCAATTCATGCTTATGTACTCATTTTTCTTCAATAAAGTTAGTTTGGATTCTAGGATTTCTAATTCTTCTCTATTTCATCTTTTGGTCTTCTTTTTGAGACAAGGATCTAAAACAATGACCATTTCATAGTCACTAGCTAGAGTCTCTTTGGGATTGTTTTCTTTTCTAGTCTACGGCCTCCCTTCTTCCATCCTTTGTCCTTCCTTTAATGTCCATGGATCATGAGTAGTTTTTCATATTGGGGCATGGGAAATATCCCCATGACCATAGTGTATACACTATCAGTTTCTATATGTTATTTTTAGTTGGATGGTATTTGTTTGGATAATTGTCGATTTAAACGACTTGATCTCTCATTTTTGTCAAATGTTATTCTTGGGGGATGTGATCACAAAACTTGTGGCTCAGAACAACCAACCAAAATGCATAAGGATCGGGATGAGATTAGAAGGATCCTTGTTAGGATGTTTGAACCGGGATATGTGGTCTCTAGGACCAATGGGTCCACAAGGAGTTTGACTTTTGTGATTGCATTTGTGAATGTTTTTGCATACCTTCTTCTAACTAGTTTTATCGTATATATTTCATCAATTTAGTTTCATTCTAGCAATGGTGGTAAAACCCATAACCCCAATATCCTTTCCCATTGATGCAACCTCCTTTCCTCAACCTCTTATCAATCACCTCTTTTTCTTACATGTAATTTATTTCTTGCTCTTAGATAATCCTTCTTTTATCGTTCTAACCACAAATCTCTTTGTTTTTGTCCTTAGCATAATTTATATTTACTTTTTCCTAGGATAACTTTTATTTCATTGCAATTTTACTTCATTGTTCTAGCGTAATCAAACAACCTAGTCATCAAACGTTTAAAAAATTTGTTTGAAATAAATTGGGTTTTAAAAGCAATCATGAAAACGTTGTCCTATGGGATCGACCCTTCTATACTAATAAACAACCTTAATTGGTAGTATTTTTGTAAAAAAGGTTAAAATCAAGGATAATCCCCTAGTGAATTGGTATGCTAAACAACGTGTATCAGTAAGGATGTTGTATGGGTACGAATCTACCATCTTCACTTTGAGCTTTGGGATGTCTATATGTTTGAAAGAATTGGACCGTTTATTTCATTTCCTATATGTAGTGATGATCCAATAGTTCTTGATCTATATTGGAGTTTTCTCATTTACAAATACTAATAAGCTCATATTCTAATTTTTTGGAAAAAAAATTACTTTATCTAGTGATGAGGTTGACACTTACACAATTGGGTTCTCATATGAATGGTATCCTTAGAAATGTAAGAGGTGTGGTAATTTTGGGCACGAGTTGTTCTCTTATAAAAAAAGATGATGGGAAGAAAAAGCAGATGTGGGTTTTCAAATATTCTATTCCTCTAGTTGAAGATGCAAGGTACGATATGAAAGAAAATGTCATGAACCCAATTGGTCTAGCACATAATACAGAACTTGTAAGGAATCATACGACTAGCAAAAATGGTGGAAGATATGTCCCTCACACCCGTTCTAGTTTTTTCTTCAAGCTCTAGCTTGAAAGCCATAGTAGATGAAGAAGGTTATCAGGAGTTTAAGAGAAAGAGACATAAATCCGCTCTGATTGCTGCTGCTAAACCTTCTACTTCTATTCTTCATAGGGTGATGAACTATGTATATTCTCCAATGAACAATAAATTTTAGGAACTAGATATAATTAAATGAAGTTATTTTTGTGGAGGCTGACATCTCAATAGTCTAAGATGTTAGATGATTACTCCTATGCATATCTCTTCTTGGAACATCAAGGGACTCAGTGATATAATCATTTATATCTAGGAAGAGATGAACAGGTCGAAGAGTGACTATGATTTTGCTTGAGACGAAGGTGATAATAAAAAGATTTCTAAAATGATGGATAGGTATTTCTTGAAATATAATTTGATCTCAAATCATGATTCTTAAGTTTTGGGAAGGATTATTGTTCTATCGAGATATTGTTCTATTAACATGATTATTGAAAATGAACATTTGATTCACTTAAATATTGATGTTAATGGTTTTTCCTTCCTATTAACTAGTTGTTTATGGGCATAATGGGGATGTTAAAAGATCTAAATTGTGGAATATCATTGAAGATCTCAATGAACATATATGCATCCCTTGTATTATTTTAGGGCATTTCAATGCTAATAGAACTAAAAGGAAAAAATTAGTTAACTCCCTACTTCTAAGAGGTTAGTGGAGGACTTCAACAATTGTGTTCATAATACTAGTTTATTTGGTATGGACTATGGTAGTCTTTATTTTTCTTGGGACAACCATAAAAGTGGTAAGGACTTCATATCTTATAAAATTGATGGAATGTTTTCTAACTCTCATTTTTTGTATGATATTCCTAAGTTTGCGGCAAGCTCATTTCAAACTTTTTTAGTTATCGTAAGAGAGTTTCTCTGAAGATTGGAAATCCTAGAATTGTTATGGCACCTTTCCATTTCATTAATTCTTGGACAAATAGAAATGATTTTATGTCAGTAGTTAGAGGATCTTAGGAGATTGATGTGAGAGATTTTGACATGTTTCATCTATACAAAAAGATTAACAATGTTAAAATGGCCTTATAAAGATGGAAAATATCTCAGTAGGTGAGATTTTTGATAATGCAAGAACTTTAGGGAACCAGGAAGAATGATCTCAAAGTAAAGTTGATCTCTATAATGACCCCCTCCCCCTATTATGCCTTATTCAGGAAGACCAAGAGGGAAAGGGCCATTACCAATAATACAAGATCAAATATTTAGCAAAAAACCAGAAATAATTCAATTTTTTCACTAAATAGGAATGAGTTTGTACAAGATTTACTTTCCATAAAGGAATTACACAATATGACTAGAGTTTGCAACATTAAATAAAATCTAACTAAATCCTTTAGAGATTACATTACTTCTTGTTTGTTTGGTGCCTTCTTCATAAATGTCTGCTTTCCATTAAACTTACAGTAAATATATATTATTCTAAAACACCACCAAACAAAATAATAAGTCAGTATAAAAAGTTATACTGGTATGTGGGGGAAGCAAAAGATTGAATCTAAGTGTAAAAATATATTCACAACATTTATGGTTATAGAATCAAAATTATCATTTTCTTCATAACCTCTCAACCCATTTTTACTCAACCTCTGAGATGCCCTCTCTTAGGATTTTGTCCCTATAGTGGATTATAGGAAGCCTCTCCGTCTAGAGCTAGGTGCCATGTTGGCCACCTCTCAATCTAGAGTTAGGTGCCATGTTGGTCTTCCTAATCGGGGGCATGAACTTAGAAGACCTTCCCAATCTAGGGCATGGGCTGACCTTCCCAATAAGAGTATTGGTCTTTAGTGATCACCATGACTTTTCATTTCTTTCAAACTTCTAGAGTTGATATGTGGGGTTCGAGCAAGTTATAGTCATAAATTTTCATAGCCAAAGTGATTTTATATATAGTAGGAAATAAATAAACAATAAAGCATTTGTTTTCAAGTAGTGTAGAAAAACATCAAAAAACACCGCGAAACTATTGCGGTTATTCATAGGCGTAACCACATAACTTGATCAAGTGTACTTGATGCCCAAGCAAGAGCATTCAGGAATAACCAACCAAGCAACCAAGTAATTATTCAAAAAGTTAAAGCATAACAACCATGTATCATTATTCTATCCAAATTTATCACTAAGAATGACTTGGGTCTCAAGTTAGGGTTCTATTAGGATTTTGGCTTCCTAAACCCTAACTATCACTTTTCATGACATTTGGGTTGACAAACCCTAATCTTATCATTAATTGCACTTTTAATCTCAAGGAAACCCTAATTCATCAGATTATGGGTTTTGAAGCTCACATAAGTTCCAAGTCTCTTTTTATCCAAAAAAGATCAATATTTTGTTATCAATATTAATTGAACACACTAGGATCATCAAGACTTAGAAATTAGGGTTAAGTTCATTAACTACATTAAAGGTAGAAACTTTAAATACTTTTCAAACTAGAAGAAGATTTAGATAATGAACATATTTGTATTGGATTCCTTACATTTTTTGAACAAAAAAATATATTACATGCCTTTATCTGATTATCCTACTAATTACTAGGATTTTTACAAAATAAAACATTTTACGCCAATGGGGGCTTTCCACCAGGGCAGAGAGCCCCAAGCCCCACCCTACCAACTTGGCTAGTCTGGCCTATCAGCTCTTTCCAAGTTGGCGACCCACTCGCATGGCTATCTAGCTGATTAAGCAAGAAAAGAATGATAAAAGACCAAATTGCCCTTACCTCCCCAACGCACGTGCGAGGGAACCAAAGTCCTTTACTCACCTCCCTTCTTCAACCTCAGTTCCGTCTTCTGGTGAGTAGACTATGCAGTCAACGTCGAAGTTGACCTTGGAAATGAGACCGCCAATGGGCGAACTGAGAGAACTTTCACCTCCGGCTTGCTCTGATGACTAAACGACAGTCTCAATTGCCCTGATGATCACGACACTCACTGGAATCAGTAGATGGTTCTCCGGTGAGACAACAAGAAGAGGTAGGGGATAAGAACATTATGGATTGCTCGATTGAAGGCAGACACACGTTTGGGGAGTGACGCATCATCATCATGGTCGCTGTAACGTACCGAATTCTAGAATTTTGTCTTTTGACCCTCTTTCCCATCTTTTCCTTTCATTTCTACCTTTATTGGCCTTTCGTTTTAATTAGTGGAATTTATAGTGGTTTAGTGAACATTTATTCAATAATTATACCAATGGAAGGGTTTATGCACAAATACCTTAGTGAAAGCTTAATTACCATAATTAAGTGCTCTAAACCTTAATATAACATTTTGATATGATTTGGATGTTGTTTGTGCAAGTTATGCATTTCAGGTACATTCTGGACTTTTATGCAATTTACCCAATTGGGAGGTTTTCTTTGCAAATTATCAACTGAATTTTAATCCTTAGATATTCCCTTATCTTTAAAGATATTTGAAACCATTATATAACCTAGTTTCACTTTGGTTTGATGGTATTTCTTTCCAAAGGCATTATAGGGATTACCCTCTTTATAAAGGTGCGTATCTTTAAAAGTTATCAACCAATGAGGTTATTTCTTTCTTGAAAATGGTGGGGATGGCCTAGAAGGATCTATGGGATCTTAGGACCGACTTTTGATAAGCATTAAGCCTCTATGATCTGTCCTCTTTCATGGCCATCAATCCCTAGGCTAAAGACACACGGAAAGTCCCTTAAGAGACCTCATGCTTCACCTCTTTCTTTATATAGCCATGTATACCCCTTCCCAACTCACAATTCGAAAACTCTTGCTCTCCTTTTCTTTCCTCTAGATTAGATAATATTTCCTTCTGTATTTAGCCACGAATTTTCTGTCCCAAGGTAATTGAGGGAGCCTACCTTGGTGAAGAAGGCTCCTAGGGCTTCCAAATTGCTCTATTAGGGTCTCTAAAGCTCCTCCTTGGTAATTTCGACCAAAACTAGTAAGTTTCCTCCCTTCCTTACATATTTTCATACTGTTAGTCTTCCTTAAACCTTCTTCTAGGTCGGAACCATGACCATACATGGTAAAACTCCACCTAAAATCCTAAAACATCTCATCTACATACTCTTTTGCTAGGGTTTGCACCTCTAAAGTGGAGAAGGTGATCTTTGCTCAAGAAAGGATCTTAGCTTGTAGAAACCATACCTTATAATCTTGGGATCATTTCTGTTTGGACCTTCTTAAATTCCTAGATGCAAGTTTTTTTAACCCCCTTCTCATATATTGCTTAGTACACACTTAAAACCCATGCTTCTAAGTTGATAATTGATGATTTCCATCTCTTTTTACCATGTTCTTCTAAGGTTTTGTTTCTTGCTATTTTATCTTCTTTAGAATCTTTAGTTTGGTTATCTAAGAAACTTCAAAGCTGATCTTGGGTCAAATGGTGTTTTCTCTCTCTCCCTATTTAATTATCTCGATCAGTTTGATGATGTGGCAATTTCCTATTGGTCAGTATTGAAAAATTCATATCTTCTAAATTGCTTATCCAAATTTGACAAATAAATATGTTTTGGAATTGGAAAATTCATCTATATCTAATACAAATATTTTAAGGTCTGATTTCGTGGTTTGACGAAGGGTGATTTTTTAAAATGAATTTAATGCATAAAATCCATAGAAATTACATCTTAATCATCATAACTCCAAAATTAAAATAGAAATATGTTTTCTTGATCAGGAGAACTTAATAAGTTCATTGGTGATATTTTCAAAAGCTAAATCCGAATTTTGCTAAAAAGTTCTAAAATTAGTATTTTTATATATTAATGTGCACTATGTACTCTAATACATGTTAATACATTGAAAATAGGAAAAGTGTAACTTGGACTCAATTAAAGTGGTGAAAGTTAGTAATTCATATCAGTAAGAGAGGTATGTGCTATTTATGTGCAATCCCTATTTATGTATGTGCATTCCTTACACCCTAAGTTGGGATAATTGTAGCCAAACCCTATATTTCCTGAATGAGGCTTAAATGAACCTTAAATCTTCTATTATTGAATCCTAATGGTGTTCATGCCTCAAATCAGATTATAATTTCTTCTTGTTGGGTCTTATACCCCACTACCATGCTTATTGAATATTATGACTACTCTTGCCATGACTACTTTTCTAGCATGTGGATTTATGTTATATTTAATTTAAAGTAGCGGTACTTATGTACAACCACCCACAGAGGGCATGTAAATAATCACCCTGGGAATGTCTTATTCTCCCCCATAATATTATAGGTGACTGGGAATGTCTTATTCTCCCCTCACCTAAGGTTAGAGGTCTGGTAGGTGCCTCAACCTTACTTAGTTAGATAGACATAATTATCTTACATGAAAATCATTTTTATTATATTTGTTAATGGCAAGCTTCTTTGAATATAGCCTCATACTCTTGTTATTTTCATCATATGATGAACCCTAGCCTATTTTTATTTTCTTTACTTATCTTGATATCCTAGACTAGTTTTGTGACACATACTTTTCTTCCCTTTCCCTTTTTTCTGGGTGCCTTCCCAACCACCCAGGTGTTGAGCAAGGTGATGGACAAGACAAGGAAGATCTTAGCTTTTGGCTTGGACTCAGTTGATGGAGATGTTTCTTGGAGACAAGATTGTAGTAGTCTAGACCTTTTATGAAATTGAATATAGTTAGTTATTTTTTTATTATGCTACTTTCTAATGGGGTTTTGTATACCAATGTTTAATAAATTTGGAAAATTTATGCCCATTCCATCATACCTATGAGAGTGTTTGGAATGGATGTCAATTCTTCAAATTTGTAGTGAAGGGGTGATTTCACTCCCTTACGGTCACTTTGATGGGTTGGAGAGGGATCATGCCCCTATATGTAGTCTAAGGTTGGGCATCACCACCACTGCTAATTGGGTGATTCTTCTAGAGATCCCCAATCTGGGTAAAATTTAGGGTGATTAGGTGCTAAAAGATCTCATGAGTTCAACGGACTATTTTTTGGATCCAATTGTGCATCAAATTGTTGAGATATCGTCTAAAAAAGCCAGCGTGTCGGTGTCCCTATTTGCTTATTTGGTTGAGGTAGGTGATGAGGGTGTCACCTTTAATTTGAGATCCAACAGTCCCCAGCCCTCACACAAAACAAATAAAAGAAGTTCTAATTGAAATAAAATTCATGACATTTAATGTCATTCCATATTAAAACATACACTTTAGGGATTTTTTGTGAAATCCATATCTCTCAATTTATCCATCTTTTTAATCTAAAATTTTAAGGGAAGGTCTTATGAATGACTCTATCTAGATGTGTGCAAATATAGGGACTAAACTTGAAAAGAAAAGGGAATTTTCTTTATATGCAAGTCTTCCACTAATATCATGCATTTAAGGCATCAAAACTAATCCTTTTCTCTTTGTTTTTTTCTATTTTCTTACTTTTGGCTATTCTTTCTATTAGAAACCATATGCAAATGAAAATTAATTAATAATGGCCATCCATGCCACTTTCTAGTGGATTCTACACAAATCTATCAAGTACACATTGTTATTATATATATTCTTTTACTTTTTGCTTAGTATTTTCTTCTCTCCCTTTTCCCTTTTATCCATTTTGGATTAATAATATAGTAGAAATCACAAAATCAATTATCTAAGGGAAATTTTCAAGGAAATACATTCTTTAAAAGAAATTGCATTGCAATATATAAAATACAAGTGGAACTGAGGTTGTAACAATCTCTCCCTTGTCAATGAATCCCTAAGAGACAAAGTTATGTTATTGAGAAAAGAACCAAAGACTGAGCTTGCTCAGGAATCATTGGTTAAGTAGAAATCTCGCATCTAACGGTTCAGTGAAGGAAACTCTGACATCGATTTTTTTTACTCTATACTAAAAACTAGAAGACATCGAAATAACATTGAAAAGTCTTATGATCAGTGATGATTTAAGTCATGATATGGATGATATTAAAGTTGTTGGTAAAGACTTTTACGTTAAGCTCTTTAACAATTCTGTCTTGTCAAATGAAGTTTGGAATGGAGATTGGACATGTCCAAGTCTTTTTGACAATCAACATATTAGTATTACTGACCTTGTGATTGTAAAGGAAGTTGAGGATATTGTAGGTAATCTAAATGAGGACAAAGGCCCAAGACCTAATGGTCTTAATGGTCTATTTTTCAAAACAACGTGGAAGATTTTTGGGGATGACACATTTTTTGCTATCTATGAGTTTTTTGCCAAAGGTACACTTCTCAAAGAAGTTAATAAAACTTTCATGTCTCTTATTACAAAAGGAAAAGACTCAACTTACACTGCTAACTGGAGATCAACAACACTTTGTAACACTTTCTATACAACTATCTCAAAAATCTTGCAAATGGAGTCTGGACTATCTTACCCTCTATCATTGATCTCTATCAGTGTGCTTTCGTTAAAGGAGATAGTATCAAATATGCTACTTTGTTGTCAAATGAAATTATTAGTGACTTCAAGAGAGAAATATGAAATCTTTGCATTCAAATTGACATCTCTAAAGATTATGATTTAGTTAGATGGAAGTTTCTCTATCCATTATGTTTAGAATGGGATTTCCTTGAACTTGGATAAAATGGATTGAAGCTATCTTCATGTCTACCTCTTGTCAGATTTTAATAATTGGGGATCTGACTAACATATTTTTTCCTTCTAATGTTGTTAGTCTGGGACACCCATTAGCTCCTTGTCTATTTTTATTGTGATGTAGTGATTCACTAAATTGATGAAGAAGGGTCTTATATAGAAGGACATCAATCCTGTTAATGACTTACAACAATTCAATATCTATCACATTATTTTTGCTAACGATCTTATGATTTTCTTAAAATCTAATCCTAATAATGTGAGAAGTATAAAAGACAATTTGAATAGGTTTGGATCTAAATGTGGTCTATCTATTAATCATTCAAAGAGCATTATTTTCTTCAGTGAAAAAGGTTGATTCTCCCCTTATTTTGAAGGTCCTTGGGTTAATAAAAGTAAATTGGATTTGAATAAATATTTGGGCATTCCTTTCTTCTCTAGTAAGCTGTCAAAAAATATTGTTCTAGCTTTTTGACAAATACAAGAAGAAGTTAGTGCGCTGGAAAGAAAATCTACTTAATTATGTAGGAAGATTAGAGTTAGTTATATCTACCTTATCTTCCCTTTACTTTTATTGGCTTATGTCTTTTCCCATCCTTCCCTGATTCTTGATATTCTCGAGAAAATCAAAAGGGACTTCTTGTGGGGAGAAATGGATGCGAAGAACAATTTATACTTGGTAAGTTAGGAGAAAGTTATTCTACCAAAAAGAGAAGGAGGTTTAGGTATCAGGAAAGGTAGAGAGGCTTCCAAATCATGCTTGTTAAAAAAATGTGAGGACATTGCAAGAAAAAAAATGGATTAAAAGGATATCTAAGAAATATTTCAAAATTCTACTTTTTGGAGCATTGAGGAGTCCCAAAATTTCTCGTGGTTGATCAATAATATTTTAAGAATCAAGCACATTATTCTCTCATTAGTAGAATTTCACATTGGTCACGGTAATACTCTTAATTGTGATATGACTCATGGTTAACATCAAGTTTTGTCATTGAGCATGTGGGTGGTAGTATTGCTATCCATGCTAGATTTCCCTCTAATGTTTATGCCAGTTCCATTATCAAATATAATAAATGATAAATTCCTCAATCAAGATGTCCTGATATTATCATCAACTATTAGGAGAGAAATTGTATATCCAAAGGTAACGAACACAATGTGTGTTCTTGGATATGAGGAGCATTTGCACCTAAAAAATGTATTGTTCATTCTTGGAAGGTAAGATTAAACAAGCTACCTACTTCTGACTACACGAGGAGAAGATGTATTAAAGTTACTTATATTTGTTTCTTATGCATGAGTGGGTATGAAAATTCCAACCAAATATCATTTTTTTTATCTTATGCTATTTCTATTTGGAATTTTTCACATGAGAGGGGTTTTATTAAAAATACTATAGGGGATTGGAATCATATGATTCTTCATAAAAAGAACCCATCAAGGATATCTTTTTTGTCTATCATGTATTATCTATGGAATGAAAGAAACATGAGAGTGCACGAGGATAAGTGTCATGATCCTTTAACTCTTTGGAGGATTAATGATTTTAAAATTCTTGTTTTCTATTGATATGATGACGTTTCTCTATTCTGTGATCTAATCATACTCCTTCATGTGTGAAAGATGGCTATGGTGGGTGATTGTACCATCTCCTATGAATCTTTTAGTTCTGATGAGGATCCTAATATCAAATCTCTGACTTGTCATATGGAATGGTTCTGTACTCATTTCATAGTTTTGATCTGGAATGCTTTATTATATCTTTGAATTAGTCTTCCATCTCTTTATGAGATGAAGGAGAGACTTGGTTTTTTTTCTAGCTCAATTATATTTTGTTTCAAAGGAGTTTCAAGGCATATTTTTCTCTCATATGGTCCTTTTCTGGGTTATCTATTTTTTATTAGTGGCCACATGGCTTGCATATACTTTTTCCTCTTTCTTTTTCTACTATTTTTTACTAATCTTTACAAAAAATATAAAAATAAAGAAAGCCTTTTAGCCAACCAGAAAAATTTCACATTCTTTGAACATTTTAAACATGATGACTTGGATGAGATAATATATGTTGCCTCTCTTAATGCCTCAAAGGAGCCCATGAATGTCGGGGAAATCCATAATGCAACAAAAGCCCATAACAACCTATAAAGTTCCATGATCAAGGTGCAAATAAAAACTTAGTCAATTCCTTAAGTTTGATTGTTATCGTAGAACTTGACTTAATCATTAATGTTTTTGATGTAAATCTTAACCCTAATAGGATAGCTCCCACAGAATTCCATGTTGGGATTTCTACCCTTAAATTATAATGGAACTTCTCCCTCCTTGAGCATAATGTGTTAATCACAAGGCATAGTCATTGTTAGGATTATACAATAGACCATAAGTAGGAAAATAACCATGCAACAATATCTATACATGAATTCAATGAGGAATACATTCATAAATTTCATGAGACATACTATTTTCATAATCCTAAAAGAAAAATCCAAACAATCAAATAAGCATGGCCCACTTACCTTCAGCAAACCACCATACGTCAAGTCCTTTAACTTGATTGAACCCATATAAATGCATAATGGAGATGGATAATATGATATGTACATTAGTTTAGGAACATTAAACCCTAATTTTGATTATTTGAGTATTGAAGAGTTGTATAGAGTATATGATTTGAAAATAGGATAGATCGACAGATCCCAAAAATACCATATTTTTCCATATTTTTCCATATTTTTCAGAGGTAACATAAACTTTCTATGAATTTTTCACTATGAACCAATCAGAAATAAAAAAAATAAAGTGTGACAATGATTATATTTGAAAAAAAATGGATGTAAATAAGGGCACATATATTGATAACCCATGAACATGCGTTAACCTGAATTAAACCAACAAGGTCAAATTTGTCATTCAATCAAAATGAAAGATGCACATCTCATAAACAAAAGTGTGTGCAAAAAGTCTCAAAACCCTTGTAATATAAATCCTCTAAGTAAACTAGCATCGACATTGGGGTAACTCTACCATTGCCCTTCTTCCTCTCAGCTCTCAGCTCCATGGAGCTTCACAGAGGCCTAAGATCTTTGATCAACCTTGAGGAACTGAGCCCTTCTCGAGATACTGAGACTTTCAATGAGTTCCCCACATCCCAATGGAGCCATTGATCCAAGATAAACGCTCTTGCATGCACTAGAGTACCAAACTCAATTGTGCATCCATGACCGCCAAAGACATAAAAAGCCAGATACTGGAACACACTGATATTGTGAGGAAAACAACGAGGTAGATACATTTGCAAGGAGCCAAATAGGACACAGAAACAATTGTAAGGATAAAAGGATAACTCCATCCCAAAAATCTATCAAGCCAAAGTGAGATAGAGGGGAGGAGGATCTAGAAATAGATTTGATAAAGTAGAGATAAAAAGGAGAAACCAACACCAGAAATGCTTCTTTGAGGTCCTTTAGACCTATGCCAAATTCTTTTATTGTTAGAGGGTCGTTGAGGTACCTTGGTGATAAGTGTCAATAGTGACCAGGAGGGAGCTTATAGGTAGAGAAATTAGTTAAAAGTTGAGGTGAGAAAATGATGGAAAACTCAAGGTTAAGGGCCCTGAATGCTTTTGGAGTAATGAATTGCGTGGAAGATGTCGGAGATAGATGGGGCAAGGAGGTGTTTTCCAGAGATGCAAGTTTGGTTGGAGATGATGACTTCGTGTGTTTGAGATGCAATTAACATTGGAGGAAAGTATATATGGGTATGGTGTTGGGTATGGGGCAGATATATAGTCATCCAATGTGGTGAACATGGCTTTGTATATTCATGGTGGTGCGGAGGTCACTACCCCAATTGGGTGTTTCTCCATTAGGTCAAGAGGGAGGATGAGATAGGGATTGATGGATTCGGGGAAGAATCACAAATTCATTGGTAAAGAAATCTCAAAAAGCAGTGGAGGTATGTAGGAGAGAGGGATTGATGAAGGGGAGCGTTGGGAACTGGTTCAGGTCTCACAAACAAATCTGAGAAGAAGACAACCTGATGAACCATCAGATCACCAAGAAAAGAAAATGGACTTGGATGACACATGTGAAAAGGAAAGATAGAAAATAAGCGCATGAAAGAGAGACAATATGAGACTTTGTATTTAATCAATGCATCAAATGAATACATAGATTATATTCTTGATTAAACTATATCGAAACTCTCCCAATTGGTTTATAGGGTCAAATAGAATCATAATGACTCTAAACTTTCACCATAGGTTGACTAGGTAGTCTAGATGCTTCCTATCCAATAAGATTCCTATTTTGAACATATTATGCCTATTAATTCATTAAAAGTTATTATCTTGAATAAAAGATAAGATAATGTGAAATAATCTTCATGAATTATTCTTTCAGTCCAAATCCAAGATGAATAATTATTACTCACTCAAGATTTATCTTATGTATCCTTTTATAACTTTTTGGGGAAAATATTCTTTGTGTTAAAACCAAAAAATAAAAGCAAATTTCTTATTCAAGTTATCTATTTTTTATTCTCAAATTCCATTTCATTTACCTTACTCTTTTTTCTCTTTTATACATTCTAAAGAACATGAACTACTATCATCTTTGAATTAGTTGAAACACATTATTGCATAACAAAAAAGGTGTTTTGTGTTTTCTTTTATTTTTATTACATAATTGTTCCAAAAGAAAATACTATTTTACATTAAGCTCATAAATCATATTTTATCAGGAAATATTTACTGCATTTGTAACGACCTCACTTTTTAGCAACCCCCAATTAAGGAAGGCCAAAAAGATGAGAGCCCATACCAACAAAAATTACCCAAGGATCCAAAATTTAAATAGACAATATAAAATAGCAGATAATTTCATTCATTTTTAAAAGATTATATACAAGATGCTTGGATGAACATTATATCCTCAACATTGTACATTTGAGAAGAAATAACTAGCTATCCTCCTTTTGATAAGTTTAGTGCCTTCACGTATTTTCCATCTTTATCATCATGCCCTTTATCATGTATATTAGTTTATACCTAAATCAATGTGCTACAGATATGCTCTCAGTATTTTTCCATACTGGTATGTGGGGTGCATCCAGAATGTGCAAGTAAATAATAACATATATTCTAACATATATTTGCAAATATAAATCAGATTTTTTTTCACATAATCTTTCTTTTATGTGATATTCAGAGTTATATTATATTTGGACTGAACTAAATAAAAATCCAATAATTTAATTGTCAATCCTCGAGAAACACTCGAAAAATGCTGACAAACTAAGTGTGGTTATTCTTAGGTGTAACCACATACCTTGATGGTGAGCCATGCAGATTATGAAAACATTCTATAAGCATATTGTCCAATCAAGAAGGAAAATTAAGGAATCTGCAAGTATGTAAATATGAAAGTATCACCAATCATGTTAATCACATTAATTAGATTAAATCCTAATCAGATCCTAATGTAGGGTTTAGGTTTTCTTGTTATCGAGTTATCATTAATGTCCTACTTAATGCTCCATTTCCCATGTTTATTGATCTAATGACATCAAGAATCCAAATTCATGTTAGGTGTAATCATGATTATGATATCTGCCATATAATTATATTGTGAATGGTGGATTCAATTATGTTCCCTAAAAATATTGGAAGATGTGATATTTAACCCTAATCATTCACGTGTATGGTTAATCACCTTAGAAACACTAATTATCATCATTAATATCATGGTCATCTTGATTTCTCATCTTATTCGAAAATATCATTTATTATGGAAAAGCAATCATTTTAAACATATTTGATCACCATTCTACACAAATCTAGGGTTGAAATGCATTACTCACCACTTTAGTCAATATTTGCACTACTTTTTTAATGGAAGAATAATTAAACTCTAAAACTATTTGATTCACATTCCTCGTGTTCTTTTTATCAATTTTTGTATATTGATAGTTTCAATCCAACTTACTAATATTTAGTTACTATTTTTGCAAAATAGAACTAATTGAGCCAACCACGCACTGCCATGTCAGCAAAACATAATTACCTTTTAGTATAATCATTTAGGCTCATTATCAAGGGGAAGACTTCTTCGCCCTTCAGTCTTGTACATGAGAGCTAGGGCATAGGAGTCTTTTGACTCTTTTTCTTTTCTTAGCTCTCCCTTGACACAGTGTCTCCGACTGACACCAATTTCGGCATGGCTGTAAGCGGTGGACCCTGTCTGTGGTCCTCCCAACGATGTCTCCCCCCATGCTTTTCTTCCCCCTTCTTCCTCTCTACTATCTTTTTCATTCTCAGTCTCTCGCCTGCAGACAAATGACGTCGTCACTTTCTCGTGAGGTCTATTCTGCTGCCATGGGTGTGTACTCCTCGTTGCCTCCTCCGCACCTGCCCTCCACAAAGCTAATGCATGGTTGCAGCCCTCTTGCACACCTCCTCCAGGGTTGGCAGGCTGCAATTCTAGGATGAGATGGTCGAAGCCAGGAAGACTCGAGGTTGTGGGACACTGGTTAAATCAAAGGATGTTGACTTTTGTAGGTGATGAGCCCAAGACAACAATACTAAGAAAAGTGCAGCGATGCTAGAGATGGATAAGTTGTTGCCTCCAATTGGGAAAAAGGATCATGATCTTCCTCCCTTTGATGTACCATGGATCTGAGCAATATGGCTCAAGGTTCATATTCACCTTGCTCTTATCAAGTCTGGATATTACGATCAGAACAAGGAATATTAGGGTTTCCATACGTATATATAGACCTCTAACTAAAACCCTAATGGTTTATACAAGTAGAGAAACATAGGGAGATGGTGTAAGGCCTTTGGTCTTCTCCTCTTGGTTATGAGACAGAGGGACAAGTTTTTGAAAAATTCCCAAGTTTCCTATTCATACAACCCTGGGTAAGAGGGAGAGAATCATGGGTTAGGAGTAGGTATTAAAGGTGTCTCGACAATATATATCCCTCAAAGACATCCTTTTTCTTTATCCAACCACTCAACACTGACTAGGAAAGGAAACCTATTCCCTTTATATCAAAATTCTTGGCTATTATCCTCATATATCAATGGTTACCAAAAGTCACCACCACATTCCTATTTGAGACTTGGATTTGGTAACATCGATCATAGAATGGAAGACAGTTAATATCTTTCCAACTTATATTTGCTCTTTGAGATGTTTAGGGAAAAACTCTCTTCGTGATATATGCCTCCATACTAATCATCTTTATTCGGAGGAAACTCCCTAATTACCTCTCTGACTTATATTTATTAATTAAGACTTATTGAAATGTTTTTCTCACACAAGACTTTCTCATGAAAACAATTACCATTATGTTATGGAATATCCTTTGATCCCAATAATTATAATTCACTTTCTTATCATTATTATTTATAAGTTAAGATAAAATTATTATCATGTAATGCCTTAACCATTTGATTGCCAATCTTGGATAGATAATTACTCTTTCAATTATTGAAAACACCATGCATTTTATTTTCCTTTGAAAACTTAACAATTATTCCAATTATCATATCACAAAGCCATTATTATTTATTCATGAATGCATTATTTTCATTTATTTAACTTGTACCTCAAGCACTCATACCACAGAGGTGATTAACATTATTATTCCACCAATAATACCATTGGAGAATATTATTTATTAGATCACACTTTATATTTGTATTGTTCAATTTTACGGTTGTTGCGGCTGTTGGACATTATTCTGTCCTTGCTGGAAATGGGGGCAGAGTGGTCGGATATGCCCAAATTGGCCACACTCATGGCAGGTCAGAGGAGGTCGGTTGTCTCTATGAGTAGGTGCATTGTTGGCAGGACATCTCCCTGGAGGAAGGTGATGAGAGCACCTATTGCATCGATTAGGTCTGCGATTCTCATTCTGGGTAGGGTTCTTCCTCTTGTTGTTGCTATATCCATTACTGTGTCCATAGGATTGGAATCCTGGGTAAGACTCGATGGCCAGGGCCTTATCCACCATCTACTGGAAGGTGAGTGGAAGTTGTGGAACAAGACTTTGACCCACTTGGTAGTTTAGGCCCACCAAGAACAATGTTGCCCTTCTCTCGGCTCCAAGGTCGGTGGCATAGCATTCTAGAAGTAGGAACCATTGGATGTAGTCAGCCACACTCATGCTTCCCTACCTAACGCTGCAAAACTCGGCTTCCTTCTTCCTCGACAAGACAGGACAGATGTACTTCTCCCTGAAGAGCTTCAGGAACTGGTCCCACTCCATGGTAGAGGTGTCTCGAGTGCAGGCGACACCATTCCACCAGACATGTGCCGATACGTCCAGCACATACGTCGCGAACCGAACTTTCTGGTGAGGAGGGTGTGCCATACCCTCGAAGGTCTGATCCAAAGCCAACACCCAGTCATCAGCTTTATCCACCATGTTGTGTTCACTTTCACCTTTGAAGTAGGGTGGCTGCATCTTTATGTAGTCAGTGAGGGTGTACTCCCTCGGCTTGTTGGCATTAGCGCCACTGTGTGGAGCTGCCCCATCATGGTGGATAGCACCTAGCGCAGCATTGCCAGCTCTTGCTCTGGTGTGAAGGAGGGGGTGCCCGGAGTAGTAGGGTTGACCACACTATGGTCGGCAGGAGTAACACGAGTGTTTTCCACATTGGAGTCATTAGGGTTTGACTCCTTTCCCTTGTTCCTACTGTCAAACAAGTCACCTATCCTGAAAGGTAGGGTCAACATATTAAGTTCCCAGGAGTATTTGAATCATAGATGAAAAAGAATAGAAGCATAGATGGGAAAAGAATATCTAGAATGCTATTGCCTAAAAGCATACTATTTTGGGCAATTTGTATTATCTCAGGCCAGGCCGGTATCATATGGGCACGGGAGTCCTCGTAAACCAAGTTAGTGGTGCGGAGGAAAGTATTGCCAGCCCCCGAAACCCTGATCCATTCTAGACACCTTAGCTTCAACTTCATGTCCTAATAGTTGCCTAAAGGATCTGATACCATGTTGTAAAGAGGTGAGATCACATCCTTACTAAAATTTAAAGGAAGTACAAAACATCCATATTTTTAGAAAGATAAAAGATATTGATGGATGCATGTATAATATTCCAAGTAAATAAGCATGCACCAGATACATTACAAAATGTCAATAGCAGCGGAAATAAAAGAACTAAGCCTATTATATGGCTTTCATTGTTCATTACATGATTGTTCTCAAAAGAAAAAGATAAGAGAAAAGGATCTAGCTATAGCAACCTAGACATCCTTTCAGATAGCTTGAGATCTACTCCTGAGATGAATTCCTTCAAACTTGTCCTCCTTGCTCTACGCTAGCACCTGGGTGGTTGGGAAAACACCCAGAAAAAGGGGAAAGAACACAAGGTATGTGTCACAAAACTAATCTAGGATATCAAGATAAGTACAACAAAAAAAATAGGCTAGGGTTCATCATATAATGAAGATAACAAGAGTATGAGGTTATATTCAAAAGAAACTTGCCATTAACAATCATATCAAAAAGGATTTGAATGTAAGATAATTATGTCTACCTAACTAAGTAGGGTTGAGGCACCTGCCGGAAAAATAAGACATTCCCAGTCACCTACAATATTATGGGGAGAATAAGACATTCCCCAGGGTGATTATTTACATGCCCTCTGTGGGTGGTTGTACATAAGTACCACTACTTTAAATTAAATAGAACATCAATGGGAAGAGTAGTCATAATATTCAATAAGCATGGTAGTGGGGTATAAGACCCCAAAAAAAAGAAATTACAATCTAATTTGAGGCATGAACAACATTATGATTCAAGAATAGGATATTTAGGGTTCATTTAAGCCTCGTTAGGGAAATATAGGGTTGGGTTGCAATTATCCCAACATTGGGTGTAAGGAATGCACATACCTCTCTTACTAATATCAATTACTAACTTTCACCACTTTAATTGAGTCCAAGTTCCACTTTGCCTATTTTCAATGTATTAACATGTATTAGAGTACATAGTGCACATTAATATATAGAAACCCTATTTTTAGAGATTTTTAACAAAATTCGGATTTAGACTCTTAAAACATCACCAATAAACTTATTAGGTTTTCCTGATCAAGAAAACATATATTTACGTTAATTTTGGAGTTATGATGATTAAGATGTAATTTTTATGGTTTTTATGCATTAAATTCGTTTTACAAAAATCACCCTTCGTCAAACCATGAAATCAGACCTTTAAAATATTTTTATTAGATAGATATTAATTTTCCAATTCCAAAACATATTTATTTGTCAAATTTGGATAAGCGGTTTAGAAGATATGGATTTTGCAATACTGACCAATAGGAAATTGCCACATCATCAAACCTATTGAGATAATCAAAGAGAGAGGGACAGGGAGAAAACACCATTCGACCAAGATCAGGTTTTAAGTTGCATAGGTAACCAAACTAGAACTTCTAGAGAAGGTAAAATTGTGGGACGCATCTCGGATAAAATGTTATTAACGACGCAGAAGCGATTAATTAGCAGCGGAATTACTGAAAATCACTAAAAATTTAAAACTTTTTATAAAGAGATCCACAAACTGTAAAACTCTTTCATAAGGAAACATGATAAGTTATTTACAACCGATACATCAGCACATCTCTGTATCATCCCATCTCGAGAATCACAAGCATCAACTGCCTTGTTAAACTGTGTAAAGCAGTGTACAAAAATCTCGAGGTATTACGCCAAAATCTCAGATTTATAACAAACCATCTACTGACTCCTAGGACCTAAGAGCACATAGATGACACACAGGACTTTCTATCTACAAGACTCGATAGACAGTGTCTCCATCTGAGGATCATTGTTGTCCCTGATGTTGCTGATGTTGTTGCTGCTCACCCACTGAAGGATTCCTTCATCCTCGGCGTCTACCTAAAAAGTTGAATCCCACGGGGGTGAGACAATTGAATAATTGTCCCAGTGAGAGTTATATCTCTCCGCCAGAAGCATTGCTATTGCAAGTATTAAAATAACAATGAGCAGTAGAACTATAATTATTCAACAGCAGGCAATTCATTGAATAAACTAAGTAGAGCAGTATTCTCTAAGCAATCATTTCAGTTATAACTTGATTTAATGACAAGACATATATCAATAAGGAACATGAAGAACATGTATACTAGTTATTCAACTAGAGCACTATAAACAATGTATCATCAATCATTGTTTCTGGTAGTTCAACCTAAGCAATTATGCTATACGGCTGATTACATTTTTCAAACATATTTATGCCCTGAGGAGATGAGTTACACCGCTCATACTCTAACCGGCCATTACGAAATCGCAATCGGTACCATACATAGGTCATCAGAAGAGCCAGTCCTATGACCTCATCTTCCTCAGTCAGTGTGAGGTACAACATGCAGGACATCTTGTGTCTCTGCTATAATAGCTTTCCAGGGTATTCTGGCTACTTCGCTACTAGAGTTACAGTGGCATGATGTACTCTCTTTGCAATCGAGGGATTTCTTGTTTATCTCACATTGATTCGGCATTAACAACATGTTCGGGAGATTAGTGATACATCATCCCGACATAAACATATAATGAAGGATTGAGAGATTAAATGTTCATCTCACATCAATTCCCCCATTAGGACGTAAGGATATTCACGTCCATAACCCCCACATACTCAAAAGTATGCTCTCCAGGAGTTCCCTTAGGAAAACATGTTTCACCATCATCTAACTTCTGACAATGATGGATCTATGGTCAGGGTTGTACATGATATCATTATACTTGATTATTTAAGTACATTATGGCATTCTTTTATCATCAGGCATGTTTTCAAACATAAATCATTAAAACAATTGCTATAAAGAAAGAGTACTAAATGTATCAAGTTCATTTCACATTTGGTTAACATTGGGATATCAATCCCTAATCATCTCATCATTATGATTCAAGAACATGGGTGTTCAAACCCTTAGTTCAGCAAAACACTTGTTACCAAGTAATATATTGCCATCAAGTCATTTAACAATGTGAACATGATTGTAGCAATACAGATATTTCTCATGGCTCATACAACCTATCAGTCTCATTTGTTACCTCTCACTAGTCAACATAGCATATCATTGCTTTCAAAGCTTATAAAGTGCTTTTAATGAATATTGCAGCATAGCTCTTACCTGGCTATGCTCACTTATTTATACAAACATGCATGATTAATGTAAATGATAACATGCACATTATTTCTATATCAGCACAATGTACAATAATGATAGCATCACTATAGGTTAAGGTTTACTTTCAAATCAACTCCAAGTCAAGTATAGAGCACCACGACCGTGCAACCAAGAACGGTCGTGCAAGGGGAAGCCACCACGGACGTGCTACCTTGCACGGTCGTGCTACAGAAGATCACCACGACCGTTTTACACTTATGAAATCAATACTTCAAACCGATTAGGGTTTGCTATTCATATCACATCACTCAAGGTTAGAGTTCTTATTTAGCATACTCTGAATTAGAATTTACTATACTCATCACATTACCCTGGGTTAGGGTTTACTATTCACATTAAATCATCCTTGATTAGGGTCATCATTAATGTCTCACCATTAGGGTTTACTGTTCGCCCTAAGTAGGAATTATCAACAAAGTACCTTTAATTTAAGGGTTACCATGTCATCATTATGAATTAGGATTATATCATCATCATATATTAGGGATACTCCCATTATTGCCCTCAATTAGGGTTATGATTCATTAACCATCATAATTAGGGTTTCATGATCTCACGAACATGGATCATACCCTAATTAGGTATTCATTTATATTGGTTATCCATTACTTGATTAACATTCATATAATAAGTCTTCTCTCTCATCTTTCTATAAGTTAATGTTTGCATCACCCTTGATTAGGCTAAGTCAATTCAACATTGACATCATGGGTTATGTCATTACTATTATGATCACTAAGGCTTACTCATTCAAAGAGTACTAATAACTCTATCCCATCAAGGGTACCTTTATTATAATCACCATTGATCACATCATGTCTTAATCAACTACTTACTTGGGCCTTTAAACACTTTAAGTATCCATGAGGTTTAGGTTAATCAACCACCAAACCATCTTGATCACTAAAGCATCAAACGATCTTGACCTTCTCAGACCTCAAACGGTCTTGCACACTAAACCTCCAAACGGTATTGGACTGCTCTTGAAACTGTTTGGTGATGAAGACAATTTGGTCATGTTGACTTTGAAACCATTTGGTGGTGAAGACCGTTTGGTCATGTTTGACTTTGAAACCGCATGGACACAACTGACCTTGAAACCGCATGAAACCAAACGGTTTGGGATCGTTTGGTCCCAAACGGTCTTGAGACCGTTTGGTCCAAACCACTTCAAAACTACAAGGACCAAAACGTGTTTCAACCACTTCAAATGAATTAGGGTTTCCAATGTTGAACCCCTCAATCGATTATGCATATGTTAGCCAATCATCAGTTGAGTTAATTAGGTCAACCTTCAACTGATTTTACCCTCAATTGATCATCAATTAGGGCTTGGATCAATTAGATTAGGGTTTGAAATTGACGACCCTTCAACATATTTCATTGTGAGTCTAATTGATTTGAACCCTTTGACCCATCATCCAATTTGGTCATGACTTGACCCCAAACGGTCTTGGGATCGTTTGGATGACCTCCAAACGGTCTTGAGACCGTTTTCTCAAGTCAACCTCAAAAACCAACTCAACTAATTAAGGTTTGGATCATTGGATTGATCACTAGGTCAACAATCGATTGCACTTCAACTAATTACCTTTAGATCTTCAACCTCTTAACCATAGTCAACCTTAGACCTCCAAACGGTCTTGGGTGACCCCCAAACAGTCCTGGGATCATTCGGATATCCTCCAAATGGTATTGAGACCGTTTGCCCATTATTTTATCAAAAACCAAGTCATTCAATTAGGGTTTGGATCCTAGGTTTAGTCACCAAATCAGCAATCGATTACTCATCAACTTGATATCATTGGATCCTTAATTGGTCAACCATGCTTAACCGTAGACCTCCAAATGGTCTTGGGTGATCACCAAACGCTCTTGAGACCATTTGGGTGATCCCCAAATGGTTTTGAAACCGTTTGGGTCACTCAACCAAAACTTCAATAATTCAATCATTAAAATCAGCAATTAACCCGATTAGGGTTTTGATGATTGTTGGACCTTCAATTGGTGAACCACTTGGAATTAATTGATCATTTTTGGTAGGTAATTAGTCTAAATTATTCTCAACAGTCCTCCAAATGGTCAATGCCTGGTCAACGCCTCCAAATGGTCTTGGACCGTTTGCTTCTATGCGGTCTAGCAAAACTATTTTCATTCAAACGGTTTGAAACGGTTTGCTCCCAAACGGTTTGGGAAACTGTTTGAGCAAGGTTGGGAGACCATTTGTTAAATTAGTTCTTGGATAAACATAGAAATTAATGTCATCATCTTCTACCTATGTTCAACCAAGAACAAGGGCTGTTCTTCACAGAAATGATAGCAAGAACACATGAGTAGTAAAAGAAGAAGAATGAGAATCAACGATTTTAATGGAGATGAGGATGCATTAACAAAGCTTAAGGGTTAGAGTTATAAAAACCACTTATAGGACTGATCCAGAGCTCCAAGATCCGTATCTTTAATGGTGTATGAAGCTCAAGCAGTTGTCCAAGGTCCGTTCTTCAAGTTTTGGATGGAGAAGATGGCTAGAAAGGAAAATCGTGTGAAGAAAACCAATTATTAACCATTAATTTAGGATTTCCACCATGGATTCGAGGTAGATTATGACCCAAACTTACCAAGTCAGTGTGGTCGTCTTTCCTATGGTCTAGAGCTCTCCCTTGGTCGGCCAAAGCAAAGTGATGAGAAGAGGAACTCAGGAAACGGTCCTTTGTGTTATTGGAAAAGATACTTTATATATATTTATAGGTCTTTTCAAAGCAAAAAGGAAAAAGATATATATTTCCTTTTATCTTCCCAAAAATATCCACCAAGGCTTCCTCCATCCTTGGCCACGTTTCCACCTTCTAATCTTATGCAAAAATCCTCCTTTATCTAAGGTTTAAAGGAAAAGAACTAATCATCTTTTAAGAGAGGTATATTAATACCCACCCTTATTGGATATTGCTCAATATATTATTAGTGTGAGTAGTTTCCATTCCTACCATGATATTTTTGGTGCCCAAGCATGACAAAATCTCGTCCATATTATTACAAACACATCCTCCAACTTTTGGTTGAAGGGCTTCATAATTAATATATTTCTTTTTGCATTAAGTTATATTAAAGAGCCTTTTGCTTAAATCTTGATTATTCCAATATCAAGATTCTCTTTCCTCCATGATCATTCAAATGAGGCGCCCCTCTCATTTTATTTGCTCTTATTGATGCCAAGAAACATGAGAGATCCTATAGAGGGTATATTTTACATGTTGGACCCTAGGTTTTGGGTAAACTGCACTTTACACCAAAACTAGGTTTTAATGCACAAGGATTGCTCTACAAGCTATATCTTGGTGCTCAAGCTTGTGGAATCCATACCACTACATCATATACATTCTTATGATGTCTCAAAATCAGAGGAACATCTTAATATGTGCAATTTTCAAGTTAACCCTTCTACTTGGGTAATTTGCATATTAGTCCAAAATTAACAAAACAATGTTTCAACATTATTCAAAAAGGACTGAAATTGAAATATAGGTTCCTCAAAAGCCTTAATTACATTTCAAAGGATAAACACAAGCATCTAATCACTTAATTAAGAAAAAAACCTAGGGTTAGTACATAACCCAGGTCAGGGATGTTACAAATTATCCACCCCTTACAAGGATTTCGTCCCCGAAATCAACAAAAACATATTAAGAGAAAAGAGCAGGGTATTTCCTTCTCATCTCTTCCTCTAGTTCCCACGTGGCTTCTTCAACACCACGGTGATTCCAGAGGACTTTTACAAGACCTATGTCTTTCTTTTTCAGCTTTTTAATTCTTCTGTCAAGGATTGTCACAGGTCCTTCTTCATAAGATACATCATCATTCAATTCTACTTCCATAGGTTGCAGAACTGATTCTATATCAGGATGACATTTCCTAAGCATGGAAATGTGAAACACAGGGTGTAACTTTTGCATCTCTGGTTGTAACTCTGGCTTATAAGATACTTTTCCAATCTGTTCAATGATTAGATAAGGCCCCATAAACCTACGAGCAAACTTTCCTTTCCTTCCAAATCTAAGAACTCCTTTCCAGGGTGAGACCTTGAGATACACTCTGTCCCCAACCTGGAATTCTAAAGGTCTACGACGCCTATCAGCATATGATTTTTTCCTATCCTATGCAGTCTTTAACTGTTGTTGTATTATTTTAATCTTCTCGGTGGTTTGCTGCACAAGATCAGGACCTAAAAGTTGATATTCACCAGTTTCATACCAACATAGGGGAGATCTACAATGTCTACCATATAAAGCTTCATAAGGTGCCATGTCAATGCTATGTTGATAGCTATTATTATAGGCAAACTCTATCAAACTTAGGTGCAGATCCCAACTTCCTGTAAACTGAAGAACACATGCTCTAATCCAGTCCTCCAAAGTCTGTATAGTCCTTTCTCATTGTCCATCTATATGAGGATGAAAGGTTGTACTAAACCTTAACTGTGTGCCTAAAGCTTTATGAAGTCGCTCCCAAAAATGACTCGTAAACTGGGGACCTCTATCAGAAACAATGGTAACTGGGACCCCATGCAACCGCACTATCTCATCTACATATAATTGTGCCAGCTTCTCAGCAGAATAGGTTGTTTTGACTGGTAAGAAATGTGATATCTTTGTCAACCTATCAACTATTACCCAGATGGAATCATATCCTTTGGATGTCCTGGGTAAACCAACCACAAAGTCCATGGTTACATGATCCCACTTCCAATGTGGTATGGGTAAAGGTTGCATTGCTCCTGCAAGCTTCTGGTGTTCAGCTTTAACTTGCTGACACACAGGACATCGCATAATGAACTCCGCAACGTCCTTCTTCATTCTAGGCCACCAATACATATCTTTCAAGTTTCGATACATCTTGGTGCTTCCTGGATGCATATTATACATCAAAGAATGAGCATCTTCTAGGACTATTTTCCTCAAGTTATCAACATCTGGTACTATCATCCTACCATGATAACAGGATACTTGATCATCTGAGTCATGGAAACCATCTCATTTCTCACTACCATACTCTGATCTAATCAGTTGAACTATAGCATCAACTTGCTGTGCCTCCTTAATCTGCTATCTCAGAGTAGGTTTTATATGCATCTCAGCTAACAACCCTGCTAACAATGATACTTTTAACTGTACATTGTCTTTCCTTAAGGAGATAAGCATATCTCTCCTTGAGCACACTAAGGAATTCAGTTGTGCTTTATCTAGGGTTGGTGTTGTTGATTTCCTACTCAAAGCATCAGCGACGACATTGGCCTTCCCTGGATGGTAATCAATTGTACAATTATAGTCCTTGATTAACTCCATCCAGCGGTGTTGCCTCATGTTAAGCTCATGCTGAGAAAAGATATACATTAGGTTCTTATGGTCTGTGAAAATCTGGAATGTTTCTCCATAAAGATAATGTCTCCAGATTTTCAAGGCATGAACTACAGTAGCTAGTTCTAGATCGTGTGTCGGATAATTCTCCTCATGTTTCTTAAGTTGTCGAGAAGCAAAAGAAATCACTTGCTTATCCTGCATCAACACACATCCTAGTCCATTCTTAGAGGCATCATAGAAAACTATATATCCTTTCCCTTGCTCAGGTAACACAAGCACAGGTGCACTTGTCAACCTTTCCTTCAACAGATGAAAAGATTGTTGACACTTGTCACTCCAAGTAAAAGGAACATCCTTCCTAGTCAACTTAGTCAAGGGTAAAGCTATGGAACTAAAGTTCTTAATGAACCTCCTGTAATAGCCTGCCAACCCTAAGAAACTTCAAATCTCCGTCGGTGTCTTCAGTTGCTCCCATTGCAGGACAGATTCTACCTTTTTAGGGTCAACACGTATACCTGAAGCAGATATTACGTGCCCAAGAAAAGAAACTTCTGGTAACTAGAACTCACACTTGCTAAACTTTGCATATAGCTTATGTTCTCTTAGCAAAGTTAGAGTCTGACGAAGATGTTGTTCATGCTGCTGAGCATCTCTACTATAGATCAGGATGTCATCTATAAAGACAACAACACACTGATCGAGAAAAGGTCAGAAGATTCTATTCATGAGTTCCATAAATGCAGTCGGTGCATTAGTTAGTCTAAACGACATAACTGTGAACTCATAGTGACCATACCTTGTCCTAAAGGCAGACTTAGGTATGTCGCCATCCTTAATACGCAGCTGGTGATATCCCGACCTCAAATCTATCTTTGAGAAGACGGTTGCACCACGCAACTGGTTAAAGAGATCATCAATCCTCGGCAAAGGATACTTATTCTTTATTGTTACTTTATTTAACTGTCTGTAATCAATGCACAACCGCATTGTCCCATCTTTCTTTTTAACAAAGAGGACTGGAGCACCCCAAGGCGAAGTACTCGGTCGGATGAAACCCTTCTCAAGCAACTCTTGCAGTTGTTTCTTGAGTTCTTCCATCTCAGCAGGCGCCATCCTATATGGTGTTTGTGCTATAGGTTGTGTATTCGGGATTAGATTAATCTCAAAATCAATCTCCCGGGGCGGTGGTACACCTTGAAGTTCTTCAGGAAATACATCTACAAATTCCCTAACTATCAGAACTTCAACAGGGTTAAGACTCCCCATGGTAGTATCTACCACATGGGCCAAGAATGCATAACATCCTTGCCTCATCAGCTTCTCAACAACCATAACAGGTTGGTAGAATCTTTCTATCTCCTTGAAAGATCCATGTGTCACTATCTTCAGCGAACACAGCTTGCTTGGACTCACAATCCAAAACAACCTTATACCTTTCCAAAGTATCCATCCCAAGGATTACATCGAATCCATGCATCTCAAGTGGTATAAGATCCACTTGAATGCGATGATCAGAAAAGAAGAGAATGCAAGGAGAACATATCTCCTGCAACACAGCAGATCCCATCAATGGAGTTTCTAGCAACAAACTATCTGCTCTATGACTTGTAGTCAGGTTGCAGTCAAGAATCACTCTTCGAGTGATAAAGGAGTGTGTAGCACCCAGATCAATTAAAACAGATACGACACAAGATGTAGACATATCAGAATATAACAATTCCATCTGACCTGCCATAACTCGAGGGTTGATCACCGCATCAGGTGGATTCATCACGTAGAATCTTGTCGTTGCCTATGGTTGATTCGGTGCTCGATGACTAGATGTCGATGATCCAGCTTGGGATGCTTGTCCACGTGTAACCTGGAAACTATCGCCTTTGAGATCCTTGCTAACTCTGCCTTTAAGGTTGAGTTACACTCACTTCTCTGGCTCTACAATCTTTCATCAGATGTCCCATCTTTCCACATATGTAACAGCTTATGTTCAGTTGTTGTGGTCTAGGTGGTCCTGTAACCAACATAGATGCTGAGCTACGAGCTCTTTCTAAAGGTAAGCTTCGTCCTCTACTCCTATTTGACGTCCACTGCGTTTGGGTACTAAATCTAGGTGGTGGTGTAGGTACAGAAAACCTTAGTTTCTTAAAACCTTTAGATGAGGATCCTTGGAACTGGGGATACATATTCTTGTTCTTGGTCTGTCTCTTCTCTGACACAGACCTCTCTACCCTTCTGACAGACTCCACAAAGGTAGCAAACCTTTCCCTATTTTCTAGAGCAGACATAGGGGTGGTCAACTCAGCGTTTAATCCCTTCTCAAAATGCCTAATCCTTTCTTCATCTGTTGATGCCATGTGCGGGCAGAACCGCAACATCTCCATGAACTTAGCCTCGTACTCACTAATGGTCATAGGTCCCTGCCTTAACCTCTTAAATTGAGAGATCTTCTCATCCAAGATCGTCTTAAGAAAGTATTTGTTGATGAATTCTCATCAAAATACTTCCCATTCGATCTCCACACCTGGCCTTTTCCCCTCCTCCATGGTCCACCAGTGACCAACACTCCCCTTGAGAAGATACACAGTATGTCTAACCTTGTCAGCTTTTGGGATGTTCAGGATTCTAAAGGCCTTCTCTAATTCAGTTAATCACAAGTCAGCATCTGCTCGGTCAGCTGTTCTAGCATACTCTGTGGCTCCAACTCAGCAAAGTCGTACAAACGTCTTATCAGATCCTTGTCCTTCTAGATGAGTAGGTGCCCTAGGTACATGTATAGGCATCCTATCAGTCATATGTGTCATGGCAGTCATAAACTTCCCAAACAGCTTGGACGGCTGGGTTCCCCATGTCAGTTGGATTGAACTGGGGTGGTTCAGGCACAGGTTCCTCCCTTTCTTGGTCTCTTGCGCCTCCTCTGGGTGCAGCAACACTACTCTCTACAACATGTTCCTCGTGTGACCCAGACATCTTTAGTTTTATCTTCTCCTCCTATTCGAGCAGAAGACACTATCAGATATACTGGAAGACACTAGAACAGACTCAAAAACCTAAGTCCTATGTCTCTGTAGACTCAGCGAAACTAGAGCTCTGATACCACTAATTGTGGGACACGTCTCAGATAAAATGTTATTAACGATGCAGAAGTGATTAATTAGCAGCGGAATTACTAAAAATCACTAAAATTTAAAACTTTTTATAAAGAGATCCACAAACTGTAAAACTCTTTCATAAGGAAACATGATAAGTTATTTACAACTGATACATCAGCACATCTCTGTATCATCCTATCTCGAGAGTCACAAGCATCAACTGCCTTGTTAAACTGTGTAAAGCAGCATACAAAAATCTCGAGGTATTACGCCAAAATCTCAGATTTATAACAAACCATCTACTGACTCCTAGGACCTGAGAGTACGGAGATGACACATAGGACTTTCTATCTACAAGACTCGACAGACAGTGTCTCCACCTGAGGATCATTGCTGTCCCTGATGTTGCTATTGCTGCTCACCCACTGAAGGGTTCCTTCGTCCTCGGCGTCTACCTAAAAAGTTGAATCCCACAGGGTGAGACAATTGAATAATTGTCCCAGCGAGAGTTATAACTCTCCGCCAGAAGCATTTCTATTGCAAGTATTAAAATAACAATGAGCAGTAGAACTATAATTATTCAACAGCAGGCAATTCATTGAATAAACTAAGTAGAGAAGTATTCTCTAAGCAATCATTTCAGTTATAACTTGATTGAATGACAAGACATATATCAATAAGGAATATGAAGAACATGTATACTAGTTATTCAACTAGAGCACTATAAACAATGTATCATCAATCATTGTTTCTCGTAGTTCAACCTAAGCAATTATGCTATACGGCGGATTACATTTTTCAAACATATTTATGCCCTGAGGAGATGAGTTACACCGCTCATACTCCAACCAACCATTATAAAATCGCAATCGGTACCATACATAGGTCATCAGAAGAGCTGGATTCCTATGACCTCATCTTCCTCAGTCAGTGTGTGGTACAACATGCAAGACATCTTGTGTCTTTGCTATAATAACTTTCCAGGGTATTCTGGAAACTTCGCTATTAGACTTACAGTGGCATGTTGTACTCTCTTCAAGGGATTTCTTGTTTATCTCACATCGATTCGGCATTAACAACATCTTCGGGAGATTAGTGATACATCATCCCGGCATAAACATATAATGAAGGATTGAGAGATTAAATATTCATCTCACATTGATTCCCCCATTAGGACATAAGGATATTCACGTCCATAACCCCCACATACTCAAAAGTATGCTCTCCAGGAGTTCCCTTAGGAAAACCTATTTCACCATCATCTAACTTCTGACAATGATGGATCTATGGTCAAGGCTCTACATGATATCATTATACTTGATTATTTAAGTACATTATGGCATTCTTTTATCATCTGGCATGTTTTCAAACATAAATCATTAAAACAACTGCTATAAAGAAAGAATACTAAATGTATCAAGTTCATTTCACATTTGGTTAACATTGGGATATCAATCCCTAATCATCTCATCATTATGATTCAATAACATGGGTGTTCAAACCCTTAGTTCAGCAAAACACTTGTTACCAAGTAACATATTGACATCAAGTCATTTAACAATGTGAAAATGATTGTAGCAATACAGATATTTCTCATGGCTCATACAGCCTATCAGTCTCACTTGTGACCTCTCACTAGGCAACATAGCATATCATTGCTTTCAAAGCTTATAAAGTGCTTTTAATGAATATTGCATCATAGCTCTTACCTGGCTATGCTCACTATTTCATAAAAACCTACATGATTAATATAAATGATAACAGACACATTATTTATATATCATCACAATGTACAATAATGATATCATCACTATTGGTTAAGGTTTACTTGCAAATCAACTCCAAGTCAAGTATAGAGCACCACAGTCGTGCAGCCAAGAACGGTCGTGCAAGGGGAAGCCACCACGGCCGTCCTACCTTGCACGATCATTCTACAGAAGATCACCACGATCATTTTACACTTATGAAATCAATACTTCAAACCGATTAGAGTTACGATTTATATCACATCACTCAAGGTTAGAGTTCTTATTTAGCATACTCTGAATTAGAATTTACTATATTCATCACATTACCCTGGGTTAGGGTTTACTATTCACATTAAATCATCCTTGATTGGGGTTATCATTAATGTCTCACCATTAGGGTTTACTATTCACCCTAAGTAGGAATGATCAACAAAGTACCTTAAATTTAACTACTTACTTGGGCCTTTAACCACTTTAAGTATCCATGAGGTTTAGGTTAATCACCCACCAAACCATCTTGATCACTAAAGCATCAAACGATCTTGACTTTCTCAGACCTCAAACGGTCTTGCACACTAAACCTCCAAACGGTCTTGGACTGCCCTTGAAATCGTTTGGTGATGAAGACTGTTTGGTCATGTTGACTTTGAAACCGTTTGGTGGTGAAGACCATTTGGTCATGTTTGACTTTGAAACCGCATGGACACAACCAACCTTGAAACCGCATGAGACCAAACGGTTTGGGATCATTTGGTCCCAAACGGTCTTGAGACCATTTGGTCCCAAATGGTCTTGCGACCGTTTAGACCCAAACGGTATTGAGACCGTTTGGTACAAACCACCTCAAAACCGCAAGGACCAAAAAGTGTCTCAACCACTTCAATTGAATTAGGGTTTCCAATGTTGAACCCCTCAATCAATTATGCATATGTTAGCCAATCATCAATTGAGTTAATTAGGTCAACCTTAAACTGATTTGACCCTCAATTGACCCTCAATTGATCATCAATTAGGGCTTGGATCAATTGGATTAGGGTTTGAAATCGATGACCCTTCAACATATTTCATTGTGAGTCTAATTGATTTGAACCCTTTGACCCATCATCCAATTTGGTCATGACCTGACCCCAAACGGTCTTGGGATCGTTTGGATGACCTCCAAATGGTCTTGAGACCGTTTTCTCAAGTCAACCTAAAAAAACAACTCAACTAATTAAGGTTTGGCTCATTGGATCGATCACTAGGTCAACAATCGATTGCACTTCAACTAATTACCTTTAGATCTTCAACCTCTTAACCATAGTCAATCTTAGACCTCCAAACGGTCTTGGGTGACCCCCAAACGTTCTTGGGATCATTTGTATATCATCCAAATGGTCTTGAGACCGTTTTCCCATTATTTTATCAAAAACCAAGTCATTCAATTAGGGTTTGGATCCTAGGTTTAGTCACCAAATCAGCAATCGATTACTCATCAACTTGATATCATTGGAACCTTAATTGGTCAAACATTCTTAACCCTATACCTCCAAACGGTCTTGGGTGATCACCAAACGGTATTGAGACCGTTTGGGTGATCCCCAAACAGTTTTGAAACCGTTTGGGTCACTCAACCCAAACTTCAACATAATTCAATTATTAAAATCAGCAATTAACCCGATTAGGGTTTTGATGATTGTTGGACCTTCAATTGGTGAACCACTTGGAATTAATTGATGATTTTTGGTAGGTAATTAGTCTACATTATTCTCAACAGTCCTCCAAATGGTCAACATCTGGTCAACGCCTCCAAACGGTCTTGGATCGTTTGCTTCTATGCGGTCTAGTGAAACCGTTTTCATTCAAACGGTTTGAAACAGTTTGCTCCCAAATGGTTTGGGAAACCGTTTGAGCAAGGTTGGGAGACCGTTTGCTAATGTAGTTCTTGGATAAACATAGAAATTAACGTCATCATCGTCTACCTCTGTTCAACCAAGAACAGGGTCTGTTCTTCACGGAAATGATAGCAAGAACACATGAGTAGTAAAAGAAGAAGAATGAGAACCAACGATTTTAATGGAGATGAGGATGCATTAACATAGCTTAAGGGTTAGAGTTATAAAACCCTCCTCTAGGACTGATCCAGCAGTTGTCCAAGGTCCGTTCTTCAAGTTTTGGATGGAGAAGATGGCTAGAAAGGAAAATCGTGTGAAGAAAACCAATTATTAACCATTTATTTAGGATTTCCACCATGGATTCGAGGTACATGATGACCCAAACTTACCAAGTCAGTGTGGTCGTCCTTCCTCTAGTCCAGAGCTCTCCCTTGGTCGGCCAAAGCAAATTGATGAGAAGAGGAACTCAGGAAACGGCCCTTTGTGTTATTGGAAAAGATACCTTATATATATTTATGGGTCTTTTCAAAGCAAAAAGGAAACATATAGATATTTCCTTTTATCTTCCCAAAAATATCCACCAAGGCTTCCTCCATCCTTGGCCACGTTTCCACCTTCTAATCTTATGCAAAACTCCTCCTTTATCCAAGGTTTAAAGGAAAAGAACTAATCACCTTTTAAGAGAGGTATATTAATATCCACCCTTATTGGATATTGCTTAATATATTATTAGTGCGAGTAGTTTCCATTCCTACCATGATCTTTTTGGTTCCCAAGCATGACACAAGCTCGTCCATATTATTACAAACACATCCTCCAACTTTTGGTTGAACGGCTTCATAATTAATATATTTCTTTTTGCATTAAGTTATATTAAAGAGCCTTTTGCTTAAATCTTGATTATTCCAATATCAAGATTCTCTCTCCTCCATGATCATTCAAATGAGGCGCCCCTCTCATTTTATTTGCTCTTCTTGATGCCAAGAAACATGAGAGATCCTCTAGAGGGTATATTTTACATGCTGGACCCTAGGTTTTGGGTAAATTTCACTTTACACCAAAACTAGGTTTTAATGCACAAGGATTGCTCTACAAGCTATATCTTGGTGCTCAAGCTTGTGGAATCCATACCACTACATCATATACATTCTAATGATGTCTCAACATTAGAGGAACATTTTAACATGTGTAATTTTCAAGTTAACCCTTCTTCTTGGGTAATTTGCATTTTAGTCCAAAATTAACAAAATAATGTTTCAACATTATTCAAAAAGGACTGAAATTGAAATATAGGTTCCTCAAAAGCCTTAATTACATTTCAAAGGATAAAAACAAGAATCTAATCACTTAATTAAGAAAAACACCTAGGGTTATTACATAACCTAGGTTAGGGATGTTACAAAAATAGTAAGAAATCAAAACCTTATAAGAGCATGGTAAAAGAGATGGAAATCGTCAATTTTTAACATAAAAGCATGAGTTTTAAGCATGTACTAAGCAATATATGAGAAGGGTGTTAACCAAACTTGCCTATAGGAAGGTAATAAGGTTCAAATAGAAAGGATTTCAAGATTAGAAGGTCTGGTTTCTCCAAGACAAGCTCCTTTCTTGATAAAAGATCACCTTCTCCACTTTAGAGGTGCAAACCCTAGCAAAAAAGCAAGGAGATGACATGTTTTAGGGTTTTAGGTGGAGTTTTACCATGTATGGTCATGGTTCCGACCTAGAAGAAGATGTAAGGAAGACTATCAGTATGAAAATATGGAATTAATGGAGGAAACTTACTAGTTTTGGTCGAAATTACCAAGGAGGAGCTTTAGAAACCCTAATAGAGCAATTTGGAAGCCCTAGGAGCCTTCTTCACCAAGGTAGGCTCCCTCTATTACCTTGGGGAAGCAACTTCGTGGCCAAATACAGAAGGAACTATTATATAAGCTAGAGGAAATAAAAGGAGAGAAAGAGTTTTTGAATTGTGAGTTGGGAAGGAGTATACATGGCTATATATAGAAAGAGGTGAAGCATGAGGAGTCTTAAGGGACTTTCCATGTGTCTTTAGCCTAGGGATTGATGGCCATGCAAGAGGATAACTCATAGAGGCTTCATGCATATCAAAAGTCAGTTATAAGAGCCCATACGGTTGACTAAATGGACATCTATAAATCCCTTTGTTTTGATTATGACAAACATTTCATTCTTATTGATCTAACGAGCTACTTGAGTGTGCAGGATTAAGGTGGATGAAAAAGAAACTAGGGAAATCCATATGCTTACATGTTTATGTTTTCATGCAATGTAATCACTTTGTAAAAACTTGTACAAATATATAATGTACAAGTACTTAGATTGCATGTAAATCAAGCGTTAGATCTTCCCTAGCTAAACACCACATTTAGATAAGTCATCCCCTTCAAATAGGATAACATATGCACACTCATACATATAATTAGTGCCTAAATTGAAACATTGAAACAGGATCAATCTCGGTCGACAAACCCCTCGACTGAGACACTCTCGGTCGACAATCTTCTCGACCGAGAAAGATCCAAAGTAGCTGTTAGACACAACTAACAAGGTAGTTGGCAGTTGGAGATAAACGTTGCAAATCACTTGTTCCAGAGAGCCTGTCGGTCGACAAAAGTTCAACCGAGTAGGTGTCTCGGTCGACCATTCTTCGACCGAGATGGTCTCTGACATCAACTGCAGAATTAATTAATTACCCGTTGTTAAAGCAACAAACTTGTACCTAACGGCTAGTTAAGCACTTAGAAACCCCTAGAAGTTGTCTAGAATGTCCTTAAGCATCCTTAGGCCATTCCTATAAATAGGACAAGCCATAGGACACTCAAACACACTTGTTACACTTGAGAAATCCTTGAGCATACTTTGAGCAATCTGTTTGTGAGCAATTTGAGCATTGTGACAATTGGCTACTTCCTTCCTTAGCTCAAAATTCGTGTCCTATAGGCTAGTATCTCCTACCCACTTTAATCACAAGTCCATACACTTGGTTAGGAGATCTATACGCTTGATCTAGGCAAATCAAGCCTTGGGCTACAAAGGATAAGTTGTAATTTCCTTTTTCCTTTCTTGTTCTCTATTACCGTTTGTACTCTCCTTGCTACTCCTAGGTTGGAGGCTGCTGATTGGAGAGGGTGGAGTTCTTCTTGGCGAAGAAGGTGACTTTGAGCTACTTCAGAAGGCTGGTGCAACGGGAGGTTACTTCTAGAGAGGAAGGCTACTTCAAGGGGGAGCTTGGAGTTACTTCAAGAAGGCTACCTCAAAGTTGGTGCACCTACTTCAAGTGAAGGTTGTTCAAAGGGTGTAAAGGAAAGTATTGTATTTTGTATAAATCCTTGAGAAGGTAATAAAATAAATACTTTCAAAATCCCAGTTGGGTAAGCAACCGGGTAGTGGACTGACAACTTTAGTATTTGCTAAAGTTGGAACCACTCTAAACACCTGTCTCCTTCTTCCAATTTTCAATTGTGGTTGTTTGAGTTCAATAAATTGTTAAAATTATTTAAAAACTCTATTCACCCCCCCTCTAGTGTTTTTCAATTGGTATCAGAGCAAGGCTTCAAGGAACCCTAACCAGGTCTTGAAGAATGGAGGGTAATGGTGATTACAATCACAACAAAAGGTGATGCTTGGACAAAACTACAACATGTTGCAATTGGTGCTTAGGAACAAGCCACACAACAACTAGATGCCCATGGAGATCAAAGAAAGAAGATGAGAACAAAGATTGTCTCATTGCTACAACTAGCGAGGAAGAAGAAGAAGAGGTAAGTCTTTTTGATTTATCTAAAGAAGAACTAGTTGCTAGCCTTGAAGAAACACATATTAAATATGTTGAATGCAAGAAGAAATTAAAGAAATCTAATAAAGCAAATGATGAATTACATGCTAAGCTTCTTGCTATTACATCTGAAAACGAAGATCTTAAAAAGATCATTGAAAATCATGATATTGAGATAAAATCTATAGAGGCAAATTGTAATCTACTTTCTTTAGAGAAGAATAATTTGCAAAGTCAAGTGAATGATCTTCAAAAACAACCCATCTTATGCAACCATCTAGATTATGATTCTATTGTCAAAGAAAGAAATTCATTGTCTTCTAATCTAGATCAAGCAAAACTAGATATCAAGAAGAGAATGGAAGAGATTGCCAAGTTACAACAAAAAGTTAGTAATTTGAATAGTAATGACATTCTTGATAAAATCTTAGATAATCCCTATCATCAAATCGGGAGAAGAGGACTAGGTTACAAGCCTAAAGGGAAATCCTATCAACAACCTAGTTGGAGAAAGTCACAAACTCATCAATCTATATATGTACCTAAAGGAACATTATCACCCAAGAACAACACTGAATACAACCATAGAAAAAGATATGAGGTTGACTCGATATGCTGTCATTATTGTTTATGCCTTGGTCATTATTCCTTTTCATGTCCTTACAAAAGAAAAGATGTTGAGTCAGTTTGGGTTCCAAGACCTCCAAACTAAATAAACGCAATTAAGTTGAGATATGACCAAGAACCTTAGTTGCATATTTCTATGTCTATCTCAACTCAACATAATGGAATAACAAATAAATTTAAGTATCTAAATATTTAACTTGCATAGTTATGTTTTATTTGGAAGTAATTAACAGTTCCAGAAATATTGTCGGTCGAAAGACTGTCGACCGAGACACTGCCGGTCGAGAAATTGTCGACCGATCATGTCACTGATTTCCAGTATGTTGCAAAATTGCTATCTATTTGTGATTGATGAAATGGATATATATTTTTTTTGGAAATCATCCATACAAATTAATATTAGTTTATTCCCTAAATGATTTAAGTTTAAACTGAAATTATGCTTAGTTTAACGAAAAGAAAATTTCTATCATTATTCACATGATTTCCTTATTTTCTGGTCTAGAAATCATGAGATTAAAATCAGGTGATTATTTACTGTTATTGTTCTATTATTACATCATGGATATGTTTTCACCATTTGGTATTGTGATTAGCTTGGATAGAAAATTGTCTGCATGGATCCGTGATGATATATATATATATATATATATATAGGTAAGCAAACGCTTTATTGGTAATATGTTATGCTTGCAACACATAAGATAAAATCTCTCAATTAGTATATTTAAAAGACTTGAGATATTTAGTGTGCCTTTAGTAAAGAATCTTATGAGGATACTAAACAACGTGAAACAGCAAAGCCTATATTTTAAGAAAAGGACAAATGTTTTCATATTAAGTATTATGCTTCAACTTGATACTTAATCAAAACTTATGCGAATATTATACTTCATAATGTTCAATTTGAAAAATCTGCAAATCTGCCTCTTGGTTAAAATGAAATTTGACCAAGGGGCGCTATGGTCGTAGTCAAAATCGACCTAAAATAAGTTTGACACAATAACTATTTGAATATCATTTTATTGTGATTAAAAGCAAAATCAATTTATGATCACAAAATTATTCCAATATTGTCAATGATAAAACAAAATATTACTCCCTTAGAAAATATATATATGCTCTACAAAATCAGTCTATTATTTGCATTAAAAATTAGCTTAAAAATTTGTACCCAGTAAGTCTGTCGGTCGATGAATCTTCGACCGAAAACCTCTCGGTCTACTCACCTCTCTCGACCGAAAGAATCTAGACAGACCTAACATCGGACACACTTCCGGTCGACAATTGTTCGACCGAGACAGTGTCGGTCGACAATTGCTCGACCGAGAAAGAGCCGTTGGGATATGACTGTTGCAATCCGACCGTTACCGTTAACGACCGACCGTTGCAAGTCGACTGTTGGACGGCCGAAGTGGCACGTCTGGAATATGACCGTTGCGGACGCTCGGTCGACGACTTGTCGACCGACCCGGTCACTGGATTGCTATAAAAGGACCAAAAATGGGTCACTTCTTCACACTTTCATATTCTTGTTTCCATAGGCTCTCTATAGTGAACTCTTGTGAAAATCTTTAGCATCCTCATCCCCAAGACTTCCCTGCTTCTTCTCCACCTTCAAGCAACGCAATGGCATCATCCTCTGCTCGTGTAAAGAAGAAGGTTGCTGGCAGGAAACAAAGGGAGGCTACTCCACCATTGACGATCATCAACGACATTGCCTTCGTCGACGGAGATGCTGGTGATCGCTATCTACGGCTCTCCTCCAAAGCTCCTCTCCCACGATGACCAGTTGAAGTTATGGACTTCCTCAACATCGTCGACTTGGAGGACCTCTTCGAGGTGCAAAAGTTAAAAGAATTCATCAACCCTTCCTTCCCTTCCTATTCCATTAAGGTAGTGAATGAATTCTATGCTAACCTCATCTCCCACTCTGAAAATGAAACCATCTTCTTCTATACTATGGTCAATGGGCAGAGCTTTCAATTTACTGAAGGGGATATTCTTGACATGCTAAATATTGACATAGATGAATATCAAGACACCCTTGACCTTACCTCTGGAAACCCACTTAATCAATTTTCCCAAGATAACCATACTGTTAGTCTTAGTGACATCAAAAGGACCATTTTTCAATCCAATACAACCTGTCACGAAGATAGGGGCACATACTATGCTATCAATCTCAAACCAGCTGCTAGGATTATAAACCTTATTGTTTCAACAAACATACATCCTAGAGCAAATAAGTCTGAAGTTCCTATTTTTCGTATGTGTCTAATATATGCCATTATCCAACGTATTCCCACAAATTTTATCCACATCATTCTTAAAAACATGCTTGAGTTTTCTGGCAATCCTCCATATGCTGATCTTGTATGCCAAATTACTCAACATTTTCTTAAGACCCAAATTGAGGATATGGGATATACATGGGAGCGTAGACCACAAAAAATAAGTAAGAATATTGTAGAAAAAATGGGAATTGATTTCGGTCATAAGAGGGCAAGGGTAGAAGGAGAGACATCCACCCAAGATATACCACCTCCACCTCCTCCTACCAGCCTACCCTATGATCCCATCCAAAACACTCTAACCTATATTGCTGGGTCACAATATCATCTTAGTAAACAACTAGATTATAACCATCATGCCATGACTTATCTAAACCAAAGAATGCAAACTCTTTCTCCAAACCAACCAGATGAATATCCTTATTCTTTAAATCCTGGCATGCTCAATCCATATAACCCATCTTACAACTACTATCAACCTCCACCTCCACCATCTACAGATCTCACGCATACTCAGTTTTCATCAATGCAACTATAAGATATTGCTGCTCATTTCCGATTTGATCGTGTTCCAACCTTCTTGGAGGCATATGCCTTAACCAAGACAGGTGCTCTGGAGTGGCAAAAATTGGTCCAGTATTATGGAGTTGAGCCTTTTCTTGGGAAAGACCCTGATGTTGATGTAATTCTTAAGTCTTTCCAGTGAGATTTGGAGTTGTATTAGTTGTAATGGAATCTTTGCAAAATTGTAATAAATGGGTTATCTTTACATGATTTGGCTATCTTTTCATGCTTGTAATGAAATTGGTTATCTTTATAATGGATATTTTTTTTTGGCATCATTTGAATTTGGATTATGAGACTATTGTAGAGCATACAAAATAAGGGGAGTAATAAATACAAATAAATCAAAAAGGATGAAAATATTTGCAAATATCTAAAAGTTAAAGTTATGGCTAAATTGACATCTATTGCAAAGCACTTATACCTTGGGATATCTATCTAAAGGGGAGCACAGTATAAAATTAAGGGGGAGAAGTAATATCAAATATTCAACATGGATATCTTTTTGAAATGACAAAGGGGGAGAAAAGAATATCAAAAGATCAAAACTATAATAATTGAGTTTCATAATGAAAAAGGCCAAGCACTTACTTGAAAATCAAGAATGGCTAAAAAAGGTAATCTTCAGGTATGAAACTCATATGGTTTATATTTCCTTTATTTATATTTTTGGAAATGTTTGTCATCTTCAAAAAGGGGGAGATTGTTGACTAAATGGACATCTATAAATCCCTTTGTTTTGATTATGACAAACATTTCATTCTTATTGATCTAACGAGCTACTTGAGTGTGCAGGATTAAGGTGGATGACAAAGCAACTAGGGAAATCCATATGCTTACATGTTTATGTTTTCATGCAATGTAATCGCTTTGTAAAAACTTGTACAAATATATAATGTACAAGTACTTAGATTGCATGTAAATCAAGCGTTAGATCTTCCCTAGCTAAACACCACATTTAGATAAGTCATCCCCTTCAAATAGGATAACATATGCACACTCATACATATAATTAGTGCCTAAATTGAAACATTGAAACAGGATCAATCTCGGTCGACAAAACCCTCGACCGAGACACTCTCGGTCGACAATCTTCTCGACCGAGAAAGATCCAAAGTAGCCGTTAGACACAACTAACAAGGTAGTTGGCAGTTGGAGATAAACGTTGCAAATCACTTATTCCAGAGAGCCTGTCGGTCGACAAAAGTTCGACCGAGTAGGTGTCTCGGTCGACCATTCTTCGACCGAGATGGTCTCTGACAGCAACTGCAGAATTAATTAATTAGCCGTTGTTAAAGCAACAAACTTGTACCTAACGGCTAGTTAAGCACTTAGAAACCCCTAGAAGTTGTCTAGAACGTCCTTAAGCATCCTTAGGCCATTCCTATAAATAGGACAAGCCATAGGACACTCAAACACACTTGTTACACTTGAGAAATCCTTGAGCATACTTTGAGCAATCTGTTTGTGAGCAATTTGAGCATTGTGACAATTGGCTACTTCCTTCCTTAGCTCAAAATTCATGTCATATAGGCTAGTATCTCCTACCCACTGCAATCACAAGTCCATACACTTGGTTAGGAGATCTATACGCTTGATCTAGGCAAATCAAGCCTTGGGCTACAAAGGATAAGTTGTAATTTCCTTTTTCCTTTCTTGTTCTCTATTATCGTTTGTACTCTCCTTGCTACTCCTAGGTTGGAGGCTGCTGATTGGAGAGGGTGGAGTTCTTCATGGCGAAGAAGGTGACTTTGAGCTACTTCAGAAGGCTGGTGCAACGGGAGGTTACTTCTAGAGAGGAAGGCTACTTCAAGGGGGAGCTTGGAGTTACTTCAAGAAGGCTACCTCAAAGTTGGTGCACCTACTTCAAGTGAAGGCTGTTCAAAGGGTGTAAAGGAAAGTATTGTATTTTGTATAAATCCTTGAGAAGGTAATAAAATAAATACTTTCAAAATCCCGGTTGGGTAAGCAACCGGGTAGTGGACTGACAACTTTAGTATTTGCTAAAGTTGGAACCACTCTAAACACCTGTCTCCTTCTTCCAATTTTCAATTGTGGTTGTTTGAGTTCAATAAATTGTTAAAATTATTTAAAAACTCTATTCACCCCCCCTCTAGTGTTTTTCACATACATTATTCTAGGCCATCCCCACCGTTTTTCAAGAAAGAAATAACCTCATTGGTTGATAGCTTTTAAGGATAAGCATCTTTATAAAGAGGGTAATCCCTATAATGCCCTTGGAAAGAAATACCATCAAACCAAGGTGAAACCAGGTTCTCCAATGGTTTCAAATCTCGTTAATGGTAATGGAATATATAAGGGTTAAAATTCAGTTGGTAATTTGCAAAGAAAACCTCCCAATTGGGTAAATTGCATAAAAGTCTAGAATGTACCTAAAATTACATAACTTGCGCAAACAACATCCAAATCAAACCAAATTTGAAACTTCGCCTCATTTTATGTTTTCAAATCATATAAAAAGTTATATTAAGGTTTATAGCACTTAATTATGGTAATTAAGCTTTCACTGTGGTATTTGTGCATAAACCCTTATATTGGTACAATTAGTGAATAAATGTTCACTAAACCACTATAATTTCCACTAATTAAACATAATTGACATAAAGGATAGAAATGAGAGGGAAACTTGGGAAAAAGGTTTACAAGGAGATTACATCTAAGTTTAATTATGTTACATCCTCCCAATAGGAATAGATGTCCTAAGACACCATTAGTCCCAGAGTTCCTGGAAACCCATCTTGCATCACTGTATTCTTTGACTATAGAAGGATATTTTCCATAATGAATCTCAAGGGAACAAGTTCCCATGATATACCTCAATACTATGTCAAGAGATTCCCAATGAGTCTTGTCGAGACAACTGATGTATCTACTTAACTTACTCGCAGCAAACACTATGTCTGGATGTGTGCAATTATAAGATACATCAAACTTCTAATAATCTGAAAGTATTTTAATTGAGACATCAAAAGCCTGATATCATTTTTGAACAAGGCCTTCGATGAATCATATGGAGTCTTAACATCTTTACATAATGTGCACTCAAACTTCTCCAATATATTCTCAATATAGTGAAACTAAGAGAGTGATATATCAATTGTAAGCCTTATGATTTCAAGCCCTAAAATCACATTAGTGACACCCATACCCTTTCATCTCAAACTTGTTACACATGAATGACTTTGTCTCATTTACTACTTTCATATTGGAACCAAAAAGAAGGATATCATCGACATATAAGCATAAAAAATTAATCCATCATTGACAATTTTGCACTAGAGACACTTATTAAGATCATTAGAAACAAAGACAAACTATGATATCACAGAATCAAACTTCTCATTCCATATTTACGGTCTTGTTTCAGGCCATATAATGACTTACAAGTTTACACACTTTGGACTCATTCCCATGAGCCATAAATCCCTCAGGTTGTTCCATATATATCTTCTTGAATATCACTGTGTAAGAACATGGTCTTCACATCCATCTGATAGATAGAAAGATTATAAATGGAAGTCAATAATATAAGAAATAGGATAATATGTATCAATATAATTTATTTATTCCCTCTGTGTGTAACCCATAGCAACTAACTTAGATTTATACTTATTGATTGTCATGTCTGCATTTAGTTTCTTCACTAAAGATCCATTTGCATCCCACTATGGAACAACTAGGAGGTAAATCTACTAATTCCCAAGTTCCAATTGATTGGATTTTATCGTTAGTGACTTCTTTTCAAAATTTACCTTCTAGAGAACCCATAGCTTATTTAAAATATATGGGGTCATCCTCAATATTATAAGTGTGGGCTAATGTATATGTAAAACACCTTTAGGCCATGAAGGAAAAACTATGAAGTTCACCACTAGAGATAGGTATAGTGATGAAGATCTGGTATGTAATCCTCCCAATTCAATTTTGGGCATAATTTGACATAAATCTTCTTACAATGAGGCATCCTTTGAATATTGTCCCCTTTTCCTCATCCATATTGCAAAATCCTTATTTCATGATATGGAATCATTTGATTCCACTTTACTTGATGAATACCTTAATTTCAAAAAGGCATGAAGTTCCTTTGAATGTGTTTCAAGAGGTAGAGGTGTTTGATCTATGGGGAAAAGATTTCATGGGTCCATTTGTGTCCTTATAACGTATACATTTTGCTTTCTATAGATTATGTGACAAAATGGGTGGAAGCAATCCCAACCCATACTAATGACGAACATGTTGTATGTCATTTTGTGAAGGAGAACATTTTTTGTAGGTTTGGCGTACTCCTGATGATCATAAGTGATGGGGGAACCCATTTTACAAATAGGAAGTTTGGGGCTTTATTGAGTAAATATGGGGTTAAGCACAAAGTGGGTACTCCATATCACCCACAGACCCAAGGACAGATTGAGGTGTCTGATACAGAAGTTAAGCACATCCTAGAAAAGACAGTCTCAACCAATAGGATGAATTGGAGTATGCTTCTGAATGATGCTCTATGGGCATAAAGGACAACCTATAAATCACCTATAGGGACTACACCTTTTAGATTGGTTTATGGACGTGCTTGCCATTTACCTATAGAATTGGAACATAGAGCTCAGTGGGATTTGAGAAGATTAAACTACAATACAGATGAAGCAGGAAAGAAAAGATTATTGGAATTGAATAAGCTTGATGAGCTAAGGCTGGATGCCTATGAAAATGCCAAGCTCTACAAGGAGAGGACGAAGAAGGTCCATGACAAACACATCTTACATAGGGTGTTTACTCCGGGGTAAAAGGTTTTACTTTTTTATTCTAGACTTAAGTTGCATCCGGGTAAGTTAAGGTCTAGATGGAGTGGACCCTATGAGGTTTTGGAGGTCTTTCCCCATGATGTTGTGAAGATTGGAGATGGATTGTGTCATTCCTTGTTAATGGACAACATTTAAAGCACTACTTTGGTGATGACATTGAGAGAGGAGTAGAGGAAATCAAGCTCGTAGAGCTTTATTAGAGGTTTGAAGTTTCTCTTGAGTCAAGCCTAAGACGTTAAAAAAGGGTGCTTGTTGGGAGGCAACCCACCCTTTCTTTTTCTTTCTTTAAGTTGCATTATTTATTTCATAAGCTTAGATTTCGATTTTTATGTAAAAAAAGGTACCTTGATCCGTTTTGTTTTAGTGTGCAGGAAAGAAAATCATGGTACTACCAAGTTATCACTCAGTACTACCAAGTTTAGGTCATACGGATGGACGCAAAAGAGATAAAAAGTTGATACTATCGAGTGACCGCTCGATACTACCAGACTAAGGTCGGGAACGAAGGGCTAGAAATTCAACCATCTCGATACTACCGAACAATCACTCGGTACTATTGAGTCTCTAAAGATTTGTGAATGCTAAACTGATAAAGGTTCAGTACTATCGACTAACGAGTCGGTACTACCGACTTCTGGACTCTTCCAGGCTTGGTGCACCGAGCCGTTCTTTTGAAGCTTCTGAAAAATATCAGCAACTTTGTACTACTTCCTCGACTCGGTAGTACCGACATTCAATTTTTGATAAAAGTGGGAAAGGGAATCCAACGGCCTAGAGGACAAACATCGAGCAGTCGATACTACCAATCTGCACCACAACTCGATACTTGTGTCGGTAGTACTGACTCTAGGGCGATCCGCGCCTAAGTCATCATGCAACGTCAGTCGTCGATACTATTGAATTCTAGATTCTTCTCAAAATCTTGATACTACCGACTTGGGACGGCTGGGCGATCCGAGGCCTATAAAAGGAGGATGGATTTTCATTTCTATTCACACCTTCAATCCACTCCTCAAAGCAACTGCGAGCATTACTACACCAAGCACCGACAATCTTCTTCAAGCTCTCATTCTTCATTCCTTCACCCTCTCAGCTCCACATGGCTCCTAGCAGGGGTGCTTCTTCATCGACGAAGTAGGGCGACATGGTCCCTCGACCAAACTGCATACAACATCCCACCCCAGAGGTCCGGAAGATTTATGAGGAGTTGCTGACTAGGAAGATGGTGCCCATGCAGTATGGCAACCACAACCTCATCGAGAGCCTAGGCTTCATCGAGTACATGCACTGGGTGTACTACCATCAATCGATGGAGGTGGACGACCCTTTCTTTAGCGGGTGGCCCACATACCAAGAGCTTGTCTGTGAGTTCATGGCATCTCTCGACATACTCATCGCCCCAGAGCAGAAGTTGGGAGGAGAATGGCGGGAAGGAAGGTCGACTTCTGCCTCTACAACACCAACTATTCCTTTAACCTCCACAAATTCAACCACATCTACAACTGGCCACACATGTCAAACCGCTCACCTCCCCCGGGCTGGAACTATGAGATGGTCTGGGAACGCTTCACTGAGGTTCTAGAAGGCTTCCGCATCAGCTGGCATGTCAACTCCATCACCGATGTTGAGCATCCCTTTGCTCGCATCCTCCACCGCATCCTCACCAACACCATTTTTGGCTGCTCCAGTCAGGGCCAAGGAAAGGTCCAGAAGACTGACCTCTTCTTTCTACACCAGCTTCTCAAGGGAAAGCCGGTAAATTTTGGTTCTTTCTTCCTTCTCCATGTGTTATCAGTTCGGTGTTTGGAGTCCAGAAAGGCACCAATTGTTTTTGGGGGTCTCATTACCCCCAATGCTCTTCATCTATGGCTAGATACAGCCTGTAGGACCATGATATCTATATCTCGCACATTTCTGAAAGGCAGGTCTCCTCATTATCCATTTCAACGCTATGTACACTTGTTGCATAGTGGATGGCCAGTATAGGGAGCGGTCACTCCCTAACCCAGTTTTCTATCAACCAGGGGTCGAGCATCTGTAGTGGCCAATACATGATGACGACATCAATGCACCCACATAGGAAGCTGCATTAGAGCCCAAACAACAAGTTGATGATGACGACAATGTGGTGAAGGTGGACACCATACCTATCACTCGCCGACCAGCACCGCGCAAGTGACCACAGATATATTCTACCTCGAGTTCCTCAGCCCCGCCACCATCCTAGGATGAGCATGACACTTTCGGCATGGCATTCATTTATGGGATGAGTCAGGACATCCATACAGGGCAACAACATCAGTAGGTAACCTTGGCAGGTATAGAAGATATTCAAGGAAGGCTCTACATGAACTAGAAACTAATCTATGAGAATGAGTGCCTTCTCTTGGCCAACCAAGAGAATGTTCACACTCACCTGTAACACATTGAGCAGAACCAACAGTCTTTCTACGACCACTACTGGAGCCAAGGGTATTTTGGAGGATATCAAATTCCAGACCCAATGCCATCATATGATCCCAACATCCATGAGACCTTTCCTCCACATGACCCGAGCATGCCCCATTATCCACGTCAGTAAGATTGATCAGGGTATTGTTGTTCCACCTCTTAAGTTGGAATTTTGACTATGCGGTCATAGTCATATTCAAGCTTAGGGGAGGTTCTAGAACAACCTTCTATCTTAGTTTTATCCTTAATTTGCATTTTAATTTTCATGTAGCATTTTATCTATTATTTTTATGTCATTTGTATCCACATCTATCTAGTGTAAAAGTGGATTAGTAAATGCATGAGTTTTGTAGAAATTTCCTCTAGGGCCAAAAGCAAATGAAATGTCTAAAATTAAGAATATAAGCTTTTGGTGCAATTTCTTTGAGTCACACCTTGAGGAAGTGTATGGGTTAGTCAGCTTTGGGACATGGGATATGAATAATCTCACAACTATCCATGAAACATGAATGAAGATGATGTTTGAGCCTAAACAGACCAAACCGGTAACGTGACCTTAAACGGAAATTTGAGAAGGAACTCCTACGGTTACCCTGTACACATGTCTTTAGAGATGGACACATATTAATCCTTAAAGGCTTAATCTCTTAGTTATGTGATTTCATCCACTTCATATTTATAATTGTCACCACCTTGAGATGATCAAGTGCAGTGAATCATTCCTTTTTTATTACATAATCATGGCACAATAGGAATCATTATAGTTAGTAATTTTTCCTTTACATCATTATATGCATGAATAATTCATGTGCATATCATTTAGTTGCATAATACAAAACTGTACATGTAGAATGCATGCATTCATCATTCATCAAGGCATTTTGAGATGAAAATATTTATGCAGATTGCATACACATCCATGCCCTTAGAGATATATGAGAAATTTCATAAATGTATCTAGTGGGATAAGGCCAATAATGTAGAAGGCCAAAGAAAAAAAAATAACATAGAAAAAAAAGAGAATTGTCTCTGGTTGAAAGAGGGAGAAAGAATGTGTATCCGATCTCATGAAAAGAAAAACATTTTCAGAACATCTTCATAATGCCATTGAAAATTCTTTTTGTTGGTTCAATTTCATTGTATGAGATTTTGAGCACATGCATCATGCCACCCATTTATGTAGGCATTAGGAATCATAATAGGCTCATCATACTTTAATGCCCGCATAATGATTCACTTGTTCCTTGTGAATTTTCATAAGCCACCTATCCCTTACCACACATTGCTCTTATTGGTAGGCTACTTATATGATTTCCTCATCATTCCTTGTTTATCAGGAGGATGGCTTCCATGTAGATGGTAGTTAGGAAAAAGAGCCATGTAGATAGGAAATCACATAATGCGCCAAGTGTAGGCCTGATTAGTTTAATATGTTAACTGCTCTTCTAGTGTTTCATTGGCTAAGGGACATATGTCTTTTATGAAAATTTTGTGGTTGCTTCAGAGTGGTTACCGATTCAGTGATCAGTAGGGCCGGTTTGGGACCGTTATGTGGGGGTGGTTGAGATGAGAATTCAGATAGTTTTTCCTGTTGCTGACTTGTCGCATACAGATCCAAGAGTATGTTTCTCGAGGACGAGCAATATTTAAGCTTAGGAGAGTTTTATGCACTAATATTTAGTCATTTTTACATGCCTATTTTCCCTTAATTTTGTGCACACATTTGTATTTTCTTGATTTTTTATGCACAAATTACTATTAGTAGCCAGTTTCATTTAAATGCAACAAATTATGTATTTTTATCAAAATTTAATAAATTTTTATCAATCTAAGGAAGCTAAGGCACTTTTGGTTGTATTTCAGGTTCACATAAGCCGCACAGACTCGGTACTACCAAGTAAACACTCGGTGGTACCGAGTTATTGCTAGTAAAATAGACAAAGCAACGCACAAACTTGGTACTACCGACACTCAACTCAATAGTACTGACTCACTATCAGTAGCTCTCCTGAAGAATTGTGAACAACTCAGTACATTGGCACCAAAGTTGGCAGTGCGAAGTTGACATCAGAAGCGTGAGGAGTTGAGCGCCAACTTTCGAGTCGGTACTATCAACTCAACCTAATAGTACCGAGACTGGGTGCATTTCCAGAACCCTAAAGACTAGGTACTACCGAGGGTCATCTCGGTAGAACCGAGATTGGTCGCATAGACAAAATCTACCGTAGTGATCTCATCCGACGGCTGGTGTTATTTTAGAGGAAAAAGCCATGCTATAACTATGTGAAAGGATGACCAGACCTAAGTATCATGTTGTAGTCGAGTGCTCGAGACCAGAGAGATGTAAGAGGAGAGAACGGGTCTAAAGGACATGTCCAGGGTTGATTTTGGCACTTCTGTGGATCATTGTGTAGCTGAGAGACAACATAATGGCCGTCCTTGGAAGGGGATCGTCCAGAGTAGCTTTTCTCTAGGGGTTTACATAGTTCATTTGATGTTTCCCATGTTTTTCTTCTTCTCTATCATGTTTTTGACTACAGAAACCATGCGGGGCTAAACCCCTTATTCCTTAGGACCCAGGAGTAGCTAGGGTATGCATTGTATATGAATTTTATGTTTTAATATAGATTCTTCTCTTAATATCTGAATATGAATCTATGAGAATTGCTTTATCTATTTGTACATGATCACCATAAATAGAGTCTCAGATCCTTAATAGCTCCTGAAAAGGGAATTAAGGGTTAGAAACACATAGATTCACCTATTTATTGGAATCCCTTGTGAAAGGTCAGGCATAAACAGGGGGAGATTACCTAGAGTAAAATCAACTACACCTAACTAATGAATCGATTGGTGTGAGAATGGGATTGGCTTTAGTTTAGGTAGGGAAATTACATTGTGAAAGTGGGTAATTTCTAGCTACATGCTCTTTATTCATATTTAGGAGGGAATTTATATTAATAATATGAGGATATATACAGTGCTACCCACGATGAAACTTTGTTCTAAGGAATCCATCACCATTTGATTTAATCAACTTTAAATTTTGGTTTAATTTCACATTCAGTTTAAACACCCCAATATAAACATTTTTGCCTTTGGCCTAGATAATCAGATAACAGTTAGTACTGGTCTTTGGACACCGTTTCCCCGAGTTCAACAACTCGGGCCTATTTTGCCCTATATTACAAGACACGTACACTTGCGTTTTACACATACAGTAAAGTCATTTCAATCTTTCAAATTGTTATCTTGGCGTCTTCAAGTCTTGTTGGGATTGAATTTTTATTGAAGGCCAAATGATATCTGATACATGATTGAGAATGAATTTCAATTGTGTCTATATTTTTAGTGGGTTGGTTCCATGCGATTGGTGTCAAGCGTACCTAGGATAGAGCCCATGTATGTGCCTCCTCTTTTAAAAAAATTCCACAATAGATTTATCCTTTGAGAACTCTACCTTTTGTTACCTTTCTCCAACCTGAGGATGCATAGATAAATCTAGTAGAATCCATATATCCTTATATCTTGTAGGGGTTGCTAGAGTGGCTTCACAGTGACTAGCTAGTAGCATAAGTGGTATTCTCAAACTACACAAGGAAGTATAAAATATGCAAATCAATCGAGAAAAATATCCATTCAGGTTTACTTAGAGAAGGACACAAATGTTTCTATTGCACTTGGTCTTTTTCTTCCTAAAATACATAGTGTTCATTTTTGTATAAGGTAGCCATGACATGTAGAGGTTTAATCATGATTAGGCTATGTTGTTGATATAGATTACTTGCTCATAAGTTTGAATATTCTATGAGTTCTTTTATTACTTATAATCTTTTGTAATTAATTATTCTTTTCAGTTGTTATATCATATCATTGGTGGGACTTTGGGTCTCAACATGTGGTTTTCCACATTCTTGTAGGTGACCAACTAAGCTTCCCTACTAGTTGTGGTAAGGACCAATCTTGTGGTGTACACCAGTCACTCAGAGGGAGGTGATGTTTGTGTGTCACCTAGAGTCCTTTGCTTCTTGGTATCACCAGGATATGAATGATATTTGCATGTTTGATCTAGACAATGTTAGAGTCATTTGTGTACTTAGGTCCTGGATGAGAAGTTTTGTTAGTTGTAGTACCCAACTTTAGATTTTGACATGCAAACTTTGTATATACAATGGTAATTATATGATCTGTAAGTTATATGTTGAAGCATATCATCTTATCCCTTTTGTAAATATATGTGGCATATGTCACCAAGATCTATGGAATGTATTTTTAACTGTGTACAGTTAATATATCTACGAGGCCTTGATGATTTTACTATGTGGTGATATTTTGAAATTCCAGTTTCATGTTTTGATATTGAGTAATTTGACGTTGTTAGTTGTTTAATTAGGGTTTGTTTAAGGTAATCTCCATCTTGTAGTGGTGGGATGCATTCTATATGTATACTTAGAGTATTCATTTTTGTTATGTCCCTAGTTATTATTGATTATGGATATTATATGTATGACAATAATACATAAAACTAGTATATGTGCTTAATGATGACTACATCTCTGAAGTCATGGTAGGATATCATGTCAGATACATAGGTACTTGTAGAGAACACATTGTACTAGGTAATGGTACATGGAATCCATGTCATGACTTTCATAGTCATGTCTGGATGAGACAATGCTAACTATAATCCTTAGACCATAAGTTATTACAATTGTCACATGATATTAAATGTACTTTAATGCTACTCAATGTGACTGTGAATAAGGGTTTTTATACATGTAGTTATTGCATGAACTACCACTCGTGGATTATTGTGAGTGATGTAGATAGAATTGCTCCCTCCTATTTAATTGATATCCCAACCACTTGATAGGTGAGATTATGAAACAAATTATTGTGGTCATGTGAGTCAATATTGGATATTGATTGGGACCAAAATATTGGATATTGATCTCAAAAAATCACAATAGTCTCATCTAGATAAAGAACGTAGTTTGAAAATAAAAGGAATGACTAGTATGTACCTTATCTGGGTATCTGTATCATAGTTTGAAAATAAGGGGAATCTCTGATCCTTACCTCATCTAGGTATTTGTATCAAAGGGATAATAAAGTAACAGTGTCATTAGTCACTTATAGGTTGAAGTTGTTTTCCAAATCATTCCATTTACTTGTTTAGCAATAATATGTTTCCAGATATTGCTAACTCTTGTGGTATCTTTGCCATTACTACCAAATATAATGTGGAACCTATAGGGTCACACACATATGGATGTCCAAGAAAAAAGAAACTTGCAATCACACTCATGATTAGAAGGATTCAGAATTATGTTTAGGCTTGATACTAATCCAACCGATTGACTGAGTGTTATTCGATCAACTCATGGTTGAGGAGATAAGTAGGTTGATTGAATGCCAATTTGTTGAATCATTAACCATTTGGTAAGTAACCAACTGATTCAATTGTAGAAGTTAGTTTATTGATTGGTGCATGGATTAGGAAAGTCTAGACTAGATGAGTTGATCAGATTTAATGTCATATGATATGAAATTTCTAGAACAATTGAGTTGTTTGAATGGATTCTCATTCCATCGACTAGAGTATTATCTGATTATTTTTTATTTTTTTTGAAGACTGCAACTAGTATAAATATTTGGTTTTTGGAAAACTATAACAAATCCATACTCTTTATAAAAGTTTGGACAGTCATGGTATAATATATGCATGTTTCCCTTGAATTTTCCCCTTTGGGAGAGAGAAATCCATCCCAAGAATGGAATCCTATGATAGAAGGAAAAATGAAGAAAGTAGTGCTAGAATGTCGACAATGCACTTCTACTTGGATACTAAGGTGGAATACCAAAAATTCCCATCATCCATGCGGATGGTGTAGAGTCTTACACACATAATGGAGGCTTGTAGGCAAGTTACATAATCAAGATAAGAATGTTTATCTTGCTGATGTTGTTGCAATGATAACTGTATTGTTTCCATACAACGACTTTGGATCTGGATCCAGAAGCAAACAAACAAAATCAATATAACATATAATATTAATTGACTACTGTGCACTAAGGTATATTAAAATACTACTTTGTATTTAATAAATAAATGTTTTATGGTATGATGGATCATAATTATTTTTTTATTTGGGAAAGTTAATGTTTGTGATCCTTCCCACCTTGAAAGCCTTACAAGCTCCATTTGTTGTCGATTGTGCTAAAATCATGGTGGATGTTGTGATCATGAAGTTTTTGGTGGTGTGACTTGAAGAAGATGGAGAAGACATGTTTTTTGAAAATGTATGGTGGATGATAGATTTAATATAAGAATTTACATTTTCTTTGTTTTCATCTGAGGCAATACCAAAAAAAGTTTGGGGTGATGGGGTTCTGAGAGAAAATTAGGATGAGGCATCTTTCAAGAATGAATTAATGTTTATAGAAAGTATGGATAAGGTGTTGCAGATTTTTCTTGTCTTCAATATAGACACCTAATTAGATCTTAACAATAGTAATGTTGTTTCTTATAACACATTGGTTGGCAATGTTTTTGTAAAACCTCATACAATCATCGCCCTCTCACTGCCAACTTTAGTGACTTATTTGCTTGCAATCATGTTTCTCCTTATTTAGATTTCCTTACAACTAAACTATAAGCTTTATACATTGTAGGTCTAGTTCCTTTCATATTTTAGACCCACTTCTCTAAATGTCTTTTTCATTCTTTCTACATCATTGTTTTCGTTTTATGTTGGTTGTGTTTTATTTTCTTATTCTACTTTGATAGAATCTTGGAGCTTCCACAAGAGCTGTATCAAACTCATTATAAGGGCTCCACTAGCTTTTGTGGGTGTTCAAAAATTCCTCATCCATGTACCATGAAGTTTTAATCTTGAGTTTTTGCTCGATTCTTTCTTATCACACTAACTTGAGAAGTAGTAGGAAGTGATCTAATTGGATAAACGTTCCATATGCATATTCTTATTAGTGTTGAGAAATTCCAAGTTAAGCACAACTTGGTATAACCTATGATGCATTCCATGATGTTTGTAGGTAAATCACTTTCCATTATAGTGAAAGTCATGTAGACCTACATCAATCAAAGTGTTGGTGAAGATTGAAGCTTCTACATCATTAAATATAATGCTACCTATCATCTTGAGTGGGTTCATCATTATGTAAAATTCACCCGTGGATATCTAGATAGATATATATATATAAGTGTTGATGTTGATCAGATGTTCCATAGAATCTTCCTAACATTCATGTTGGAGTAGGTATAAATAAAAGTCATATACATATTACTTTTCACCTTGAAATGATCATTTGGTGGTGTCTCATATGTTTTCTGATTAAACACTCAAAGGAGTTCTATGAAACATATATATTAAGAAAAGCCAAATGTTTCTATATTTTTATAGCTAACATAAACCTTTATAGTGATGATTTTTTTAGTAGTAACACCAGTTAAATGAGGCTCAAATATTACCACTCTTTTTTCTTTCTTTAGTTTGATGAAGTTTTTGAGTCTAGTGTAGGTTTCCTCATTTCCAATCCCTCTCAAAATCCATGAAATTGTGTTCATTAAATAACTGTTATAGAAAAGGTTTCTGGTAAGAAATCATCTATTGCCCTTCACATTCCTACCATTCAAGGTTTGTGAATTTCCATCATCTAACATCTTTCTTGCTCTCTTCTTATGTAGTATATTTTTTAGGTGGCATATTGGCTTCAGTGTTTCTTTATTACTCCTTCCTCTTTAAAAATTATTCTTTTTTGGTGAACGTATGCCTTTGAGAACATTGTATCTTCTTGAATAAATTGATCCACTACCATCATCGAGATGACCTCCTCTATTTGGTTGTTTCTGGTAAGGACCTTGTTAACATCTAGGTTGAAAACACTATAAAATACCCCATTGATGGTTGCATGATCCATGTGTTTCTCCTTTTCATGTTGTTTTCTTCATTTTTCTTCATTTAAATGTTATTTAGGACCTTTCAAGTGCTCTCACCTTCTTTTAGAATCCTCTTCTAGGAAGAGATCATGATCATAAATGCCCTATCCCTCTTGGGTATTCAGTGGATTATATTTCCTTTTCGATGTTCAAACTATAATTTATTTTTTAGATGACTTTTCAGTCTCTTTATTAACGTTCGTCCTTCTTGTATGAATGTTATACCCAAATCTTTTCCCATTTTTCCTTCTTCCTCCAACCATGTCACACCATCCCTACTATCATACACTTGTTTCACCTTTTCAATTGGTTGTTCCTTTGCATGTCCCCATAAACCTAAAACAAAACACAAACGTAGTATTACTTCATATTCAAGACTTAATCAATGTGGTTCACAATTACAACATGTAGTATAGGATGCAACTATTTTAGAAAATTTGCTTCTATATATTGATACTATGTAATCATCAACCTAGATGATTCTCCAAATTATGCAAAAATATTTTTAAAGAACAATTTGTCACAAAGGTGAAGGAGGGGTTAAGGATTCATACCAAAGTATTTCTACGTTCAAGTATTTGGTCGCATGGTTGGAACTGTGAATCCTTTTTCCAAATCATGATACAACTATAGAGACAAGGGTGCTAAGGTTAAAGCCTTTATATAATCCATTTTGTTTGTGAATTGCACCACATAAAAGAACTTCGTTAATTCATGAAGCTAGTTTTCCAATTGGTGTTGATGATACATTTATCCAACAATTATCAGATGACCTGTACATTTATATATATGCTTAATGATGACCAAGTATCTACATTGAGTCTTGAATCCTTCCCCCACCTGATCAGTGATGTAGATTTATAGATAGCCATGATAAATACCATTTTTATCTCCTTGGGATCTAATCCTATAATTCATTTTCATATTAAACAAACCACTAGTCTATCATGATGAGCTTACTAACACAAATCTCCTCTATCATTACTATTACCTTGGGCTCCTTCCTGACTTTTGGGATCGAATAACACATTTGGAAAAAGTTTAGTGTTATGTTCCATGCCCATCTTCATATTCTCCTTTGACATCCTAAATCGCAAATCTTCGAATTGTGATGAGTGGTTCTTCCCTCCATAAATAACATACAACCCTAATTCTTGACCAGCATAACCTTTAAACATTGGGACCTTTGCTATTCCATTCCATCCCCACTAGAGAATGATGTTATCTCTTTACCTCATCCTCCTCCCCATCTTCCTTGTTGTCCCGCATGACAAGTACTTCTACCATGGTGCATACATTTCCCTCCATCTTTTGTCGCCATCCATAGTTGACTTGTACATACCTTCCATTAATGCAAGAAAAAATATGCAATTAGTTTCTTTAAATTAATCCCTTTTGAACTTTAATATTTATGATTATTTAAGGATTTCATGCTAAATTGTTTCTACTTTTGAAATGACCCTTAAACCTAAACAGTGTGGGATAATATACATCATAGAACACATGTTCCTATTTGTTTTTTATATTATAGTTGAAGTTAGACCTCACTTTTTTTAGGATTTTTTTACGGTCCTAGTACATGATTCTACATTATGCCATTAGGTTATTTACACTAAGACTAAAGTTCTAGCATTAGACTAAAAGTAACCCTTCTAAAACAAAGTCTAATATGTTTGTAGTTTATCCTCATCCAACTGGCATTCCTAAAAATGCTATTTTGTATTGTAAAATGTATAATTATTGAAAGCTTGTTCTATGAGTGAAGGAATGATGTCCGTATGAAATTGAATATTCGTTTAAAATTTTGGTTCAAGGATTACGGTACACTTTTAAGTGTGGTATCATAAAACAATCTCAACACGGAATGGTCTTTTGTCCTGCATGATATGTTGAATATTCCTTTATAGGATTGTGTCGAATATATGAAAAAATCAAGGTGTGTCGAGGTAATGAACTATTTGTCTGTATATATTTAAAATTTGGATCAAGAGAACACTATCTTTGCTTACATTTTAACCTAGACTAATACTTTTTTTTTTCTTAATCATGCCTTGATGTTGTTTGTTATCCCCTTGACATGTCTTCTTTAAATCATGGTTTCCATGTTATTGACATAAAATAGGTAAATACATGGCTCAAAGTATGGTATAACGAATCAGGCCCATACCTTTACTAAATTGTAAGCGAATTGAAAATTTGGCTTCTTAAAACACTAGCTAGATCTGAAATTTACTGCACTAGCTCCTGTAACAATGCATGCATATTAGAAATATTTTTAGTAATGAACATTATTCTAATCAAGGTTCATACAAACTACATGTCATGTTTTCCATAAAACATATCAAATTATGAGCTAGTGAGGCCACAACCTCACAGACTTCAATTGGTTCCACAAACACTATCCTCATATAAAAAATATTTACCCTTGTGTAATGTAAGGTCTACCTTTTTTATAGTCATTGAAAGGTTGTTTTTATTTTTCATGAGCCTTTAAAAATGTCATTTGTTTGGTGGATTTACATTCTCTATCCTTGCAATTCCCGTCGGTTGCTCTCACTATCGAGTTGATACCTTAAATATTAGTAGTTCATATCATTTTTTATCCTCCTTCACCGTCCGTGTTCTGATCATATATCCTTGACATTTGTTACATATAACCAATAACCATCGTAATGTGAGTTGTCCTGGGCTCTTGGCATTCCCTAGACATCCCTAAGCAAACGGGTGGTATCATGTAGCCGCTTCTCACAGTAAAAATGAAAAATTATGGGGACTTTGCTTTTCCTTTCTTCTCTCCCTACACGGTGTTGGATGTAATTGATCCTTGGAAACCACCTGCAAGATGGTTGTTGGTTTTGCAAGAGCTAATTAGTGCAACAAAATATCAATATTGGTTATTTGTAGTACCAAAACGATAATAGGTAGAGTACAACATAAGTGAATTTGTTTTTCTTAATATTGTCCTTTTCTTGTGTAAGGGTTGTCTATAAGTTGGGTATTTTTTATACTAATCAAATATAGTCTTTAGTTTTGTTTTCACCACACTTCTAATCTAAGAAGTTGGGTTTGTTGTGAATACTAGCATTCTTTGATCCATATTTTTTCCAAAGGTTGGTAGAAACTACTTTTACCTTGTTGACAAGGAAACAAAACCAAAAGGGCATCTGACTCAAGAAGAGATTTGGATAAAAAAATTATGGTTATATTCTTTGAATACAACCTCTCTTAAATAATATAATTTCAAATATCAAATTATATTGCATATCCATTTCTCAAAATATGCTTAAACCTAAAAGAAGGTGTGATAACTAGTGGGTTGTGACGTGATATAACGTACATTGTTCTCATATCATTGACAGAAATATACATAGAAAGCTGTATGAATATGTTTAAAAAAGATATAGCAACATATGACCTTCTCTTTGTTAAAGTTTGCAAACCAACGGAATCCAAAACAAAGAGGATCCAAGACAACTTCATAACAGAAGATACAACAGCCCAATTATTCTCGTATTCGTCTATTTGGTGAACTCCAAAACGTAGGTACCAGTGTGCACAACGTGAGCTCCAACCTTAAACCCTGTAAACCCGGCGGTCTGGGCAAGGCGCTGGTACTCGACCTGAGTCCTCTCCTTTCCTCCAGGGCTGTGGACGATCATGTGCACGTCCAACTGGAATAATTGCCTCGCCTCCAGGGCCGACTTTGGAGCATCCGGTAATATGCCCTCAGCAACAATAACCTTGCCATGACTCGGCAACGCCTTGTGGCAGTTCTTGAGGAGCTTCAGGCAGTTGTCGTCGCTCCAGTCGTGGAGGATCCACTGCAAAGAGGAAGCAATAAAAAGGGGTAAAAAAAACTAAAATAACATGTTTCGATATTTTAATTACCAAAATGGCACGATTCAAAACTTAATTCTCAAAATGACATGATTATGAGGCAATACGTCTCTAAAATGGACGCATTGCTTCTGGTGAGGTCAATACGTCTCCTCGAGAGACACATTACAACTTTAAAAAGCAATGCGTCCTCAATGGGGACATATTGTCTCCAACAGAGCAATGTGTCCCCAGTGAGGACGTATTGTTTTTTTATTTTTTTTAATTATGATACCATGTATATTTATATATATATATATGTTAAATTACTAAATGAAAATAATCTACATTAACTTATTACAATTAGCCATGTTTTTAAAATAATATCCGAAGATAATAAAAAAATAACAGAATATTATATTTATTAAAACATAATATTTATAAATGTAGATAAAAATACTAAAATTATATAATAAAGTTTAAAATTATAGAAATAAAGAAAATATATACATGTATTTATTTTTAAATTTAGAAAAAAAAGAAAACTAATATAGCAATACAAATAAGAAAATACTAAAATAAAAACTAATATGATAGTATATAAGACACTTTGGTGCACATAAAATACACACACACACAAAGATATATATATATATATATAATATCAAAAAAATAAAAATATAATGTCAACTATATAAAGTAAATATACATGATCAATGAAAATAGATAATCAAAATAAAATATATGATACATATGATCATAAATGCAACACATAAAAATTATAATATATTAAGAAGCAAACTTTTTTATTATGTTTAAAAAATAATATATTAACATAAATCATAATAACATAATAATATTTGTAACCTTTTATCCAGTTCAGAGACAAATATAATATGATAAAATCAAATATATAATAATTTTTTATTTAATTTAAAATTAAATGTATCATATATTTTAATTTGATTGTTCATTGTTATCGTTTCAGTATATTTACTTTGCATAATTGACATGTTTATATTTTTTGATATTATATTTCATAGTTTTGATATATATATATATATATATATATATATATATATATATATACATATTATATATATATACATATTATATATTTTTATATATATTATGCATATCAACGTGTGCTATATGTAGCTATATTAGTTTTTTTCTAAGTTTACAAATTAATATATACATCTATATGTATATATGTATAGAGCAATGATCTAGTGAGAAACATATCTTGTGAGAGCATGAGAGGCATTTTGATAACTCTCCACATAGATCAATTTTTCATAATCCAACTGTATAGATTACAGGTATATATTAATATTTACTTTCCTACAAAATTTTATCACCATCTAATTTGTAGATCATTCACAACAACAAATACTTTTCGACGCTCTATATTGAATTTCAGGCTAACCGTTGGATGTAAAAAGTATATATTGTACATACGGCCATGTAAATAATGTCTGATTACAATGATTTTTTATGAGCAGGTAAATGAAATGATGCTTTTTCCATCTATACGGTTGGATTTTAAAAAATAGCTCCCAATTTGTAGTTCTTCAAATGCGTCTCATGCTCTCACCATAGGATGTTTCTCACTAGATCGCTTATATGTATATAAGTATATATTTGTTTTTATTTCTATAGTTTTAAACGTTACCATATAATTTTAGTATTGTATTCATTAATTTTAAATACTTCTATCTACAATTATAAATATTATATATTAATGAAATATAATATTCTGTTATTATTTGATTATGTCTGGTATTATTTAAAATATATGGTTAATTGTATATAAGTTAATGTAGATTATGTTCATTTAGCAATTTAACATATATATGTATTTATACAACGTATATGGTATCATAATTAAAATAAAATAAATAAATAAAGTAATACGTCCTCTTTGGGGACGCATTGCTCTGCTGGAGGCAACATATTGCTTTTTTAAAATAGCTACTGCAGACGTATTGGTCCCACCCGGAGCAATGCGTCCGCTTTGGGGACGTATTGCTTCAGAAACGTACAATTTTGAAAATTACATTCGGAATTATGTTATTTTGTTAATTAAAATATTTAAATATGCTATTTTGATTTTTTTGGCCATAAAAAGGTGAGAATCTCAGTGAACTGTAGTTATGGCACACCAGAAGGGATAAAATCAAAGACAAAAGATGCCCACCTTCATGAAGATGGCGTCGCCACTTGGAACTCTCTCGAACATGTCCCCGTCAGCATGCTCCACACCTGACAAAACAAACTCCATGCTTTGAGGAACATGAAAAGCCATCAGAGGGAATAATACGTTCACGTCTAGGTATCGCGTACCAGGCATCTCCGGCGCGGTCTCGATGACGTGGGGAAGGTCGAAGTTGACGCCTTTGATCTCAGGGTACTTGGAGCAGATCATGTGTAGCGCCGTCCCAACGCCGCCGCCGACATCCACGACGGTGGACAACCCCGCAAAACCGTCGTAAACCTCAAGCATCTTTGTCATGAAGATGCTAGAGTGGCTCGACATGGCAGCGTTGAACAACTTGTCGAATGGCAGGTCCTTGCCATTGTACTCGAACGCCGTCATGCCATACGCCATATGGAACGGGATCCCACCCACGGCCACGGCATCCTTGACGTGGTGCCAGCACTCCTTCACCACCTTGTCCTGAAGCATCAGACAGAGGGCGGACAAGGAAACGCCGTCCTCGTTCAGTGTCAAGTACTTGCAGACGGGTGCCGGGCCATAGAGCCGGGAGACGGATCCGTCGTCCGGGTTGGTATCGATGGAGTAGGTGAGAATATTGTAGCTGGCGAGTAGCCGGAGAAGGCGGTCCAGCATCACAGGGGCGTCCGGGTTAGGGAGGCGTAGCTTGGAGGCCAGTTCAGTAGGGGAAAGGTGGTGCTTGGATTTGGTGATGGCCTCTAGGGCGCCCAACTCCATTGCTGTCTTCAGGGTAAATGGGAGCACGTAGTAGCTGGCTAGCTGCATAGCGTACAAGAACGCTTCCTCATCCTCCGCTGGAGACAGGAGGGCCGCCGTCGTATCAATGGATCCCATAATGAATTCTGGTTAGGAAGCAATAAGCGGGAGAAGTGAACCAAGATGACTGATGCTCTCGCCTCTATAGTCTGGTATTTATACCTGCCTAAGTCACACTAAACCCAATCACTGTTATGAATATCGTGTTAAAATTATCTGAATGTAATTTACGATAGCGCACTCCGACTATATTACATATGGCACGTCTTTGCAGACAGAAACGTCCGTCGATTGCCAGTACTATTATAACATGTTCAACGTTTGAGACACTCCTCGACAGAAACGTCCGTCGATTGTCAGTACTATTATAACATGTTAAACGTTTGAGACACTCCACAATTGGCTAGTCGCGTGATTACAACCACAAAAGATACGAGTCCAAATTTGCTGTGACGGAGCCGCCGTGACGGCGCTGCTCCAGCCACTTAATTTTGAACACGTCACTACTATTGGAAGGAGTACTGGAGTCCAGCCACTTAATTTTGGACACGTCACTACTATTGGAAGGAGTACTGGAGACCGATCTTATCTGCCGTGCGGTTGATTTGTTATCTGAATAAAAAAAATATTGAAATGCAATTAAAGCCTGAATCAGAAACGCCAGAAATCAATTCAACTTGCGCCCTATTAGTGTATTTCAATACAGATAAAATTGCCGCTGCCACCTTCGACGATGACAATTAGTGAAAATTCGTTAAGAAGGTAGATCATGCCGTTGTTTCGCCAACTAAAAATTTTCAAAGGCCAAGAATCAAAATGGCTTGTTTCGTTTTAATTTACCAAAATAGCATGATTCAATATTTAATTCTCAAAATGATATGTTTTTAAGTCAATATCTCCTTGAACGTGATGAATTGCTCCTTAGGAGGCAATACGTCCGTACGGATGACACATTACTCTCTTTTGGAGCAATTCGTCTCCAGTCACGGCGTATTGTCATGTTGTGGTGTCAATACGTCAGAAGTCGAGACGTATTACCCGAGAGAGCAACATGTCCCGGCCTCTGACGCATTGGCCGCACACTAAGATAATACGTCACGGCTGGAGACATATCGCCTCCGAAGAGAGCAATGTGTCACCTGTGTGGAGGTAATACCCTTTGTAAGAAGCAATATGTCTCCGGTGGGGATATATTTGCCTGAAAATATGTCATTTTGAGAATTAAATTTTGAATCATACTATTTTGGTAATTATAATATACAAACATATCATTTTGATTTTTTTAACCAATTTTCATTTTATAATTAAGATATCCGAACGTGTCGTTGGTAGAAGGGCCGGCAATGAAGAACCCAAAGTCTAAGAATGGCAGCGGCAAGAAATAAGTATTCTATTGGCACAAATTAATTGTCGTCTCACTTTTCCATGTTTTCAGTTTCGGCTTAACTCTGTTTCGATTTTGTTGGTTCAGATAATATATAAACCGAACAGCAGATTAGATCGGTCTCCCGTACTCGTCTCTATAGCAGTGACATGTCCAAGACTAAGTGGCTCGAACAGCGTTGTCACAACGGCTCCGTCACAGCAAATCTGGACTCCAGTACCCATGTTATTTTGGGCTGCGAAACCAAATCACATTTCACCTCGTCACCTTCTCTTTCTCCTTTATGTTCACCGCTTGGGATTTCAATTTAAGAATCCCATTCATACATTATCCATCTCATCTACCTTTAACTAAAAAAACCATGGAAAATAACGGGTTTGATACCCAATTGGAGCACTCTTAGAGAAGGTTTATAACAACAACGAAAACTTTAGTAAAAATATTGCTAGTAGATGGTCATGATCTAATTTGTACTCTAGGAAAAGCCAGCTTAATCTGTTGTGGTTCCTTGTGATAATTAGCCTAAAAAGGACTTCATACAAAAGCAGTCCCAATCATTACCCTCATGACGGTCTGATCTGGACATTTACCAAGTCCTTAGATGTGAAATTGTCCAAGGAGAGGTTAATCTTACGTAAGAGATAAAAGTGAGATCGAGTCTGTAATCTAAGTCCATAAGCCGGAGGTGGACTCTGGTTAAGAAGCCACAAGCGGAAGAAGTGAAACGAAGATGACTTGATGCTCTCACCTCTCGAGTCTGTTTAACATGATGGCTGTTTTGATTGAAGAAGCAAAAATATCTGAATATGATGAGGACAACGCGTTTATCAGCATGCACAAGATACCGTACGACCCGTAGTTCTCACAACAGTATGCAATGCAAGAAACGCCACCCACGGTTCTGCACAAGTGAGTCAGCAGTTGCACCGTCACATCAGTATGCAGGCAACCTACAAACGTGACGCAAATTATTAAAAAATTAATTTGATGCGCTCACATGATTGGAGCGCGAGACCTGCGACTAAAGTAATTGGGCACAAATAAGTGCACTAAAAGTGAATAGTTGTATATAGTGCACATTAGAATTAATTTATTATACAATTAATTTATGTATAAACATATATGTATATGAATATATATATATATGGTATATCTTCGCTACCCGTGCGGGTAACTAAGATTCGCTACCCGTGCATCAGTTTTGTAATGGGAAGGTATGCATTTGTAATGAGACAATCCAAATTTGTAATGAGACGACCGAAATTGTAATACCAAGACTCGTTTTGTATTACATCGCTGTTACAGTAATAAATATATATTTATTACTGTAACAACGATGTAATACAAAATGAGTCTTTGTATTACAATTTCGGTCATCTCATTACAAATTTGGTTGTCTCATTACATATATGTGTGATCCCATTACAAAATTGATGCACGGGTAGCGAATCTTAGTTACCCGCACGGGTAGCGAAGATATACCCATATATATATATATATATATATATATATATATATATATATATATATATATATATATATATATATATATATTTGGGGAGGGGCACTTGCTCCTAGTTCCGCCCCTGTCTACAAACTATTCTTACAACAGTTTGCTAGCCCCACACAATAAACACACCAATCTCACATTACACGCTTGCATTGCGGACAACCAAACCAAATCACCTTACACCTCTTGTTACCTTCATTCTCTTCACCGCTTGGGATTTCAATTTAGGAATCTCATTCTTACATTATCCATCTTATCTACCTTTAGCTAAAAGAGCCATGGATGATTAAGGGTTTGATACCCAGTTGGAGCTCCTTGAGGAAAAATTTATAACAACAACTAAAGGTTTTCTGTTGTGACCGCTGAAAAAGTTTTAAATAAGAAAGAGAGAGAGAGAGACTGTCATGAACTTACCACAGTGGACCACTCGTAATACTATAAGATTTAGATAAAATACAATAAAGAAATTCTTATACACCAAAACCACAACACTAAAAAGTGAGAATAAAGAATGTCTAAAAAATTAGAGTAGTTTTTGCTATTGTTTTGGTCCTTCCTCTCTGATAGTCTAGTAAAGATATTCTCAGTACATGGTCACTGTTTAATTAATACTCTAGGAAAAGTCAGCTTAATCTATAGGGTTTCCTTATGATGAGTAACCAAAAACTGTTAGAAAAATAATGGAATTCCAAGATGTTGAAATAGAACGTGTAACATTTGTTCATGCCACGTGCATGCTATAAGACATACCAAAAATCCTTTGGCTTGAACAAAAAAGCCTTCTAGATCTACATCTAATATCATGACACCTAGAATGTAGGTGGATTTGCCTAAGTCCTTCATTGAGAAACCATTGCCAACCATATTAATACCCTTTTGTAGAGTTGAAACATCATTTTTCTTTAGTAGTCAATCATCCACCTACCACATGAGGAATATTGCATTCATCAATGTCCTAAGGGGCCGTTTGGATGCCGCATTCAAGATTACAACTGTATTCTCAAGTTTTAGGAGTCTAAATGCAACAAAGTGGAATGTCACTGTTTGGAAATTTCTTGTTTGGACTGGGTTTGCTTGCTTCCCACGCTGGGCTGATCTGGGAACCGGTGGACTGCTCGGTCCACCGAGTTGTATGCAGCAGACGAACCGGCATCCTTCGGGGATGTCAGTATGACAGGACGAATCAATGGCTAGGGCGAAGATTGGTCGAATCAGCTTGCTTATGGTAGGACGAGTATGGGGGATGTCAGTATAAACAATGACCAAAAAGTACCGCTGTAGGAAATAGATCCATAGGCGGAGCTGCGGAGGAAGGGTAGAGCAGGAACGGAGGAAGGAGGGACGGAGGTGGAGGGTGAATGGGAGGTGGCACAGCAGGGAGAGATGAACGGGGTAGGAGGACGTGATTCAGGAGAGAGGAAGGACAATTGGGGACAGGTCCTAGAAGCACCCTTGTCGCGGACATTCTAAATAACGCCGATCCTGGCATGATTCAGAACATGACATTTATTCACGTGAGACTACCAGTCCGGAAATACAGGTAACCGCCGATTACATCACTCAACTATCCAAACCATGTATTTATAATCGTTGGTACTTAGAATACCATCTTTAACTGCAATCCCCCCTCAAATGCAGCACGCAAACGACCCCTAATAATCACAAGTTTTGTCAAAATTCTAGATGGAGATAAACTCTTTGATGGATTCATCAAAATCTAGATTCTAGCATCAAATGCTTGCTACATCCATAGTTTGACCTTTGTAGTTTATAGACCTTTCTAACTTTATTTGTAGATTCCAATCCATCATGTATACATATTCAAGAAGTTTATCATTAAGGATATATGTTTCACATTAATCTTTCGAGTATCATGGTCATGATAAAATAAAATGGAAAGCATAATTGAGTGTACCTGACCATAGTGACTTGCAAGAAAGTTTCATCATTGTAAATACCTTAAACATTTTCGAAGCATTTTGCAACAAAATTCTATTTGTAGGATTGGACATTTTCATCAATGTCGATATTCTTCCTGGGTACCCACTTATAATTAAATCAAGATACTTACCATGTTTTAGTGCATCTATAGATTCCTTTAAGGAGATGGTTCATAGGATCCATGACCAACACTTTTTCTCATAAAGTAACGAGAATTGTAGATTTCCCTTGCTCAATGTGAGTCCTAATGGATCTACGAGCATGTGTTTTTAATGGTTTAGGAATGTCGCCACAAGTTGTAGCACCTTCCTATGTTTGTGTTGTAACATCCCAAAAATTCTACATGAAAATTTGAAAAGTCTTTAATAAAGTTATTCCTATTAAAAGATAACTTATGATCTTAATGTAAAAAGGCTTTTTCTTTTGAATCAATCATGTAAGGAAAATAAAAGAAAACCCAAACATCTTTTCTATTATTCATTAATGTATTTCAACTAATTCAAGATGATAGTAATTAGTTTCCCTTATTCTTTAGAATGTATATAAGAAAAAAAAAGCTAAATGATATTGAATTTGAAAATATAAATAGACAACTTGAATAAGAAGTTCTCATTTCTTTTCAACTTTTAATATAAAAGATAAATGGCATCATTTCTTTCTCTCTCCTCCAAGACATTTTTCCCCAAAAGGCATAAAAGGATACATAAGATAAATATTGAGTGAGTAATAATTATTCATCTTGGATATGGAATCAAGAGAATAATTAAGGAAAATTATTTCACATTATTTTTTCTTTTATTCATGATAATATTTTTTACAAAATTAAAGGACATAATATGTTCAAAATGGAAATCTTATTAGATATAAAGGATCTAGACTACTAGGTTGACCTATGGTCAAAGTTGGAAGTCATTATGAATTTGTTTGACCCTCTAAACAGATTAAAAAAGTTTCAATATAGTTTAGTCATGAATATATTTAAGGTATCCATTTGATGCATTGATTAAACACAAAGTCTTGTATTATCTCCACACTTCTTATATGCCTTTCCTTTTCAAGTGCACCATCCAACGGTCAGTTTCTTTTCTCTGTGATCCAATTACTCACCGGGTTGTTGTCTTCCCCGATTGGTTTGCAAGACATGAACCAGTTTCCAGCGATCCCCTTCCTCATTCCCTCTCTCTCACATCTCTCCACCCTATGTTGAGATTTCTTCACAAAAAAATCCTTGATTCTTTCTTGAATCCAACAAGACCTACCTCACCCTCCCACTGACCTAATGGATAAATGCCCAACTGGGGGCAGCGACCTCCTTGCCATCATGAATAACAAAACCATGTTCACCATAATAGTTGACTATATATCTACCCCATATCCAACGCCAGACCCATACATACTCTCCTCTACCATCAATTGCATCTCTAACACCCTGAGTCATCATCTCCAACCTACCTTTCATCTCCGACACACACCTCCCCATCCCAACTATCTCCATCACATTACACATAATTGATAACTCCAAACCCATTCAAGACCATTTGCCTTGAGTTTTTCATTATTTTCTAGCCTCAAGTTTCACCTGGTTGTGATACCCTTGAGCTACCTCTTATTTATCGATGACAGTCAGCACCAAACACCTCAATGATCCTCTAACCATGAAAGAATGGTGCACAAGTCGAAAGGACCTTGAAGAAGCATTCATGACTTTGGGTCTGCTTTTTTAGCACTACTTTATCAAATTTGTTTCAAGCTCCTCCTCCCCTACGTCTCACATTCTCTTGAAGAATTTTTGGGATGGGGTATCCTTTTCTCCTGCCGATTGTTGCTTTAGCATTTTGGCTCCTCATAACAGTAAACACCTCTCTATTTTCCTATTGATTTTAATGTGTTTTAGTATGTGGTTCTTCTTTGTCTTCGGCAACAATGGATGTACCATGATTTTGGTTCTTCAATGCACGTTAGAGCTCATATCTTGGCTCAATGGCTATGTTGGGATGTGAGGAACTCAGTGGAAGTCTCGTTATCTTGAGAAGGGATAAATTCCTCAAGGTTGATCGAAGATCTCAGGCCTCTGTGAAGTTACATGGATCCGAGTGCAAAGCGGGAGAAGGGAAATGGTAGAGTTACCCTAATACCCACACTAGTTTAAATAGAGGATCTGTGTTACAAGGCTTTTTGGGAAATTTTTGCACACACTTTTGTTTTTGAGACAAGCGACTTTGATTTTTATTGAACGATGTATTTGCCTTGATAGTTCAACTTAATGTTATGCATGCCCCTTGGTTATCAATCTTAGCGTCCTTTGTTTACATCAATTATATCTTCGGATTTAATCATTGCCACACTATAGTTACTTGATTTCTGATTCATCCATAGTGCAAAATTCATAGAAGTTGCATATGATCTCAAAAAGACATGTAAAAATATGCATTGGAAAGGTAATTTTAGGATCTATTGATCTATCCTATTTTGAAAACCATGATCTCTATGCTCTGACTCCCCAATACTCCAATAATAAAAATTAGGGCTTAATGACCCTAAACTAATGTACATAACATATGATCCATATCTAGTATAGGTGTTTAAGGGATCAATCAAGTAAGAGGACTTGACATAAGGTGGTTTGCTAAAGGTAAGCAGGCTATGCTTCTTGTCACAATTAAACATCAATTGTTTGGATGTTTACTTTCAGAATTATGCACAATAGTATGTCCCATCTAATTTATGAATGTCTTCATAATTGACTTCATGTATATATATCAATGAATGGTTGTTGACCTACTTATGGTCTATTGTAAAACACCAAATATAACCATGACTTATGATGAATGCATTATGCTCAACGAGGGAGAAATCCCAATTTCGTCTAATGTGAGAAATCCCATTAGGACATTATAAGGGACCAATCTTGTTGTGGTCAAGATTTACATCAAAGACAATAATGAGTAAGTCAAGTTCTAAGATAAAGATAAAACTAAAGGAATTGGTTAAGTTTTTATATGCACTTCGATCATGGAGCCTGTAGTTTGGAGTGGGCTTTCCTAGAATTATGGGCTTTCCTAGCAATCGTGGGATCCTTTGGGGCACTAAGAGAGGCATTATATATTATATCCAATTCATCATGTTTAGAATGTTCAAAGAATGTTTAAGTTAATCAATTATCAAGTTTATTTCATGTCAAAATTATATCTACTTTTTGTTTTATAATGTGCCAAGTGTCGGTCACTTATGTTGATTTTCTTTTGCATGTCGGGAATACAATGTCCCCAAGATTTGAAGCAAGTGAAGAATAGAAGGATAAGAAAGGACTAGAAGACACTGAAGCTTGACCTAGTAGGGTTCCATTTGACAATTGGATCCTATCTTTTAGACACCGTTCATGTCATGCCTTAGTTATGTGAGCAAATTTTGTCTTAAAAGATTTAGATCTAAATACAAACAAATTGTAGTAATTCCTATGTACGAATCTGTTTCAAATCAATGAATAGTGAAAATTTATTATTGTCTACGTTTATCCTATGTGTGATGTTCCTCCAATGTTGAATACCGCATGTTATGAAAAATAATCGAGGAATGATTCTTCTACCATGTGTAAAAGTTGGAGGGGCATCACAATATGGTATCAGAGCAAATAGGTAGATGTCCATTAGGAAAACACAACTCACATCATCACCCAAGAATGAATGTATGAAATTTGGATGTTGGAAAGGACTCCCGAGAAAAGATTTTAGGTCCAAGAATGACTAGAGTCCTCACCCGTAGAAGTGACATACATGGTAAGGATAGAGTTTTACCTAGTTAGATCTCAAACATCATCCAAATCCTAGCTAGTCATGTTCGCTATATTCTCAACAGTTATGACCAGCCAATTGAGAGTTGAAGAGGGATGTCATAAGAAAAAGACTTGTGATGCATCATCTCCTTGATTACTAGTTCATGTGGTATGGGACATATGTATTAGTAGGTTGGTGATGAACAATATACAAGATTCAACATCTCTAAGTATGTGTCTGATCAACATATGGTGAGAAATGTAATATATACCAAAAGACCTAAGATTAGGTAGTTATCTAAACCTAATAAAAGAATGCCATGACAAGTGAAGTTTTATGCCCTATTTATAGAGAAGGATTTTGTTTCATATACCCTAAGTACTAGTTAAGAAAAAAACTAAGATAATAGTTAATCCATGTTTACATAAATCTATTGTGAAACTTAGGTTTCATATATATTAGATATCCTTTTTCATGTAGAAAAATGAATCTAAGTGACCCTTGAGTGGTTAATTATCAATAACTAAAGAAGTTAAAGGTGGGTAGTAACCTACATATGATTTTGAGGAAGATATTTATGTTGAGGTAGGAAGAATTGTAACATCCCAAAAATTTAATGTGAAATTTTATAAACCATTAGTAAAGTATCTCCTGATAAAATATTTATGAACTTAACCTAAGAAGTTCTTTTCTTTTAGAACAATGATGTAAGGAAAATAAACAAAACCAAAAACATCTTTTCTATTATGCAGTATTGTGTTTTAACTAATTCAAAGATGATACTAATTAGTTCCCCATATTCTTTAGAATGTATAACAGAGATAAAGAGAAAGGTAAAGAGCATGGAATTCGAAAATGTGATACATAAATTGAATAAAAAGTTTTCTTTTCTTTTTAGATTTTAACACGAACGAATAATGACATCATTCTCTTTCTTTCTCTCTCCTCCATGACAATTTTTCCCAAAAGGCATAAAAGGATAAATAAGTTAAATATTAAGAGAGTGATAATTTTCATATCAGTTGAACTCAATAAAATAATCAAGGAAGATTATTTCACATATCTTATCTTTTATTTAAGATGATGACTTTTAATGAATTAATAGATAAATCTTATTGGATAGGACAGAACTAGACTACTTAGTTAACTTATGATAAAAGTTTGAAGTTATTATGACTTTGTTTGACCCTCTAAACCAATTAGGAAAGTTTCTATATAGTTTAATCAAGAATGTAATCAAAGTATCCATTTAATGCATTGATGAAACACAAAGTCTTATATTATCTATGTTTTTTTATACCTTCCCTTTTCACACATGCCATCCAATGACTAGTTTCTTTTCTCCACAATCCAATGTCTCTTTGATTATCTTCTTCTCCGATTTGTTTGCAAGACCTAAACTAGTTTCCAATTTTCCCCTTCCTTGATCCCTCTCTCCCTCATCTCTCCACCCCCTGCCAAGATTGTTTTGCCAATGAATCCACTATTATTTCACAAATATGTCAAGATCTAGCTCACCCTCCCTCGTGACCAAATAGAGAAATGCCCAACTAGTGACGGAGACCTCCTTATCATCATGAATACACAAAGCCACGTTCACCACATCAGACGACTATATATCTACCCCATATCCAATGTCAAACCCATAGGTACTCTCCTCTACCATCAATTACATCTCTAACACCTTGAGTCATCATTTCCAACCCAGCATGCACCTCTAGCAAACAACTCATCACCCTAGCTATCTCAGTCATCTTTCAAACAATTGATAACTCCAAAAGCATTCAGGACTGTTTCACTTAAGTTTGCCATCATTTTCTCTCCTCAAATTTCACCTAGTCGTGCTACACTTGAGCTACCTATTGGTCATCAACAACAGTCATCACCAAGGCACCCAATGACCCTCTAACCATAAACTAATGATGCATAGGTCAAAATGACATCGAAGAAGCATACTTGGATTTAGGTTTTCCTTTCTGAGCACTTCTTTAAAGAATTTGTTTCTATCTCCTCCTCCCCTGTGTATCACCTTCTCTTTATGGATTTTTTTGATGGGATATCCTTTTCTCCCTGTAATTGTTGCTTCATCCTCTCTAGATCCTCATAATTGTATCTACCTCTTTTTTTTCCTTGCAACTTTAGTGTATTCTAGTATCTAGTTCTTCTATATCTTCGACAACCATGAATGTACCATGTAGTTTGGTCCTCTAATGGACACCAGAGCCCATATCTTGTCTTAATGGATCTATTGGGATGAGGGGAACTCACTATTAGTCTTGGTAGCTTGAGAAGGACTCAACTCCTCAAGGTTGATCGAAGATCTTAGGCCTCTGTGAAGCTACATGGACCAAGGAGAAGAGAAGAAAAAGGGCAAGTGTAGAGTTACCCCAATACCCAAACTGATTTAATTAGAGGAGTTATATTATAAGGGTATTTAGGACTTCTCATGCACACTTTTGTTTGTGAGACACGTGACTTCAATTTTTTATTGAATGGTGTATTTGTCCTTACAAGTTTAATCATTGTAACGCACGTCCATGGGTTATTGGTCATTGCTCCCTCTATTTATGTCAGTTTAATTTTTCGATTTAATAGGTGTCATTCTATAGTTTCTTTATTTCTGATTGGTCTATAGTTCAAAATTCATAGAAATATGATCTCAGAAAAATATGGAAAATATGCTTTGGAAATATATTTTTGTGATTTATCTATATATCTTGTTTTTGAACCATGATTTCGATACTCAAACTCATTAATTCTCCAATAACCAAAATTAGGGTTTAATGATCCTAAACTAATGTATATATTATATCATTAATCACCCTTACATGTGTTTAAGGGATCAATCAAGTCAAAAGACTTGACAGAAGGTGGTTTGTTCAAGGTAAGTGTCCATACTTCTTGGCACAATTAAACTTCAATTATTCGCATGTTTACTTCTAGGATTATGCATAATTGTATGTCTCATAAAATTTATGAATGTCTTCCTAATTGACTTCATGTATAGATATCACTACGTGGTTGTTTGCCTACTTATGGTCTATTGTACAATCCTAACTATGACTATGACTTATGATTAATGAACCATGCTCAAGGAGGGAGAAATCCCATTTTAGTTTAGGGGAGAAATACCAATTCTGAATTATGAGAGATGAATCCTATTATGGTCAAGATTGATTAACAAAATAATGATTAAGTCAAGTTATAAGATAATGATCAAACTTAATAAGTCGAATAATTTTTATGTGCACCTCAATCATGGACCTTTATAGGTCATTATGGGATTTCCTAGAAATCATGATATCCTTTGGGGAACTAAGAGAGGAAATATATATATTATCTTATCCATTTCATCACATTCAAAATGTTCAAAATATGTTTAATTTAATCCATAGTCAAGTCTATTTCATGTAAATTTTGTATTTACTTTATAATGTATAATGTGCCAAGTACCACATACTTATGTTGATGCTTGTTTTTCATGGATGGGGACGTGATGTCCCTATGTTTTAGAGCAAGTGAATAATAGAAGGTTAAGTAAGGACTATAAGACTTTGAATATTAACCTAGTGAGGTGCCATCTACCAAGCTAATTCTATCTTTTAGATAAATTTCATGTCATGCCTTAGTTATGTTAGCCAAGTTTGGCTTAGTAAATATAGTTATCAGGACGAACAAGTTGTCATAATTGCTATGCATGAATTTATTTCAAAAAATGTATAGTGATTATCTATTTGTTTTCTATGTTTATCATATTTTTGATCTTCCCCCAATCCTGAGTAACCCATGTTATGGAAAACAATGGAGGAATGCTTCTGCTGCCATGTGTAAAACAAGGAGGGGTGTCACACTATGGTATCATAACAATTAGGTAGATGGCCACTAGGAAAATTCAACTCACATAGTCACCATTGAATAAAAATATGAAATGTTGGAATAAGAATGGACTCCCAAGAAAGATATCATGCCCTAGAATGACTAGAGTCCTCACCCATACAAGTGATATACATGATAAGTATAGAGTGGCACCTAGTTATATCTCAAGTATTAGCCTAATCCTAGCTAATGACATGTCCTCTATATTCTCAATGGTTGTAGCCAACCATTTGATAGACAAAGAGGGATGTCATAACCATAAGACTTATGATGCATCATCTCCCTTCTTACTAGTTTATGTGGGACATTTGTACTAATAGGTTGGAGATGAATATCACGACAAGATCCAACATCCCCAGGTATGTTCCTGATCACTACATATCAAGAAATGGAGGTTATATTGAGGATTAGGTAGTTATCTAAACCTGGTGATAGGAATCCATGATAAGGTCACGTTTTATGCCCTAAGTATAGAGAAGGATTTTGTTCATACACCCTAAGTATAAGTTGAGGAAAAAACAATGTAATAGTTAATCCATGATCACATTAATATGTTGTGAAACATAGGTGCCATATATGTTACATATCTCTTTTCATGCAAAACTATGAGCCGAAGTAGACTTCAAATTGTTAGCTATCATTAACTAAAGAGGTAAGTGAAATCCTAAAGTGGGTAATAATCTAAACATAATTTCAAGGTAAAAATTAATTGAAAGGTGATCATAATTGTAACAATCCAAAAACTCTATGTGAAAACTATAAAAATGTTGTTATATCCTCAATTTTTGTAAAATTGATCAATACAAATATAAATCCTGATTTGATAAATAATATTCTCCATTGGTATTATTGGTAGAATAAGAATGTTAATCACCTTTGCGGTATGAGTGCTTGTGGCACAAGTTAAATAAATGAAAAGAATTTATTCATGAATAAATATTAATGGTTTTTTCATATGCTAAATGGAATAATTTTTATGTTTTCATGGAAAATAAAATACATGGTGTTTTTAATAATTGAAAGAGTAATTATCTAGACAAGATTGGCAACACAATGGTTTATTATTAAATGAGAATAATTTTATCTTAACATGTAAATAATCTTGATAAGAAAGAGACTTCAAAAATTTGGGATTAAAGAACATTCCATAACATAATGATAATTGTTTTATGAGAAAGTCTTAAATGAGAAAGACATCCCAATAAGTCTTAATTAATAAATATAAGTTGGAGAGTACATTGGGGAGTTTCCTCGAACTAAAGATGATTAATTTGGACATATATTATCAAGAAGAGGTTTTTCCAAAAGTAACTCAAAGACCAAATATAAGTTGGAAAAATATCAATTGTCTTCCCTTTTATGACCGATGGTACCAAATCCAAGTATCAAATGGGAATGTGGTGGTGACTTTTCATAACCATCAGATATATGATGATAAAATCAAGACTTTTGATATTAAGGGAATATGTTTCCTTTCCTAGTTAGTGTTGAGTGGTTGGATAAAGATAAAAGGATGTCCTTTTATGAATATTTATTAGCTATACACCTTCAATACCTACTCCTAACCCACAATTCTCTCCCTCTTAACTGGGGTTGTATGAATAGGAAACTTGAGACTTCTTTAGATTTAGTCCCTGAGTATCACAACCGATAGGAGAAGACCATAGGCCTGCCACCATCTCCCTCTATTTCTCTTCTTGTAGAAACCATTAGGGTTTCAATTAAAGGTCTATATATACATAAGGAAACCCTATCATTCCTCGTCTGATCATAATATCCAGACTTGGGTAGAGGGAGGCAAATATGAACCTCAAGTCATGTTGATGAGATCCATGGTACGTCGAAGTGAGGAGGACCATGATCCTTATTCCCAGTCAGACACAATAGTGTATCCATCTTCAACATCATTGTACTCTTCCTGGTCTGGTAGTCTTGGGCTCATCAGCTACAAAGGTCTGTAACCTTTGATTTAGCTAGCATCCCACAACCTTGAGTCTTCCTTGCCCCAACCATCTCAGTCTGGCCTTGCATCCTACCAACCCCAGGGGAGGTGCGCAAGAGGTCTACAACCATGGATCATCCTTGTGGAGGGTAGGTGCAGAGGAGGCAGTGAGGAGTACATGCCCCATGGCATCATCACAGACCTCACGACATGGTGACGGTGGCATCTGTCTGTAGGTGAGAGACTAATAAAGAAATAGAGAGTAGAGAGGAATGTGGAAGAAAAGCTATGGGGGAGGGATGGTGGTGGGAGTTCTGCCTCCTGTAGCCTCACTAAAGTTAGCATCAGGTAGAGAAGATATGGGTAGAGACGCTGCGTCGGGTGGAGATGTTGCATCGGGCGAGAACTAGGAGAAGAAAAAAGAGTCAAAAGACTCTTCTGCCCCAGTCTGTGTGTACCAGACTGAAGGGCAGAGAAGTCTTTTCCCCTGATCATGAGCCAAACCTTTTATACTAAAAGGTAATTATGTCTTGCTAATGTGGCAGTTCTTGATCGACCCAATCAATTTTATTTTGCAAAAACCATAACTAATTATCAATATGTTGGATTGAAACAAACAACATAATAAAATTGATCATAATAACACAAGGAATACAAAGACAGTAGTTTTAGAGTCCAATTATGCTTCCAATTACAAAAGTAGTGAAAGTATGAATTGAAGTGGTGATTAACGCATTTAAACCCTATACTTCTATAAAAAGGTGATCAAATATGTTAAAAATTATTTCTTTTTCATAATAACTAATATTATTGAATAAGATGAGAAATCAAGATGACCAAGATAAGGATGATGATAATTGGTGTTTCTAAGGTGGTTAACCATACATGTCAATGATTAGGGTTAAATATCACATCTTACAATATTATTAGGGAACATAATTAGATCCATATTCACAATATAACAATATGGAAGATTTCATCATCATGATTACATATAATATGAATTAGTATTCTTAATGCCATTAGATCAATAAACATGGGAATTAGAGTATCAAACTTGACTCTAATGATAACCTGATAACAAGGAAACCTAAACCCTAGATTAGGACTCGAGTAGGGTTTAATCTAATTAATGTGATCAATATGACTGGTGAAACTTTAGGATTTATATACATGAAAATTGCTTGATTTTCCTACTTGATTGGATAATATGCTTATAGAATGTTTGCATAATGTGCATGTCACACCATAAAGGTATATGGTTACGCCTAAGAATAATCACACTTAATATGTCAGAATTTTTTTAGTGTTCCTTGAGGATTGAATAATTATATTATTGGATGTTTATTTTGTTCCATTCAATAATAATTCCATCACAAATATAAAATAAAACAAAGATTGTGTGAAGAAAATGTCGGTTTCTATTTGCAAATATCTGTTGAAATATATGTTGTTATTTCTTGCACATTCTGGATGCACCCCACATGCCATTATGGCAACATACTAATCACATATTTGTTTCATGCCATATTAGGTATAAACTGACATACATGATAAAGGACATGAAGATACAGATGGAAAATACATGAAGGCACTAAAGTTATCAAAAGGAGGATTAGCTACTTATTTCTTCTCAAATGTAAAATATTGAGGATAGAAATTTCATGTAAGCATCTTGTATATAATCTTTTGAAATCAATGAAATTATCCGCTATTTTATATATTTTGATCAAAAATGGGATCTTTGGATAATTTTTGTAGGTAATGTCTCTCATCTTTTTGTCCTTCCTTAACTAGGGGTTTCTAAGAAGTGACATCATTACATTTGGTACCAGAGTGACAAATTTTTCAAACAATATTTAATAGTTTATAATTTCAAGTAATTTGTAAAAATATGAGGGAATTAGTAGGGAATTTCCTAAATATGATGGTGTCTAGAACGTACCATGACCTGGGGGCTAGCAAAAGTTTCCTCTACACCGCTAGTCGGCTTACGAGGACTCACGGGCCCAGGCATCTTGCCTGGACAAAGTCGGATGATTTTGCCTGAAGATACCTTTAGGTTTTCTCCTCATCTTAATTCATCCACTTCTCATCCACTTTCTTGATAAAGGAACTTCTCTCCTCATCTTGAAGTTAGGGTTTTTTAGAAGAAGTAGGATTAAGGTATCCTCCACCAAACCCTTGGGAAGGGTAGAGTCATAAGCCAATCCTAAGGTCAAGTAGGGTGTATTAAAGGTACATAGGACTGATGGGATTAGGAGTTGACTGTGCCCTGAATGCATAAGACCATGTGGTTGGGAAGTAACAACTAAGTTTGCCCAAGGTCCATGACTCAGGTGATTAGCTACCTTCATGACGATCATGTGGCCTAATGGGTGAATGTGTGATTCACTCCCTAGATGCATAAAGATGAGATCACTCCAAAAGTACCTATACCCCTAGAGACCTCAAGGGAGTAGTAAAGGCTCATAATATATGAGGTGTAACAGTAAGAGATACAAATAAGTCATATAAAAATGAAAGCTTAAATTGAAGTGTGCACAACTTTGAGAGTGGGGAACACACTTGAATTCATGAAATATAAGAATATCAAGAAATCACAAATTATGTATGGTTTAGAGTCATATTGATAATGATTCAACCTAAAATATGAAATTAAAGAATGACGTGTGAAGGCACCACCTCTACTTTTTGAATGGGTTGAACTTTGTATTTGGACTACAGCCAAATATTCATTTCATCTCATTATGAGTGAGAGATATTGGGTGGACACATGTTATTATTAAAACTAACATATGAGAATGAATACCTTAAGTTGATTTTAATGACATGACATAGGGTTGGAGGTGTTACCTCCCCCTTATATTGAAATAATAAATGAACAATAGGTTGAAAACCTAGGTGAGTGTAATTCTCTAAGTGAAACTGAAATCACAGAAATGAAGATGTAATCATTAAGATATATATCATGTAAAGATGTGGATATACCTTGAATTGGACTTAAATACCAATCCTAGTAATAATGTGAGGAATTTGCATATCAATAAAAGATGTTAAGGATATCTAAGTAGGGTTGGTAACCCTAAGGCTTGAAACTAAGATGAGTTATATTTCATCTTATGCTTGTCATGGTTTGAATTTTGGGGACAAAATTCCTTTTAAGGAGTGGTGAAAATTGTATTGCAGAATAATAACAACAAAAACAACCAGAACCTGAGGCAACCGCCAGCGGAGAGGAGGAATGGGAGAGTGTTTGCTCTCAATGTTGAGGAAGAAGGAGAAGATAATGAAGTTATTGAATGTACCTTGCATCTTAATATGCATCCTATAAAGGCACTATTTGATTCTTTCTCATCCAATACCTTCATATCATGTCAGCTTGCTTCTATGTTAGAAATAGAATCTGAGTATATGGATCATATAGTAGATGTAAAAACCCCTAGTGGTAAGATCTTCTCTTCATATCTCCAAACTCCAACCATGGACCTCTGTATATCTGGTATAATGTTTCCCTCAGATTTCATCTTGCTCGACATGACCGTCTTTGATGTCATCTTGGGAATGGATTGGTTGAAGAGGTACAAAGCTATTTTGTTTTGTGAAAAATCAAAGGTTAGTTTGTCACATCCTATTGAGGGAAGATTGTGTGTCAAGGGTAGGAAGCGAGAAGATTGGAAATTTGTTATTTCTGCCATCAAAGCCGAAAAGCTAGTCTCATAAGGGTGTAGAGCTTTCTTAGCCTCTATAGTCCTCGAGGTTACACCTCCTTCTCTCGACCACATAGATGTGGTGAAGGACTTCTCGAACGTCTTTCCCGAGGAGTTACCTGGTTTGCCACCAACTCAGGAGGTGGAGTTCTCCATCGAGCTTGTACCCGGAACTTCACCAATATCGAAGCCACCTTACCGCTTGGCCCCTGCCGAGCTTGCCGAACTGAAGAAGCAGCTAGATGCGCTTCTCAACATGGGCTTCATCCACCCCAGTGTTTCACCCTGGGGAGCCCATGTCATTTTCGTAAATAAGAAGGATGGTTCGATGCGGATGTGTATGGACTACCGCATGCTTAACCAAGTGACGGTGAAGAATTGTTATCCTTTGCCTCGCATCGATAACTTGTTCGACCAACTAAAGTCAGCCACTGTGTTCTCCAAGATGGATCTACGAAGTGGCTACTACCAGATGCACATGAAGGATAATGATGTACTAAAGACGGCGTTCAGAACTCGCTATGGGCATTAAGAATTCATGGTCATGCCTTTCGGCTTGACAAATGCCCCTGCTGCCGTCATGGACTTGATGAACTGAGTGTTCCACCCATATCTTGACAAGGTTGTGGTGGTGTTTATCGATGACGTTTTGGTTTATTCTGAGACATTAGAACAATATCACGATCATCTGCGGATTGTACTCAACACACTACGACAAAATCAACTCTATGCAAAATTCTCAAAGTGTGAGTTCTGGATGAAGGAAGTGATGTTTCTGGGTCATGTGATTTCTGTCAGACATATAGTTGTTGATTTTGCAAAGGTAGAAGTTGTGACCAAGTGGAAAGCTCCAAAGAATCCCTCAGAGATCTGTAGTTTCCTTGGCTTAGCAGGTTACTATTGAAAGTTTATCAAGAACTTCTATGAGTTGGCCTTGCTTTTAACCAAGCTGACACGAAAGAAGGTCAAGTTCTCTTGGTCACCAGAATGTGAGAATAGTTTTCAAAAGCTGAAGAAGAGCCTGACTTCTGCTCCCGTGCATGCTTTTCCTGTTGAGGGCATACCCTATGTCATCTACACCGATGCATCCAGATAAGGCTTAGGGTGTGTTTTGATGCAAGACGGAAAGGTGATCGCCTATGCTTCTCGACAGTTGAAACCTAATGAAGCTAATTGGCCTACACATGATTTGGAGCTTGCTGCCATAGTTCATGCTTTGAAGATCTGGCGACACTATTTCTATGGTGAAAAGTTTGAAGTCTTTTCTGATCACAAGAGTCTGAGATATCTGTTGACTCAAAAGGATATGAACTTGTGACAACGTAGGTGGATGGAATATCTTAAAGATTATGATTTCACCATTACCTATCATCCTGGTAAAGCGAATGTTGTAGCTGATGCTTTAAGTCGCAAGAAGGATGTTGTTTGTGCTTCTTTGAGATGTTCAGTATGGGAAAACCTTGAACACGTGGCTAGATGGAGACCTTAGCCTGTTGAATCAGTGGATGAAGACAAGTTGTGTGTTCATATGGACAGATTGACCATTACACCAACCTAGATCTCAGAAGTCGTGGCTGCACAGTTGGAGAGTTCTGAGCTTGAGGAGATGAAAGCTTTAACTGAGAAACCGCAATCTGACTTCTCTATCGGAGTGGATGGTGTTATCCGCTTCAAACAAAGGTTGTGGATTCCTAATGTTGGTGATCTGAGACAGAAGGTTCTGAGTGAAGCTCATGGGTCCAAGTACACTATTCATCCTGGCACAACAAAGATGTATAAGGACTTACAACGAAGCTTTTGGTGAAAGAACATGAAGAATGATATAGCTCTATTCGTCACGAAGTGCTTGACATGTCAACAAGTCAAGATCGAACATCAACGACCTGGTGGTCTTCTTTACCCTCTTGAAATTCCAGAATGGAAGTGGGAGAAAATCATAATGGACTTCGTTACTAGTTTCCCCAAGTCCAAGAAAGGTTATGATGTTGTTTGGGTGGTTATTGACCGACTTACAAAATCTGCTCATTTCTTGCCTTTCAAAACCAATTAAAAAGTTGCAGATATGGCTCAGTTGTACGTTGAGTGGATCGTACGCCTACATGGAGTACCTGAGGTAATAGTTTCTGATCATGACCCAAAGTTTACTTCTCGTTTATGGGGTCAGATTCAGGAGGAGATGGGTACTAACTTGTGTTTCAGTACTTCTTACCACCCACAGACTGATGGTCAATCTGAGAGAACAGTTCAGATTCTAGAGGACTTGCTTCATGCTTGTGTGATGGATTGGGGTGGTGCATGGGATCGACATCTGCCATTAGTTGAGTTTGCTTACAATAATAGCTACCAAGCTAGTATTGGTATGCCACCTTTTGAAGCTCTCTATGGTAGACCATGTCGTTCACCTTTGCATTGGGATGATGTCAGTGAACGTTCTCTAGTGAAGACCGATGACATGCAAATGATGATAGAAAAGGTGCAGTTGATAAAGAAATGCATGAAAGCTGCTCAAGACCGACAAAAGATGTATGCTGACAAGAAGAGGTCCGATGTTAACTTCCTAGTGGGTGACTATGCATTTCTGAAGATCAAGCCTATCCATTCTATTGCTAGATCTAAAGTTAAAGGCAAGTTGAGTCCCCGCTATGTTGGACCATTTGAAATCTTAGATAAGGTTGGAGACTGTGCATACCACTTAGCCTTACCTCCTTCCTATGATAAGATTCATAATGTGTTCCATGTCTCTGTGCTGAAGAAGTATGTGAAAGACTCATCTCATGTTCTTACCGTTGAGCCTTTGGAGATACATGAGAATCTAATCTATGAAGAGCTACCTGTGAAGATTCTTGACTCCAGAGTAAAGTAGCTAAAGAACAAAGAGATTGAGCTGGTAAAATTTTTGTGGAAATATCATGGTATGGAAGAAACCACTTGGGAGTTGAGAGATGAAATGTTACGTACTCACCCTTCTCTTTTTGCTTGAGATTTCGAGGATAAAATCCTTTTAAAGGGGTGGAGTGTTGTAACATAATGAATCTTAGATGTAATCTCCATGTAAAACTTTTTCCCAAGTTTCCCTCTCATTTCTATCCTTTATGTCATTTATGTTTAATTAGTGGAAATTATAGTGGTTTAGTGAACATTTATTCACCAATTGTACCAATATAAGGGTTTATGTACAAATACCTCAGTGAAAACTTAATTACCATAATTAAGTGCTATAAACCTTAATCTAACTTTTTGATATGATTTGAAAACATAAAATGAGGCTTAGTTTCAAATTTGGTTTGATTTGGATGGTGTTTGTGCAAGTTATGCAATTTTAGGTACATTCTGGACTTTTATGCAATTTACCCAATTGGGAGGTTTTCTTTGCAAATTACCAACTGAATTTTAATAATTATATATTCCATTACGGTTAAAGAGATTTGAAACCATTGGAGAACCTAGTTTCACCTTGGTTTGATGGTATTTCTTTCCAAGAGCATTATAGGGATTACCCTCTTTATAAAGATGCTTATCCTTAAAAGCTATCAACCATTGAGGTTATTTCTTTCTTGAAAAACGGTGGAGATGGCCTAGAATAATATATGGGCTCTTAGAACCGACTTTTTATATACATGAAGCCTCTATGAGTTATCCTCTTGCATGGCCATCAATCCCTAGGCTAAAGACACATGGAAAGTCCCTTAAGACTCCTCATGCTTCACCTCTTTCTATATATAGCCATGTATACCCCTTCCCAACTCACAATTTGAAAACTCTTGCTCTCCTTTTATTTCCTATAGCTTAGATAATAGTTCCTTCTGTATTTGGCCACGAAGTTGCTTCCCCAAGGTAATAGAGGGAGCCTACCTTGGTGAAGAAGGCCCCTAGGGCTTCCAAATTGCTCTATTAGGGTTTCTAAAGCTCCTCCTTGGTAATTTCGACCAAAACTAGTAAGTTTCCTCCCTTAATTCCCTATTTTCATACTGATAGTCTTACTTACACCTTCTTCTAGGTCGGAATAATGACCATACATGGTAAAACTCCACCTAAAACCCTAAAACATGTCATCTCCTTGCTCTTTTGCTAGGATTTGCACCTCTAAAGTGGAGAAGGTGATCTTTGCTCAAGAAAGGAGCTTGGCTTGGAGCAACTAGACCTTCTAATCTCGGAATCCTTTATGTTTGAACCTTATTATCTTCCTAGAGGCAAGTTTGGTTAACACCCTTCTCATATATTGCTTAGTACATGCTTAAAACTCATGCTTTTATGTTAAAAAACGACAATTTCCATCTCTTTTAGCATGCTCATCTAAGGTTTTGATTTCTAGCTGTTTTACCTTCTCTAGAAGTTCTAGTTTGGTTACCTATGCAACTTAAAACCTGATCTTGGTCGAATGGTGTTTTCTCCCTCTCCCTCTCTCTTTAATTATCTCGATCGGTTTGATGATGTGGCAATTTCCTATTGGTCAGTATTGCAAAATTCATATCTTCTAAAGCGCTTATCCAAATTTGACAAATAAATATGTTTTGGAATTGGAAAATTAATCTATATCTAATAAAAATATTTTCAAGGTCTGATTTCATGGTTTGACGAAGGGTGATTTTTGTAAAACGAATTTAATGCATAAAAACCATAAAAATTACATCTTAATAATCATAACTCCAAAATTAACATAAATATATGTTTTCTTGATAAGGAAAATCTAATAAGTTTATTGATGATGTTTTAAGAGTCTAAATACGAATTTTTCTAAAAAGCTCTAAAAATAGGGTTTCTATATATTAATGTGCACTATGTACTCTAATACATGTTAATACATTGAAAATAGGTAAAGTGGAACTTGGACTCAATTAAAGTGGTGAAAGTTAGTAACTGATATCAGTAAGAGAGGTATGTGAATTCCTTACACCCTATGTTGGGATAATTGCAACCCAACCCTATATTTCCCTAATGAGGCTTAAATGAACCCTAAATATCCTATTCTTGAATCCTAATGTTGTTCATGCCTCAAATTAGATTATATTTTCTTCTTGTTTGGGTCTTATACCCCACTGTCATGCTTATTGAATATTATGACTACTCTTGCCATGACTACTTTTCTAGCATGTGGATTTATGTTCTATTTAATTTACAGTAGCGGTACTTATGTACAACCACCCACAGAGGGCATGTAAATAATTGCCCTGGGGAATGTCTTATTCTCCCCATAATATTATAGGTGACTGAGAATGTCTTATTCTCCCCTCACCTAAGGTTGGAGGTCTGGTAGATGCCTCAACCCTACTTAGTTAGGTAGACATAATTATATTACATGCAAATCCTTTTTGATATAATTGTTAATGGCAAGTTTCTTTTGAATATAGCCTCATACTCTTGTTATCTTCATTATATGATGAACCCTAGCCTTTTTTTGTTGTACTTATCTTGATATCCTAGATTAGTTTTGTGACACATGCCTTGTTTTCTTTCCCCTTTTGCTGGGTGTTTTCCCAACCACCCAGGTGCTGGTACTGAGCAAGGAGGACAAGTTTGAAGGAATTCATCTCAGGAGTAGATCTAAAACTATCTGAAAGGATGTCTAGGTTGCTATAGCTAGATCCTTTTCTCTTATCTTTTTCTTTTGAGAACAACCATGTAATGAACAATCAAAAGCCATGTAATAGGCTTAGTTCTTTTATTTCTGCTGCTATTGACATTTTGTAATGTATCTGGTGCATGCTTATTTACTTGGAATATTATACATGCATCCCTCAATATATTTTGTCTTTCTAAAAAGATGGATGTTTTGTACTTCCTTTAAATTTTAGTAAGGAGGTGATCTCACTTCTTTACAGAGGAGGTGTTGTTTCTTGGAGGTCTAATAAATAGGCCATTTGTCTCAGTCTACTTTTGAGACATAATTGTGTGGTTTAGATGAAACTTGATTGGAAGATGAATAACTACATGGACTTATGTCCAATTTATCTATGGTAAAGAAGATGCTTCCTCAATTTTAGTTCACTGTGACAATAGTACAATCATTCCTAAGATAAAGTGTTACAAGTAAAATAAAAAACATCATAGACACATACAAGTTAGACTCATGCCTATAAGGGAATTAGTGTCTGACAGGTTCAAGGATATGGACTACATCAGTATCAAAGATAATATAGTTGGTGCTTTTAGTAAAGGTCTTAACCTGGCCTTAGTGGAGAAATCTAGGTTGACGATGGGACTAAAACCTCTTGAGATTTGCAGGCAGTAGCAGTCCAAACCAAAAGAGTGGACATCCTACATAATGGGTTCAATGTGGTTAACAAGCTATTGGGTGAATCATATGAAAAAATATATTTTTATTGATACTTCTTGCATCTCTGTGTCTATCCCCTGGTAAACCTATTAGTGTCTTGAGTGCAAGTAAGTAATATATTAGTTTTTGAATGGTGTTAAGTCTTAGGACATGATATTAGAAGTATATCCTTGGAAACTCCAACTAAATCATTGATGTTTTGTAGGATGTAGAAAGGGATTTGAGTTATTCCCTGATATCAATCATAATATGCTTGTTGGATATATGGCCTTAATGCATCATATTTTTTTCTTCCATGTATTTATTGTATTATTACCAACCAATACTATTGCACACAAATTTCAAATTTAAGACTTTTGTTCACCTAGTTCTGGTGGAAGTATAACTCAGGTAGATTTAAATCAAAAGGTATTAGCTGAAAGCACAATATAGAGGACTGAATGGTAGAGAATACTATATATTGGACTTTGTCTGGGATTTTTGGATCTATATATTGATGCTAGCCATTTATTTAACATAGGTTAAGCACAATGTAGTACATCTAGTACATAGAGGAAATTTGTTTTGTGTCTTGGGCAAATGAGAATAGCTTTAGTCCTAGAACTTTTGTTGTCCTTGCTTGTAGTATCACATGTAACACTAATATCTAAAGGGATCTAGGGAAGAGTATGATCACCTCCTTAGTGGGTATGTTGACCACAACAGACACGCACGCATGCACGTGCGTGCACTACACATCACCTCACCTGTCGTGGCCAGATTGGACTGGGTTGGGCATGGGCTTATGAATTGTGGGTTGTCAGAATTATCTTCCACGTTCTTTTTACATAAGGGTACATTAATATTAATATATTCAATTATTACTTTACAAAATAGATTTATTAATCCTAATTGGAAAGTGTTTGACTCATGATTTTCCACAATGTGTATAAGAGGTACGTGTGATTGTATCTTCAAGGGGAATATGATTTGGGGGTCATGCAAGGCTATAAATAAGTTTGTTGTCATTAGGGTTAAACACATATTTTGAACATCAATCGTCAATATTTTGTTTGTATTTTGTAAATCCTAATTTCTAGTCTCTTATTCCTTCTTCCATCACTCCCTGTGGCTTTTGGAGGTTTCTCTCCTATGAGAAGTAAGGTCTTCCTTCCTCTCCTAAAAGGCTCGATCTGTCCAAGTGGTGGTACATGTGATTGCTGGGATGCACTGGTAGTACACGCTGATTGTCATCAAGTGTGAGTGATACAGCAACCTTCTACAAGTTCATGATTGGGTCAACTAGAAGAATGAGGCTCATCCTTCAGGATTTCGAGCTACAGATTTCTTGATGTATCACATTTGTTTTTCAATGAATGATCTGGTCTATGCTTCTAGCTCCAATTTATTTTTGTTCTCCTACATTGGTTGTTCTATATGGATCTACCTGGAACTGTTAATTAATTTGCAACTAATGTTGTTTCAAAATCTAAAATACAATTTCATCTTAAGAAATTAATGTTTTTGCTAGTTTAGATTGGTTGATCATGGTGGTGTGGCAATAAAATTGATACATATAATATGCCTGAAAATTGTACTGGTACCGATTTTTCCTATGGTAGAGTAGGATGCAAAAATGGCATAATAAGATGGGTTTTGATTAGTACTTAAAAGAGGATGAATCTAAATCTGATGACTCTATTCCTGATAATGTAAAATTAACTAGAAATTGGAAGAAGGTGATAGGATGTGCTAGGGGTTAATCTTATTTGCTTAAAAAAATAAAATGTATGACTCATACTCTAAGCTTCATGTCACTACTTCCAAAGTTTTGTAGGATGCGTTAGTATATAATGTTAGTATTGAAAATTGGGCGGGCAAAACAAGACCCAACCTGAACCCAAAATTTTGAAGCAAATTAGGGTCTAATGTTTTTGGAACCAATCTAAAATTGACCCAAACTCGAAGAATCCAAAATCAATTTAGGGGTAGGTTCTAGGTTTGGACTTTAGACAAAATTGACTGGTTGACCCAAAATTCACAATTATATATTCAAATAAAATTAGAAATACAAAAATTTTAGACACCCATTGACTGTTTAAATTACTAATCAGAATGCTTATGAAGTTTATTTTGGCAATTCTACATAACTTCATATTGGTATGATTTATTAATTATTTTATGAATTTGTGCTTAAAACTACCGAAAAAACTACTACTAGCTTTGTATGTGTTTCTCAATCACATTGTAAATATGTTTACATTGAAATTTGAAAATCATTGGATGTCCTAGACCATTTATGGTTCAACTATTTCTTCTAAATCATCAGATCTAGAAATAGCATATTTTGAGTCGTCCCCCACATTTGTTATCCTTTCCACATGCTTGGGAATGGAACTTATGGTGAATGAATCTTCTTGAGATACTTCTTTGGACACATCAAATTTTATGGGAAATACATCCTCAAATAATGTAGCATCACATACATATTGATACTAATGCCAGAGATATCATATTTTACAATCAAGAATCTATAGGAATAACTTGTCTCTAGATAACCCAAGAATATGACACCAACAGTTTTCACTCCCAGTTTCTTCTTTTTGTGTCTAGGGACAAGTATCTTAGCAAGGCAACCCCACACTCCAAGATATTTGAAACTCAGTTTTTTACCTCTTGATTGCTAAAGCAAACTTTCCTTTTGTTTATGGGTTGAGAATATGGCAAGTTACGTTTAAAGCTTTCCCCCCATAAAGTTGGGTAGACATGAGATATGGAGTAATATATTACCCATATCTATTAGGGTTTGATTCTAACATTCAGCTATCCCATTAGACGGTGGTGAATAAGGAGCGGTAACGTCACGAACAATACCACAAAATTGACAAAATTCTAAAAATAAGTTCAAGATGTATTCTCCTCCCCTATCAAACCTTAATCCTTTAAGTACTTTACTAGTTTTAATTTCAACTTCTTTCTAATACATTTTGAATTAATCCAATGTCTCATCTTTATTTTTAAGTAAATAGACAAAATAGTATCTATTAGCATCAACCATGAAAGTTATGAAGTAACATTTTTATTCCTAGTAGCAGTCTCATTAAATTTGCAAATATTTGTATGTATTAGATCAAGAATTTCCAAATTTCTATTCACAACAACCTTTGAAGGAGAATCTTTGAAGGACAATCTTTATTCTAAAGAACAACTTGTCTATAAGTCCAATAAGATTTGTTCTTCGATTTCTTCTAGATCTTAGCCTTAAGTTTATACATATTTGTTGATTTTTTTCTTAGCAATAGCAAAATTGACTCTAGGGTTTACATAAGTAGGTAACTTGAGAGTCTTCTTTTTCAAGTGTTTTACATGTATGTTAATGTCCCTCATTAGATCATTCATTGACAAGTCTCTTTTGTAATTCTTAAGAGTCAAGATAAATGATTTTGAAGTTTAGAGAATTTTTTTTATTATGGATAGAACAACAAACTTCTTAGGAAATTCCATCTTTACATCTTAGAGTTCATGACACATGAGAAGAAAGTTGTGTGTTTGATCAAAAATGGATTTACCCTCAACTATATAAAACTTCAAAAATTTCGACGCATAATATTTTTCAACACTCTAACTTTTAGTATGGAAATTATTTACTAACGTCTCCCACAGAACTTTAGAAGTAGTAACAGACAACTTAGAGTATGAATCATAAAGTTTGTTATTTTAAAGCAAACAAGATTAACCCCCGTCACGTCCTATCACCCTTCTTCCAATTTACAATTCATTTTGCATTATCAGGGATAGAGCCATCAGATTTAGGTTCATCCTCTTCAATGTACTGATCAAAATCCACCATATTAAGTCAAATTTACATCCTACTCTGCCAATGGGAAAAATGGTACTAGTAAATTTTTGAAGCATATTAGCAGTGTCAATTTTATCGTCAGAACCACCATGATTGGCCATTGTTAACTAACGGCTGAGTCAATGTCTTTAAGATTGATGTAAATTTTATTTTAGAAGATGTTACATGCAACAGTAATAGTTGCAAATCAATTAACAATTTCAAACAGATCCATGTAAGAATCACATGAAATAACCAATGCAGGAGAATATAAATAAATTGGAGTTAGAATCATAGACTAATCATTTGTTGAAAAACGAATGTGATACTTAAAGAAATCAGTAGCATGTAAGCATTAAGGGTTAGATTTGTTCTTCTAGTCAACCTGGTCACAAACCTATAGTAGGTTGTCATCTCGCTCACACTTGATGACGAACAGTGTGCACTACCAATACAACTCGACGATCGCATGTACTACCACCTAGACGGATTGTGCCTTTTAGGAGAGGAATGAAGACATTACTTCTCGCATGAGAGAAACATCCAAAAGCCAATCGGGCGCGACGATAGAAGGAAGAAGAGACTGGATATTAGGGTTCACAAAACACAAACAAATTGCTAACGACTGAAGTTCAAAAAATGTGTTTAACCTTAATGATCAGAGACTTATTTATAGCCTTACACATCCCCCAAATATTATTCGCGATTTCCCTTGTACAAGTATTGTGGAAAACCATGAGGCAAACATTTTTCAATTAGGATTAATAAATCTACTTTGAAAAGAAACAATTAATTAAATTAATAGCTAATTATAGAGTTGTATCCTTATGTAAAAAGAAGACGGAAGATAACACACACTGCTACAGAAACAGTGTTCAATGTCACTTTTCAGGGCGTCGGTTATTTAACGAAACCAATGCTGATAAACATTACACATCGGCTATTAAAGAAAACCAACGTCCATATTTGAAGACCAGCCAGACACGGGTATCACTTTTTATTCAGAGTCGGCTGGAGAAAAGAAATCGACGCCTAAAATAGACCGTCAAATCTAATTTTTTTGAGCGAAAAAAAATTGCCCCCAAAGTGTAACATACAACGTCGGTGTTTTACCTAATAACCGACGCCTAAAGAAGATAAAAATTGCGTATAAATTTTACCATATGGGCGTCGGTTGTCGTGGGATAACCGACGCTGATAAGGGTTCGCTCGCCCTCCCCGCCAAAAATTTTAGGGTAAAGGATTGTCCAATTAACGTCGGTTTTATTGGGATAACTGATGCTTAATACGTAAAGGTGTCGGTTGTTATAGATAACTGACGCCTTTTAGTAACTTAATAGCCCCCACACACAACAGAATCTCTTCCCCTTTCTTCTGTTTCATCGATTGAATTTTACTACTCCCAACCCCTGCTGCGTCATCACCGCCGACCCCTGCCTCGGCGCCGCCTGCAGCTGCTACTGCTGCTCGCCGCCGCCGCTGCCTACTGCTGCTTCTCTGCTCACCGCCTGCGCCTTTCCTTCTCTGCTCAGCTCTCTTCTCTTGCCACTAGTTTGCTCGACGCCTTTCCTTCTCTGCACGGCTCCCTTCTCCTACCGCTGGTGTGCTCGACGCCCTTCTTCTCACAGCGCCGTCTCTGTCTCCATGTTGCTACCAACAGTAGGCCCTCCTCTTCTTGTTCCAGTAACCTGCTCTTCTTCTTTCTTCTCCCTCCTTACCAACAGCAAGCATGGTCGTGTGGGCTGGCACATACATGGCTGTGTTGTCCGACCACACGACCGTGCTGCCCAGCACGGCCGTGTGGTCGGCCAACACAGCCACGGCCGTGCCAACCCACACGACCGTGCTTGATGTTGGTAAGGAGGGAGAAGGGTATATATTCAAATGAAATCAATTATGAATTTTGGATGAAATCAATTATGTTCAAATTAATTATGTTCAATTATACAATGAAATCAATTATATTCAAATCAGGTATGTTCAATTATATGATGAAATTGATGCGATGATTTTGAGTCGCATTTATAGACCTGTTTTATGTGTGTTTTATGCTTTAATTAGTCATTTCTATGGTTAATATCGCATAATTCATCCATTTTGGTCTTTGCCATCATTATATGTCAAATCCCCTTAGTTTTATCATTTTGAGCATTAATTATCACATTATTATTATTTGTGTGGATTTATTTGATCCTGTCTTTGAATTTCAGGAAAAACAAGTATTTGCTTCCGTCGATACCATCGACAAGGCCACAGGTTGCCAGCCGAAAGGAGCAGCAAAAAGTCGATACCATCGACTTGATGTCGATGGTATCAAGACACCTTCAGGTTGCTGGCGAAGAAGCAGTCGATAGTATCGACACCCAGTCGATACCATCGACACACGGAGGCTACAGCGTCGCAAAATGACAAAACTGACGCCAAAAAGAAGTCGATACCATCGACCAGAGTCGATGGTATCGAGATGATGTCGGGCGCGACAAAGGAAGGGTTTGCAGCCAGCCGCTACTGTAGCGGGTCGATACCATCGACTCGCGTCGATGGTATCGACACCGTAGGATATGAGTTTTCTTTCTAATGATCTCAATCGGACGGATGGAGTTAATGAGCGACCTAATTAGGGACTTATACCTAATGACGGCCGCCCAGACAAGGGGAAGATCGGATGAGCCATTCCACAAGTGCCGAGGAGCGAGAAAAAGGAGAACAGAGGCCAGAAGTTCATACCAGTCGATCCGGATGCTGCCGAAGACGGATTTCACCACCGAGAGGCGGGAAAGCACGTGTTCTACGCAAAGGATCGATCGGTTCTTCTCCGTTCAGGGGTTTTCCCTTTCAATTCACGTTTTTCATATGATTTCCCCTATTTTTACCATGTACTTGTGTGAGATGAACATGCGGGGCTAATCCCCTCCATCTTTAGGACCGGGAGTAGCCCGGGAATTCATTGTATGACAAGTTCATAATAGTAATTCATATTTTCTCTCTTAAATCCGTGGTATAGCTTCGTTTTCTCCATATATTGTTATGCTTGATCACTAGAATAATAACCTAACGCCCTCAATCACTTCGACAGAAGGATTAACAGTTGAAAAGAGACGAAACCTACATTAATCAATAAATCCCTTGAACAAGGTGATGTAAAATTAATGGTGGATACTGAGAGATTGTTCGTAATGCACTTAGTTTAGGGGATAGGTTACTACGACGGTGGAACCGACCTAAACCTAAGTAGTGAATTGTACCACGACAGTGGGCAATTCTGTTTTCAGGCCACTACCCGGATAGAGAGAGAAGATTGAGGCATTATATATAATCTAATACAATGAAAACCCGCGGTGAAACCGCAATCCTAAAGATTCCTTTTTGAATTGATTAAATTAACCTTTAATCGATTGTTTGCTTTGTTTTAATTTTATTTTATTTTAATTTTGACAACAAACCCCAATTTGTTATTCGGCTTAGCTGATCGCAAATAGTTAGTAGGAGTCTCTGACAATTCTGAGTATCTCTGTGTTCGACTCGGGCCTCACAAGGCCTGTACTACTCGACGCGTATACTTGCGTTTTTAGCGCGTAGTAAAATACACGTCAGAAATCAATTATGTTCAGATCTTGTGATGAAATTAATTATGATGAAATCAATTGTGATGAAACCCTAACATCTACATGAATCCCTATTGCATGATGAAACCCTAACATCGACATACTCTATATGATACCTAAAATTGTGATGAAACCCTAACATCAATTGTGATGAAACTAGGATTGCAGGTATTGGAATGACAACATACATATATTTTTTGGCCTAGAAACCCATCCAAGATTTACTCATTAGGAGTAAATCTTGGATAGTCCCCGGTTTGGGACTGTTCTTGAACACCTAATCTCACTTAGGATGTAAGTGTATAATGTGTATTGGGTTTTCAAGAAAATTTCAGTAGCACTTCCTCGTTTGTTCTCTAAGTACATATGTAGCGGGGAAATGTTGCCGAAATTTTCTTGAAAACCCAATACACATTATACACTTACTAGTGAGATTAGGTGTTTAAGGATGGGATAGGTGGTACACATTTATTATATATAAGATGAAACTAGGATTGTAGGTATTGGAATGACAACATACATATATTTCTTGGCCTAGAAACCCGTCCAAGATTTACTCATTAGGAGTAAATCTTGGATAGTCCCTGGGTTGGGACTGTTCTTCAACACCTAATCTCACTTAGGATGCAAGTGTATAATGTGTATTAGGTTTTTAATAAAATTTCAGTAGCATTTCCCCGTTTGTTCTCTAAGTACATATGTACTTGGAGAACAGCGGGGAAATGCTGCCGAAATTTTCTTGAAAACCCAATACACATTATACATTTAGTAGTGAGATTAGGTGTTCAAGGATGGGATAGGTGGTATATGTACATTTATTATATAAAAGAATGACATCACATGTATTTGTTAACCCAAGACCCTAATCTTGTCCTAATATATACTTGCTTTCTCTTTGATCATAGAATGGATAGATCATGGATGTCCATTCACAATCACTGCACCCCAGAGTTTATATCTGGTCTTGATCAGTTTATTAGATTTGCCGAGGAACATAGGAAACAATGTGGAGATAGGTTCTACTGTCCATGTAGGCATTGCGGTAACAACTTGAAAGTCAGCACTGGTGACGAAATCAAAAGTCATGTCATGTGCAACGGGATTGTACAAGGCTATACAAAATGACACTGGCATTGAGAGATTTCAAACCCGAAACCAGTGGATGTCGATAGCAGTGCTTGGGTGGAAGAAGAAATTGTCTCTGATGATGTGGATGTCAACGAACCAATTCTAGTAGACATCATTGATGCGATGTTGGATAGTTGTGGGGTAGAGCACACCACTTGACTAGGGAAGTGAAAATGTTGGGACCAATTTTCTTGCATTGGATGTATCCCTTTGAACGATACATGATCATTTTTAAAGGTGATGTTTGAAACCATTATCGGCCTGAAGGAAGTATTATTGAGGGTTATGTGGTGAGAGAGGTTATGAATTTTTGCAATGACTTTCTGAGTGTTAATGACACTCCCGTTAATGACAAGAATATTGAGGAGGGCAAAGGAATTTTGGGATCACGGGTGAAAGTAATCAGCCGTGAGCAGTTGGAACAAGGTCACTTGTATATTTTACACAACATGGATGAAGTGAGTGTTTATATCGAGGAACATACAAATTTAATCAAGAGACAACATCCTCGATCCAGTTCAATGTGGCTTGCTAGAGAACATAACAAGACTTTTACTAAGTGGTTTGAAGATAAAGTCTTACATCAACTATCTCAAACACCATATGATATTACAGAAACTATCAAATGCCTCGCCTTTAAACCAAAATCGAATGTTATCACTTATGAAGGGTTTGACATTAATGGTTCACATATTACACAGAGCGCCAAGATGGTAAGAGTGTCATCCAAAATAGTGGGGTCACCCTTCAAGCGTCGACTATGTATTTTGCAAGTGCAAAGGATAAGAGTCCACGTGAACCTAAAATGTCATAGTATGGTGTCATTGATGACATATGGGAGTTTGACTACATAGATTTCAGTATTCCACTCTTCAAATGTAATTGGGTTGATAACACCAAATGTGTTATAGTGGATGAATTGGGTTTCACTTAAGTGAACTTTGAAAAGATTGGCAAGAAGGGTGAACCATTCATATTGGCATCACAGGCGAAACAAGTATTTTATATCGATGATCCTGCAAATGATAAATGGTCGGTTGTTATTCATGGTAAAAGACAATTCATTGAAGATCCTATAGATGAAGAAGAGTACAATGATAAGTATGATGACTCCAGTCCATTCTCAGTTGGGTTGCCAACTCCACAAAATATTGAAGCTAATGATGACTTATATGTGTGTGGAGATCACAATGAAAGATTGTTAATTGATAAACGATCTCAATTTTAGAGGCATGCATGTTTATATTTTTTATATGTTTCATTTTTCAATGTTTTAGATGCATGTTTTTTAATATCAATATCATTTTTAGATATAACATTTCATTATCTTCTAGTTAATACAAATGTTAAATGGTTGCCTTTTTAATGACATTTTCAGATGGCTGACCATGATGTCCATGATGAGCATGATGTCCATGATGAGGATGATGTCCATGATGAGCATGGCGAGGATACCAATGTAAGTTTTAAAAACATATCCTATATTTCTATAGAAATTCATTATCTTCTAGTTATGTCATTGATGAATGCATTTTCATCTGAGTCTAATCGCCTCGTTTGGCCCTATTTTGCCATGATTATTCACTTTTACTAGCTCTATCTTCTTATATGCGAGATGACTTGGTTTAATTGCTTTAATGAGCCTTTATTGGCCTTATCTTTTCATATGCAACTTATATTGGCTTAATTGATTTTACTTCTATTTTTATTGAATTTTTGCACCTCTGTGCAGGTCACTTTGAGCATTTGGGCCTTGTCTTCTCGGCCCAATACTCTATTTTGGGCCTTCGTCTGTTCGAGCACGCTTGGTGGCAGCAGCAGTCAGCGGGTCCCCTTCTTCTCCCAGCATGACCTAATCGCGATCGCGATTCAGAGCCTGGTCGCGATCTTTTGCTAAGCCACATGTCCGCGATTCCATGAACGCGCCCGTGGTCCTACCCTTCCACAATTGCGACTCCGCTCGAGATCTTCCCCGCGGTCCACAACTATCCAACCACATCCAAGAATAGCCGTGACTAAGGGAGCTCTACTACATCGTGACCAGGTCATTTGCCCATGGCCATGACCTGCTGCTGATCCCGGCCGCGGCAATCCGCTTTTGCAACCACGGCCCCCCTCATGCACAAACCGTGATCGCGGTTGCTTTCCTTTTTCCCGCAGCCTTAACTTCCCTGAATCGTGACCTACTCTCCTGCTGAACATCACGACCGGGGCCACAACAGCAGAAGGAGAGGAGAAAGAATCGCGACCGTGCAATTTGTTCCGACCGTGCAATATGCCATGACCATGACAAAAGTCGTGATCGTGGCAAAATGAAGCCACGACCTGCCTTCTTCATGATCGCGACCACTCGAAGATCGGGGACACGTCAGCTCGAACGCCGCGACCACAACGAAGCCACGACCACGGCAAAGGTCGCGACTTGCTACCAAGTAACCGCGACCATGACATTCTAAGAACCGTGACCGTGCAAAAAGTCGTGACCTGCTGCAAACTTATGAAGGTCGCGATTTTAAGTCGGTGCCCAGCCTGCCTATAAATAGAACCCAACTCCAGTCAGTCAAATCATCATCTCCAGACACTGTTAGGATGTAGGTCTATCCTGGGCCTAAGGAGACGATCTCCATAGCCAAGAACCTACCCCCGTGGTGGTTTTGCGGCCTGTTCACCCAGATCTGGAGTGAAGACTCAGATCTATAAGCCACCTCGTTTAGATCTAGATCTGGATCTAGATCTGCTGTGTCCATGCCACCATCTCGTCCACGAGTTGCTCCTTCTGCTGTGAGCGAGGACTACGAGAAGAAGAAGAAGGTGGAGAGAGAAGATCTGCCCCATCTGCCGTGGTGTTCTTCCCTCCTCGTCCAGATCTGCCCCGACATCGTGTAGAAGATCGTTTCTCCATCGAGCTGTGATCATCTTCTTCACCATGATGATGGCGGAATCTTCTCTTTCTCTTGTTTTTCTTGTTTCTCTCACCATGAGTGAGTAGTTTACTTTTGCTGGGGTGCGGGGACTAGCCCCGCTGCCCATGCTTTCATATCTCACTGTTAAAAATTCCATGGCATGTATATAATCTTTCATTTCGTTGTTAATCGTCGATGAGTGCTTGTGGATTGATCACCTGCTTGCATATATCTTGTTCATTTCCTACATTGCGAGAACTTCAATGCGTAGGTTTTGAATGTCGATTAACGCAGTTGACTCCCAAACTAGAAATAGAATGGGATTCCTTGAGGTCGTAAGTGTATGATCTGTGTGGTGACGAGCCATCTAGCCTACGGTGACGCTTCTGTGTGTCTGATGCCTGTATAGGGGGCCCACTTCATTTGGATTTTTGTATCGTTGGAGCCACAAGTTTGTGATCTGGATGGTGACGAGACATCTGATACCTAAGGTGATGCTTACGCGAACCTGACGCCCGTATGGGGGTTCTGCAGCAGCTCTATTTGAATGGTTATATCTTGCCTGGATGTTTGATGATTGGATGTGATTTCATGAGTAGTGGTGGTGAAACCCGGGACCGCCCCAGTGATTTCCATCATTAATCTTTAATCAACCTTTAACCCTGCTCTTTTACTTTCCTTGCTTATAGTTTAATTAAACTCAAATCAAACAACCTTATTCTAAATATTAGTCTTGATTCAACTAGATTTGACTAGAGAGAGATTCTTAAAAACGTTGTCCCTTGGGATTCGATCCTCAACTACACTGCGATAAGACCCATCCGCTTGCGGGTGGTATTATTTCACGTTTTTTTAGTTAAAAACTTAGGGATTTCAACCCTAAGTGAGTTTGTTAGTGCGATAATATAAGCCACGTCAAATTTTGGCATCGTTGCCAGGGACAACAGAATCATCTAGTTAAATCTAGTTCTCTTGAGACTAATTTAGGTTTTTCTTTTACTTTTGATACTAGCGATCATATATACTTGAATTCAGTTCTACTCCGTCCATCTTACCAGCAAAAGATCTTTTTATCCTAGGTACACACAAAGTCTAGTGTATGCACCGCTCAGACAGTCCTAGACTCGCTTCTAGCTTTGACCCTGAGATACACAGAACCTTTCGTCATCAGTACAGAGAGAACCAAGCAAGAATGGCTCAAGAGGAGGAAATTGCTAGAAGGGTAGATCAAGCCCTTAATGCACAAAGAGATAGTCTTGTGCAAGAAGCCCGAGCCGCAGTTCAAGAAGAAATCCAAGCAGCTCAAGCAACAACTCAACAAGCAGAGTTACAAAAGGACCTTAGGGAGTTCTCAATCCGTAAAGCTGCTGACGTTCATCATCCAGTACAACCTCCTCCCATCAACGCTCCCAACTTTGAGATATGGGCGCACTGGATCACTTTGCTTCAAAATAGCCCTTTCTATGGTAAGCAAGGAGAAGATAGTCAAGAACATCTTTTGAGGTTCATAGACTTATGCGACATGACAAAGCAAGATGGAGTCACTGATGATGCCATCAGACTCTGTCTCTTCAACTTGGGAACAACTTCAAAATGTTTTTCTGGAAAAGTTTTATCCACCTTCTCTCACCTATGAAATTAGGGGCCGAATAACGCAATTCACCCAGGCCCCTGGAGAATCCCTAGCTGAAGCATGGGAAAGATACAAAGAGCTTCTATGCAAGTGCCCACATCATGGCATTCCAAAGAATCAACTCATTGAAATCTTTTATAGAGGTGTGGACGATGATATCAAGAGGTTTTTGGATTCCTCGTCTGGAGGAAACGTCATGCATCATAGTTATGATAGCGCATGGAAGGTTGTCACCCTTGGAGCTCAAAACCAAGCCAACTGGGGTAGACCTATTGGCAAAGGAGTGCTGAAGGTAGCTATGGTGAAGCAACACCCGAGTACAAGTCTATCGCTGAATCTCTCAAACTCCTAGTTGCAAAGCAAGACCATCTAGAATCGTCTCTCGCAGCTTATGAAAGAAGACGTTTGCCCCCTCGACAACAAGAGCAAGTTAAGTCAGCTACACTCTTCTGTGAAGCATGCAAAGGAACTGATCATTCTACTCTAGTCTGTAACATTCTCTATGATGTTGTTTTGAGCAATACCTGTACCCAAGGAGATAATGGTCAAATGGAAAATCTAAATGCTGTCAACACCATCCCTGGCCAAGGGTACTATAATCCGAATCAAAATAGGAACCATCCAGGTTTTCAATATAGAAATCCTTCTGGAGCGGGAAACTCACGACAATTTGGTTCAAATACTCAACAACGAGGCCCGCCAAGATTCCAGTATAACCAACTACAGAATTTTGGGAATCAAGGGAACTTCAGAGGTAACTTATAGAATAGAAACTACAACAATTATCAAAACAATTCTCAGTTTCAAAACCCCGACCAAGTCCCCTATCAACAGCAACAAAAAGGGCAACAAGATGGTCCCATCTCTCCTGACGACAAATTGTCAGCTATTGAGAAGATGTTGCAGTCGCAACAGACTATGATAGCTAACCAACAAGCCCATCAGAAGGCTATTGAATCTCAACTAGCTCAACTTGCGGCTAGCATGAAGCCACATGCTGGAGTCTGTACTGGACAACCTGAAAACAATCCTAAACATCGTGAGCAATTAAAGGTTGTCACCACTAGGTTTGGAAAACACTATTCTGACTCCCCTGTCAAGATACCAATAGTGGAGACAAACGATGATGACTTTGCGAATGACCAAGACTATACAATACCTGAGTCTCAACCGAAGGAACAACCAACCGCTGATAAGGCAGACAAAGTAAGAGTGGAGGAACCTTTGGCTAAAGAGGTAGAAGACACACCTGAGTCGGATGTGCCAGTATACAAGCCCCGTCCTCCCTTCCCAGCTCGTTTGAAGATGACAAAGCTCGATACACGATTCAACAAGTTTAAAGAAGCTATGAAGAAGCTTCATGTAGATATACCCTTTCTAGATGCGCTGACCGAGATACCAACCTGGACTAAGTATTTAAAGTCTCTCCTCACAAGGAAGTACATAACTGAAGTATATGAGATAGTTAAGCTAGCATCAACCACTTCCGATATCATCCAGAGCAAGATGCCCAAGAAATAGAAAGATCTGAGATCCTTTGGGATTTCATGCCATATCGGTGACTTCTCATGTAAGAAGGGATTAGCCAATCTCGGTGCTAGCATCTCTATCATGCCACTTAGCCTTTGTAAGAGGTTAGGGTTTGCAGAACTTCTCCCAACTGGAATGACCATACAACTAGCAGATAACTCCATGACTCTTCCCTTAGGAATCATTGAAGATGTCCCTGTCAAGGTTGGAAAAGACTCTTATGTCCCCTGTGACTTTGTCATCATGGACATAAAGGAAGACGACAGATACCTCTTATCTTTGGTCGTCCGTTCCTCTCCACTGCAAGAGCTTTGATTGACGTTGAAGCAGGGACCTTACTGCTCAGATTAGAGAAAGAAACCCTTGAGTTCAAAGTTTTTGAAAGCATGCAAAGACCGAGCATGCAGGAAGAAGTCTATTTGATTGATTGCATTGAGAAAATGTCTCTCCTCACACAAGAGGAATATGAACAAGACGATCCTTTAGAAATGGCACTAACAAACCCATTTGCCAAAATTTTCATCAACAAATAAGTTAAGGATTGTATCCTTCACCTCGACTCTGTAGAAGAAGATCCTGAAGCCAAGTTTGAGGAACTCAAAGCTGTGAATGTGTCTGAAGAGCCATGTGAGAATCCAGAAGCCCCTGAAATGAAGCCCCTACCCGAGGGACTTAAATACATGTTTTTGGATGATCTCAAGGTTTGTCCAGTTATTATAAACTCTGATCTAACGACCGAACAAGAAGATAAACTCCTGAAAGAATTAAAGGAAAGAAAGAAAGCTATTGGCTACAAGATGAGCGATCTCACCGGGGTCAGTCAAGCGCTTTGTATGCATAAAATCCCTATGGTGATAGACCACAAGCTGACTGTTGAGCATCAACGGAAGTTGAATCCTAATATGAAGGAAGTAGTCTGCCGCGAAGTTATCAAGTTTCTCACTACTGGAATCATCTATCCGATATCTGACTCACCGTGGGTGAGTCATGCGCATGTCGTTCCAAAGAAGGGAGGCACTACTGTGATACGGAATGAAGAAAATGAACTCATCCCCACTCGAACAGTCACCGGGTGGAGGATGTGCATCGAGTATAGGAAGTTAAACAAGGCAACACGTAAAGATCATTTCCCGATGCCTTTTCTAGATCAAGTCTTAGAGCGATTGGCTCACCAGGAATATTTTTGCTATCTCGATGGTCACTCTGGATTCTACCAAATTCCTATACATCCAGATGATCAAGAGAAAACTACTTTTACTTGCCCCTTTGGGATGTATGCCTTTAGAAGGATGCCATTCAGGCTCTGTAATGCGCCTGCAACCTTCCAACGCTGCATGGCAGCCATATTTGTTGGTTTAACCGAAACCATTATGGAATTTTTTATGGATGATTTCTCTGTATATGGGGATTCGTATGATTCATGCCTGAAACACCTCTCCCTGGTCCTCAAACGATGTGAAGAAGCACATCTTGTGCTAAATTGGGAGAAATGTCACTTTATGGTAAAAGAAGGCATTGTCCTTGGCCATAGGGTCAGTAACCGAGGAATTGAAGTGGACAAGGCCAATATCAAAGTGATCTCCAAACTATCTATCCCTACCAATGTAAGAGAAATTTGTGCATTCCTTGGTCATGTGGGCTTCTACAGAAGGTTTATCAAGGACTTCTCCAAGATAACCAAACCCCTGACAAACTTGTTGCTGAAGGACGCTGATTTCCATTTTGGTGAAGAGTGTATCAAGAGTTTCAACAACCTAGAGAACACCCTCACAACAACACCCATCATTCGAGCCCCGGATTGGGATCCCCCATTCGAAATTATGTGTGATGCCAGTGATAACGTTGTGGGCGCCGTTCTGGGCCAATGTATAGAGAAGAAACATCATGTCATCTATTATGCATCGAAGACCCTTGACGAAGCCTAGAGGAACTATGCAACTACCGAGAAGGAACTCTTAGCAGTTGTATACACCTTTGATAAGTTTAGATCCTACCTTGTTGGTTCAAAAGTGATTGTCTACACCGATCATGCTGCTATTTGTTATCTTCTAAAAAAGAAAGATGCAAAACCAAGGCTAATAAGATGGATTCTCCTATTACAAGAATTTGATTTTGAGATTAGAGATAAGAGAGGCACATAAAATGTTGTAGCAGACCACTTAAGTCGTATCCACACTCTGGAAACTGAGAAGGTCCCAATCAACGACTCTCTTCCAGATGACCAGCTTATGAAAGTCTCAGAAGCTACTCCTTGGTACTCAGACTATGTGAACTACCTTGCCGCCGGTATCATCCACCCTGAGTGCACTGGCAATGCTCTAAAGAAACTCATGCACGATGTGAGACAATATCATTGGGATGAGCCGTACCTCTTCAAGCTCTGTGCTGATGGTCTCTACAGACGTTGTATCGCAGAGGAAGAAGCCCAACTTATTTTATAACAATGCCACTCAGGCCTAGTCGGAGGCCATATGAGTTCAAAGAAAACTTCTTTGAAGGTTCTTCAATGTGGGTTCTTTTGGCCAACCATATCCAGAGATGCTTACAATTTTGTTCTGTCATGTGACAAGTGTTAGAGAACGGGAAACATTACAAAAAGAGATGAGATGCCACTTAAGCTATGGCAAGAAGTTGAGATTTTTGATGTTTGGGGAGTGGACTACATGGGGCCATTCCCATCCTCACATGGATTTTCCTACATCCTAGTCGCGGTTGATTATGTCTCTAAATGGGTAGAAGTCATACCAACCGTCACTACCAATTCAAAACCCATCAATAAAATATTCAAAGATATCATTTTCCCCATTTTGGAGTTCCACGCACTGTGATCTCCGATGGGGGTTCACATTTTCTGGAAAGAAGCTTTGAAGCGTTGTTGAGAAGATATGGTGTAACACACAAGGTAGCTTCCCCCTACCACCCACAAACAAGTGGGCAAGTAGAGGTTTCGAACCGTCAACTCAAAACTATCCTGGAAAAGATAGTAGGACGCAACTGGAAGGATTGGTCAGTGAAAATCAATGATGCTTTATGGGCCTACCGAACTGCGTTCAAAACTCCTCTTGGAACAACACCCTTCAGACTCATCTATGGAAAATCATGTCACCTACCCGTGGAATTAGAACATAAAGCATGGTGGGCAATCAAACAGCTGAATTTTGACATGAAGAAAGCAGGCGAAGCCAGGATTCTACAACTTCAAGAGTTGGATGAACTCCGAATGACAGCTTATGAGAATGCTCGAATCTACAAGGAACACACGAAACTTTGGCATGATGGTCATCTGAAGAGGAAGGACATTCAAGTGGGAGACCAAGTTCTGCTATTCAACTCAAGACTGAAGTTATTCCCAGGAAAACTCCGTTCTCGATGGTCTGGACCATACATTGTCAAGAGCATCTACCCACATGGTGCATTTACCTTATGGAGTGAGAAGTCAGGTGATTTTGTGGCAAATGGACAACACTTGAAGAGATATTTCACCACAGTCGATACCAACACTGAGGAATTAATGAATCTGTCCAAACCGACATATCTACCCGAAAACTGAAGAAATCAAGTCGAGCCATCGACGTAAAACAAAGGCGCTTGTCGGGAGGCAACCCGATCTTTAATTTAGCTCTTACTTTTAGTTTTGTTTTTAGAAAATTTTGCACATGGTAGACAATGCATCGCAAGATGCAGTCTTAAGTTCTGATAGTTTCCATTTTTGAGATTTTAGATGGAGGATGCGTCGCCGAAAGGAATGCAACCGCATCTGGTGGACCAATCGGCACGAGTTTACCCCTCCATCTCGGATTTAGAGCTTGCTCGGGACGAGCAAATTTCTAAGTTCGGGGTGGAGGGTGGGTGGTACGTACTCTACTTCCCACCCTCTCCTATCGATTTCAGACTTAAGATTTCATTGTTGAAACTTTGTTACATTTTGAGCAAACTTTTCAAAAAATTTCAATAGTTTTCATAGAAACTTGATGAAGTTGTGTCGCTTTTGTTTAAATAAAAGCCTTTACCTTGCCGGCCATCCTGTTTTTCCATGCAGTTTTGAATCATTATACCCTCCTTATTCAAAGCAAAGCCTCAAGGAGAACAATTTCTGAAACTATCTTATGATTAGAAATCACCGTGTGAAGCTTATGAATCCTAACATCATGATCAGTAGATATGGCAAGTATCTGTCAAACTGAGAGGGATCAAACACATTGTGCTTCCTATCTGACTAGTGGAACAATAGCATGGAATCTCCACTGGATCCTCATCAAGTCATTATTTGAGCAGAGTATGATAAGAAGAACGACCCGGTGCACTGAATTGTAAATCAAGTTGCACTCTGATCTGAACTCTCTTCTACATTTCTTATATCATCTTCTTACCCCTCCGTTCATCAAAAACAAACAAAAAATAGCCAATATAGTGCCAAACCCTAAGTTTGGGATGGCACGCACACTCTCTCTCTCTCTTTATGCTTCTTCCATACCCCTCACTACGAAATAGGGGCGTATCACCAAGAAAAGATGCCAAAGCGCACACAAAAAGAAATGCAATCTCTAGTCGAATAGAGGAGAGATTCACACAAAAGAAATGCAATCAATGAAATTGCAAATCACATGGAGAGATTTATTTCTTCCTTCCACACCACCCTTCACTCCCTTTTCCACCTAAAGGCACAATGAATGCCTCCCTGATCCTAAAAACACCTGTGTCAGATCAGGTGCACACTTGTTGTTTTGCAGGTATCTCTGGACTCTTACGAAACTCTCTGACATGCTTGATTTTGGAAAAAGTAGAGAGGAAGTGATATTGGGAAGCGAACTCAGAAACGAAGATATGGTAAAATATGTTCTGTGATCTCAGGATGTTGAGACACTTAGTCATATCAAGCAGAAAAGCAATAATCGTGATGTGAAGATGAGGAAATCACACGAGTTGAAAGTACTCATCCGGTGAGTGTTTTAGATTTTGTGTTACTCGAGGACGAGCAACGTTTAAGTTTGGGGTATTTTGATGAATGCATTTTCATCTGAGTCTAATCACCTCGTTTGGTCCTGTTTTGCCCTGATTATTTGCTTTTACTAGCTCTATCTTCTTATATGCGAGATGACTTGGTTTAATTGCTTTAATGAGCCTTTATTGGCCTTATCTTTTCATATGCAACTTATATTGGCTTAATTGATTTTACTTCTATTTTTATTGAATTTTTACACCTCTATGCAAGTCACTTTGAGCATTTGGGCCTTGTCTTCTCGGCCCAATACTCTATTTTGGGCCTTCGTCTGTTCGAGCATGCTGGGTGGCAGCAGCAGTCAGCGGGTCCCCTTCTTCTCCCAACATGACCTAATCGCGATCGCGATTCAGAGCCTAGTCGCGATCTTTTGCTAAGCCACCTGTCCACGATTCCATGATCGCGCCCGCGGTCCTACCCTTCCACAATCACGACTCCGCTTGAGATCTTCCCCGCGGTCCACAGCTATCCAACCACATCCAAGAATAGCCGTGACTAAGGGAGCTCTGCTACATTGCGACTAGGTCATTTTCCCGTGGCCATGACCTGCTGCTGATCCCGGCCGCAGCAATCCGCTTTTGCAACTGTGACCACCCTCATGAACAAACCGCGATCGCGGTTGCTTTCCTTCTGCCCACGACCTTAACTTCCCTGAATCGCGACCTACTCTCCTGCTGAAGATCACGACCGGGGCCGCAAAAGCAGAAGGAAAGGAGAAAGAATAATGACCATGCAATTTGTCGCGACCGTGCAATATTCCACGACAACGACAAAAGCCGTGATCGCGGCAAAATGAAACCGCAACATGCCTTCTTCATGATCACGACCACTCAAAGATCGCAGACACATCAACTCGAACTCCGTGACCACAAAGAAGTCACGACCGCAGCAAAGGTCGCGACCTGTTGCCAAGTAACCATGACCGCGGCATTCTAAGAATCGCGACCGTGCAAAAAGCTGTGACCTGCTGCAAACTTATGAAGGTCACGATTTTAAGTCGGTGCTCAGCCTGCCTATAAATAGAACCCGACTCCAGTCAGTCAAATCATCATCTCCATACACCGTTAGGCTGCAGGTCTATCCTGGGCCTAAGGAGACGATCTCCATAGCCAAGAACCTACCCCCGTGGTGGTTTTGCGGCTTGTTCACCTAGATCTGGAGTGAAGACTCAGATCTGCAAGCCACCTCATTTAGATCTAGATCTGCTGTGTCCACACCACCATCTCGTCCACGAGTTGCTCCTTCTGCTGCGAGTGAGGACTACGAGAAGAATAAGAAGGTGGAGAGAGAAGATCTGCCCCGTCTGCCATGGTGTTCTTCCCTCCTCGTCCAGATCTGCCCCGACATCGTGTAGAAGACCGTTTCTCCATCGAGCTGCGATCATCTTCTTCACCATGATCATGGCGGAATCTTCTCTTTCTCTTGTTTTTCTTGTTTCTCTCACCATGAGCGAGTAGTTTACTTTCGCTAGGGTGCTGGGACTAGCCCCGTTGCCCATGCTTTCATATCTCACTGTTAAACATTCCATGGCATGTATATAATCTTTCATTTCGTTGTTAATCGTCGATGAGTGCTTTTGGATTGATCACCTGCTTGCATATATCTTGTTCGTTTCCTACGTTGCAAGAACTTCAATGCGTAGGTTTTGAATGTCAATTAATGTGGTTGACTCCCAAACTAGAAATAGAATGGGATTCCTTGAGGTCGTAAGTGTATGATCCGTGTGGTGACGGGCCATCTAGCCCACAGTGACGCTTCTGTGTGCCTTACGCCTGTATAGGGGGCCCACAACTTCATTTGGATTTTTGTATCTTTGGAGTCGTAAGTTTGTGATCTGGATGGTGACGAGACATCTGATACCTAAGGTGATGCTTACGCGAACCTGATGCCCGTATGGGGGGTTCTGCAGCAGCTCTATTTGAATGGTTATATCTTGCCTGGATGTTTGATGATTGGATGTGATTTCATGAGTAGTGGTGGTGAAACTCGGGACCGGCCCAGCGATTTCCATCATTAATCTTTAATCAACCTTTAACCCTTCTCTTTTACTTTCCTTGCTTATAGTTTAATTAAACTCAAATCAATCAACCTTGTTCTAAATATTAGTCTTGATTCAACTAGATTCGACTAGAGAGAGATTCTTAAAAACGTTGTCCCTTGGGATTCGATCCTCAACTATACTGCGATAAGACCCGTCCGCTTGCGGGTGGTATTATTGCACGTTGTTTTGGTTTAAAACTTAGGGATTTCAACCCTAAGTGAGTTTTTTAGTGAGATAATATAAGCCACGTCAGTCATATATCCTATATTTCTATATTGGGCTAATTCAATGTGTTTATTTTGTCAAATTTTAGGTTGATGATGCACATGTACCCTCTGAAGCACTGGAGGCACTTGATGCGCATCACCAAAAAGTTAACAAGAAAAGGGGCATCACTCTGCTGAAGAAGTTAACAGCGCTAAGGGACAATGGATCCAGATTGGCTGTGGAGTTTGATAATGCATGAAATGCAATTGGAGTGAACCGCAAAAATTTTGTAAACTATCTTGGGTGTGTCACTCGAAGCCATTGTGGTGTTAAGTATGATAATTGGCATAAAGCTCCTCAGGCAAAGAAAGACTTGATTTGGAAGGATTTATGTGTGAGTTATTATTACTTGCAATTCTATTTTTTAGATTACAAATTCTATTATTTGCAATTCTATTTTTGGATGCTAGTTAATAGAAATTCTATTTTATAGAATTTGTTAGCATTGGATGATAAGCTGCATCGTAAAAGTGTGATGCAACATGCTGGAAAGATACTAAGGAACTATAGGACAAATCTCAATAGAGAATACACAAAAAATGGTGATAAGAAGAAGTCAGCCCTTGAAAAGTGGAACTTCCTGGACAAAGAAGATTGGTACATGTTTGTTGCTTCAAGACAAACTGAATAATTCAAGGTATTAAGCGTCACTCCCAATTTAATTAATATATGTTGTATTCACCTATTCAAGATTAATCTTTAGTGTTACTAACCAAATCAATGTGCATACTAACTAGGCGTTCAGTGAGGCGCAAAGAGAAAGGCGTGCATCGAATGTGCATGACCACATAATGGGTCCAAAGGGCTATGCAGGCATTCGCCAAAGACTACAGGCGGAGTCTGCTGCTACTCAGGAGTCCTCTACTACATGTACCACACCCATGCCTCGCCATGATGTCTGGATAGTTGGGAGGCAAAACAAGAAAGGTGAAATAAAGAAGCTCGTAACTGCTGAGGCGGGTACGAAAATGGTAAAATACAACTCAACAATGCATGTCATTCGAATATTGATTATTTGTGGTGTTTACTTACCAATTTCTATTGATGGTGATTAGTGGGAGCTGCACGAGCAGAGGAAACAGGACACGTTCATCCCTCAGGGCACAAGGGATGAATTGACAGTTGCTCTAGGTAACCCAGAGCATCCTAGACGTGTTAGGGGTACAAGCACTTGTGTGGACATCAAAGCGTTCTTTGGGCCATCCCAGCTCAAACATGTCATAGGAGCGGGACTTTTACAAGAAGAGGTAACCTATTCTTTTTTTAGAATGTTATTGCAAAAGGGAATTCAATAATAAGAAGCTAATGTTTCTTTTATCCATGTATAGGAGAATAAGAGAGTTGAGGATATAGTTGCTAAGAAGGTCAAGGAAGAAATGCTGCGGTGGCAGGCATCTCAGGCTTCCAATCAGCCTATGGCGACCCGCTCTTCTCCTGATGCACATGCTGAGAGTAATCTTGTAGACCCACAACCTAGCACGTCTGCTGTAAAAAAAATTTTATGACATAGTAGCTAGTCTTTTCAAGATGATATGTATATATGTATAACATTCTTTACGTAAATTTGTAGACGTTGAAGCCATGCCGCTTAAAAATTGAAGATTATATTGTTGCAGAGGCGCAGGCTTACCCCTCCCTTCCTGGGGAAACGATTCACGAGGTTCCAATGCCACAGGATTACGTTCGTGTGAGCCCGATACATGTATTTCCCGATTGGAGGGAAGCTGCATTGTCGTATACCAACTCGAATATTGATACACTTGTTGAGGTAGAAGGCGGGGTGATATTGTGGCCCAAAGAAGATGTCGTCTACACTACTAAAATTGTAAGATAAATTTACATTACGTTAAATTGTTAATGTGTATATATGAGGTCAATTGATCTGAAATTATATATACATGTTAAAAAGAAGACACCCGGAGCATTTAGGCCTCCACCTCAACTTCCTGCATTACCAAGTTGGGTTCCAACTGACCTAAAATTCCCGTTAGGTCCTACTTGTAAGGGAATGGAAGTATGGATACGCGCACATAATATACATTGCCCTATAGTTATTTCTTTAGAAGCAGATTATGCAGGTCAATCATACGAAAGCTCTCTATTTATACAAGATATTATTGAGTTGTTTATCAATGATTGACTGAATACATCAATGATAGAGGCATGGATAAGGTGAGATATTATTTATACATCCATATACCTTGTGTAGGGTCTGGTGATCTGGTTTCTTATATATTAATGCATACGTAATACATGTTTTGCAGCTACTTAGTCGAAATTCAATGTAAAAAATTTGGATTTGAACATGTGGGATTTTTTATTCCATCATTGATTAGTCTCATAGCTAAAGACCCTGATAGTGTTTAACAATATTGTTGTGATGCTTCTATAATTTTTGGTCAAAAAAAGAAGACGATAATAATAGCTTCATTCAATGTGAAGTAAGTTTACTTTGCTTATAATTTGGACTTAAGAAAATTACATTTTTATTGTGGATTTTGAGTTATTAATTTTTAACTTTTTGAGCTAAGCATTGGGAGTTACTAGTTATTCTCCCCAGGACATTCACTGTCTATTATCTAGATCCTGCAAGGAGTACATTGAATCCAAAAATTAGACACGTAATGCGAATGACATTATTTTGGTGAAAAATATTTCATTTTTATATATGTTAACATATGTTATTACATTACTATTTAATTATTCAATTTACTGTGTTACATTAACATGTAGGGGTTTAGATGCATCCAAAAAGGTTGGAGGAAAGGTCCCTAGTAAAAAGAACCAGCTAATAATTTGGGAGAATGTGAAATTAAGTTCCCGACTCCAATGTATATATTATTAATGTGTACTGTGCTTATTTGTATTTTTTAATATCTTGTATCCATTTTATAGTGTGCTACACAAGACAACGGTTGGGCATGTGCATACTATGTGATGCGGTTTATGGACATGATTATCAAACATGCAGATGAAATCAATGTCATACTTAAGGTAGTATATATAGTCGCATTAGATAGTATGAAATATATCAATCTTATTTATATATTATTACTTATATATACATCATTCTCTTTGTAGGTGTTTAAAACTAACCCCACTACAGGTAAAGCCTTAAAAATGTACATGCTCCATATACGATGGAAGTATTAAATGACGTAAGAGAAGTATGGGCTAGAGTCATACAAGCAGTGGAGACTGTAAGATATAATTGGGATGCTGATAGCGATGATGAATGATATTTTGTAAATGAATGTTTATACATGTGTTTCTACATGTCTGAATGTTTCTACATGTATGTGAATATTTCTACATATGTGAATGTGAAAATTGAATTGATGTCTAAATGTATCTACCTATGTGTGAATGTGTGAAAAGAATATTTGTTGATTTTGCAGGTTTGTGGCCTGTTTGTTGGCTGATATCAATAGATGTCATAAACATGCAGTTCAGTTCCACTGAACTGTAGGTTCTCATCCTGCAACCAGCCACAGCAGGCCTACAAATTGATAAGAAAAAAAAATCAAACCATAGGCGCCGGTTATTTGTCTAAAACTGACAACAAAGGCTTACAACGTCAGTTAATAGCAAAAAATCACCGCCTAATGTTGCCAGACAGTCTGGCCAGTACGACCGTGACGGCAGGTGATATGGCGTCGGTGATTAGTAGAAAACCGACGTCATGCTAGCCAGCACGGCCATGGCGGCAGGTGATATGGCGTCGGTTATTAGTAGAAAAATGACGTCGTGTTGTACGGTACGGTCGTGGCTGCAGGTGATATGAAGTCGATTATTCGTAGAAAACCGACGCTGATAGTGTCCTAGATGGCGCCTTTTTTTGGCGCGGATGATTATAGCGTCAGTTTAGTTACTTATAACCGACACCAATGGGGGCCCTGCTGGCGCATTTTCGGTGGCGCGAAGTGTTTTGGCGTCGGTTTTACAACCGACGCCGAAATGGTACGACTTTTAGCGGCGCCCACATAGGCTTCGCTTGGAAACCGTCGTGAAAAGGACTTAAATAACCGACGCCAAAGGACGGATCTGTAGTAGTGACAACTCACAACCCACAAGCATGTACTCGGCTCGACCAGGCGTGACGTGAGCGTGTATGAGCATGCTCTCCTTTAGAATCTTTTAGACACTAGTGTCTCATATGATCCTACAAGTAAGGACCTCAAAGTTTTAGAATTGAATATAATGGGATTAGCTCTTCCCACTTGCATAAGACATGAAAGGACATGTCATCAATATACTAGCTGCACTACGCTGGGGTTGACAGGCACCGTTCTCAACCCGCCACTGCAAACCTTTAAGAAGCAACTTTATTTTGAGTTTTCCCCTTAATTTCTTTTTCTAATTACAATTGCGTTTTCACCCTTTGAAGCTAGAAAGTGTAACTTCAAGTCTTCAACTGATGTGTTTATACCAACATGGGTCATATACCGAATTAATTTCACAGATGTCTGTTGAAGTGCATCAATTCGATTTTTGTTTGCGACTAATAATTTTGATAACCCGAGGTAGTTAGAATTCTGTGGAATTCAACAATTAAAGCCATCGTGTAAGGTATCACTAGATCAAGAAACACGGTGTGGTTCTTTCGTATTGAATTCGGAAGGTTTCAATCATATAGAGTCGGCTGAGGCTGGGGTCTTCTACACTGCCATTCACTTTTCCGAGAACACATGCACCTTCTTGGCATATAATCATTACTTGTCTGAGATGTTTATCTCATGGCATTCAATTAGAGTTACGCTACACACAGTCCCCCTTACACCCGGGTACCCACCCATTTTTTGGGAAAATAGATCTGCACCATTTGCAGTTGTCTTTGTATTAATACTCATGCAAAGTCCATGCAAAGTCCATGCAACAGTGTGTCTCTCCACTCTTCTCTCAAGAGTATTAATACTCATACAAAGTTCATGCAAAGTCCATGCAAAGTGTATTAATTTGTTTTTTCTCTTGTAATTATTCTCTCCCATTCTAATCCACTCACCTGCATTCTCGTATTAGTATAGTACCTACGGAATCCAATAACAACATTGATCTGGAAGCATAAGTACAGTACCTACGAAATCCAATAGTAACATTTGTCATATGGACATAAGTACAGTACCTACGGAATCCATGTAAAATAAGTACAGTACCCACTTGTTAATTCCAACTCAGTTTTTTCAAACATAAGTACAGTACTTACCAAATTATAAAACCAAGCATAAGTACAGTACTTAACAAATTACAAAATCAAGCATAATTGTATAACTGATCTGGAAGCATAAGTACAGTACCTACGGAATCCAATAACAATATTTTTCGCCTGGACATAATTTTTTTTACAAAAATTTAGTGCACATCTGGTTCATAATCAACTATAAAATGCATCTATAAGTATTGTACCCAATTATTAATTTTCAACCCAGTTTGTCAAATATAAGTACACTACCTCTCAAATTCATTTGTGAATGTATATGTATTTATTATAGGTACAGTACTTACGTAATCTGCAATGGGGATAAATACGCAATAGAATTTTTTTGTAAGCTATAGTGGATTGATATCTGCCATTTGCATGACTGTTGCATGGAGTAGGTGGCCAGATAATTATTTCATGCATCCTTTTTGCATGTAAAAACATGCAGAATCGCTGCTACAGATATCTATTTAATTGTGCATGCGGCAGTAGAGGTTAGTGGGCGTGGCAGTGGGCTGGCGCAGCAGCTGGCGGGAGCAGGAGTTGGTGAGTCTCAATGTCCGGGTAGGTGACCGGGTATGTGGGGTGTTATGTGTAGAATTTTTCTTCAATTATGGCTGGGGTTTTTTGTAGAGACGAGGGAGCCGTTCTTTTACCGGTACAGGGGACGGGATGAATACAAACCCCCCGTTTAATTTAAAAAAAAAGTAGATTTGGTCATTTTCGTGCAGTTGAACGTATGGTGTATCATCTACCCACCGTTCATGCCGCTGATGCGACCGAGACGCTAAATATGTATCACGAAACAACAGCCCAATCATCTGGTCGGCATTAAAGATCAGACGCTTGCCATTGCAGGTCCTGCACTACTAAAACGTCAGCAACCATGATGTTGGGAATATTGTACCGATACGGTTCTAGATGTGACGAAAATTTATTATGAAAGTGTTACCTACAAGCGTGTAAATTCAAAGAAGAAAATCAGATTTAACGTGGAAAACTCTCCCCAAAACAAGGAGAGAAAAATCACGAGGCAATACCAGCCAACAAGCACTATGTAATTAAGATTACAACTCAAACTATCTGGATTTAATTACCCCAAAATCCAGTAGCCCTCCCCATATTAGAACAAAGATGAGGAAGAAGAAAATCACATCCAGTGTGTACAAACCTCCCTCTTTACTTGATCTCCTCACGAGGTCATTGCTGTTGTTGGGGACTGTTTGATGTCGTTGTGACCGCTGACTGGGTCGGACCGTTGCCACTATAACCGCCAACTGCTACTTTACTTCAAGGTAAAGTCATTGGTCCTCTCTTATCAACCAAAAGAGATGCTCTGTCATTGCACCCAATGGGTCACCAACTGTTAGCCGCTATTTTGCTTCAAGACAAAGTCGTTGACTCTCTCTTATTCAACCAAGAGAGCTCCTCTAGTTGTTCTTGTTCTCTGGAACCCTCTACCACAGAAGACACCAACAAGCAACTAGAGGAATCACACCTCAACCGGTGGGATGATCTCCATGGCCTCCCTCAAGACCTCTATTTATATGCCTTCATGGTATGTAGTTACAATTGAGAATCATACTCCAATTACTACAATTACTAATCCAATATCATGTTGCACGTAAGAAATTATCTTCTTTTCCTTTTATATTTGACTCCCATTAGAATTGGTAGCACAAGACAACTCCTACTCAAATCCAAATCCAACTATGCATGGGCCGGAATCCTATTCTTTTTCCCAACAATCTCCCCCTCCAGCCCATAAGGGAGACGTTGTCTTCAGTAATCATCTGGAGTAGCTTGTGGACCTCATCACCACCCATGATGGATCCATTGTCCCCAGACATTTCATCATCTTGTCGTTTTCATCCATCTTTCTAAAGTCTCGTTCTGATTTTGATTTGTTCCCAAGAAACTGAGAAGAAGTATCATGGCTCTATCGCTTCTCTCTCCATGCCTACACCTGGAACATTATTGGCTCTCTGTGATTGGTATGTCGAGCCATCTTGGATGAAAACTTTATTTCTGACCTTCTATACCAAGGCTCAAAAATCATCTGATGATGCTCCCCATGTCCATATAGCTTCTCATTAAAAGTTTGATCCTTGGTGTTGTCATCTCTCTTCATCATGTAGTCACACTTGGACTTTAGTGTTCTCCGGTCCTTGGGAAGTACCACAAGCTCATAGGTATCATTCTTTTGTAAAAAAATCATCTCCTCCTGCATCTCTCGATGCCACTGTACTTTATCTATATGAGTTTGTGCCTCATGATAAGTCTCTGACTCCCCCTAGTCAGTAAAGAGAATATACTGAGATGTCGGGTATCTAGATGAAGGATGACGAACTCTGTTAGACCTCCTCAACTTCTACTCTGAGGACTCATCCTGGTGATGATCTTGCTCCCCCTACCCAGAAACATCTGACTGTGAGTCTGAATCACTCATCTCTGCATCTGGAACAGTAGCACTTGATGTGCTATCACTCAGCTGCTCAAGGTGATCTTGCTGCTCTTCTTCATCGTCTGAAAACTACACCTGTGAAGAAGCGGAAGCATCCTCATACTCATCAGAAGAAGAACTATCACCTGATCATGCAGCCTCTGCATCATCACTCTCAGGCTCAGTAACTGTCTGACTCTCACAGAAAGTCACATCTCTGAGTCTGCTCATTATCTTTTTCACAGGATCTCATAACATGTAGCCAAACCGCTGATCTCCATATCCAAGAAAGATACCTGGCACATCTTTATCATCCAACTTTTGTCTCTTTTCCTTTGGAACATGTGCATAAGTCCTGCACCTAAATACTCACAGATGAGCATAAGAGGCATCATTGCATGTCCATACCTTCGTAGGTATATCAAACCCTAAAAGAACTGATGGAGATTGATTAATCAGATAGCAGGCAGTACGCACTACCTCACCCCATATTATCTTTGAAAGTTTTCCAGTCTTCAACATGCATCTAACTTTCTCCACTATGGTATGATTCATCATTTCAGCTGTACCATTGTGTTGTGGTGTGTCAGGCTCTGTTCTTTCATGATGTATCCCATGTTGGGTGTAGTAATCCTGGAACTCCCTAGAGGTGTACTCTCCTCCATTGTCTGTGCGGAGACATTTTTAGTTTTTTCTCTGTCTCCTGTTCCACCATGGCATGAAATTTCTGAAAATGCTAAAAGACATGATCCTTGGTCTTCAGCAAGTAGGCCCACATCTTACTAGATGCATCATCAATGAATGTGACAAAATACATATTGCCACCCAGTGAAGCCACCTCAAACAGACCATTGACATCTGAATGAACCAGCTACAGAAGTTGTGACTTCACCTTTGATCTTATCTTGAAAGAAACGTGTCGATGCTTTCCTGTCTGACATGCATCACATGAACCGAGACCAGTGTCCTTTCCACAAGAAATTAGTCTCTGTCTGGATAGAAGCTTCAATCTCTTCTCACTCATGTGTCCTACTCGTTTGTACCATAGATCTATCTGGTTATCCTCAATTGCATGTATATTTCCGCCTTTGAGCACCTTAAGCTGAGTTTTGTACAATGTGCGACTCAATTTTCCCCGTACAATGACTAAAGCCCCCTTGATGGTCTTGCATTTGCCACCATTAAAAACAAGATGACAACTTCCTCTATCAAAGAATGAACCAGATATCAAACTCAGCCACAAATCTGGAACGTGACGAACATCTTTCAGCGTGAGCGTGCAACAGACACTTGTATGAACAGAAATGTCTCTAATCCCAATAATTCTAGAGAAGCTGGAATTTCACGTATTCACCCTCCCGAATTCTCCCCTCCTATATGAAATGAAGAACTCCTTACTAGGTGTAGCATGATAATAAGTTGGAGTATCCACCACCCACTCAGAATCATCCTCATCAGCATGCAAACACTGCTCATGGACTATCAAGACCACATCATCATCATCTCCCCTGTCATCTGAAATTGTTGTTATAGTATTCTTTTCATCATCTTACTTGTCTTTGGCTTCAAACCTGTGTTCCTTTTTCCAAACCTTGCAATCCCTTTTGAAATGATTAGGTTTGCCACAATGAAAGCACCATCTACTATTCTTTGACTTGGATCTACCACAAGACTTCTCGTGGTCCTAGGACTCACCGTGACTCTTTGATCTATCACGGTCTCTCATTCTATCAACCTCTTGCTCTCTGTGAAGTGTACCTATGATCTGCTGTCGCCTAAGGCTGTCGTAGAGTCTCTTCATTCAGTAGACTGCTCTTCACCTGGTTAAGTGTCAACTTGCCTTCCTATACAGAATTGTTGATTGTCACTACGAGCGTCTCCCAATTGTCAGGTAATGATCCCAGAAGAAGTAGAGCCTGAAATTCATCATCAAGAGCCATCTTCATGGACCTCAATTGATTAACAAGGCTTTAGAATTCACTCATATTCTTGGCAATGCTTGTACCGTCCCGATACTTGAGGTTCACCAACTTTCTTATCAAGGTGGTTTTATTTGTTGCAGTTTTCCGCTCATATAATTTCTTGATCTTCTCCCACAGATCTTTGGCATTGATCTCCTATGAGATGTGATGGAACATGGAAATGTCGAGCCACTTTGGCACTACTCTAACGGTCTTCCTATTTGGTTTCTTCCAATCTGCATCATACGTACTCTCAGACTTTTTTCCCTCTATTGGATTGTATAGATCTTTGCAATAGAGAATATCCACCATCTTGGGTTTCCAAATCTGCCAATTTGTGTTTGTCAATTTTATCATCATCCCATCTTCATCCTTCCCCATCTGGGCCAGTATCTGTAACATGGCTCTGATACCACTTGTTGGGATGTTGTACCGATACGGTCTCGGATGTGATGAAAACTTGTTGTGGAAGCTTTACTGACAAGTGTGTAAACTCAAAGAAGAAAAATCAGATTTAAAGTGAAAAACTCTCCCCAAGACAAGGAGAAAAAAATCACTAGGCAATATCGACCAACAAACACTATGTAATTAAGATTACAACTCACACTGTCTGTGTTTAATTACCCCCAAATCCAAGTAGCCCTCTCCACACGAGAACAAAGATGAGGAAAAAAGAATGACACCCAGTGTGTACAAAATCTCCCTCTATACTTGATCTCCTCACGAGGCCGTTTTCATTGCTGGGGACTTCTTGATGCCGATGTGACAACCAACCGCTACTTTGATAAAGTCGATGGCCCTCTCTTATCAATCAAAAAAGGTTAGCTCTGTCAATGCACTCAATATGTCATCAACTGTCATCCACTACTTTACTTTAAGGTAAAGTCGTTGTCCCTCTTTTATTCAACCAAGAGAGCTCCTCCAGTTGTTCTTGTTCTCTGACACCCTCTACCACAGAAGGCACCAACAATTAACTATAGGGATCACACCTCAACCGATGGGATGATCTTTATAACCTCCCTCAGGGCCTCTATTTGTAGGCCTCCATGGTATGTGGTTGCAACCGGGAATCCTACTTCAATTCTTAATCAAATATCATGTTACACGTAGGAAATCATCTTCTTTTTCTTTTAGATTTGACTACCATTAGAATTGGTAGCACAAGCCAACTCCTACTCAAGTCTAAATCCAACTATGCATAAGTCAGAATCTCATTCTTTTTCCGTACACATAAGTAACTCCACACTATGCATGCGTGTGGATGTAACTTGTTTGCTCCTCCCCCTGAATTAATTCAAAGGGGTGACGAATGCATGTATATGAATCACCGGAGGCAGCAAAATGAGGTACTACTGGTGGCCATACTAGCAACGCTGCGCAGCAACCATGGCGTGCACGTAGAAAAATGGGATGCATAGGATATGATCCCCGTACGGGACATTCGAGTGTTCCATCGACAATAAATAAATCAAAGATTTACGCTACCCACAATAACTTACATACCCATTCACATACCCAGTTCTTGGGAGCCTACAAAAGAAGGCCCAATCGTTTTCTCTCATACGCATTAACTGCATATCAATTAACTCCATGCAGAAGTTGAAGGACCAGCCGTTTTCTCTCATACGCATTAACTGCACACCAATTAACTCCATGCATAAGTTGAAGGATCTCAAAATTCTCTCTCCACTTCTCTCATCAGCCCTAATTTTTAAAAATTTATTTTTTCTCTTACAACTACACTCTCTAAATCCATTTCACCCCATTAATGGTTCCGCACTAGCACAATACGCACATTTATGGTTGAAGGTATTATTTTTTTGTACACACTTTTGTCAAATATTACATTTTGAATGTATACAAAATGTGGTGGTTAGTATTGTATTCTTGTACAATGTGGTTGTTAGTATTGTACTTCTTGTGTGCAATTTTGACAAGTGCTACATTGTAATGTATGTAAAATGTATTCTTGTAATATTACACACTCATATTATACGTCTCGTACTGTACGTCGAAATGTATTGTCAAATGATATTACTATTGTACTCTCACACTATTTATCTTGTACTATACCAATATAGATATGTGTTGGGATTGTGGTAACAAGATTTGAAGGCTACGCACAATATACTATCGCTAGTACTATGTGTCTTGTACTGTACATATTTTACTATAAATCGTTTACTATACGTAAACATTGAGTTAGAATGATCATCATTATGCATGAATGCAATATGTAACGTTTGGTAAAGTATTGTATATATGATTAAAATTTAAAAATTATATTGTTGTGTACATATAAGATATTAGACACAACATATGAAATAAGTTCCAACAAAAGTATCAATAAATGTTTGTATAGTACGTGCATTTACAGTACGTGATTACAGTATGTGAGTTGAAAAAAATTACAAACGAACAGAAATTTAATTCTAAATACTTTTTGTTATCTGTGGTTAAATTAAGATATTACAGGTATAATTATTTAGAAAATGAATACAATACTACACTTTGCATGCACTTTGCATGACTGTTACATGGACAATAATGGCTGCAGGTGGAATAACTCTCATATGCATTAAATCACGTTTTTTCCTTACATGGAAAATAATGAGTGGAGGTGGAATAACTCTCACATACATTAAATCTCATTTTCCCCCATGTTCCGGGTATGCCAGAATTTTCCTAAACCAAATCTAAAGCTTTTCTATGCGATATCGGTCCAAACAACCACGTTGCTTTCTCAACTTGGTCAAGCACACCTAGTGCTGTCGCGATTATCTTCAACATCCTTCGTTGGATGCGTGGACGTTGTCCAACCCCACCCTACACACCACCATGGTCGACAGACCCCAACCATTCATCGACCACCACGACACGCAGGCCAAGTAGGAGCAATTAATTCATTGCGACCCGCCACCCATTTGGGCAAGAAAAATTCTACGCATAGTATCCCATATACCCGGCGACATACCCGGTCATCGGGACTCATCAAATGTTGTTTCTCCCAGCTCCTGCGCCATCCCACTAACTTCTGCTACTGCATGCACATTTAAGTGGATATCTCCAGCAGCGATTTTACATGCTTTTACATGCAAAAAGGATGCATGAAATAAGTATCTCGTCACCAAATAAAAATCCACCATAATTCGATTTCCCTCTACTGATTCCCTCCATTTATTTTCAAATCACATATATAGATGCAAATCTCCTCAATTAATGATGTTTGACAAACTTGGTTAGAAATTAATAATTGGGTACAATACTTATAGATGCATTTTATAGTTAATTATGGACCAGATGTGCACTACATTTTTGTAAAAAAATTATGTTCAGGCGAAAAATATTGTTATTGGATTCCGTAGGTATTGTACTTATGCTTCCAGATCAGTTATACAATTATGCTTGATTTTGTAATTTGTTAGGTACTGTACTTATGCTTGGTTTTATAATTTGGTAAGTATTGTACTTATGTTTGAAAAAACTGAGTTAGAATTAACAAGTGGGTATTGTACTTATTTTGCATGGATTTCGTAGGTACTATACCTATGTCCAGATGAATACTGTACTTATTTTGCATAGATTTCGTAGGTACTGTACTTAGTTGGAATTAACAAGTGGGTACTCTCTGACCATCACATCCTTTACATGATGTACTGTACTACACATCATGAGTACATACTCATAAACAGTGTTGGTCAAGTACTGTACTTATTTTGGACATTCTCATAAATAGTGTTGGGCAAGTACAGTACTTGTGCTTCAACTCTCTGACCATCGCAACCTTTACATGATGTACTGTATACAATACTTATAGATGCATTTTGTAGTTGATTATGGACCAGATGTGCACTACATTTTTGTAAAAAAATTATGTCCAGGCGAAAAATATTGTTATTGGATTCCGTAGGTACTGTACTTATGCTTCCAGATCAGTTATACAATTATGCTTGATTTTGTAATTTGTTAGGTACTGTACTTATGCTTGGTTTTATAATTTGGTAAGTATTGTACTTATGTTTGAAAAAACTGAGTTGGAATTAACAAGCGGGTACTGTACTTATTTTGCATGGATTTCGTACGTACTGTACCTATGTCCAGATGAATATTGTACTTATTTTGCATGGATTTCGTAGGTACTGTACTTAGTTGGAATTAACAAGTGGGTACTCTCTGACCATCACATCCTTTACATGATGTACTGTACTACACATCATGAGTACATACTCATAAACAGTGTTGGTCAAGTACTGTACTTATTTTGGACATTCTCATAAACAGTGTTGGGCAAGTACAGTACTTGTGCTTCAACTCTCTGACCATCGCAACCTTTACATGATGTACTGTATACAATACTTATAGATGCATTTTATAGTTGATTATGGACCAGATGTGCACTATATTTTTGTAAAAAAATTATGACCAGGCGAAAAATATTGTTATTGGATTCCGTAGGTACTGTACTTATGCTTCCAGATCAGTTATACAATTATGCTTGATTTTGTAATTTGTTAGGTACTGTACTTGTTACGACCCCATCTGAGCTTAACTGATAAACTAGGGTTTACCTAGACAATTGCAAAGATTAATTAGAATAATCATTCTTGAAATTTAATTAATGACGATAACACAATTAGGATGTTTTAACTATGATAAGAAGTCTAAATGTTCTTTTGTCTTGAGAATTAGGGTTTGAGAAGCATAGACCCTAATCGGCCCAAAATAGGGTTTTAATGACATATGAATACAGAATTTGATAAGTAGAATGTCTCACTAAATGATTTTTAGTATTTTATGTGTAACTCTGATTTACTTTAAATTTGGATATGATTTGTATATATAAAATTTGAACAACATTGGGAAATATCAGAATTTTTGAAGAATGTTCAGACCTGTTTATTGGTCGAGTTTCAAACTAGACCGATCATATTTCTAGATTTATACAGAAGTGTGGTAATTGAATTTTATCTTTTTATTGGTATATCCAATTGATCTCAAATTTTAACTGTGCTTGAAAAACACAGTTTTAGACACTCTGTAAAATTGGCATAATTTTTGGATGACTTTTTGATCTCTACAGTAAGGGTGTCGGTCAAGTTCTGTGCAGGACAAACTCGGCCGAATATTCTGCAGACTGCAATATAGCAGTGCACTGTTCGATTTTTAATTAATTATTGGTAACTAGAAATGATCTCAAATTTTAACTGAAGCTTTATAGGTCAATTATAAACAATGTTGAGTGTTGAGTGTTGGGTCAATATGCAATTGACCCAAGCAGCTCAAATTGACTTATATGATCGACCACACACACACAAAGCTCTCATTCTTCGTCATCCATCCCAGAGAAATGAAAATCTAGAGAGAGAGGGAGAGTTAGGGCTTGAGTGGAGAAAGTGGGGGAATTGCTGAATTAGGGTTTTGTGATTCCAGGAAGGGTGAAATCAAGTAAGTTTGGATTCTTTGCATATACTTTTATGGTGGATCTTCTCTCTCATGTTAAGATTCCGTCCATGCTCTGATTTGATCCAAGATGATGTCGAAATTCCCTCTTTTCTCACCCTTTCTTCATAATCCCTCATTTTCAAGGTTCCCGAGTTGAATGGAAGAAGAATTGGGAGATTTGCTAGGGATTTGATATGAGTTTGAGATTCCCTGAGTTGAGCTACAGTTTTGAGGTGTTTTCACACCTTAGGGTGAGTGGGTTCTTCCTTTAAACAGTATAATGCACGAAATTTGATTATAGCATCCAAATCCCTAAATGCTTAGCATGTGATTCTAAATCCTGAAATGTCCGTTTGATTTAAGTTGTTGCAAATTGATATGTTATGGATTCCTTCTCTGTTTGAATGACTCCTTAATGGTAGATTCACATCAGAAACGCATACAACACTTCCTAGTAAGAATGCCTTTCAGATTTATATCAAATGATGCAATTAGGGTTTAACCTAATTGAGATATCACTAGAGTTTCAACCTTATTGAAAAGGGACTAGTAATCATATAAGTGGTTAGGATGTACCTCATGGGTTATCTTAATTGAATTTTATTCTTGATACCTGATGTCTCAGTGAATGGTATGGAAAAATCTAAATTTAGTTAAATTCCCATGGTTTCATACATATATCGATTGTATATGATTTGTTGAAACAATCTTTATTTCGTGAATGCTTATATCCTATGAAATCCTTATGAGAGTCATGTGACAAGTTAATGAGGTAAATGAAAAGGGTGAATGAGGTGAATGAAACCCTAAGAGTAGGGTGTTGACATGTGATGAATGAATAAGGCAAATGAAACCCTAAGGATAGGGTGTTCAATGAATCATGTTATGATAATATGAAAGGTCTCGATATGAGATGTGCTGATGCTTAATTGTTGAATTGTATGTTTCTAGTGCATTTAACTTTATATGCTTGTTCTCTCTGAGATGATATCTACATACTGCAGGGTTTCTTATTTTCAATACATATCTCATAAATTGCAGGTGATGAGATATGACATGCCCTAGAAAGGGATGTTACTGAGACATGATGTATGTTGAATACGTGAGTTATGATGTTTTATATGATATGATATGGCAGGCCGTGTAAGCCTTGTGAGAAATGTAAAATGAGTTATAATTTCTGTTTTACATGTATCTATAATGTTAATGTTAGACTTAGGTGCCCTGAACACCGTCGAACCCCATTGCGCGGTCTGTACCTTTGGGGTGAAACGATCGATCTAGCCTTGTGCCTAGATGGTCGGTGGCTAGTGTTCAACAACAACGCGTGCGATGTCACGGTGGCACTGGAGTAAATAGGGGTTATTCAACAACAACGTGTGCGATGTCACGGTGGTAACCCAGTGAGACTCTCCGCCTGTGTACTCAGTTTAGAGGAGGAGTCCAGAGCACTCAGAGTTAGTGCATACAGGCCCTTGTGTGCCTGAGGCCCTTGTGCGCCTGAGAGTCCTGGGCAGACCAGGACGGACAGTCAGACTTAGCATTTTCCCGGGTGTGTCGCTAAGTCTTGTACGGTGTGGTCGTAGTGCACTGCGAGTCTCTTATGCAGAGTACACTGCATAAGATCAGGGCATAATCTAAAATATGATCATATAGGTTCACAGAGTTCTTTATAAATGATTGAGTTAAGGAAGACTAGAGCATAGTCTTCTAGTAGTTATTCTTTGGATGCAATATTTACATTCTTTGTTATTTCAATTATATTGTTTTAGAACTGCTCAGTGTAGTATTTATTGTTGTTAAATTTCATATCGTTTACTCAAATTATATCTGTAATCACATTAGTGCATTAGTCTGTTTCCATGAAGTACTCATTCACTGAGCGAGTAGGCTCACCCCTCTACTCAAACATTTTAGGGTTAACCGCGTGGACTTGAAGATGGTCAGAGCTCAGTGTAGATCTTCTACAAGAGTCAAGTATGAGATTAGTTGAGTCAGTCGGTCCTTGTCACTCTAGGTCCTCAGTAAGAGATAAGAGAGAGAGTTGTAATTACGATGTCTAATATTGTTCCTCTTTTGATATGTATGCTAATTAGCAAGTTTTATGTGCATAAAGTGTAAGAGACATCATGAATGTTTATACATGTATCTTTACTATTAAAGTCCGATTAGTAAAAGAAATGTTCATATTCCTTTGTTATGATGTTATGTGGTTCATTGCGGAGAATCAAGAGTTTAAAGGAAAAGAAAAAGTTAAGGGTGTTCTTTGTGTTACATATAAATCCTATCTTATGCCCTAATCTCATGATTTGAGGAAATTGTGAGATTGGGGTGTAACAGCTTGGTATCAGAGCTTAGGGTGAGTTGTCAAGGACCATTAAGTTAGTAAGTTAGAGTCCTGTGTGTGGCAGATAGGAGATGTTTGATGTTAGCTTTGGGGATTTGAGTATTTGGATATCCTGGCCCGATATCTGAGTACTTGGATCAACCAGTACAAGCTACTCTGTCTATTCTCTCACGTATACTCTGGCCAGGTATACAGTGGAAGAATGGGCTAGAGATGAACCCTAGAAATGTTAGGGTTAGAAAACGAGAAAAGAAACAAGAATTAAGAGCATAAATGTAAAAGGAGATAGAACTTACATTTCATAATGTTGTTTTTGTTGGAAATGTATAGAAATGCTCTTATATGTTTGAATTGAAATATTCAATACTTTGAAATATGGGTCTTTAATATCTGTTGTACACTATGCAATTGTAGCATTTATTGATTTCATTCTTTGTAACAAGTAGACTAGAATTGACCTTTGAATGAGCTTTTGTTTCTATAGTTTCGCCCGCTGATTCGAGTGAAATTGACATCAGCAGGTCTATTTAGGTTTTCAGTCTGTACGTGATTCAGCCGAGTTGTATGTGATTCGGCTGAGTTTCCTTAATAGGCAATCGAACAACAAACTGATCGGCCGAGTTGTATGTAATTCGGCCGAGTTTCCTTTTTCAGGAAATCAAACAGCTAGTTGATCGGTCGAGTTTCAAGCGGATCGGCCGAGTTGTGAAGCAATCGGCCGATTTTCTGACCAATCGGCCGAGTTTCTGAGCTGTGAGTGGCAGTTCAGGAAGAATGTAATCCTTTGTAGTTCTTGGCTTTAGGACTTCAGGTTTGGCCTGGTCCGGTTGGCAGGATGTGTTACTAGGATCTGATGAATCCTATCAATAGCATAATAAGAATAGAATTTGAATAATTAGACCCACATCAGAGTAAGAATGTACATACAGTAAGATGTTGAAACATATGGGCAAGATCAGAACAACTAAGAATTAGTTGAAACTGATATCTGAGGTTCAATTTTGGGGTCTCAAATGTGAAACCCTTAATTGGGAATAATAGAACATGATATGAAGCTCATAATCAGTTTATTGATTAATTTTGCATGAACTATACATATGAAATATAGAAAAGATATGTGAAATGTATGTATGTATGGTTCAAGATAACAAGAATCAATCATGAAGAATGAATCATATAATAGAGTATAATGCTTTTATGAACTCTAAAGTAAAGGCTAAGTAGAGAATAGGGTTGAGCATTCAATAGGTCCATAAAAGTAAAGAGGATCGTATGAACATGTAATTCATAAGACTAGAACAACAAACTAGTTTCTAAGCAAAGAACATAGGTGTAGTTTAACGAATGAATAAGTCATACAAAGGTGGACTGTATTCAAAAGAGAAAAACTTGATTGAAAGAGAAACTATGTTTGACCCATGCATGATCCACTTGATTTAAAAATGAAGAATATGTAATGTATTCAACATGAGGAAAAACTAATAGAAGGACTATTAATTTAGAACGTTAACTTCACAATAGTATAAAGATAAAGGAGGAAATATGTGCAACATGGTATACATGACCATACATATGAATAAGAAACATGGTCATAAGAGAAAAATTTAGAATTAAAGATGACGGGTTAAAGAGTAGTATATGGTAAGAGGACTATGAAACGTAAGATAGGGTTTGAAATATGATGGAGAAGTTATAAAATAAAGAGGTTGTGAGATTCAAGCAAGTGCTAATTAATTAAATATCTCTGTTGATAACTAAGTAAAACTACATACGAGAATGTATTAAGGGAATGCTTGAATACAAGAATTCCAAGTCTTAAAATCATCTTCTCTTTCATATATTCCTTAATGAGAGCAAGGTGGGAATGAAATGATAAGAGAAAATGAATCATATATGGTGCATAACTACCTTGGTGGGGTCATCTAGTGAAGGTAATAGTGACATTCAATATGATGAAGTGCGATAAGAAATAAATTCTTGTGTTATAGCAAGAATGATGAATAATCTATTCCTATCTTATATGATTCAATGCTAATGATGTTTATTGTATATAATCATATGAAAAGGATAGGTAGCAAAAAGTAAAGAAGTAATGAATGAGCAGAGAGATATGAGAAAACACTAGCTTTGTGTAATATGTGAATTTGTTTTTACATGTATGATTTGTTGAAGGCATATTAAGGTATGAAAGTTGGTTCTACATATGATTTCAGGGTATTTGTGTAAGCTATATGTTAAATTAAAGGCGTATGATAGTTGTAGTAATTCATACCTGATATGCATCTTACTATTGTGTATTTGTGATATGGTGACACAGTTTGGATGATGTCAGAACACATGGAGAGATACCCTGAACAAGGTAGTCATACTTATTCACTCATATTAATAAGAAGGGATGATAATCAGATTGTCTGGACAAGTAACCCTAATGAGGTGTAGCTTGTTATACCTAGCTCTAATAGAACTGAGTGATGGTAATTGAGTATGATTAATGCTTGAATGACTGATACAATTGTGGATTACTTTATTACTGTTGTTGAAACCCTAAAATGATATAATACGATGGTTACACTTTGAATTGTGTGTGGGCCCATAACCCACAGGTGCCAGGATCGAAACAGGATAGTATGGAATGAGGTGGTAATGCTTCACCTCATGCATCCATGACCCAATGGGGATGCCAAGAGTAGTATTGTGCAATTGATTGTTGAATCTAGTCTTTTAATTCAAGACTGTTTTGCTATTTGAATAGCACTTGATTAAAGTTTAAAACAGCATGGTGAACTTGCTTTTGTCACTTAAAGGTGATACAGAACAATAGAACTCTCTGAGCAGCATAAGTTGAGATAGTTGTATCAGAGTATCAGAGTTGCGCAGCAAAAGCGTGGTGGTTTATCTTTGCATTCTATGTTTGACTGTGGCATAAAGAATTTGCTTGATATCATTGAGAACTATTTGAAATATGTTGTGATTTAGTAAAGAATTAAAAGATCTAATGTTGAAAACTACATTCAGGTATGAAATACAAGAGTATAATGACATGGAAGGTTTTAGAAGCTTAGAATAACCTTGAATGTATCTTTCTTGTGGGTTTATGTTTCGAGGACGAAACATTCTAAGGGGGGGAGAGTTGTTACGACCCCATCTGAGCTTAACTGATAAACTAGGGTTTACCTAGACAATTGCAAAGATTAATTAGAATAATCATTATTGAAATCTAATTAATGACGATAACACAATTAGGATGTTTTAACTATGATAAGAAGTCTAAATGTTCTTTTGTCTTGAGAATTAGGGTTTGAGAAGCATAGACCCTAATCGGCCCAAAATAGGGTTTTAATGACATATGAATACAGAATTTGATAAGTAGAATGTCTCACTAAATGATTTTTAGTATTTTATGTGTAACTCTGATTTACTATAAATTTGGATATGATTTGTATATATAAAATTTGAACAACATTGGAAAATATCAGAATTTTTGAAGAATGTTCTGACCTGTTTATCGGTCGAGTTTCAAACTCGACCGATCATATTTCCAGATTTATACAGCAGTGTGGTAATTGAATTTTATCTTTTTATTGGTATATCAAATTGATCTAAAATTTTAACTGTGCTTGAAAAACACAGTTTTAGACACTCTGTTAAATTGGCATAATTTTTGGATGACTTTTGGATCTCTACAGTAAGGGTGTCGGTCGAGTTCTGTGCAGGACAAACTCAGCCGAATATTCTGCAGACTGCAATATAGCAGTGCACTGTTCGATTTTTAATTAATTATTGGTAACTAGAAATGATCTAAAATTTTAAATGAAGCTTTATAGATCAATTATAAATAACGTGATAAATTCCCATAATTTTTGGAGAAGGTTTGATCTCTAAAATAAACGAATTACAGTAACTTTTGTATAACTGAATATTCAGCCAATATAATTAAAGTTGAGTGTTGGGTCAATATGCAATTGACCCAAGCAGCTCAAATTGACTTATATGATCGACCACACACATACACAGCTCCCATTATTCGTCATCCATCCCAGAGAAACGAAAATCTAGAGAGAGAGGGAGAGTTAGGGCTTGAGTGGAGAAAGTGGGGGAATTGCTGAATTAGGGTTTTGCGATTCCAGGAAGGGTGAAATCAAGTAAGTTTAGATTCTTTGCATAGACTTTTATGGTGGATCTTCTCTCTCATGTCAAGATTCCGTCCATGCTCTGATTTGATCCAAGATGATGTCGAAATTCCCTCTTTTCTCACCCTTTCTTCATAATCCCTCATTTTCAAGGTTCCCGAGTTGAATGGAAGAAGAATTGGGAGATTTGCTAGGGATTTGATATGAGTTCGAGATTCCCTGAGTTGAGCTACAGTTTTGAGGTGTTTTCACACCTTAAGGTGAGTGGGTTCTTCCTTTAAACAGTATAATGCACGAAATTTGATTATAGCATCCAAATCCCTAAATGCTTAGCATGTGATTCTAAATCCTGAAATGTCCGTTTGATTTAAGTTGTTGCAAATTGATATGTTATGGATTCCTTCTATGTTTGAATGACTCCTTAATGGTAGATTCACATCAGAAACGCATACAACACTTCCTAGTAAGAATGCCTTTCAGATTTATATCAAATGATGCAATTAGGGTTTAACCTAATTGAGATATCACTAGAGTTTCAACCTTATTGAAAAGGGACTAGTAATCCTATAAGTGGTTAGGATGTACCTCATGGGTTATCTTAATTGAATTTTATTCTTGATACCTGATGTCTCAATGAATGGTATGGAAAAATCTAAATTTAGGTAAATTCTCATGGTTTCATACATATATCGATTGTATATGATTTGTTGAAACAATCTTTATTTCGTGAATGCTTATATCCTATGAAATCCTTATGAGAGTCATGTGACAAGTTAATGAGGTAAATGAAAAGGGTGAATGAGGAGAATGAAACCCTAAGAGTAGGGTGTTGACATGTGATGAATGAATAAGGCAAATGAAACCCTAAGGATAGGGTGTTCAATGAATCATGTTATGATAATATGAAAGGTCTCGATATGAGATGTACTGATGCTTAATTGTTGAATTGTATGTTTCTAGTGCATTTAACTTTATATGCTTGTTCTCTCTGAGATGATATCTACATATTGCAGGGTTTCTTATTTTCAATACATATCTCATAAATTGCAGGTGATGAGATATGACATGCCCTAGAAAGGGATGTTACTGAGACATGATGTATGTTGAATACGTGAGTTATCATGTTGTATATGATATGATATGGCAGGCCGTGTGAGCCTTGTGAGAAATGTAAAATGAATTATAATTTTTGTTTTACATGTATCTATAATGTTAATGTTAGACTTAGGTGCCCTGAACACCGTAGAACCCCATTGCGCGGTCTGTACCTTTGGGGTGAAACGATCGATCTAGCCTTGTGCCTAGATGGTCGGTGGCTAGTGTTCAACAACAACGCGTGCGATGTCACGGTGGCACTGGAGTAAATATGGGTTATTCAACAACAACGTGTGCGATGTCACGGTGGTAACCCAGTGAGACTCTCCGCATGTGTACTCAGGTTAGAGGAGGAGTCCAGAGCACTCAGAGTTAGTGCAGACAGGCCCTTGTGCGCCTGAGGCCCTTGTGCGCCTGAGAGTCCTGTGCAGACCAGGATGGACAGTCAGACTTAGCATTTTCCCGGGTGTGTCGGTAAGTCTTGTACGGTGTGGTCGTAGTGCACTGCGATTCTCTTATGCAGAGTACACCGCATAAGATCAGGGCATAATCTAAAATATGATCATATAGGTTCACAGAGTTCTTTATAAATGATTGAGTTAAGGAAGACTAGAGCATAGTCTTCTAGTAGTTATTCTTTGGATGCAATATTTACATTCTTTGTTATTTCAATTATATTGTTTTAGAACTGCTCAGTGTAGTATTTATTGTTGTTAAATTTCATATCGTTTACTCAAATTATATCTGTAATCACATTAGTACATTAGTCTGTTTTCATGAAGTACTCATTCACTGAGCGAGTAGGCTCACCCCTCTACTCAAACATTTTAGGGTTAACCGCGTGGACTTGAAGATGGTCAGAGCTCAGTGTAGATCTTCTACAAGAGTCAAGTATGAGATTAGTTGAGTCAGTCGGTCCTTGTCACTCTAGGTCTTTAGTAAGAGATAAGAGAGAGTTGTAATTACGATGTCTAATATTGTTCCTCTTTTGATATGTATGCTAATTAGCAAGTTTTATGTGCATAAAGTGTAAGAGACATCATGAATGTTTATACATGTATCTTTACTATTAAAGTCTGATTAGTAAAAGAAATGTTCATATTCCTTTGTTAGGATGTTATGTGGTTCATTGCGGAGAATCAAGAGTTTAAAGGAAAAGAAAAAGTTAAGGGTGTTCTTTGTGTTACATATAAATCATATCTTATGCCCTAATCTCATGATTTGAGGAAATTGTGAGATTGGGGTGTAACAGTACTTATGCTTGGTTTTATAATTTGATAAGTATTGTACTTATGTTTAAAAAAACTGAGTTGGAATTAACAAGTGGGTACTGTACTTATTTTGCATGTATTTCGTAGGTACTGTACCTATGTCCAGATGAATACTGTACTTATTTTGCATGGATTTTGTAGGTACTGTACTTAGTTGGAATTAACAAGTGGGTACTCTCTGACCATCACATCCTTTACATGATGTACTTTACTACACATCATGAGTACATACTCATAAACAGTGTTGGTCAAGTACTGTACTTATTTTATAGTTGATTATGGACCAAATGTGCACTACATTTTTATAAAAAAATTATGTCCAGGTGAAAAATGTTGTTATTGGATTCCGTAGGTACTGTACTTATGCTTCCAGATCAGTTATACAATTATGCTTGATTTTGTAATTTGTAAAGCATTGTACTTATGCTTGGTTTTATAATTTGGTAAGTATTGTACTTATGTTTGAAAAAACTGAGTTGGAATTAACAAGTGGGTACTGTACTTATTTTGCATGGATTTTCGTAGGTACTGTACTTATGTCCAGATGACAAATGTTACTACTGGATTTCGTAGGTACTGTACTTATGCTTCTAGATCAATGTTGTTATTGGATTCCGTAGGTACTGTACTAATACGGGAATGCAGGTTGGTGGATTAGAACGGGAGAGAATAATTACAAGAGAAAAAACGAATTAATACACTTTGTATGGACTTTGCATGAGTATTAATACTCTGGAGAGAAGAGTGGAGAGACATATTGTTGCATGGACTTTGCATGGACTTTGCATGAGTCTTAATACAAAGACAACTGCAAATCGACGTACTATACTTCCGCAAGAATGTAGGGGTGTGGAATATGACCAGGAGAGACCCAAGTAATAAAAAAATCATTTTAACAAAGATTTGGACGGTAGAGAGCAGTTGAGAGAAGTTTGGGAGTCCTGAACGTCTTTTCGGCTTCCGAGGTATGCAGAAGATTCATATTAATTAAATACGGCTGATTGCAGATTTTTACAGGTTATCAAGAAACCGGGTGGGCTGTCGGGTCTATAACGAACGGTGGGTAGCGTAACTCTTTGGGCAATAAGGGACATTGCTGGCTCAGCTTTGAGCTACTCGTCGTCTACCTCCCTCCCTCTCTCTTTTTGAAAAATTCTACGCATAACACCCCACATACCCGACCACCTACCCGGACATCGGGAATCATCAACTGCTGCTCCCACCAGCTACTGCGCCAGCCCACTGTCACGCCCACCAACTTCTGCTGATGCATGCACATTTAAATTGATATCTCCAGCAGCGATTTTGCATGCTTTTACATGCAAAAAGGATGCATGAAATGAGTATCTCGCCACCAAATAAAAATCCACCATCATTCGATTTCCCTCTAATCATTCCCTCCATTTAATTTCAAATCACCTATATAGATGCAAATCTATATATATCCCCATTGCAGATTACGTAAGTACTGTACCTACAATAAATACATATACATTCACAAATGAATTTGAGAGGTACTGTACTTATATTTGACAAACTGGGTTGAAAATTAATAATTGGGTACAATACTTATAGATGCATTTATAGTTGATTATGGACCAGATGTGTACTATATTTTTGTAAAAAAATTATGTCCAAGCGAAAAATGTTGTTTTGGATTCCGTAGGTACCGTACTTATGCTTCCAGATCAGTTATACAATTATGCTTGATTTTGTAATTTGTTAAGTACTGTACTTATGTTTGGTTGTATAATTTGGTAAGTACTGTACTTATGTTTGAAAAAACTGAGTTGGAATTAACAAGTGGATATTGTACTTATTTTGCATGGATTCCGTAGATACTGTACTTATGTCCAGATGATAAATGTTACTACTGGATTTCGTAGGTACTGTACTTATACTTCCAGATCAATGTTGTTATTGGATTCCGTAGGTACTGTACTAAAGGAATGACAAAGAAATCTGAAAAATTGACGTAGTGTACTTTTGTGAGGACACGAGGACGCTAGGACTTATATAATATAACCGCGAGAGACCAATGGGATAAAAAAAATTCGATTTAGTAAATATTTGAATGGCAGATAGTAGCTGTGAAAGCTTGAGAGTCCCGTATGTCTTTTGGGCTTCCGAGGTACGCAGCAGATTTCTATTAATTAAAAAGTAGTTAAGTACTTAAGTGTATATTCTTTGTAGGTTACCAAGAAAACGGATGGGCTACCGGGTCTATAATTGACGGTGGGTAGCTTAACTCCTCTTTTTGAGCCTCGGATACCCTGGTCGATTGAGTAGTCCCCCCAACCATATGGGGTTTGGCCTGAGATGATGCACGGTGATCCTGGGGTGGCTGTCCTTTCAGATACGCGTGTGACCGACATTTATTGTGTAACAGGGACACATTCCTTGATATACCCCACGGTGTCTTGGAATGTAGCGTCGACGCCGTCGAGGCATTCAATCTGGTTTTTGGCGGGTGCTTGGCAGGGGAAAACTGGCCGGATGGTGACTTTTTTTTTGTGGACTGCATTCAAATTGATGGGATTCAGCTTCTGGCTAGACTTGGTGCTGGATTGACGATGGAATTGCTTTATTAATTTACTCCAGCCTTCATATGTTGGCTGTGTTTCTCAGCGAGATAGGATGCGATCAGCCTTCTTATCGATGAACTCATTTGGTTGGGTTTACGAAAATGGTGGCAGACGAACTAGGAGTATATGATGGTTCTGGAGATCTATACTTCTGTAAGTTCCTTCTGATGTCAATTTGTTGTACAAAGTGTCAGGTGGAGGTGAATTATTGCTCAAATGAATACGATGCTACTGATTGAACCGACCGTCGGCTTTAATTAGTCAAGTAAAATGAACTTATCCTCATTATATATTTTTACTTTTGTTAGTTTACCCATTAGTTTTCTCTAATTAATTAAAAATATTCAAAGGATCCAAAGTGATATTGTCGCATCAACCATGTCTAATTGTATCCAGGCGCACAAATATTCGTCGGACTCCGAGTCCATGAATAGTTGGCGTTGAGCTTTAAGCCTTTTAACCATGGTGCTCAGCTCGATCTCGCAAATATACAAGGTCCATCGGCTGAATAATCGGGACTGTACACAGAGAGCGAGGAGTGACCCGTTAGTGCTATTAACTACTGTTACCTGATTCCAAACTGGAAGATGATGATCGATTAGCAATTAAGTAACAAGAGAAATAAATAAAACGGTATCAGATGTAGTTAAGATGAATGTGTAATATGCAAAAAAAAAAATAAGGATACAAATTCTAGAGCAAGGGATAACTATCCGAATCAATCCACCTAATCGGTCATAGTTGCCACATACATCGCTACCCTCTTCCTCTCAAATTCAGGTGCTTCAGGTTCACTAGCAAACCGCAACTCTCGTGATCACTTTAGAGGGACTTAGATGGGGAAAAAAGATGATAAAAATAGAGAAATATAAAATTTGATCTCATATTATGTTCTGTTGACAAATACAGACACAAATTATAGCAAGAAATAAAAAATTTATCTATCCGAATTCCCATAACAGCAAGATCGTGTCAACTAATATGAAATAGAAATGATGGTTTAACAAGTTATATCTGGTCTTGGAGTAAGTTCATCGACAACAACTCGCTTCAATGCAACTATCTATAGTTACTCTTGGATGGTGGTTGTGCAACTCCTAATTTTCACCACGAACAACGAATTGAAGAACTTCTGCAACGACTCATGTGGTCTCGCCATAGACTGCAGTCTGATTTTACTCTTCTAGTAGCAACTAAAGGAATCATGCCTCTACAGTAGTCCACACAGACCAATTAGATTTAGAACTCATGTTGTTCAACTAGAACAAACAAGGAGTTGTCCCTCCTATTGGTGTACTAGTCACCTACGTGCTCTCCCGCAACAACGATCCTTAGTTGTTTTCTCCTGTAGCTATCCCTCCCTAGTCGGGTAGGACTTGCTTGGGCTCTCCCAGTTACCACAACTAGATATGACAATGATTGTAAGAGAAACAGATTCCTAGTTGATGTTGTTGTGTTTTGGGAAGCATCCAATATCCTTCTATTTATAGGTAGGGTTTCAGCCAGGTTCCCAGTCTGTTTGGGATCTGTGTGGGAGTGGAAGGGATCAAAAGATCTTAAAATTTCGCAAATGCAAACACCAAAACAGTTGTCTGATCACCCAGACGGTCGTCTGGTCACCCAGACGGCCGTCTAGTCACACGAGACGGTCGTCTCACACTGCCAAATAGTCGTTTGGCAGTTTCTCAATCACATACGAAATTGGTAATTTGATTCCAATTAATATTACATATTAATTTCTTGCACCACAAGTATTGTACAATTGAACAAGTTTGGAAAATATCCAGAACCTTCGTTCGGCCCTAACCAAGCCATCTCACCCATGCGAGACGCCCGTCACGCTCATCCAGACGGTTGTCTGGTGATCCTGAGTCGAGTTGGTTGGTACAACAGATTGAACTAGTTGGTTCACTCCTCAATTTGGGTATAACGCAGCCAATTCGAACTGTGATCAGTCTGACAACCCAAACTGACAGCTTAACACTTGAGATACCCATCTAGCATGCCCGAACGGCCGTCTCACCTTATGAGATGGTCATTTGGTAGTCCAATCAGTCTATATGTTGCATGAATTGAATACTTAAATACTTTAATAATCAATCCAATCATCATTCAATATTAAACTCCTCTTCTAGATGAGTTCATATATGTGTGTGATCTTATAGGTCACATATCATGTTGACAGTGAATGTCCATAACTAACTTATGACATCACAAGCAAGGAGAGGTGCCTAGTCACACATCAGTACTATCCAAGTGAATGAAAAATTAGAGAACAACTTCAACCTATAATATGTGTAAGGTGTTGCAGTGATTGTATAATTCCTTTATCTTTAATATCTAGGATGAACTCAAGGTATCGAATCGTCATCCTCTCAACATTCAATCCATGTTTCCTGAACCTAGAGCAGACTATCTGAGATAATGTGACCTTAATAGCATATATTGATTCACATGTGCATGCGTATGCATTTCTTAGTCTCACTTATCAAGTGGTCAGGATATCATACTCTAGTAGGAGGGACAAATCTCATTTCTATCACTCATAATCTATCCCCATGTGTCAAAGTCACCCAATCATCACTGTTATAACAACCCATGGTTCAGTATTGTATTGATATTGTCAAAGCGTACCCAACGACATGTGCCGAGTGCCGTGATTTTGGGTCTAAGAATCACAATCATGACCTTCACTATGAGATATGACAATGACCACCAATGATGGTTTCCATGTGTCACTTTTCAAGGTGGGTCTGTTTGATACACTATCCCCTAACATGTATCTGTGTGCTCGGTTTGATATTTCCATATCACGACTAATGAGATATTGTAATCAACCAACCCACACCCTAATCTTATGTGTTATTGTTGTCTATCAACCTTCCACTATAACAATCGATCAGGGATATAATGAGAATATGCATATGTACTCTTAACATCTGCATGATCTCATTTCCCCAAGGCTAATACTTGAAGACATATGTCATTGAGTGATAATATTCTCTAGAAACTCATAATATTTCATCATTATCTCATAACTGAGTAAAATAGAATGAATTGGAAGCTTGCCTTTATAAGTATTAATCAAATACTTTATGGTACATGTCATGTCAATCATCACATGATTGGATCTATGGGCATACCTTACCGACAGACTACCGCTTGCACTCAGATCCAATCACCCATGAATCATATTCTTGGTGATCTAAACATGTCCATCATGTTTCAACTGCGCTAGTGCCAATGCAATAGGTTAGCAACACTTTGCTTATAGTCGGTATATTGTATGTTTCCTTCTCTCTTCGTTGTACGGTTTCTCGTATGAGATGGAACTATCGTAATATGGTATCTGAGATTCCCTGTCTAACAATTAGCTCCATTGTTGTCACAGTATCACTACTGTGAGTCATAAATGGTTGGAACATCTATAAGTTCATCATATAAACCTTAAGATCCATATAGTATCACTCTATGTTCCTAACACAAGTATACCCAACTTCTATTGTAGAATACAATTAATGTCTATTAGTTCAGAACCTTTCAAACTAACAACATTTCTCTTTTTAAATCAAATATATTTTAATTTGTAATCATATTTGTCATTATGGAAGCTTGTATCGATGTAACCCTTTACATCTAACTCTTCCTTTTATTGCTATCTCTATTGACTATAAATCTATCCTTAGGTACTTATCAAGTATTAATGGATCCCTTTAATGATATTCCAATAACCCTTATTGGAATTTAATGTCATCTTGTCATGTCTAATACATACAAGATTAATTTGGATAAGTGCACTTATAGCATTCATGATACATCCATTGCTACAGCCTATGACATCTTAATCATGTCATTTCCATTATTCACAAGAATTGGAACATAAGGTTCATGAGAGACTAATCTGAATTCTCTATCATTGACTCCTTTCCATGTTGAACTCCTTGAACACTTTGCTATTGTATGTGCTCAAACATCCATTATGAAGCATTCAAGAACTATCTCATAGGTCTTGATCCTTATCTCATACGATGTTTCATCTTATTCTTCATTGTTGAAGGTGCTTTCATGCCAGATCTCAATATTCACAATATTGAGATGTTATTCCTCATTATATGTGGAATATCCATATATGCTTCCACTAAACCTTTTGTGATTACAGATTTCATCTTTTATCTTGATTCAAGTCAAAGACTTTGACTATCTTATCAAGTCAAAAGATCCTTCCTCTGAGATGCTTGTTTCAATCCTAGATTGAACCTTGTAGATCATAGACTTTATTTGCACCCATGAAGTCATAAACCCTTTAGGTTGTGTCATGTATACATCCTTTGATGTATTCCCTTTAATGAATTCAGTTTTATCTTCATATGCTAAATCTTTTAGTCTATTTTAACTACAACAACAATCTTGACAATTAACAAAGGAATTTCTATGATGTTCAACAAATTGAATTAATATGAAATCTTTTCAACTAATTTGTTCTTTTATGTTATCCATGTAGGTCTTTGCCACAAGACCCTATCCTCGCTTTTTGGGTTTTACCCCTCAGGTAACACTACTAAGGTCATACCTTATTAGTTTTCATGGATCCCATAATGGTCTTGAGCCTTTATTCAGATTATGATACTTAATAGTTTCTAGTTGATTAGTTGGCTCATCCTATTATGACCAACATATCTGAATTGTTGGATTCACATCTTCCATCTCATATGTGTTCTAGTAGAACTATTTTATTCTATGTTACATGATGAACTTGAGATTCCATGACATCTTGTGATTCTCTCAGTTCTTCATTGTACCCCTTTCTTAATCTTGAACATTTTGAGTTATACTTTTACTCGTACTATTTCTTTAGAAACTCGAACATCCTAGTAAAAACACTTTTGTTATTGGATTGGGATTAATAGTAATTTTCAAAAATCATGGTTTATGGATAAACCTTCTTAAAGAAACTATTTTATCAATGTTGGTTTCAATTCTTTAGACATATTGGGACATTCCCAAATCATATCATATATGATGTCTTATAAACCATTCAGGCGACACATCTTTTAGTGATAGCTTTATATTTACGAGGATATAAGAAGATTAGAATAATTGATAATTGTATCATGACTCATCATGGTATAATTCCTTTATTTTGACACATCATCATGTTCAGATGGAATTGACATGTGATACATTATCACAGTCCTTTCTTGAAGGTTCTCAAGACATTGATGCAAAGTATTTCAACATTTGATCTTATCAAAGTTATACTTCATTTATAATCTCATTGAACACTTCAAGACATTCTATTTTACTGAGTACAAATCATATCAGTAAATGAAATGCGGTAAAAATAAAATTTCTACATAAATCATTCCATAAGATCTTCATGCATCATATGTATGAGATCTGATGGAAAACTTATCCTCCCACTACATCTAGTGAAGGATGTTATGTCACTTTGTGTACAAGTAAGAATTGCATATTTCCTTAGGTTCAACAAAAAAGGAAGTCTAGATTAACATCAATATGTATACTAGATATGAATCTCATATATATAAATCCAAGGTGACTATTGCTAATGATAATCTTGAGTTATCAATTACAATCCCAACAACCATCAATGGCTTGTGAAAGTACTTCATGTTGTGGTTCATGACAAACTGACTATATGACTCTAGCAGAGACTGCATAATCGTGTTAGTGGCCAACTCTTGACCCAAGGGAATCCCAGTATAGCTAGGTTCTCCACATACCCAATGAGCTTGAGTACATGAGGACCTATTGGGTCACCTTCTGCCATGTTATATTTGAACAGTGCCTTGGATACATCATATCTCTCTTGTCTTGCCTGATCTTGGAACATGTTCTTGAAATGTGTGACCACCTTAGTCACATCCATGTTCTCATGTTGCCTATACAACTCATAGTTCATGGAGCATAGAATCAAACACTTGACATCTATGGCATCTTCAGTATGCTTCTTGCAAGCATCTATGTCAGCCCTTGGTGCATTTTGAGGTGGTTCCTCTGGTTTTGGGGTCTATAGGACAGAGAGCTTGCACTTCAGAATGAGAACGATTATCAACATCCTGAACTAGTTGTGGCAATTATTCCCAGTTAGTTTATCCTTCTCAAGGATCGATCATAGAGAAAAGTGATTGTTGTTTGTTGCCATTTGATTCTACAAACGGATTTGCAATTTTTTCAAAAACTCATTTTTGATTTGATTTGATTAAAATTTAGGCGATAATAATTAGATCTTTAATTCATCGGCATTCTCATTATTTTGTTCAAATTGACAACCCTCAAGTGTTAATTCAAAAAACTACAACGAGTAATTCTGTAATGAGTCAAGATCCATGATAACTCAACTATGACCTGACCAATGCCACAAAACACAGTTAATTACCAAGGTAGGCAACTTTTTCCAGTTGCATCTTATGCAATTCTTGATAGACGATATGTGCAACTCCTTGTCATAATTATTTGTATCCTTATAGGCCCAGACGCTCTGAGAATCACCAGTTTAGACTGGCCTAATAGCCTATACGATAAAATACACCTCACGGAGGTAGATGCTACATTATTACCATCACACTTCCACAAGGTAGACGTCGCACCATGCAGAGGTGTAACCTACACTCAGTCGAACAAGTTTTTCATGTGTATTGCTATTGGAAAGCATAGTAGACTTAATATGTTTGATTGAGGGATTTTTATATATCAAATATATGTATATATATTGTATCCAATCACCACATGTAGTACTTATCATATACATGCTATATATCCCAACGTAAAGATGTAATATAAAACAAAAAGTGATGGTTATGGCCATGTCTACTTATAATTCCTTCGAGGAACAAGGAATTATTACCACTTAGGTCAATCACCAAATCTTATGTATGAACCTGTTGTTGGTGTAGATCTGTGCTTTCCAATCTGAGTAGATCGATTCAACCCTTGACTGGTCGTCTTGCCTTTTGACCGGTTGGTTGGTTATCACAGATGGTCGTCTAGCCTCCAGTCTAACCGATGTTTGGACTCCTTCCAAACGGTCAGTTCGATCCACCAGGCAGTCGTCTAGCTCCATTTTTCTATCCTCCATGGTCCTCCACACAATTGGCTCGTCTCACGAACTGGCCTTCTCATATGGTGATGATCATCTTCTCCGTCGTTGCAAGAAAGAAATTATCCTATTGCTATTAAACTATTACATTGTAAAGAGAAATATCGAGTTACATTCGAGGGGAGAAAAGGTCGGACAGAATTAACTTTACATTGGGAATAGGAAGGTACAGGCTCAATACACTAACTGAGATAAATAGAAATAAAACCAAACCATCCAATCACACAAAGATATAGGGTTTAGGCCATAACCACGCTACACATCCACTATCAAAATCACTTTTAGAGTGACACACGTAAATTGCATATATATATATATATATATATATATATATATATATATATATATATATATATATATATATATATATATATATATATATATATATATGTGTGTGTGGGGGGTGGGGGCGTTCATTCAATACTCGCGCGGGTAGTCTAGATTTCTCTACTTGTCAGTCCAAAAAGTAACTATACAGTCAGATTAGTAACTCACTGGACAAAAATGTAACTATGATGATAAAATAATAATTATACAACTGCAAAAGTAAATTTGGACATAATACACAATATATATATATATATATATGTATGTATATATATGTATATATATATATTTTTATATTTATTATAGTTGTTGTAAATGTAACTATCTATGTATGAAAAGTAACTGTTTGCAAGATAAAGTAACCCTATACATATCAAAAGTAAGAAACTCCAAAAAAATTAACAGAAATAGGGGGCGAGTAGCTATGCTTGTTAGTATTAAATACCACCATATATATATATATATATATATATATATATATATATATATATATATATATATATATATATATATATATATATATATATATATATATATATAGGGTATATCTTCACTACCCGTGCGGGTAACTAAGTTTCGCTACCCGTGCATCAATTTTGTAATAGGAAGGCATTCATTTGTAATGAGACAAACCAAATTTGTAATGAGATGATCAAAATTTTAATACAAAGACTCGTTTTGTATTACAGCGCAGTTACAGTCATAAATATATATTTGACTGTTTCCAGACGGAGAATATAAACATCACGCTATATTTACAAAACGAGTCTGTCTATTACAATTTGAACCATCTCATTAAAAATGCATGCCTTCCTATTACAAAACGGATGCACGGGTAGCGAATCTTAGTTACCCGCACAGGTAGCAAAGATATACCCATATATATATATACATATATATACATATATATGGCTATTCATTCACTACTTGTGCATGTAACTAACCTTAGTTACCCGTGCATCTATTTTGTAATAGTAAGATACATATTTGTAATGAGATAGACATTGTAATGCCCGCAAGGGTGTAGCTCACTGCTGATCAGACTGTGAACACAGGCAGAGGTCTCATGTTCAAATCCTCACGGGGATGAATAAACTAAAATTAAGACTGACAGGGTTTGTGTCAAAACTAATGGGTTGCACACATTGTTTACCTTACTCCTCCTGCGTCGGGCCTCCACAGGTCAATGAGGGGTCGGGGAGAGGAAGTCTCCTTGATGACTCATTTTTTTTAGACGTTGTTTGTAATGAGATGACCAAATTTGTAATACAAACACTCCTTTTGTATTGTACGTCTGATTACAGTAAAAATGATATTTATGACAGAAATTTATGTTGTAATACAAAACATGTACTTGTTTTACTAATTTGTTCATCTCATTACAAATGATGTCTGTCTCATTAAAAATAGGTACCTTTGTATTACAAAATAGGTCCACATGTAACTAAAGTTAGTTACCCACATGGGTAGTGAATATATACCATATATATATATATATATATATATATATATATATATATATTAGTTTGGGATTATGTGGTCTTTGATCGGATATGCATATGAGACAGTTTAAATATTCACATCGTATGCAATAAATAAACAATTTAACAAAAATCTAATCATATCGATTATCCTAAAATATACTAAATTGATATGTCTCTGATACCACTGTAGGGAAATACAGACACATAGTATAGCAGCGGAAATAAAATTTTATCTATTTGTATTCCCATAATAGTAAGATCGCGTCAACTACTATAAAATAGGGAGGATGGTTTAGTGAGTTATACCAGGTCCTTGAGCAAGTCCAACGACAAAACCTTGCTTCAATACAATTGTCTCTAGTTGCTCTTGGACGGTGGTTGTACAGCTCCTGGTCTTCACCACGAACAACAAACTACATAGTTTTTGCAGCGACTCATGTTGTCTCACCACAAACTATGGGTTGACTTTACTCTTCTAGCAGTAACCAAAGGACTCATGCCTCTATAGTAGTCCACACGGATCAATTAAAACATATGTCGTTCAACTAGAATCGACAGGAAGGATTTGTCCCTCCAATTAGAGTACTAGTAAAAAACATGCTCTTCCACAAAAATGATCCTTAGTTGTTCTCTCCTGTAGCTATCCCTCCCTAGTTGGGTACGACTTGCTTGGGCTCTCTCAGTTAACACAATCAGAAAGGACAATAATTTTCAGAGCAACTAATTCTTAGTTGATGTTGTTGTGTTGGGAAGGCCCCAATACCCCTCTATTTATAGGTGGAGTTTGGGACAGGGTTCCCAATCTGTTCGGGATTTGTGTGGGAGTAGAACAGACAGAATGCAACTCACAACCACTAAAATAGTCGTCTGGTGACCCAGACTACCATCTGGTTACATGAGACGGTCGTCTCGTACTGCCAAACAGTTGTTTGATAGTTTTTCAATCGCACATGAAATTGGCAATTTGATTCCAATTAATATTATATATTAATTTCTTGCACCACAAGTATTGTATAATCGAACAAGTTTGGGAAACATCCAGAACCTTCATTCGGCCCCAACCTAGACATATCACCCAAGAGAGGTGCCTGTCTTACTCATCCAGACATTCGTCTAGTGATCTTGAGTCGAGCTGATCGGTTCAACAAATTGGACTGGTCAGTTCACTCCTCAATTTGGGTAGAACTTAGCAATTCGAATTCTGATCAGCCTGACAACCCAAACAACCATCTCAATACTTGAGACCCCATCTGGCATGCCCAAACGGTCGTCTCACTCTATGAGATAGTCATCTTGCAATCTAGTTAGCCAGTCCGTTGAGTGAATTGATGTCACAGAACTATTTGTTATCCTAAATCCACACTCCTAGTGGCTACACAGCCAAAGGCCAGTGGACCAATGTAACATCCCAATTTTCTTAAAACATACGCTCATTGAGCGGAAGCATACTCTCATTGGGATGTCACAAAAATGATAATCATTACACAAAAATATAATTTTATTCAACCAATTCAGGAAAAATAATTTGCAAATCTCATGCCTCAAGTTCCACAACATAAAACTTAAACTTTTAATTAAACTAAACTAGTACATAGTCTTAACACTACATACCCTCTGGGCGAAACCAGACAAGCAAGGGTAAAGTTCAACTCCGACGCTGCAGTCAAGCACGGAGAAGCTTACGGCGCTTGCGTTTCCAGGGATGACCAGGGTCTATGGATGGGAGGAGTCACTGCCAAGTTCCATACCACAGACGTGCTTGAAGTTGAGCTCGAGTCAATTGGAATCGCAATAGAGATAGAAGAGAACAACAATCTACAGGCTGTGACGTTCGAGGCAGATTCTCAGGTAGCAGTGAGGATGGTAGTAGAGGAAGCCAGCTCCAACCCGAGGTATGCCAAGATCATTCGCTCTATCCAACGCCGAATGAAACCGGATTGGAAAGTGGTATACAATGGCAGAGAAGGGAATGCTGTTGCTGACAAGTTAGCGAAGCTAGCCCTAAAAAACAACCTTTCGTACGCTACGTACACCCAACCACCCATAGAGGTGTTTGACTCTTTAGTAGTAGACATTTGTAATGGTAGTAGTACTACCATGTTTACTTATTCTCGCTTAATTAGTGCTTGTAAGTTGCAATTTTTGGCTCGCACGGGGAGGGCGGGATGAATAAGATTGCCTCCCGACTTCAATAAAAAAAACTAAATTAAATGCCATATGATAGTTGGCACCCCACCAGGTCTAAACTCTTATTTTTTCCTTGAGATGTATGCTCCTCACTTAAGCTCCACCCTTATTCTTTCCTCCTGTGAACATCAGATCCCCAGCCATGCATTTAAAATGGAAAGCACGTTAGAGTAAGTGGCATTGAGTATTGTTACAACAACATAATAACTTGGCAATAAGAAAAATCATAAACGTAATTGAACAATAAATCTTTGATTCACATAATATGGTCTTAGTGGTTAATTATAATGTCCTCTACTCTTATGCACCAACTGTGCTCATAAGGCCCGTAGGCTCAACTGATGCTCCATTTGAACTCATGATTTGCACCTAAATACCATAACTATGCTCCAATTGAGCTCATGACTTGCACCTTAAGTGCCATTAATAATGCTCCACTTGATATCATGATTGCACATATGTGCCACTATGTTCCATTTGAACTCATAGACCCGAGGGTTCAACATTAACATAATGAGGACAAAATAATACAACCAATTACATGATTCATAATTAACTTGAAATAATTAATCTTTCTTTGGATTTCATATGAACATGAATAGTTTCTTAAAATAGAACTTGAAAGCATAAGCATCGTATAATACTTTTAGGGAAGATTAATTCAAGATTTTCTAAAAACTAAATACATAGCTATGCATATATTTAACTTGATCATTATGGTACAATATTCTTAAAGTGATTAAAACCATTATCTAATACTGAAAGTGCATGGACCCGCTTACCTTCCTTGAAGAAGACCTAATCACTTTTCCTAGGTTGGTAAAACCCTAGTCATGTACTTGGGGTTGAGAAACCCTAATTATCCTGTTAAATCAATTAACATTCATTAATAATAATGTTCACCTTAGTTTATAGGGTTTCATGCTTATTAGATGAATCATAGAAATATTAGAGTCAAAATTGACCTTTAAAACCATCACCATATTGTCCCTCATTCAAAAACCTTTCTAACAAGTATTTATTATAATTTTTCTGACATCGTATGAATTTGTTATGAATTTTCAAAGCCTGAACCAAGCATAGAACAAGGAAAATCCACACTGGATTATCCAAACCCACAGTGGTTTGGGCCCGCGGCTGTCGTAGCCCAACCAGAGCCGACCACTTGGCCTAGACTCACCCAGAAGGAGACTTTTGGTCAAAAGGTGATTAATATGATAAAATACCAAGTATGCCCACACTGACATGAAAAGGAAAGACAATCACACAGGGGTATAAACGAAAAACTACAACTATGCTTCTTCTTCTCCTTTCAATTCAGCAAATAACAACGATGAACAAAAAAGAGTCATGTGATGAACGATGCAAATCGGAGAAATGAAATTGGGATCTTGACCCTTTCATGGAGAACCATGGTGCTGGGCACCCCTATGGCCCTTGGCCAAATCCAAAGAACCAGGAAGCATCACCTATAATGGTCTAAAAGCAATGATACCCATGTCGCCAACGACAAAGCATAGGAGGGACAGGGTTTGGTCCCAAAATCTCATAAAATGCATGAGAAAGGTGAGAACAAGGTTTGGAGCAAACTCGGCATCACCAGGAAGATCTAGAAACACCAAAATCAAGTGACACGGTGATCGGGGAACCAGCATTAGCTGTGAGATCTGAAACAAGGTGAAAAAGAGGGGATTTCTAGTTACATCCAATTTGGGTGAAACAAAGACAGAATAAGCGTCAACATGTCACCCTGAGTCACTTCGATAAGAAAGAAGGGTCCCAGATGCCCTGTACTCTCACCTTAGGGCCCCCGTCAAGGTGGACAAAGAACTGGAGTTCACAGGTAGGATTGGCGTACAAACGACGCCAAAACTAGGATGGTAGTTGATTCCTTAAGGGTTGGGGATAATTTTGTAACATCCCTGACCTGGGTTATAAACTAACCCTAGATGTTTTGCCTAAATATGTAATTAAGTACTTGTGTATACTCTTTGGCATGTAATTAAGTTCCTCAGGAACATATACTTTCAATTTTGCTCTTTTTAAACAAAGTGATAACATTGTTTTGTAATCCAGGGACCTATGTGCAAATTACCCAGTTAGAGGGGTTAACTTGCAAATTTCACAGGTTAAGATGTTCCTCTGATAATGAGACATCATATGAGTGAATATGATGAGGTATGATGGATTTCCCAAGCTTGGGCATCAAGATACAGCTTGTGGGATGATCCTTATGCTTAAAAACCCTAATTTTGGAGTAAAGTGTAATTTACCCAAAATGTGGGGTGCAACTTGTAAAATACACCTTCTAGAATATATTTTATGACTCTTGACATCATTTAGAGTAGAAATGATGAAAGGGGCACTTCAATGAAATAATCTAGATAAGAAAAATGATCTTGGTAATAAAATTCACCTAGTATGAGTAAGGAGATCCTTCATATATGTACCTTAGTTGCATATTGGTTTTCTTTACCTTTAAATCTTGAGTTTTGATGGGATTTGCTTAATTTATAATGCTTTGGAAGTGCCTTAGAAAGAAGGAGGGACTTATAGGAGAAATCTATGATTTAGAGGTCCTTATGGTGAAAATTAGCCTAAACTATATAAGCCTTTACCCTTACAAACCAAGTAAATGTATCCTTTCACCTCTTCATTTCTCATCTTTCTCAAATGACCAAGGCAGAGCTATGGAACTCAAGGAGACGACCAACTAGTTCTAAGGTGAGAAGAAACCATCTTCTAGCTCGGATTCTTGGATGAATTCCTTGTATAAGGTTGGTTCTATGGTTAACTTACTTAGGTTCTTTGTTCTAGCCGACCATCCCTATCTTTTCCTTGGAGAATCTTCTTTGGCCAACTTGTGGAGCTCAAGATGCCATTAATGGCTTGAATCTTGGAAACTTGGAGCTCTAGGAACAAAGTTTGAGGTGGGTTTTATAACTCTAAACTCCTTGCTTTATTATGCATATCTATGTTCTTGCAATTTAAGCTTAGTTCTTCTTCTACCCCCTTTCTTCCTTGCACTTTTTCAAGAAAATCCGTGGTATAACTGACCTGAACATAGGTTGAAGATGAGGGGCGTGAATTCCTAGGCAACTTTATCAAAAGACCTTGGACCCTTTTGGTCCAAACGGTTGCAAACTGTTTGAAATCAAACAGTCTCAAACTGTTTGATCTCATGCGGTCTTACAAGACCGTTTGGAATCAAACGGTCTCAAGACCATTTGATAGGGTTGACAAAGGTACGACCATTTAAGGGTATGCTGGTAACATGTCTAATTTAATTCCTACAAAGAATCATAACCTAATTCCAAACCAATCACAAGTTGAAGGAACTTCAACCCCCTAAACCCTAATCGGGTTGAATTGCTGATTTCAAGGATAGATCTTGGTGAACTTTGGGTTGAAGGACCCAAACGGTCTCAAGACCATTTGGGGGTTCATCCAAACGGTCTCAAGACCGTTTGGTGACAACCCAAGACCGTTTGGAGGTCTAGGGTTAAGGAAATTTGATGGTTTGAGGGTCCAATTACAATAGGTTGATTAATTGATAAAAGTGCTGATTTTAGACCTAATTAGGGTTCAACCCTTATCCAATCGACTTAGTTTTTGATGAAACTTTGGGCAAACGGTCTCAAGACCGTTTGGAGGATATCCAAACGATCGCAAGACCGTTTGGGCCAAGTTTGGGCCCAATTGGAGGTCAATTGATAGGTTCAACCTCAATTTGATTCACATTGTTGAACATTGATGATTAGCCGATTAAAAACCCTAATTGAGTTGGATTCAACCCTAATTGGCTTTCAATTGAGGGTCAATTTGGTGTCCAATTGATTAAGGCTAATCCTAATTGACTCAATTTACAAGTGGTTAACATGGATTTGGCCAATTGAAGGTCTCAACATAGATAACCATAATCGATTATAACCTTGGAGTCACTTTTGAGGTCCAAACGGTTTGAGCCCATTTGGACCAAACAGTCTCAAGACCGTTTGGATCCAAATGGTCTCAAGACTGTTTGAGGAAAAACGGTCTCAAGACCTTTTGGGGCCAAACGGTCTCAGGCTCAAATGATCTCAAGGTCGTTTGGACCAATCGATCTCAAGATCGTTTAAGATCAAACGGTTTCAAGTCGCATAGCTTCAAACGGTTTGGAGGTCAACTTTCTCAAATGGTCTATGCACCCATGCGGTCTTGGTGATCCATGCAGTCTTGAAGGTCAAACCATCCAAACGGTCAACGCCCCCAAACAGTCTCAAGACCGTTTGGAGGTTGAAGGTTGAGACCGTTTGGAGACTTTTAGGGCTGTTTTTACTTAATCGTTTGAAGGTGTTTTTGGTACAATGGTGGTCTAATCTAAACCCTAATGGTAACCTAGGACATTAACGGACTAAGTGACTAATGGATTGACCCATGATGGTGATCAATGGTGTACTTTACCAAAATGCCCTTAAAGGGTTAAATCAAAGGATACCTTGTTTAAATCAAACCCTAATCACATGATAGTGGTGATTTGGCTTATGATAGTCAACGAGGACTTAACCCAATCTAATCTAGAGTGGTGTAATCACCATCTATTAGTAAGAGGAGAGAGAAAGTACCATTTATGGTTGAAACTCAAGTAAAGAACCTTCAATGTATATGAATGTGCATGATTAGGGTATGATCCACCTATGTGAGATCATGGAAACCCTAATTATGATAATTGATGAATTTTAATCTAATTTGAGGGCATCAATGGTGATGTTTCTCATACATGATGATGATATGAGTTCAACTCACCTTGAGGTGAATAGTAAACCCTAATTCTAGGGTGATGACATGTAATGTGAATAGTAAACCCTAATTGATGAAAACCAGGGAACCTAACTCTTGTAAGAGTAGGAAGGTACAACTTCTTTGAAATGAATTGTTTACTATTATCAGTTGAATTAACTATGCAGGTTCCTATATGAGGGTGATCATATCCAGGTATGGATTATGATACTATATTCATTGAAAGCATGTTATTAGCTTTATGAGTAGTGAAATACCCTGTTGCCTGGTAAGTGGCATTACATGAGATGATAGGCTGTAAGAGCTATGAGTATCATCAAGGTCATGCTAATTAGATGACTTGTGATGAAATGATTAAGAAGTGTTAATTGATGTGAGTTATATTTGTTACATTTAGTATTCTATTTTCATAGCTTCTATGCTAATGATTAATTCTTGAGAACATGTATGATGTTAAAAGAATACTGAAATGTACCTAACTAATCAAGTATAATCATACCATGTAGAGCCCTGATCATAGATCCAGCATTGTCAGAAGCCAAATGATGGTGAAACAGGTTTTCCTAAGGGAACTCCTGGATCACATACTTTTGAGTATGTGGGGGAATATGGATGTGTAAATTCTTACATCCTAGTGTAGGAATTGATGTAGATGTATCTTAATCCATCAACCCTTCACTATATGTTTATGCTGTAACACAATTCTCACGAGGAATTCCTTTATACCGCATCGATGAGAGATAAACAAGAAATCTTATGATGACGAAGAGAGTACAGAATGCCACTGTGACTCTAATAGAGAAGTACCAGATTACCCTGGTGAGCTATATTAGCAGAGACACAAGATGTCCTGCATGTTTATCCTCACTCTGACTAAGGAAGATGAGATCATAAGAATCTGGCTCTTTTGATGACCTAGGTATGATACTGATGTGACTTAACATTGATCGGTTGGAGTATGAGCGGTATACCTCATCTCCGCTGGGCATAATGATGTTTGTAAAACATAATCAACCACGTAGTATATCTGCTTAGGTTAAACTACGAGACACTTGAATGATGTTACACTGCATAGTACATATGTTCCTCATATTTCCTAAATGCTGTTGTTCTACTTAATGTCAATCTACTATTGAATACCTTAAAAGATTGTATTGCTTATCATGTTCTTTGATTGCTATATAAAGCTTCTAGTGGAGAGTTATAATTTTCGTTGGGACAATTATTTAAAATTGTCTCACCACGTAGATTTCAACTTTTTAGGTGGTCGTCGAGGACAGAGAAACCAGCCTACAGGTGACCAATTCCAACAGTAGCAACACCAGGAGCAGCAGTGAATCTCAGGTGGAGATACTGACTACTGAGTCATGTAGTTAGATAGTCCTATGCCGTCTCTATACTCTCAGGTCCTTGGAGTTAGTGGTCTGAGATTTTGGTTTTGACTCTTGAGATTTTGTATCATGTTGTGTATAATTACTCAAGAAGTAATTCATCAGAGATGTAAACAGTTTATCTCCTTTTTATGAAAGAAGTTTTATGGTTTCAAGATCTTATCTCAAAAAGTTTTAATTTCCAGTGATTTTTGTATTCCTCTGCTAATCGAATGCTTCCGCTGAGTTTATATCGTGGTTCTGGAGATCGGAGCCCACAATTTAGTGGTATCAAAGCTCTAGGTTGGCCGAGTCTATAGAGACATAGGACTTAGGATGCCGAGTCTATCCTTAGGGTTTCTTCCTTATCTAATAGAATCTTCTGCTCCTCAGGAGAAGAAGATATATAAGGATGTCTGAGCCACATGAGGAGTATGTGGCAGAAAGTAGTGTTGGTGCACCTCGGGAAGGTGCAAGGCACCCAAAAATAGAGCAACCCGTACCTGAGCCACCCAGGGAGCCACCTCAGTTTGACCCAGCTGACATGGGTAACCCAACTGTGCAAGAGATGTTCAGGCAGTTTATGACTGCCATGACACATATCACCGACAGGATGCCTATGCCTGCACCTAGGGCACCTATCCATCTAGAAGGACAAGGTATCGGGAAGACGTTCGAGCGTCTTCGTCGTGTTGGAGCTACCGAATACTTTGGGACAGCTGACCCCGCAGATGCTGATCTGTGGTTAACAGAGTTGGAGAAGGCTTTTAGAATTCTCAAAATCCCTGAAGTTGAGAAAGTTAGACACACCGTCTATCTTCTCAAAGGAAGCGCTGGTCACTGGTGGACCATGGAAGAGCAGAAGAAACATGGAATAGAGATCTCGTGGGAAGCTTTTCGTCGGGAATTTGTCCTCAGATATTTTCCAAAGACCTTCCTAGACGAGAAGATCTCTTAGTTTGAGAGGTTGAGGCAGGGCATGATGAACATTAGCGAGTATGAAGCTAAGTTCATGGAGTTGTTGCGGTTCTGTCCGCACATGGCTATCACAGAAGAAGAAAGGATCAGAAGGTTTGAAAAGGGTATGAATGCCGACATGACTACTCCCGTGTCTGCCCTAGAAAACTGGGAGAGGTTCTCAACCTTCGTTGAGTCATTCCGAAGGATAGAGAGATCTGTGGCCGAGAAGAGGCAAACCCAAAAGAGATATCCATAGTTCTAGGGTTCTTCATCTAGGGACTTTAAGAAGCCTAGATCCTCTTCACCTAACCCTCCACCACCCAGATCGAGTTTTTAGACTCAGTGGTCCCCAAGTAGAGGTAGAGGACGAAGTCTACCGCCTCAAGAGACTCACCGTTCTGCATCAATGTCAGTCACTGGACCACCGGGACCACACCAATAGGAGAGAAGCTGCTACAACTATGGGAAGGTGGGACACTTGATGAAGGACTGCCGGTCTAGGCCTATCAGTGCGACACAGCCTCCGAGACAGAGTCAATAGGGATCACAGAGAAGGCAATCTCAAGGAGCAGCTCGAGGATGTGGACAAGCGTCTCAAGCTGGATCATCAACACCAACTCAACCACAGGCGACAACGAGGTTCTATGCTATGAACCCACCAGATGCAGTGGTCAATCCACGGGTTGTGGCAGGTCAGATGGAACTTTTATATTCTGATATGTCTAAATCATGTGTTGTGTCTGTTTTGATTGACCCGGGTGCAACACACTCCTTTATCACTCGAAGAGTGATTCACAACTGCAATATGACAGTCAGTCATAGGGCAGATAGCTTGTTGTTGGAGACTCTGTTGAGTGGGTCTACTGTTTTGCAGGAGGTATGCTCTCCCTGCATCCTGTTCTTTTCTGTCCATTGTATTCAAGTGGATCTTATACCACTTGATATGCAAGGGTTTGATATAATCCTTGGGATGGATACCTTGGAAAGGTATAAGGTTGTTTTGGATTGTGAATCCAAGTTGGCTGTGTTTGTTGATGAAAGCAACACATGGATCTTTCAAGGAGAAAGAAAGATTCTACCCACCTGTCTTGTATCAGCTAGGGTTGCGGATAAGCTGATGAGGCAAGGATGTTATGCATTCTTAGCCCATGTAGTAGATACTACCATAGAGAGCCCCAACCCTGCTGAAGTTCCTGTAGTCAGGGAATTCGAAGACGTATTTCCTAAAGAACTTCCAGGTATACCACCGCCTCGAGAAATTGATTTTGAGATCAATTTAGTCCCAGATACACAACCCATAGCCCAGACACCGTATAGGATGGCGCCTTCCAAAATGGCAGAACTCAAGAAACAACTTCAAGAGTTACTTGAGAAGGGTTTTATCCAACCGAGTACTTCACCTTGGGGTGCTCCGGTTTTGTTTGTTAAAAAGAAGGATGGGTCAATGCGGTTGTGCATTGATTATAGACAACTTAATAAAGTAACAATAAAGAATAAGTACCCTCTACCGAGGATTGATGATCTTTTTGATCAGTTGCGTGGTGCAACAGTCTTCTCAAAGATAGGCTTGAGATATGGATATCATCAACTCCGTATTAAGGACAGTGGCATATCCAAGTCTGCCTTTAGGACAAGATATCGTCACTATGAGTTCACAGTTATGTCGTTTGGACTAACTAATGCACCAGCTGCATTTATGGAACTCATGAATAGAGTCTTCTGACCTTTCCTTGATCAGTGTGTTGTCGTCTTCATAGATGACATTCTGATCTATAGTAGGGATGCTCAGCAGCATGAACAACATCTTCGCCAAGCTTTGACCTTGCTAAGAGAACATAAGCTATACACTAAGTTTAGCAAGTGTGAGTTCTGGTTGCCAGAAGTATCTTTTCTTGGACATGTGGTTTCTGCCTCGGGTATTCGTGTTGACCCTAAAAAAGTAGAATCTGTTCTACAGTGGGAACAACCGAAGACACCGACGGAGATTCGAAGTTTCTTAGGGTTAGCTGGTTACTACCGAAGGTTCATTAAGAACTTCAGTTCTATAGCCTTACCATTGACCAAGTTAACCCAGAAAGATGTTCCTTTTGCCTGGAGTGATAAGTGTCAACAGTCTTTTCAGCTGTTGAAAGAGAGGTTGACAAGTGCACATGTGCTTGTGCCACCTGAGCAAGGTAAAGGGTATGTAGTCTTCTGTGATGCCTCCAAAAATGAACTTGGATGTGTGTTGATGCAGGATAAGCAAGTGATTTCTTTCGCTTCCTGACAGCTTAAGAAACACGAGGAGAATTATTCGACACACGATCTGGAGTTAGCTGTTGTGGTTCATGCCTTGAAGATATGGAGACATTACCTCTACGGACAGACATTCCAGATTTTCACAGACCACAAGAATCTTAAGTATATCTTCTCTCAGCATGAGCTTAACATGAGGCAACGTCGCTGGATGGAGTTAATCAAGGACTATGATTGTACAATTGATTACCATCCGGGCAAGGCCAATGTGGTTGCAGATGCCTTGAGTAGGAAATCAACAACATCAACCATGGATAGAGCACAACTAATTTCCTTAGTATGCTCTAGAAGAGATATGCTTATCTCTTTAAGGCAAGACAATGTGCAGTTGAAGGTGTCATTGTTAGCTGGTTTGTTAGCTGAGATGCATATTAAACCTACCTTAAGAGAGCAGATAAAGGAGGCACAACAAGTTGATGCTGCAGTTCAGCAGATCAGATCTGAGTATGGTGATGAGAAGCGAGAAGGTTTTCATGATTCAGATGATCAAGTGGCATGCTATCATGGGAGGATGATAGTGCTAGATGTGGATAACCTGAGGAAGTTAGTCCTGGAAGAAGCTCATTCTTCGATGTAAGCTATGCATCCAGGGAGCACCAAGATGTATCGAAACTTAAAAGATATGTATTGGTGGCCTGGGATGAAGAAGGATGTGGCTGAGTTTGTTCTGAGGTGTCCTGTGTGTCAGCAAGTTAAGGCTGAACACCAGAAGCCTGCAGGAACAATGCAACCTTTACCCATACCACAGTGGAAGTGGGACCATGTGACCATGGACTTTGTTGTTGGCCTACCCAGGACAAGCAAAGGACATGATTCCATTTGGGTAATTGTTGATAGGTTAACAAAGACAACACATTTCTTACCTGTCAAAACAACCTATTCTGTTGAAAGGTTATCACAGTTGTATGTTCAAGAGATAGTGCATTTGCACAGAGTTCCTGTCACTATAGTTTCTGACAGAGGTCCCCAGTTTACAAGTCATTTTTGGGAGCAGTTACACAGAGCTTTAGGCACCAAGTTAAGGTTTAGTACAACCTTTCATCCACAGACTGATGAACAGTCAGAAAGGACTATACAGACCATGGAAGACCTGTTGAGAGCATGTGTTCTCCAGTTTACCAGGAGTTGGGATCTACACTTAAGCATGATAGAGTTTGCCTATAATAATAGCTATCAGCATAGTATTGATATGGCACCTTATGAAGACTTGTATGGTAGACGTTGTAGATCACCCTTATGTTGGTATGAGACTGGTGAACATCAGTTGTTAGGTCCTGATCTTGTGCAACAAACTACAGAAAAGATCAAAGTTATACAACAACAGCTTAAGACTGCACAGGTTAGACAGAAGTCTTATTCCTACAGACGTCGTAGACCCTTAGAGTTCCAGGTTGGACACAGAGTGTACCTCAAGGTCTCACCTTGGAAAGGAGTCCTTCGTTTTGGAAGGAAAGGGAAGTTAGCTCCTAGATTTATGGGGCCTTATCCAATTGTTGAACGAGTTGGAAAGGTAGCCTATAGACTAGAGTTACCCCAGGAGTTGTAGAAGTTACACCCTGTGTTTCACATTTCTATGCTGAGGAAATGTCACCCTGACACCGAGTCAGTTCTACAACCTATGCAAGTAGAATTGAATGAAGACATAACTTATGAGGAAGGACCAGTGTCAATCCTTGATAACAGAATTAGAAAGCTAAAGAAGAAAAATATAATACTTGTGAAAGTCCTATGGAACCACCGTGGTGTCGAAGAAGCCACTTGGGAACTAGAGGATGATATGAGAAGGAAATACCCTGCTCTTTTCTCCTAATATGTTTTATCGATTTCGGGGACGAAATCCTCGTAAGGGGTGGATGATTTGTAACATCCCTGACCTGGGTTATAAACTAACCCTAGATGTTTTGCCTAAATATGTAATTAAATACTTGTGTATACTGTCTGGCATGTAATTAAGTTCCTCAGGAACATATACTTTCAATTTTGCTCTTTTTAAACAAAGTTGTAGCATTGTTTTGTAATGCAGGGACCTATGTGCAAATTACCCAGTTAGAGGGGTTAACTTGCAAATTTCACAGGTTAAGATGTTCCTTTGATAATGAGACATCATATGAGTGAATATGATGAGGTATGATGGATTTCCCAAGCTTGGGCATCAAGATACAACTTGTGGGATGATCCTTATGCTTAAAAACCCTAATTTTGGAGTAAAGTGTAATTTACCCAAAATGTGGGGTGTAACTTGTAAAATACACCTTCTAGAATATCTTTTATGACTCTTTACATCATTTAGAGTAGAAATGATGAAAGGGGCGCTTCAATGAAATAGTCAGATAAGAAAAATGATCTTGGTAATAAAATTCACCTAGTATGAGTAAGGAGATCCTTCATATATGTACCTTAGTTGCATATTGGTTTTCTTTACCTTTAAATCTTGAGTTTTGATGGGCTTTGCTTAAGTTATAATGCTTTGGACGTGCCTTAGAAAGAAGGAGGGACTTAGAGGAGAAATCTATGATTTTGAGGTCCTTATGGTGAAAATTAGCCTAAACTATATAAGCCTTTACCCTTACAAACCAAGTAAACGTATCCTTTCACCTCTTCATTTCTCATCTTTCTCAAATGACCAAGGCAGAGCTCTAGAACTCAAGGAGATGACCAACTAGTTCTAAGGTGAGAAGAAACCATCTTCTAGCTCGGATTCTTGGATGAATTCCTTGTATAAGGTTGGTTCTATGGTTAACTTACTTAGGTTCTTTGTTCTAGCCGACCATCCCCATCTTTTCCTTGGAGAATCTTCTTTGGCCGAATTGTGGAGCTCAATACGCCATTAAAGGCTTGAAGCTTGGAAGCTTGGATCTCTACGAACAACGTTTGAGGTGGGTTTTATAACTCTAAACTCCTTGCTTTATTATGCATATCTATGTTCTTGCAATTTAAGCTTAGTTCTTCTTCTACCCCCTTTCATCCTTGCACTTTTGCAAGCAAATCCGTGGTATAACCGACCTGAACAGAGGTTGAAGATGAGGGGCGTGAATTCCTAGGCAACTTTATCAAACGACCTTGGACCCTTTTGGTCCAAACGGTTGTAAACCGTTTGAAATCAAACGGTCTCAAACCGTTTGATCTCATGCGGTCTTGCAAGACCGTTTGGAATCAAACGGTCTCAAGACCATTTGATAGGGTTGACCAAGGGACGACCGTTTAAGGGTCTGCTGGTAACAAGTTGAATTTAATTCCTACAAAGAATCATAACCTAATTCCAAACCAATCACAAGTTGAAGGCACTTCAACCCCCTAAACCCTAATCGGGTTGAATTGCTGATTTCAAGGATAGATCTTGGTGAACTTTGGGTTGAAGGACCCAAACGGTCTCAAGACCGTTTGGGGGTTCATCCACACGGTCTCAAGACTGTTTGGTGACAACGCAAGACCGTTTGGAGGTGTAGGGTTAAGGAAATTTGATGGTTTGAGGGTCCAATTACAATAGGTTGATTAATTGATAAAAGTGCTGATTTTAGACCTAATTAGGGTTCAACCCTTATCCAATCGACTTAGTTTTTGATGAAACTTTGGGCAAACGGTCTCAAGACATTGGGAGGATATCCAAACGATCTCAAGACCGTTTGGGCCAAGTTTGGGCCCAATTGGAGGTCAATTGATAGGTTCAACCTCAATTTGATTCACATTGTTGAACATTGATGATTAGCCGATTGAAAACCCTAATTGAGTTGGATTCAACCCTAATTGGCTTTCGATTGAGGGTCAATTTGGTGTCAAATTGATTAAGGCTAATCCTAATTGACTCAATTTACAAGTGGTTAACATGGATTTGGCCAATTGAAGGTTTCAACATAGATAACCATAGTCGATTATAACCTTGGAGTCACTTTTGAGGTCCAAACGGTTTGAGCCCATTTGGACCAAACAGTCTCAAGACCGTTTGGATCCAAACGGTCTCAAGACCGTTTGGGCTCAAATGATCTCAAGGTTGTTTGGACCAATCGATCTCAAGATCGTTTAAGATCAAACGGTTTCAAGTCGCATAGCTTCAAACGGTTTGGAGGTCAACTTTCTCAAACAATCTATGCACCCATGCGGTCTTGGTGACCCATGCGGTCTTGGTGATCCATGCGGTCTTGAAGGTCAAACCATCCAAATGGTCAATGCCCCCAAACGGTCTCAAGACCGTTTGGAGGTTGAAGGTTGAGACCGTTTGGAGACTTTTAGGGCTGTTTATACTTAATCGTTTGAAGGTGTTTTTGGTACAATGGTGGTCTAATCTAAACCCTAATGGTAACCTAGGACATTAAGGGACTAAGTGACTAATGGATTGACCCATGATGGTGTTCAATGGTGTACTTTACCAAAATGCCCTTGAAGGGTTAAATCAAAGGATACCTTATTTTAATCAAACCCTAATCACATGATAGTGGTGATTTGGCTTATCATAGTCAACAAGGACTTAACCCAATCTAATCTAGAGTGGTGTAATCACCATCTATTAGTAAGAGGAGAGAGAAAGTACCATTTATGGTTGAAACTCAAGTAAAGAACCTTCAATGTATATGAATGTGCATGATTAGGGTATGATCCACCTATGTGAGATCATGGAAACCCTAATTATGATAATTGATGAATTTTAATCTAATCTGAGGGCATCAATGGTGATGTTTCTCATACATGATGATGATATGAGTTCAGTTCACCATGATGTGAATAGTAAACCCTAATTCTAGGGTGATGACATGTAATGTGAATAGTAAACCCTAATTGATGAAAATCAGGGAACCTAACTCTTGTAAGAGTAGGAAGGTACAACTTCTTTGAAATGAATTGTTTACTGTTATCAGTTGAATTAACTATGCAGGTTCCTATATGAGGGTGATCATATCCAGGTATGGATTATGATACTATATTCATTGAAAGCATGTTATTAGCTTTATGAGTAGTGAAATACCCTGTTGCCTGGTAAGTGGCATTACATGAGATGATAGGCTGTAAGAGCTATGAGTATCATCAAGGTCATTCTAATTAGATGAATTGTGATGAAATGATTAAGAAATGTTAATTGATGTGAGTTAGATTTGTTACATTTAGTATTCTATTTTCATAGCTGCTATTGTAATGATTAATGCTTGAGAACATGTATGATGTTAAAAGAATACTGAAATGTACCTAACTAATCAAGTATAATCATACCATGTAGAGCCCTGATCATAAATCCATCATTGTCAGAAGCCAAATGATGGTGAAACAGGTTTTCCTAAGGGAACTCCTGGATCACATACTTTTGAGTATGTGGGGGAATATGGATGTGTAAATCCTTACATCCTAGTATAGGAATTGATGTAGATGCATATTAATCCATCAACCCTTCACTATATGTTTATGCTGTAACACAATTCTCTCGAGGAAATCCTTTATACCGCATCGATGAGAGATAAACAAGAAATCTTTCGATGATGAAGAGAGTACAGAATGCCACTATGACTCTAATAGCGAAGTACCAGATTACCTTGGTGAGCTATATTAGGAGAGACACAAGATGTCCTGCATGTTTATCCTCACTCTGACTGAGGAAGATGAGGTCATAAGATTCCAGCTCTTTTGATGACCTAAGTATGATACTGATGCGACTTAACAGTGATCGGTTGGAGTATGAGTGGTATACCTCATCTCCGTAGGGCATAATGATGTTTGTAAAACATAATCAACCGCGTAGTATATCTGCTTAGGTTAAACTACGAGACACTTGAATGATGTTACACTGCATAGTACATATGTTCCTCATATTTCCTAAATGTTGTTGTTCTACTTAATGTCAATCTACTATTGAATACCTTAAAAGCTTGTATTGCTTATAATGTTCTTTGATTTCTATATAAAGCTTATAGTGGAGAGTTATAACTCTTTTAGGTGGTCGTCAAGGACGGAGAAACCAGCCTACAAGTGACCAATTCCAACAGCAGCAACACCAGGAGCAGCAGTGAATCTCAGGTGGAGATACTGACTGCTGAGTCATGTAGTTAGATAGTCCTATGCCGTCTCCGTACTCTCAGGTCCTTGGAGTTAGTGGTCTGAGATTTTGGTTTTGACTCTTGAGATTTTGTATCATGTTGTGTATAATTACTCAAGAAGTAATTCATCAGAGATGTAAATATTTTATCTCCTTTTTATGAAAGAAGTTTTATGGTTTCAAGATCTTATCTCAAAAAGTTTTAATTTCTGGTGATTTTTGTATTCCGCTACTAATCGAATGCTTCTGCTGAGTTTACATTGTGGTTTTGGAGATCGGAGCCCACACATTTATAGGGTCCTATATATAGGTTTCGAGACCTGAGGGAGGTTGACTTACTTGCGAGGAAAGAAATAGGGGTGACGAGAGAGGGTCCTAGTTGACCCAGGGATCTAGGGCACGAAACCCTACTTTGTAAGGGACAAGAAGGTTTGAGAAGGATCGAGGATGGTTAGGGGGCGATTTTTTTGTGTTATGGTTTCATAAAGAGGGAGATTGGAGGGGGAGTGGAGCATGGGGCTATGTCGTTTCTAATCCAACTCAAAGTCAGGTGAGGGAGAGAAACTATCCACCGTCCACAAAGTTCGTGTGATCCGGGATATAAAGAGGGTCGTCTGATCTGGTCGAGAAAGGGGGGACAGATAAATGTGTGTGACAACGCGATAAAATAGAACTTTACTCGAATAAATCAGATATCAATTGTTTTAGGGTAAAAACTTTATAAAAGCCTCCCAAAATTGGTTTAGGGGTCAAACAAAGTCCTAATGACTTCAAATTTGGATCAGAAACTAATAAAAGGCTCTAGAATCTTCCTATATGATTAGATTTAGGATTTTCTTACTTTTTGTTCATCAAGCTCATATAAGTCACTATTTTTAATAAAATGAATTATTATTTGTTTTCATTCGATTGTAAAGAAAAGAAAATAAGGGGGATATTTCTTTTCTCTCTCTTGATTTAATTTTTCAAGTAATGTGTTAATTATGTAGGTGGTTTGCGTCATTATTTAGGTTTTGACATTAAAAGTTGAAAATTTTGCACTAAAGACCCTAAACTTATTTTATTCACAAATTTGAGACGTTACAATTCTACCCACCTTAATTAAATTTCACCCTCAAAATTTTCTCATAATACCCACCTTAGGGTTTTTCTTACACCTAGTTTGCAAAACTCAACATGTATATCCACAAAACTAAAATCATGGATAGAACTAGATCGTACCTTCTTCTTTCTCCTCTCTATCAACCATAGCAAAGATCCTTGCTTGCCTCTTTTCTCATTGCTCTGGTTTAGGGTTTTGCCCGACATCATTATTTTCTTTGATCTTGGGACATTCTGGCTTCTTGTGATTCAAGTCTCCACAATAGTAGCAAACTCCCAATCCTTGTCTGCATGGTCCACCGTGAAGTCTACCACAAGTTGCACAAGTTTTCTTAGTAGGTTGTCCTTCTGGGGCCTTCCACTTCTTGTCATGATGGTTTTTGTGCTCACTCTTGTCTCCTAAGGGTCCTCTATTCTTCCAGTGTCAGCCAGGGTGGTCCTCCAACTCCAGGGCAGACTCGAGTGCCTCCTACATTGTCTTGATTCCATGTCCAGTTAGAGCATAACCCAAATCATGCTTCATTCCATGTACAAACTTCTTTGTCATATGTGTCTCATCTAAACCACACCCGTACTTCTACAACATACAAAACTTCATTGCATACTAGCTTACAGTTGAGTGATACTGCTTTAGGCGTTTGAACTCCATCTCCTTCTTCTCGATCATAGCTTCTAAAATGTAATGATCCCAGAAGATAGTGGTGAACTCCCCCTAGGTCAACGACTCAGCATTGGGTCCTCAAGCATTATTGTAACATCCCAATTTTCTTAAAACATACACATACTAAACAAAATCATACTCTCATTGGGATTTCACAAAAATGATAATCATTGCACCAAAATATAATTTTATTCAACCAACTCAGGAAAAATAATTTGCAAATCTCATGTCTCAAGTTCCACAACATAAAACTTAAACTTTGAATTAAACTAAACTAGTACATAGTCTTAACACTAATCAAAAAACTAAATTAAACTCCATATGATAGTTGGCACCCCACCAGGTCTAAAATCTTATTTTTTCCTTGATATGTATGTTCCTCGCTTAAGCTCATCCCTTATTCTAGAACATCCCAACTCAAACAAAACATGCTTACATACTAACCAGTGGATTACCAAAAACCATGGGAAATTAAAATTGATTTACAACAAGCACCATAAGATGAGACATATTACATCTGAGCCAACACTTTCTTTTCATGACATATTTTCAAGGTGCTATAACATAATTTCTCATCATCTCGATACATGGAATAATTGTTCCACATGATGATTTATTACCTCAAGCTACATAAGCCGAAAACCATACATCAATCCTCATATAAGAAACATTGAAAACTCTCCCGAAGACCTGAGTGTATAGGGATGACACATAGGACTCTACTGCAAGACACTATATATTCCATAAGGTATGATACCTCTGCATATCATTCTCATCTACATGATCTTTATCTCGCCAGGAACGTCCACCTAAAAAGGTTATTAACCAATGAGGTGAGACACACAGTCCCAATGAGAAATATAACCCTCGCTAACTTTATTATTATCACAGATAATTGAGCAGATAGTTCAACTAAATAACAGGTAATCACTAACCAATTATATAAGTGGGAATGTGAAGAACATGTTGATGAAGGCTTATATAAAGACCATATAAGAGTATACGAGAAAGCTTACATCATCCAAGGCCTCAACCAATGTTCTGTATTTTCCCTAAGCAAGATATGCTACACGACTGGATTATGAATTATTATTATTATTATGCCCTGAGAAGTGAGTCGTACTGCTCAAATCCAACCTTCGATTGTGAAACCCAAAGCCGGTGTCATACAAGTTCAATGGAAGAGCCGGACTCTATGACCTCAGCCTCATCGTGGTCAGTGCACGATATCCAAAGCAGGACCACAGTCTCTTGCTTAAGTGACCTCAGTCACAGGGTTAGCTCCCGCAGGCTACCCTTTCCTCTAGCCTTCCTTGGTACAAGACTTGAGCCACAGGCCCATTCACCGTGCTCCCTGAGCCATGAACTCATTCATGCTCTATCACACTGAGCCATGGTCCTGTTCACCATGCTCTTATACATATCTGAGTCTACAACCGAAGTTGTACTCTATTCCTCCTATTTTCAGCTAGGAGAAACCCCGCATATTCAACAATATGCGCTCCGGGTTAACCCGTAGGAGAACCCATTTCACCATCACTAACTCCTGACGATGATGGATCTATGTCCAGGGAAAACTACAAGAAAGGTTCAACTATAATTAATTAATACATTTTAGAGTGGATTTCAGGGTCAACCAAAGTATATTAAGCAAACCATAAATAAGAGATATCAACATGTAAACAACATTAGATTCCATTATTTTGTGTTATAGTGTTACTACCATTCTCAATGCCATCAACATCATCATATTGCCATGGGATATAAATCCGTCATTTCATCACATAGAGTCACTGCTTCTCACAAGGCTCCATCATTATACATCATCATGGGATAGCAATCCCTTATATCATAACTAGAGGATAACACCTCAATCAGGCACTTAACCTTTATCAGGTCACAAGACCTCTCACATCATACTAGTGATACATGTTATCTTATTAATAAGAGACATTATCATTACCCAGATATTTCACATATACCAAGTCCCACACAAAGCACATATTCACATAAGCATCATAGCCCTTGCCTGGCTATGTATTTCAAATAGTAACACCTGCATGGTTAGATTGCACATAAATAGAGATAACTTAATCATCAACAACAACTTATTAAAGAAACATATCATGATTATCACATCATTAGGATTTGGAACATCATTCATTATCATGAACACATGGAGAATAATGTCTTAAATGGTATATTACCATACCAAGGGTATCCCACCATACCCTACTTACCATGTCACCATGAGTACCATACCTAGGGATTCATCTTTTAAGGATAATACAAGCATGAACTATCATCATCCTTCATCAAAGGATCACCTATCATCAACCATAGGTAACCACCCTAATAAGGTTTACCACCTATTCATCATACCTCATCATCATGACCAAAGATATGGCCCAAGGTAACGACATAAGCATACTAACATATAGGGCTCAAGATAACACTTAGGGTTATCAAGTTAGGGTACAACCTTCACTAAAGGTGTCGCCTACCCTCACCAAAACCAGACAGTGACCAAACAAACCCTCACTAAAAGTTGGTATCAGCTACAAAGCTTCAACACCACAACCCAAGGTGATATTAGACAAGATTCATATCGGGTAAGACCCCACAAGCTCCACCTATTCTTGATATGGGGAAAAGCATGTCATGCAAAGAAACCACCAAGGTCATATCATTCAAACACACCTCAGCCCATCCTGGTCAAGGGACCATCTTCTAGGATATCAGACAACTCATATGTCTAACACGTTTAATATCATCTCAAGTTAGACATCCTCATAACCATGCCGACCAAGGAACACACGACCTTATAGCCACTGGGGTACTCTCTACGTCAACCCTAGAATGGACAACTCCCTTTTTATCTCATCCATGATCATTGTTATCATACATACTATCTAAGCCAATAAACTTCAAACCCTAGGATGCATATTTACATAAGGATGAGTACATGGATCTCATGTATAACGCCATACCACAAAAGCTTCTCAACATGTGTTGTCTTAGACACCATATCGCCCAAGCTTAGAAACCTACCGGCCTATACCTTTCTAGGTGTTGGGTAACCAACCAAAAAGGAAGCATGTATCATGCAAGGGCATATCGGCCAAGGTATCATATCTTCATATAGGGTATCAGCCAAGCACTCAACCTAATATTGCCCATGCCATGATGTATACAATCATGCTCATATTAGGATAGGGCTGATGATACTGGGCAAGCCAACAACCTGCACCTAGGTGTCCTCTTTTAACATAGATCCTCCTCATGAAGACTGATGTATCGGCCAAGGCCTCTAAGGTGTGTCGGGTTAGCATGGATGTCGGGTTTGGGGTTCTTCACCTAAACATGTTGGGCAAGGATACTTAGTATCGCTCAAGATTTTACTCAAGGGTAGGGTTCTCATCTAAAGGTATCATGCAAAGCACATCAAAGCCATATCGCCCAAACACAACAACACCATATTACCCAAAGATTTCTAGGGTATCGGGTAGCACTACCTCTAAGGGTATCACCCTCACCAAGGATCAACCTATCGGTTTCCCTATACTAAACAGGGATACCCATTGCCAAAGGCATAACCACCCTGTATCGCCCAAGGTACCAAACAAAGGTTCAACCCCAATATTATATCGTGCAACTAGGGTAGATCATCATCTCAACACTAAGATCAACACTTCTACCGTCCAAGCTAACATGTCGCCCTACCATCTAGAGCATATGCTCACCTCTCAACAACAAGGTGAGAGAGGGGTTTGGCCCAAGAACTCACTACTTCTACATACATCTTGGATCTTAAGCTCACCTCAACTCAAAGAGAGAGGGGTATTGCTCATAATCCATCAACCAAAGCATGACCTATTGGGCAAAGCACTATGTCGGGTAAAGCACTATATCGAGAAAAGCACTATATCGGGCAAACTATGCATATCGGGTTGGTCACCTTCAACCTCAAGACACCTCTCACCCTCCTTCACAAGGAGAACAAGGTAAATGCAGTAATAAAATGTAACCTTTCCATTAGATCAGATCTCAAGTTCAACATATACAACTATCATAGGGAAAGGTATCGATCTAAAACAAGAATCTATTTAAGCACATATGAAGAGTGAAAATAGTAGAGATGATTGAGAGTTATGTAACCCCCCTTAAGAGGTTCTTCATGAAAGACATCAAGCTTCCTAATCCAAGAATCACACCCACGTTCCTCACCATGAAGATCATTCATCCAAAGCTCCAAACTTGTCTTTGGCACCATCATCACCTCAAGAAATAAAAGATGAAGAAGAAGAGGAAACCACAGTTATGCTTAGCTCAAGAAGAAGAAAAGAGAGAGAGGACCACGGCCTTGCCTACTCTCATCAAGGGTCCATCCATGGATGAGAGGGGAAGAAGGAGATGAAGAAGAAAGCATAAGGGAAAGCCATCTAAGAAGCATGACTCACCAAGGTCGAATCTTGAGAAAGAAATCTCCATCGGCAAGGAACTCGACCTCCCAAGCTCCATGGGGGTTTCCTTAAGCTCCCAAAGCTACCAAGCTCACCCCACACAAGAAGGGTAAAGAGGTGGACGAAAGGGATCACTTGGGTAAAGAGGAAAGGAGTTATATATACCAAGGAAGAGAGAGGTAGAAAAGGAAAGGTGTCATAACCACATAAACTTAGATGCCACTTGCTCATGCTCTAACGCCACTTGTAACCATCCAAACTCAACATGCATGGCCTGGTGATACACTCTAGGTTGTGTATCATGCAGCTGACCATCCTCCATGGGTGAGACACCCCCTAAACTGATACACACTCCAAGCTCCTACCTGGTACACTAAAGGACAAGATAGCACATGTGACATATATGGCATTAAAACTATATAGAGATGTCACTCCTCGTCTAATATCCAAACACGGTGCCCAAACATGCATCCACTTCCTAGATGATCCCAACTGAAGCAAGAAAACTCTAGAGAAGATAAATATCATATTGACCCTTTACTTTGGGTAATTTGCAATTTGCACTAAAAGTAGCACATAAAGCACAAGCATCATCCGACCAAGCTCAAACTTTGACCATAGGCCCTCCACAAGGCACCCCACAACATCATTCTATTTCTCATGGTGCTACAGAACTAAAGGCATGATCTACATCTGACATATTGCAATATAACCCCTTACCTTGGGTAAATTGCACTTTGGTTCAAAATAAGCAAACATTATTCAAACAACATCCAAACAGGACCAAACTGGAAACATAAGCCTGTCACATGATATCAAAACATATTGAGGGATTATATTAAGGTTCTAATCACCTTTCTTAAGCAAAGAAAACAGGGTTAGCCCAAAACATTGGTCACGGTCCGTACAAGTCATAAACCCCTAACAAGGATTTCATCCCCAAAATCCCAAGCGGAGAGAAGACGGGTGTTACTCACACATCAGATCATACTACTCCACAAATCTCTTGGGTGTCACAGATATATGACTAACATACTTGCTCTTCTTCTAGAGCCAACACAGGGTTTCCTGTACTGGTCATAGGCTCAGCCCTTCGTCTCATCATCCTTTGTCTGTAACACTCTTTAGATACTGGAACATCACTTGCAACTTGTATCTCTCAGGTATCCGTTCCTTTACTTGATATATCACCTTCCTTGATATGCTTCCGTTGTGTGACTCTATCTTACAAGCACAACGCTTAAGCTTCACATGACTCGTATCACTATCTTTCTGTTATGTATCAACTATTCCTTCTTATGATGCAATGGATGTCTATAATCTAAGGGAAAATATATCTCAGACGGGATTATCACAAGCTACATACTCTACCAAGAACATGTATACACATAACAGAGCTCATAAGGCACTACACTATGTATCGCTTAAGGCTTAACACAAAAGGAGCTATCGGTCAACCAAGGAACTAAACATCTCGGGTTAGCAACAAAAAAACAAGGTATGCCACATCATCTTGGATTCAGGGCTACCACAACTTCATATCGGTTTCCAAGGGCACAAAAAGCATCAACTTGGGTGGTAACAGATATGCACTATATCAATTGATCTAGATAACAATCAGAAACCTTGTTCATCCATCTCTAACCGATGCACATCCTGCCCGAACCATCCTTTACTCGAGACTTAGCTAGGAGTATTCCAAGGAATCATGCTTAACTTGATGAAGTTTTCCCAAGACAATCTTACAACAGTTTTTTTCCTTGGGTGCATACCTTATGTCATCATGTTTATGCGGAGTATAAACCCTAAAATGTGATAGCCATACTATAAGCACTTAGCCAGGTCGACCAAAGCCAACTTCTCAATATGGGACCACTTCACACCTTTCTAAGGATATCCATTTTCAAGATTATCTCGATCCTCAACATGTCATGTGGAAAGAGGTTCACTTGACTGTCCTGTCCTAGAGAGGGAAGGACACGAGAAGGATATACTTCATCCAACACAACCAGGTCATCCAACAAGGTGTTCGACAACATGCTATCTCTCTCCTTCATCTTATAAGAAGGGAACCTCTTCCCAGCATCCTATAAGTGTTCAAAGGAGGGTACATCCTAGACTGGATCAACTAGAGAAGATAAGAGGCAAGAAGAAGACAAAGTGAAATGGAGCGACTCCATCCGACCTGCCAACATACATGTAGGTTAACCTACCGTTCTAGCTTACTCATCTCACAAGATCTAACTGTTGCTTGTTGCCCTTCGCTCCCTGGTCAAGCTATCCGGTCCTCACTTCCTTATCCTCATCAGCATTCCTTTGTGTTGCTGAACTACTGCCTCAAGGGCCACCTCATAGATCCAAACTCCAAAACAAGCTTCAGCTTATGGGTTCAAGGTCAAGGATGATCTATCAAGATGGTCCATCACCATACCTCCACAATCCAAGTCTCTTAACTCTTAACTCTCTTACCAGATGGCATGTTCTCACCTTCTCATACACTTGGTACTTCTCATATACTAGGATTCCTTACCTTGGTATCCATCTCATGAGTCAAAACTCATCGCTTCTGGTATCACATCCATATTATATCGTCTCCACCGGATCAAAACACATCAAGAGGATCCTATCATCGTCTCAAAGCATCATCTATCACATGTATCTCCATCTTGGAAACTAAATCCCAAGATCAACTGATACTTTTCAAAGTATCCAACCAAAGATCACTTCAAAAGCATACATATCAAGTGACACAAGGTCCTCTTGACGGCTACTCCCTCAGAAGGAAGGAACATAAGGGAACAAACTCCTCCTATCACCCCATCAACAAATATGGTTTTATATTAAGGGGAGGAAATTATCAATTTCTTTGATCCTTACATGAGTTTTCAACTGTTTAGGCATCATTAAACTTTGTTCCATTTGGTTTTATCTTGCTTCTTCTTGGTTTCCTTGCAATTAGCACAGGAATCAAGACAATTACATGTCATTACACTTTTTCCCTTGTTATCGCTTTATCATTTTCGTGATTATTTCCTGATTGTACCATGCGTGCACTTTCTTTTTGTGAAAAAGAGCATTACTCTTCACATATTCTTTACTTATCATGAATTTGCACTTTGTACTTTCTTATTTTTGCTTACATTCATTGGTTGGTCTGAGATTAACTCAGATTCCATCTTATTTACTCATCATTTGTTCTTATCTTTCTTCTAACCTTATCTTGGTTTTTAGGCATTTTCTTTATCTTGTGTAAACTTTATGCTTTAACTTACCTTGTTATCACATGTTAATCTGTCTTTTTCCATGTATATCTCTGGAGATTATGATTTTCAGAACTTATCTCATCATATTCTTACATGGATTTGGGTTTCATAGAACTGTTACTTCCTCTTTTGACTATCAAGCGTCAAGGATTTAAAGTGTTATGGTGCATTTATTTACTTCTTTTAAAGCAAGATGAAGGTATTAGCGTCATATTCCTGATTTGTTATGCTCTTTAAATTGTTCCAGAATGACTACTTGATCAGAGTAATCATAGCGGAAACAATCTAAGGCTCCACACTTACCTTTGTCTTCAATATTTGAATACCTGGCCAGGGCATCCAAGTACTGAGATTAGGTAGTACGCACCATATTTTATGTCATGGTCCAACCTTAGACACCATCCTATTCCTAGTCTTAGTGTCCATGTAGACTCAGCGAACCTAGAGCTCTGATACCAAAAACTTGAAACATCCCAACTCAAACAAAACATGATTACATACTAACCAGCGGATTACCAAAAACCACGAGAAATTAAAACCGATTTACAACAAGCACCATAAAATGAGAGATATTACATCTGAGTTGACACTTTCTTTTCATAACATTTTTTCAAGGTGCTACAACATAATTTTCCATCATCTCGTTACATGAAATAACTGTTCCACATGCTAATTTATTACATCAAGGTACATAAGATGAAAACCATACATCAATCCTCATATAAGAAACATTGAAAACTCTCCTGAAGACCTGAGTGCACAGGGACGACACACAAGATTCTACTTCTATACACTATCTATTCCACCAGGTATGATACCTCTGCATATCATTCTCAGCTACATGATCTTTATCTCGCTAGGCACGTCCACCTCAAAAGGTTATTAACCAACGGGGTGAGACACACAGTCCCAGTGAGAAACATAACCCTCACCAACTTTATTATTATCACAAATAACTGAGCAGATAGTTGAACTAAACAACAGGTAATCACTAACCAGTTGTATAAGGGGGAATATGAAGAACATGTATATGAAGACTTATACAAAGACCATATAAGATTATATGAGAAAGCTTACATCATCCAAGGCCTCAACCAATGTTCTGTATTTTCCCTAAGTAAGATATGCTACACGGCTAGATTAAGAATTATTATTATTATTACTATTATTATTATTATTATTATTATTATTATTATTATTATTATTATGCCCTGAGGAAGTGAGCCGTACCGCTCAAATCCAACCTTCGGTTGCGAAACCCAAACCTGGTGCCATACAAGGTCAATGGAAGAGTCAGACTCCACAACCTCAACCTCATCATGGTCAGTGCATGATATCCAAAGTAGGACCGCAATCTCTTGCTTAAGTGACCTCAGTCACAGGGTTAGCTCCCGCAGGCTACCCTTTCCTCTGGCCCGCCTTGGTATAGGTCTCAGTGCTAGCATAACTTGAGCCACGAGCCTGTTCACCGTGCTCCCTGAGCCATGAACGCATTCATGCTCTATCACACTGAGCCATGGGTCTATGCACCATGCTCTTATACATATCTGAGTCTACAACCGAAGTTGTACTCTATTCCTCCTATTTTCGGCTAGGAGAAACCTCACATATTCAACAATATGCGCTCCGGGTTAACCCGTAGGAGAACCCATTTAACCATCACGAACTCCTGACGATGATGGATCTATGGCCAGGGCAAACTACATGAAAGGTTCAAATGTAATTAATTAATACATTTTAGAGTGGATTTTAGGGTCAACCAAAGTATATTAAGCAAACCAGAAATAAGAGATGACAACATGTAAACAACATAGATTCCATTATTTTGTGTTACACTATTACTACCATTCTCAATGCCATCAACATCATCATATTTCCATGGGATATCAATCCCTCATTTCATCACATAGAGCCACTTCTTCTCACAAGGCTCCATCATCATACATCATCATGGGATAGCAATCCATTATATCATAACTAGAGGATAACACCTCAATCAGGCACTCATCCATTATCAGGTCACAAGACCTCTCACATCATACTAGTGATACATGTTATCTTATTAACAAGGGACATTATCATTACCCATATATTTCACATATACCAAGTGCCACACAAAGCACATATTTACATAAGCATCATAGCCCTTGCCTGACTATGTATTTCAAATAGTAACACATGCATGGTTAGATTTCAGAGAAATAGAGATAACTTAATCACCAACAACAACTTATTAAAGAAACATATCATGATTATCACATCATTAGGATTTGGAACATCATCCATTATCATGAACACATGGAGCATAATGTCTTAAATGGTATATTAGACAATACACATTACTATCACCATACCAAGGGTATCCCACCATACCCTACTTCCCATGTCACCATGAGTACATCTATAAGGATTCATCTTTTAAGGATCATACAACCATGAACTATCATCAACCTTCATCAAAGGTTCACCTATCATCAACCATGGGTAACCACCCTACTAAGGTTTACCACCTATTCATCATACCTCATCATCATGACCAAAGATATGGCCCAAGGTAACGAGATAAGCATAATAACATGTAGGGCTCAAGATAACACTTAGGGTTATCGGGTTAGGGTACAACCTTCACTAAAGGTGTTTCCCTCACCAAAACCAGGCATCGGCCAAACAAAACCTCAATAAAAGTTGGTATAAGCTACAAATCTTCAACACCACAACCCAAGGTGATATCTAACAAGATTCATATCAGGTAAGACCCACAAGCTCCACCTATGCCTGGTATGGGGCAAAGCATGTCATGCAAAGAAGCCACCAAGGTCATATCATTTAAACACACCTCAGCCCATCCTGATCAAGGGACCGTCTTCTAGGATATTGGGCAACTCATATGTCTAACATGTTTAATCTCATCTCAAGTTAGGCATCCTCATAACCATGCCGACCAAGGACCACACGACCTTATAGCCACCAGGGTACTCTATAGGTCAACCCTAGCATGGTCAACTCCCTCTTTACCTTGTCCATGATCATTGTTATCATGCATACTATCTAAGCTAATAAACATCAAACCCTAGGCTGTATATTTACATAAGGATGAGTACATGGATCTCATATATAATGCCATACCACCAAAGCTTCTCAACATGTGTCCTCCTAGACACCATATCGCCCAATCTTAGAAACCTACCAGCATATACCTTACTATGTGTCGGGTAACCAACCAAAAAGGAAGCATGTATCATGCAAGGGCATATCGGCAAATGTATCATATCTTCATATAGGATATCGGCCAAGCACTCAACCTAATATCATCCATGCCATCATGTACACAATCATGCTCATATCGGGATAGGACTGATGATATTGGGAAAGCCAACAACCTACACCTAGGTATCCTCTTTTAACATAGATCCTCCTCATGAAGACTGATGTATCGACCAAGGCCTCTAAGGTGTGTCGGGTTAGCATGGATGTCGAGTTTGGGGTTCTTCACCAAAACATGTTGAGCAAGGATATTTAGTATCACTCAAGAGTTTAGTCAAGGGTAGGGTTCTCATCTAAAGGTATCGTGCAAAGCACATCAAATCCATATCGCCCAAACACAACAACACCATATTACCCAAATATTTCTAGGGTAGCGGGCAACACTACCTCTAAGGGTATCGCCCTCACCAAGGATCATCCTATCAGGTTCCCTATACCAAAAAGGGATACCCATTGCCAAAGGCATAACCACCCTGTATCGCCCAAGGTACCAACCAAGGGTTCAACCCCAAGAATATATCGTGCAACTAGGGTAGATTGTCATCTCAACACTAAGATCAGCACTTTTATCGTCCAACCTAACATGTCACCCTACCATCTAGAGCATAGGCTCACCTCTCAACAACAAGTTGAGAGAGGGGTTTTGCCCAAGGACTCACTACTTCTACATACATCTTAGATCTTAAGCTCACCTCTCAACTCAACAACAGAGGGGTATCACTCATGATCCATCAACCAAAGCATGACCTATCTGGCAAAGCGCGATATCGGGTGAAGCACTATATCGGGCAAACACTATATTGGGTAGCCTATGCATATCGGGTTGGCCATCTTCAACCACAAGACACCTCTCACCATCCCGCACAAGGAGAACAAGGTAAAGGCAGTAATAAAACGTAACCTTTCCATTAGATCAGATCTCAAGTTCAACACTAACAACTATCATAGGGAAAGGTGTCGATCTAAAGACAAGAATCTATTTAAGCACATAGGAAGAGTGAAAATAATAGAGATGATTGAAAGTTATGTAACCCGTCTTAAGAGGATCTCCATGAAAGACATCAAGATTCCTGATCCAAGAATCACACCCACGTTCCTCACCATGAAGATAATCCATCCAAAGCTACAAACTTGTCTTCACCACCATCATCAGCTCAAGAAACAAAAGATGAACAAGAAGAAGACACCATGGTTATGCTTAGCTCAAGAAGAAGAAAAGAGAGAGAGGACCACGACCTTGCCTACTATCATCAAGGGTCCAACCATGGACGAGAGGGGAAGAAGGAGATGAAGAAGAAAGCACAAGGGAAAGCTATCTAAGAAGCATGACTCAACAAGGTCGGATCTTGAGTAAGAAATCTCCATGGGCAAGGAACTCGGTCTCCCAAGCTCCATGGGGGTTTCCTTAAGCTCCCAAAGCTCCCAAGCTCGCCCCACACAAGAAGGGGAAAGAGGTGGATGAAAGGGATCACTTGGGTAGAGAGGAAAGGAGTTATATTCACCAAGAAAGAGAGAGGTAGCAAAGGAAAGGTGTCATAACCACATAAACTTAGATGCCACTTGCTCATGCTCTAACACCACTTGTAACCATCCAAACTCCACATGCACGGCCTGGTTATACACTCTAGGCTGTGTATAATGCAGATGACCATCCTCCATGGGAGACACACCCCCTAAACCAATACACACTTCAAGCTCATACCTGATACACTAAAGGACAAGATAGCACATGTGACATATATGGCATTAAAACTATATAGATATGTCACTCCTCGTATAATATCCAAACACAGTGCCCAAACCTGCATCCATATCCTAGATGATGCCAAACTGAAGCAAGAAAACTCTAGAGTAGATAAATTGCATATTGACCCTCCACTTTGAGTAATTTGCAATTTGCACCAAAACTAGCACATAAAGCACAAGCATCATCCAACCAAGCTCAAACTGGGAAAATAAGCCCTCCACAAGGAACCCCACAACATCATTCTCTTTCTAATGGTGTTAGAGAACTAAAGGCATGCTCTACATCTGACATATTGCAATATAACCCCTTACCTTGGGTAAATTGCACTTCGGTCCAAAACAAGCAAACATTGTTCAAACAACATCCAAACGGGACCAAACTGGAAACATAAGCTTGCACATGATATCAAAACATCTTCAGGGATTAGATTAAGGTTCTAAGCACCTTTCTTAATCAAATCAAACAGGGTTAGCCCAAAACATGGGTCACGATCCTTACATATTCTTTCCTCATGCGGACATCGCGTCCCCAACCATGTATTTAAAATAGAAAGCACGTTAGAGTAAGAAGCATTGAGCATTGTTTTAACAACATAATAACTTGGCAATAAGAAAAATCATAAAAGTAATTGAACAATAAATCTTTTATTCACGTAATATGCTCTTAGTGGTTAATTATAATGTCCTATACTCTTATTGACCAACTGTGTTCATAAGGCCCATAGGCTCAACTGATGTTCCACTTGAACTCATGATTTGCACCCAAGTGTCATAACTATGGTCCAATTGAGCTCACGACTTGCACCTTAAGTGACATTAATAATGCTCCACTTAATCTCATGATTGCACATACGTGCCACTATGTTCCATTTTAACTCATAGGCCTGAGGGCTCAACATTAACATAATGAGGACAAAATAATACAACCAATTACATGATTCATCATTAACTTGAATTAATTAATCTTTCCTTTGATTTCATATGAACATGAATAGTTTCTTGAAATAGAACTTGAAAACATAAGCATCATATAATACTTTTGGGGAACATTAATTCAAGTTTTTTGAAAGCTGAATACATAGCTATGCATATAATTTAACTTCATCATCATGGTACAATATTCTTAAAGTGATTAAAACCATTCTATAATACTCAAAGTTCATGGACCTGATTACCTTCCTTAAATAACACATAATCGCTTTTCCTAGGTTGGTAAAACCCTAGTCACATATTTGGGGTTAAGGAACCCTAATTGTACTGTGAAACCAATTAATATTCATTAATAATAATGTTCACCTTAGTTTATAGGGTTTCATTCTTATTAGATAAATCATAGAATTTCAAAGTCAAAATCGACCTTTAAAACTATCACCATATTGTCCTTATTCAAAAACCTTTCTAACAAGTATTTATTCACATTTTTCTAACATCATATGAATTTTTTATGAATTTCAAAGCCTGAACCAATCATAGAACAAGGAAAATCCACACTGGAATATCCAAACCCAAGTGGTTTGGGCCCGCAGCTGTCGTGGCCCAACCAGAGTCGGCCACTTGGCCTATACTCACCCAGAAGGAGACTTTTGGTCAAAAGGCGATTAAGATGATAAAATACCGAGTACGCCCACACGGACATGAAAAGGAAAGACAATCACACAGGGGTACAAATGGAAAACTGCAACTATGCTTCTTCTTCTCCTTTCGATTCAATGAAGAACAATGATGAACAGAAAAGAGCTGTGTGAGGAATGACACAAATCAAAGAAACTAAATTGGGTTCTTGCCCCTTTCGTGAAGAACCGTGGTGTTGGGCACCCCTATTGCCCTCGCCCAAACCCCAAGAACCAAGAAGCATCACCTACAATGGTCTAAAAGCCAAGATACCCATGTCGCCAATGGCAAAGCACAGGAGGAATAGGGTCCAGTCCCAAAAACTCAGAAAATGCACGAGCAAGGTGAGAACAAGGTTCAGAGAAAACTCAGCATCACCAGATAGAGCTAGGAACACCGAAATCAAGCGACATGGTGATCGGGGAACCATCATTAGCTGTGAGATCCGAAATAAGGTGAAAAAGCGGGGATTTCTAGTTACCTCCAATTCTGGAGAAACAAAGATAGATAAAGCTTCAACAGGTCACCTTGAGTCGCGTTGATAAGAAAGAAGGGTCCCAGATGCCCAGTACTCTCACCTTAGGCCATTGGCAAGGTGGACAAAGAACTGGAGTTCTGAGGTAGGGTTGTCGTTTAAATGATGCCAAAACTAGGATGCTAGCTGATTCCTTGAGGGTTGGGGATCATTTATAGGGTCCTATATATAGGTTTCGAGACTTGAGAGAGGTTGACTAACTTGCAAGGAAAGAAACTTGGGTGACGAGAGAGGGTCCTAGTCGACCCAGGGCTCTAGAGAATGAAACCCTGCTTTGTAAGGATGAGAATGTTCGGGAAGGATCGAGGATGGTGAGGGGGCGATTTGTTTGTGTTGTGGTTTCGTAAAGAGGGAGATCGGAGGGGGACTAGAGTGTGGGGCTTTGTCGTTTCTAATATGACTTGAAGTCGGGCAAGGGAGAGACGCTATCCACCGTCCACAGAGTTTGCGTGTTCCAAGATATAAAGAGGGCCATCCGATCTGACTGAGAAAGGGGGTGATAGATAAATGCATGTGACAACATGATAAAATAGAACTTTACTCAAATAAATTGGATATCAATTGTTTTAGGGTAAAAACTTTATAAAAACTTCCCAAAATTGGTTTAGGGGTCAAACAAAGTCCAAATGACTTCAAGTTTGGACCACAAACTAATAAAAGGCTCTAGAATCTTCCTATATGATTAGATTTAGGTTTTTATTACCTTTTGTTCTTCAAACTCATATAAGTCACTATTTTAATATAATGAATTATTATTTGTGTTCATTCAATTGTAAAGAAAAGAAAATAAGGGGGATATTTCTTTTTCTATCTCTTGATTTAATTTTTCAAGTAATGTGATAATTATGTAGGTGGTTTTCTTCATTATTTAGGTTTTGACATTAGAAGTTGAAAATTTTGCACTAAAGACCCTAAACTTATTTTATTCATGAATTCAGGACATTACAACCAGAGTGTATGTCCCTAGAATGGATCTCATAACATATTTCATGTAGGAAGTATATATGTAAAAGTAGTAACAACAAGACAACACGATACTAAATAGGGAATTAAGATATATGTACCCATTTCTATATCAAGAGTACCACCCCCCATTTCAGACCTGAGAGTCTTGAATGCAGTAGGTCTTCATTTGGCAACTAAAAATTTGATAAACAATACATATTACTGATAAAGCATTAAGTAAGCTATGAAAAGGCATGTAAATAGTTTAAGAGTATAATAAAAGTTGGTTGGCTAGAAATGTCTTATAAAGAACAAGAAATAGAAACAAGACGAGACCACTTAAAGACATTCTTTTATACAAAGTGTGTTTTGAGTGTATTTCCATTATACTCAACAACATATCATGGCCATTGACCAACTTCCCATTGGAAGGATCCATAAGGGTGCTCAAGATTAGCCAACCTTTTAATCGACATGGTCTGCCTTATCTTGACATCTCAAGTAAGGTTCCCAACCTTGTTCCCTTACCCCGAGAATATAGGAAGGTACACTAAGTTTGTATAATGGACAAGTTCAATTATGTTCAAGGTTTATTCAACATATTTCAAGCAAAACAAAAATACTAATCATAGATAACAAGTAGTTCAATCAGGTAATTAACTAGCCAAGCATCCATATGAGCATACATACAAAAAAGCCAATACCATAGTAGGGTCAAGAGAGTAAGTGTATCTTATGATAAGATCTCTAGAGAAGGTCCAACCCAAGGGGACCTAAGATGAAAATGATAGAACATGGGGTCTTTTTATCAATAGGGTGTTGATAATCTAAACATCATATATTTCATGTGGATGTTTACCCTAGATCTAGGTTCCACTTAGTTCAACGTAGTTTTCGAGGTTCCAAACATGCGTGCAATGATTCTGTATCACACAAGTGTCAACATTGAGTTATAAATATGAGAGGAACATAAACATTAGATTAGATACAAAGGTCATATCATCTATTATTTGGAGTAGGGAAGCATGAAATTTATGTTATCATCAAGGTTTATGCATGCAAGATCATAACTAGTCATATTAGATCAAACATTTTACAAAGTAGGTCTCTTAAGACTCTAAGAGACAATATGGAAAGCAATATAAGATCATGATAAGCTAAGTCACATGAAATCAAAACATCACTGATTTAGGGTCACGATTATTGTTCTGATCATTGTAGGTCAACACATGTTCAAGTTTCAAGATCTGGATACTAAAAGATCAATCAAGTCACGTCATGTGGCATATTGCACAACATAAAGCCATCAATAAAGCTAAGCATGATCAAAGTAGATTCCATGGTTCAAAAAGGTATTAAATTTTATTGATTTAGAATTTTGAGGATCATTACTGATTAGACATGTCAAAGTCCCAAGAATCAAGCAATATCATATACAAGTAAAAAGGGCCATTTTACGTCAAAATAGTAAAAATACACATCGAATGTGATCCACCTCATGATTCTAGGCAATTGATGGATAAAAGATATTGTATTAAGGATTAACATTGATATAATAAGCCACAAAACTAGATGGGAGAAAGGTACCTCATTTAACATTGAAAAGCATATATAAGATAATTTTTTAGGATATAAAAAGAAAACAAAGAAGAACTAGATTTTGAAACTATCTTCAATGGATAGATCTTGTCGAGAAGATAAAAATTCATATATTATATGCCATGAATGGACAAAGGATGAGCCAGATACAATTTTTAGACCTTTTCAATTAAAACCATAGTAGGGGGAGATATGAGGGCATTGCATTCATTTTGTGAGCAATTTGGACCCTTCAGATCAGATCCAGTGGTGTACAACATGCTCCCCTATGCGCTCACTATTAGCATCATTTGGGACACATATCACCTATTGGTTGGCCAATTTCTAGGTGTTGACGCTCTTAGGCCACTAAGTGTGGAGCATTAAGGGGTGATCGGGAGCGGGGGCGGGCGACTCCAAGTGGCCCCAGATGGGCCCCTCACAAAGCACCAACAAAGAGTAGGGCCCAAGCGTGTGTGGCACATCATCACTGGTGTCAGGTGTCCATGAAAAGAGAGAGAGTGTGTGTGAGTGAGAGACTGAAGGGGCAGGTGATGCTTGCAGCCATGTGATTTGGGTCGTTCACCCTCGATCTGACGCCTTGCGGGTCGTCGTCCCCCTAGAGCCTGCCCCGCATGCAGTTGTGGCAGCGTTGCAGCTGGGGGTCATTTGTGCTGCCTGGCTATCGAGGATGCATGCTCGAAGGGCTCTGCCATGAAGCTATCATGACTTACCATGACCGCAGAGACCCAAAAATGGTATTGAATTGGTTGACGGTGCCAAGGTGAGGTGGTGTCCAAACTGATAGCCACAATGGCTTGAGAAAAATAGAGTGAGGAAGGAGGTGAAAAAGAACCCAAGCTAGGGTGTCTATAAGGCTAGGAAAGAGAGTGGAAAGCAAGAGGGGGCCAAGAGGGATCACAAGATGGCGCCAATTATTGCCAAAATGGCAGGTAGGTTGGGGATTGGTGGTCGCAAAGTGGCTGCCATGGTGCACTTTTGCATAGTGTACAACCAAAGGTGGGAGATGAATCCCTCACTGTTGGATGGGATTTCGATCCAAGGCCGATGGATCAAACGTTCGGAAAATGTGGTCCACTACAAGGTGGCTTGCCATTGGCTAAAAAGGCAAGAGTTGAATCGCTATGGAATAGATGGGGAAGAGCCTTAGTGGGCCACACGGGCACCAAGGATTCGGCCTAGTAGGGGCAAGATTGATTTAAATCCAACTAAATCAAGGGAAGAAAAGACAAGCTTGAAAGGTCATAACACAGACTTTGAATGTCTGATTGAGGCGATTTTTGCATCATTGGAAAGATAAAAGAATTGTCTAGCACATGAGATACATTTCTTGTCAAATAGAGTTCATTAGAGAAGATAAATTTTGATTGCAATTTGGTGATATATATTGGGCATGATACCTAGTTCAAAACTCTAATTAAAGTCATATCTAAGTATAAGGTGATACTTAACCGAATCCAACCCATCAATTGTGAAAAAGGAGACTCAAAGTCATCAAATTGAGGGTGAGGATGATTATTGAGTTCATATAGAGTATCTAATGAATCAGGATGGACACAAATTGAATCAGAGAAAATCAATGTTATCACATCCTCCCCACCTTAAAAGAAATTTTGTCCCCAAAATTGCATCAGATCATCAATCGAGATTGAGTTTTCATACTCTACATCATAATCATCTTGGAATTCCTTCAACATCAACACTGTCAATAAATTAAGCATCATAGTCGAACCATAGTCACATCGATCATCGAGTTGTAAAGGTCATCATGATTTACAAATTGGAGAGATCATCATGTAGATCGCAACTTGGAGATATCATATTTTCAATTAATCAAATAGAGTTAAAGAGTAAGGCATGTGTAACATACTGAATCTCAGGGTCTTCCCTACAATTTACCCATATTCTATCTTTTCATTTATTTCAAGTCCTTTTGGACTAATTTCATAAATTTCCCTTCTTTTATATTCTTTTTGGACTCCTTGTGAAATTTGAGCACAATTCAAGGTTGAAATTACCTTTTTCCCTCATTTATATAAGTGGAGGGGTGTTTGCACAAAATAACCCACACAATGAAATAATTTGGGTCTTAATATGCAAAATGTACACTTAAGAGAGCAAATAAGGGGATGATGTTTATTTGGAGCTTTTTGGATAAATATATTAGTAATAATGTGTATTTGAATTAATTATGAGTGTATTTAACGTAATTTCCTTCTCTCTCCTAAAAACGATAATAATATATATAAATAGAATATTATGTTAAGTTTTTGCTCTTAAAGTTAATAATGGATGCATATCTCGAATTTCACTCATATAATTCATTAAAAGAAGTTTTTTCATATAACTCATTCATTTTAATATATTAATATACACTTTAATGAGAAATATATTTATTAAGGGCCATATTATGTATAAAACGAGAAAGTAATTGCATAGCATTGTTCTAGACTTTAATGTGAGCTAATGGTTCAAATTTGGTGGCTTTTGGAGTTGATTTGACCCTTCAAATTGATTTTATAAGCTTTTAATAAAGTGTAACTATGAGTTTTAATCGATTTCATTAAATGGATGTATAACACTATAGTCCATTATTTTTCCTTATCACTCGACCTGGACCATCGTGGTCCCTTGATCCAATAGCCTACTTTAGTTTCCTTTTGATCCGACAGCTCGTGTGTTGTCCCTAACCTCCTGACGTTGAACACTCCAGCCGTTTCCGTAAGCAGCTGATTCGCGACTCTCGTTCTCCCTCTACACATCACCATCTCACTCGATTCTTCCTCCTCGCGATTCATCTCTCCAAGCCGCATCCAACAAGGGACTGATCACCTCCTCCCATTCACTAAGCATGAAACGCCCAACCTGGGTCGCCTCCTCCTCTCCACCATGGAGTTGCAGGGCAAGCTTCGACCTTCCCCACACCTATTTAAGGGTAGATAAACGACCCTCAGGCTTCGAGCCTTCCTCCTCTCCCTCCAATTTCTCCTCAAAGACCCTTGAAGACCCAGACCTGCTCAAGGTGGATCTCCGACGACTTTGGCATGCTGCTCCCTCCTCCGGCCACCTCAGTGCAATCAGAAGCACAGTGAGCTTCTCCGACCCTTGACCTCCAATTTTGATTCATTTATTTGTCCCGCGGCGCCCCCATTTGCCGTGACCTACAAGCCGCCGAACCTCAGCCACCACCACCTTAGTGTTTGGTTTGTGATGCTCCTCCGCCCACACTAGGACCTCACCTAGGTCCATTTTCTCCTCGCAAATAGATCCCCAATCTCTGTTTCCCGACTCCTGTTGTTTCCTTTTAGTTTTTGATCTCCAAACGGTTCCCCTATTTTTCGGGCAAGTCGGGCCTCTTTCCGTAGTCTCTGAGGTGCGCGTGAACTGGATCTAATGATCCTTGAATTCAGGAAAGGTCAAAGAACCATTCCCCATTTTTGTATTGAGTTGGAACGCTCTGATGGCGAGTTAAGATCAAGGAGTCGAGCTCTAGTTGCTCGCACCAGTGCCATGGCGAGAGTAAGAAGATGCCTAGTCAGTAAATGACCAGGGCAACCCTCGCCCCTCTGACCAGTCTATTTTACAACGTAGGGGCAATTTCGTAATTGCATCTTGATACTTGTTTCTTGCTTGCAAGGTGTGTTACATACGAATGACAATACTGCCCTCAGTGTTTCAATCGATTTCATTTTATACGCAAAGGCATTTTGGTCATTTCACCTACTATTTACATCGAATTTACATTTTCATTTAAATTACTGTCACACTATGGTTTTCTTACATTCTGATTGGTCAATTTTACTTAATTCATAGTAAATCGATCCATGGTCAGAAAATGTGAATAAATAGTCAATGGAAAAGATTTTTAATGTGGAATTCGATTTTGAAGTTTTTGAGTCGTGATTTGGATTCCTTTTTTGAAGTTTGCTTTGAATGCCTTTTTAAGTGTATAAAATGTTCTAAAATACATAATTAATTCATTTTAACTCCAAATTGAGAAATAAAATATGTTTTATTATTCAGGAGAATATGACTAATCTGTTAGACTAGGTTTTGAGTCTTAAATCGTGGTTTTGAAAATAAGTTCCAAAATTAGGGTTTTTCTATGCTTTAAGCCTTATAAATACTAACACATGTGTAATGTTTATAACTAGGGAAATATGGAATTGGATACAATCAGATTGGTGAATGTGATGGTAATGGATTGAAACTAAGGTATGTGACCCCTATGTATGTGAAAACCTATTGGTGTAATGGAAGCCTATTTGGTATGTGATTCCTATTATATGTGGAATGTATATTGTGCAATCAACCTACTCTTCAGTTGGGCTCTTATCCAACCCTACCTCACTATTGTGCTAGCCTTGTTATCCTTATAAATGTCTTTCCTTGGCTCTTTACTATGTGATGCTTCTATTTCCTATGTGGCTCATTTAATTGTAACTCTTGAATCTTGCTATGGCCAATGTTTGGCTCATCCATTTATTGAGATTATTTATTTGGGTTTTATTCCCATTTTGCAATGTTGCAATCTTGTTATACTTCTCAATACTGCCATGTGACTATTAAGCATGATGTATTTTAGGCCAAATGACAATGTAGTGTACATGAGTACAAACCACCCACAGGGCACTGAGGTTTTAGTCCTCCTGTTGGGCACTGGGGTTTTAGTCCCCCTGCCATTTTATATTAGGCATTGGGGTTTTAGTCCCCCTGCCACTTTATAGGCACTGGGGTTTTAGTCCCCATGCCACTTGGTGAGGTCCGGTAGGTGCCTCACCCTACATTGAGATGACTTTTTATCTTAATATATTCATGATATGTGATTGTTATTGTGGTGATTGATATTGACAGTTATCTATTTCGTATTTGAATATTTGTCTCATTCTCTTAAAATCTTGTATCATAGAGAATCTTTTATTATGCAATGTTGTTGGCTATTACTTGTCCTATTCCTTTTGTTTGACACATACTTTTATCTTTCTCTTGCTGGATGACCCCAACCATCCAGATTAGGATCAGAGTGCGCATGGAAGCTTGGTGAACCTAAGGCTAAGGATAGGACAAGAAGAAAAAGACCATATATCTTGCATGGTCATAGTTGCCTTTATATATTAAGTTGTTTTGTTTGGAGATAATATTGGGTTAGTCTAAGTCTTCCTCTACTTAGATCCTATGTTTTGTATAAACTTGTACTTCCTTTATGGAAATTTTTATAATGTACTCTTTACACATTTTGAATAAAGTCAAGTTTTATTTCTTCCACTTCCACACATTTGGTGTACTTGTTTATCATGTTTTATAGTAGAGACTTGGTCTTTACAGCATGGTATCAAAGCATCAAGGTAGTCGGATTCTTGACTAATTCAAAATTGTCTCCTAGATAGAACCCTTATCATATATAGTTTCCCTATAGTAAGTTTTTCACCTTAGAGTTGACCTAGCATGAATGTTTGATTTAGGATCATAACAATTTCATAATTAGAAATAAAATTTGTCAACTTTTTGGTGAATTGTCTATTGAGAAGCTACTAGAGCAATAAGTTGAAGTGATGGTGTCTAGAAAGGGTCAGAGCTTGGGGGTTGGCAATATTTTCCTCCGCCCCACTAGCTTGGTAACAAGGACTCCTGAGCTCATATGACCTAGCCTGGCCTGATCTGATACAGACATCTCGAAATAGTCTATGTTTGGGCATGTAACCTAATTGTTGAATACCTTAGGAAAACCATAAGTGATGATTTGATCTCTTACACAAAAAAATCATCCTTAAATACCTGATACTCTTATGTTTAGGGTTTAGTGTACCCTATGTTGCACCCTGAAGCTTGGTTAGTAAATCCTTTTAGTGTTGAGTTTTATGTACCCTTTTACCCGTAGCTTAGTTTGACTTAGTTGACCCTTTTAAAGGGGTGGAGTGAGGGTAAAGGTGTTAGTACCCTATTTTGTTTTGCAAATCTGATTTCGAGGGCGAAATCCCATTTTAGGGGGGATGGAATCCCAATTAAAAGCAAAATCAAATACCTTTGGAGTTAGAAACCCTATCTATGTGGACATATGTACATAATAACTTATGTGAACAAGAATTTACCAAACACATTATACTTGTAATTCAACTTGTTTGTTTATACACACGTGAATATGTAGTGAGTCATATAGAGATAATTCATATGCTTGAACCTTAAAATAGGCTAGATGCACATAATAATGAGTTACTCATTACTAATTGTGAATATACATAATGTTGACTATGCCACCCTAATGGTAAAATGTGTATGGATAATGCACCCTAAGGATGCTTTAACATGTAATGATCATGTTGACCTAAACCCTAATATGTAATCATCTAGCTTTGACAACATATACATATATATATATATATATATATATATATATATATATATATATATATATATATATATATATATATATCCTTAATGCCTTTCATGATACATTAGTGGCATTAGGTGTCATCATCACATAATATACCTTGATACATATAAATGGATTATAGTCACAAAGTTATCAACATATATAAGGTATATCACCTTGTTCTCTAATGAACACCTCATCATAACTTGATACATGAATTAACTCATTAATGTGTTGCATCCTATTCACTAAAATGCATATAATGACTCAAACATGATATTGAATAATTGGATTCACATAAATATTCATAAATGCCTAATGTGATGTAAAATATGTATAATTTATAATATGGAGTGTAATGGACGAAAATGATTAATGGTGTCATTAATATGAGTATGAAAGATGATATGACAATGTGCAATATGAACATTATTTGGAATTAGTATAGGCTTAATAACTTGTTGGATAATATTAACTTTTTCTACAAAATAATTTGTGATAATTCTACATGATAGTTTTAAGAGAATAATGGAAAATGAATTCATGTTATTAAGGTTTTTGACCTAATACATTAATTAATGTTGAAATGGCTTAGTAAACCCTAATTGTGCTTAAAACCCTTGATGAGGGAAATACACATGATATAATATTGAGATGTAATTGTTTTGAATAAAATGTGGCACAAGTGATAGTATAATAAATATGATACCTCTTCATGATGGAGATTATGCTAATAAGGTAAAAATGTTAATTTGAGTTTGATAAAAGGCTATAGGTTTTGTGGAAACCTTGATAACACCTGACTTATGTAGATTTTGTGTTGTACCCTATATTTAGGGTTATAACCTAGTGTTTAAGGTTGGGAAGTTGCACACTAAACCTCTCCTTCCTCTTGTTGTGATTTCGGGGACAAAATCTTCTTTAAGGGGTGGTGTGTTGTAACATACTGAATCTCAGGGTCTTCCTTACAATTTACCCATATTCTATCTTTTCATTTCTTTCAAGTCCTTTTGGACTAATTTCATAAATTTCCCTTCTTTTATATTCTTTTTGGACTCCTTGTGCAATTTGAGCACAATTCAAGGTTGAAATTACCTTTTTCCCTCATTTATATAAATGGAGGGGTGTTTGCACAAATAACCCACACAATGAAATAATTGGGGTCTTAATATGCAAAATGTACACTTAAGAGAGCAAATAAGTGGATAATGTTTATTTGGAGCTTTTTGGATAAATATATTAGTAATAATGTGTATTTGAATTAATTATGAGTGTATTTAACCTAATTTCCTTCTCTCTCCTCAAAAATGATAATAATATATATAAATAGAATATTATGTTGAGTTTTTGCTCTTAAAGTTAATAATGAATGAATATCTCAAATTTCACTCATATAATTCATATAAAGAAGTCTTTTCATATAACTCATTCATTTTAATATATTAATATACACTTTAATGAGCAATATATTTATTAAGGCCCATATTATGTATAAAACGAGAAAGTAATTGCATAGTATTGTTCTAGACTTTAATGTGAGCTAATGGTTCAAATTTGGTAGCTTTTGGAGTTGATTTGACCCTTCAAATCCATTTTATAAGCTTTTAATAAAGTGTAACTGTGGGATTTTAATCGATTTCATTAAATGGATGTATAATGCTATAGTCTATTATTTTTCCTTGTCACGTGACCTGGACCATCGTGGTCCCTTGATCCAACGGCCTACTTTAGTTGCCTTTTGATCCGACAGCTCGTGTGTTGTCCCTAACCTCCCGACGCTGGATGCTCCAGCCGTTTGCACAAGCAGCTGATTCGCGACTCTCGTTCTCCCTCTACACATCACTGTCTCACTCGATTCTTCCTCCTCGTGATTTGTCTCTCCAAGCCACATCCAAAAAGGGACTGCTCACCTCCTCCCATTCACTGAGAATAAAACACCCAACCTAGGCTGCCTCCTCCTCTCCACATGGAGTTGCAGGGCAAGCTTCGACCTTCCCCACACCTATTTAAGGGTTGATAAACGACCCTCAGGCTTCGAGCCTTCCTCCTCTCCCTCCAATTTCTCCTCAAAGACCCTTGAAGACCCCGACTTGCTCAAGGTGGATCTCCGACGACTTTGGCATGCTGCTCCCTCCTCCGGCCACCTCAGTACAATCGGAAGTACAGTGAGCTTCTTTGACCCTTGACCTCCAATTTTGATTCATTTATTTGTCCCGCGACGCCCCCGTTTGCCCTGACCTACAAGCCGCCGAACCTCAGCCACCGCTACCTTACTGTTCAGTTTGCGATGCTCCTCCACCCACACTAGGACCTGACCTAGGTCCGTTTTCACCTGGCAAATAGATCCCCGATCTCCGTTTCTTAGCTCCTGCTGTTTCCTTTTGGTTTTTGATCTCCGAATGGTTCCCCTATTTTTCAGCCAAGTCGAGCCTCTTTCTGTAGTCTCTGAGGTGCGCGTGATCTGGATCTAATGATCCTTGAGTTCGGGAAAGGTCAGAGAACCATTCCCAGGTTTCGTATCGAGTTGGAACGCTATGATGGCGAGTTCAGATCAAGGAGTCGAGCTCTAGTTTCTCACTCCAGCGCCATGGCGAGAGCAAGAAGATGCCTGGTCAGTAAATGACCAGGGCAACCCTCGCCCCTCTGACCAGTCAATTTTACAACGCAGGGGCAATTTCATAATTGCATCTTGATACTTGTTTCTCGCTTGCAAGGTGTTACATACGAATGACAGTACTGCCCTCGGTGTTTCAATCAATTTTATTTTATACACAAGGGCATTTTGGTCATTTCACCTACTATTTACATCAAATTTACATTTTCATTTAAATTACTGTCACACTATGCTTTTCTTGCATTCTGATTGGTCGATTTTACTTAATTCATAGTAAATCGATCCATGCTCAGAAAAATGCAAATAAATAGTCAATGGAAATGATTTTTAATGTGGAATTCGATTTTGAAGTTTTTGAGTCGTGATTTGGATTCCTTTTTCGAAGTTTGCTTTGAATGCCTTTTTAAGTGTATAAAATGTTCTAAAATACATAATTAATTCATTTTAACTCCAAATTGAGAAATAAAATATGTTTTCTTATTCAAGAGAATATGACTAATCTGTTAGACTAGGTTTTAAGTCTTAAATCGTGGTTTTGAAAATAAGTTCCAAAATTAGGGCTTTTCTATACTTTAAGCCTTATAAATACCAATACATGTGTAATGTTTATAACTAGGGAAATATGGAATTGGATACAATCAGATTGGTGAATGTGATGGTAATGAATTGAAACTAAGGTATGTGACCCCTATGTATGTGAAAACCTATTGGTGTATGTGATGCCTATTTGGTATGTGATTCCTATTATATGTGGAATGTATATTGTGCAATCAACCTACTCTTCAGTTGGGCTCTTATCCAACCCTACCTCACTATTGTGCTAGCCTTGTTATCCTTATAAATGTCTTTCTTTGGATCTTTACTATTTGATGCTTCTATTTCCTATGTGGCTCATTTAATTGTAACTCTTGAATCTTGCTATGGCCAATGTTTGGCTCATCCATTTATTGAGATTATTTATTTGGGTTTTATTCCCATTTTGCAATGTTGCAATCTTGTTATACTTCTCAATACTTCCATGTGACTATTAAGCATGATGTATTTTAGGCCAAATCACAATGTAGTGTACATGAGTACAAACCACCCACAGGGCACTGAGGTTTTAGTCCTCCTGCTGGGCATTGGGGTTTTAGTCCCCCTGCCATTTTATATTAGGCACTGGGGTTTTAGTCCCCCTGCCACTTTATAGGCACTGGGGTTTTAGTCCCCCTACCACTTGGTTAGGTCTGTTAGGTGCCTCACCCTACATTGAGATGACTTTTTGTCTTAATATATTCATGCTATGTGATTGTTATTGTGGTGATTGATATTGACAGTTCTCTATTTCTTATTTGAATATTTGTCTCATTCTCTTAAAATCTTGTAGCATAGAGAATCTTTTATTATGTAATGTTGTTGGCTATTACTTGTCCTATTCCTTTTGTTTGACACATACTTTTATCTTTCTCTTGCTGGATGACCCCAACCATACAGATTAGAATTAGAGTGTGCATGGAAGCTTGGTGAACCTAAGGCTAAGGATAGGATAAGAAGAAAAAGAACATATATCTTGCATGGTCATAGTTGCCTTTATATATTAAGTTGTTTTGTTTGGAGACAATATTGTCTTAGTCTAAGTCTTCCTCTACCTAGATCCTATGTTTTGTATAAATTTGTACTTCCTTTATGGAAATTTTTATAATGTACTCTTTATACATTTTGAATAAAGTCAAGTTTTATTTCTTCCACTGCCACACATTTGGTGTACTTGTTTATCATGTTTGATAGTAGAGACTTGGTCTTTACAGCATGACTTTCATTCCCAAAATTTTAGGGTTCTAGCTTCTACATTGGACTAGGTGGGGTCCATGATTGAGATTTTTCATTTCAACAATTCCAGACCAACATCATGATTTCATTCTCAAAATCTTTGGAAGGTCCCACCCTAGTCCACATGGAGCTCACCCTTAAGTCACAAATTGAGTAATTCATCATAGTCATCATTTCAATTTTGAGATTTGGGAACATGAAGGTCGTTAGTCATATATCGAGGGTGATCTCGAGATCCAAATGGGATGATCATGGGGGATTAAGTCAAACCAAGATCAATAATCATGAGTCAAGATTTCATTATGCAGTATCAAGAGTCAAGTTTAGCGGTAAAAGTCATAGACCCAAACATCTCAGAACTAGGGTTTAGATTCCTAATTTGACCTTAGGGGTGATCACTCATCCGTATACAACAATTGAGCAACAATCGAGCAAGATTTCAAGCAACATTTGAGATACGAGCAACTTTTCGAGATATCAGTTTTAATTCCATTATCATGGTATTTCAAGGTTGACGAATGATCTGGACCTAGGTCTTTATAGGAACCCAACCAATAACTTTAGCCAACAATATTGTGTTTCAAGTTTATCATTAAATCAATATTTAAGATCGAGTATCAAAGTCGTCATGAAATTGACCTATTAGAGGCTTAGGTCAAGAAATCATCGTAGTGTGAAAGGGGGTAACCTTTCCAAACTCTAGATAATCATCAAAGTGAAAATTTAGAGGTAATCACAATATGAATGTGACCTAGGTTAGGGGGGTTATAAGTCAACTACCACCCTAGTCTAGCACATGAGTCTATATTAATCATGAGTCATAAAGTACATCCAAATAGGGAGAGTATTAACTATCGAGTTGAATTTCATAAGATCATGAGTCAAACATCAAGATCATAATAGGGAAACCATAAGGTTTTGCATGATCAATGTCATAATAGAATCCCTTTCCTTTCAAGATCAAAGTAAGAGTAGATTTTGGAAACTGAGAAGTCAAATTGAGAACTCGAGGGTTTGAGCATAATAGGGCTAGAGTAATATACATGTCAATCATGTTTGTTCAAAATTGAGCTTACAAAGAGGCATACAATTTAATAGGGAAATACCACTTATATTCAAGTCATCGCATCATTTTATGGGGGTCCAAACCCATGGTCATACAAGAGTATATGGCATGATGTGTCTCAATCATGTGAGTTTTTCTTATCTATGTTTGAGGTTTGATCAAAATAGGGACAAAATAGGTATAGTCAATAGGGACCTCATCAAACATGAGTTCCACCTTATTTCACCATATCAATAATTTATCTCAAACATGGAAATCACTTATCTCCAAACGGTAACATTGAGTTTTCATAAACTTTGCACATGAGTATGACACTTTTGATAGTATTTTCTTACATCAAATAGGGTTTTTAATTTAAAGTCAGATCATGGCATTGTCATTTCTTCAACTTTCAAGATTCCAAGTGAATTTTAGCCTTTCCAATGCATAAGCTACCCAAATTGAGAATTCATGGGATTATTAGTCATGAGAGAAGAATCACATAAGGAGGCAAGAAATCTAACTAATCATCATCTACTTGGGTGTTTTAGGTGGTCCTTAGAGAAGAGATGAGATGCTAGAAGACTCTCTAAACTTTGAGGGAAGGATCTTAGGCCCTCCCTGGGTTCTTAAGATGTGTTATGCCTTAAACATATATAGAGGCCTATGTGATTTTCTCTAATACCATTTGTCATGGAACTGTTTGTTATCCTAAGTCTACACTCCTAGTGGATACACAACAAAAGGTGAGTGAACCAGAGAGTTCACCCCTAGATATGTAAAAGCAGTAACAACAAGATAATAAGATACTAAATAGGGATGTAAGATATATGTACACATTTCTATATCAAGAGTACCCATTGGTGTTCCATTTCATATCTGAGAGTCTTGAGTGTAGTGGGTCTCCATTTGGCAACTAAAAATTTGATAAAAAAAACATGTTAATGCTAAAGAATTAAGTACGCTATCAAAAGGCATGAAAACAGTTTAAGAGTATAATAAAAGTTTCTTGGTTAGAAACATCATAAAAATAATAAGAAATAGAAACAAGATGAGAACACTTAATGACATTATTTTATATAAAGTGTGTTTTAAGGGTGTATTTTCATTACACTCAACCACATATCATGGCCATTGACCAGCTTCCCATTGGAAGGGTCCATAAGGGTGCTCAAAATTAGCCAACCCTTTTATCGACATGGTCCACCTTATCTTGACATATCAAGTAAGGTGCCAAACCTTGTGTCCTTACCCCGAGAATACAGGCAGGTACACTAGGTTTGTATAATGCACAAGTTCAATTATTTTCAAGGTTTGTTCAACATATTTCAAGAAAAACAAACATACTAATCATAGGGAACAAGTAGCTCAATCAAGTAATCACCTATCCAAGCATCCATACGAGCATACATACAAACAATCCAATACCATAGTAGGGTCAAGAGAGTAAGCGTACCTTATGAGTAGGGTTCAAGTTTTGATAAGATCTCTAAAGGTGGTCCATCCTATGGGGACTTAAGATGAAAAAGATAGAATAGGGGGTCTTAGATCAATAGGGTGTTGATAATATAAACATCATATATGTCATGTGGATGATTCCCCCAGATCTAGATTCCACTTAGTTCAACATAGTTTCAAAAGTTCCAAACATGTGTGCAATAATTCTGTATCACACAAGTGTCAACATCGAGTTATAAATCTTAGAGTACTAGAAACATTTGATTATATACAAAGATCATATCATCTCTTATTTGGAGTAGGGAAGCATGAAATTTGTGTTATCGTCAAGGTTTATGCATGCAAGATCATAACTAGTCATATTAGGTCAAACAGTTTACAAATTAGGTCTCTTAAAACTCTAAGAGACAATATGGAAAGCAATATAAGATCATAGTAAGCTAAGTCACATAGAAACAAAAGATAACTGATTTGGGTCATGATTATTGTTCTCATTGTTGTAGGTTGTCACATGTACAATTTTCAAGATCTAGATACTAAAAGTTCATTCAAGTCATATCTTGTGGCATATCACATGACATCAAGCCATCAATAAAGATAAGCATCATCAAAGTAGATTTCATTGTTCAAAATGGTATTAAAGTTTACTGATTTAGAAGAGGAAGAGCCTTAGTGACAATATTTATTTAAATCCAACTAAATCAAGGGAAGAAAATACAAATTTGAAAGGTCATAATTCAGGCTCTGAATGTCTGATTGAGGAAATTTCTTCCATTGGGAAGATAAAAGAATTCTCTATAAATGAGATACACTTCATATCAAGGAGAGTTCATTGGAGTAGCACAATTTTGATTTCAAATAAGTGATATATATTGGGCCTGATACTTAGTTCAAAACTCCAATTAAAGTCATATCTAAGTACAAGGTGATACTTAACCAAATCCAACCCATCAATTGAGTAAAAGGAGACTCAAAGTCATCAAATTAAGGGTGAGGATGATTACTAAGTTCAGATAGAGTATCTAATGAGTAAAGATGTACACAAGTTGAATGAGAGAAAATCAAGGTTATCATAATTGAATACCTAAATACTTTAGTAATCATATCCAATCATCATTCAAGATTAAACTCCTCTTCTATATGAGTTCCTATATGTGTGACCCTATAGGTCCCATATCACATTGGTAGTGAATGTCCATAACTGACTTATGACATCACAAGTAAGAAGCGGTGCCTAGTCACACATTAGTGCTACCTAAGTGAATGGAAAGTTGGAGAACAATTTCAACCTACAATCTGTGTAAAGTGTTGTAATGATTGTATCATTCCTTTGTAACCCAGGATAAACTTGAGGCATGGAATCATCATCCTCTCAATGTGAAATCCATATTCCTTGAACCAAGAGCAGACTATCTGAGATAATGTGACCTTAATATCATATATTGATTCACATGTGCATGCACATACATTTCTCAGTCTCCCTTATCAAGTGGCCAGGATATCATACTTTAGTAGGAGGGACAAATCCCATCTCTATGACTCACAGTCTATCCCCATGTCTCAAAGTCACCCAATCATCACCGTTATAACAACCCATGTTTTAATATTGTGGTTGATGATGTCAAAGCATACCCAATGCCATGTGACGAGTGTAGTGATTTCAGGTCTAAGAATCACAATCACCACCTTCACTATTAGAGATGACTATGACCATCTATGACGGTTTCCATGTGTCACTTCTCAAGGTGGGTCTATCTGATACACTATCTCGTAATATGTATCAGTATGCTAGTTTGATATTTCCATATCATGACTAATGATATTCTGTCATCAACCAACCCACACTCTAATCTTATGTGTTATTATTGTCTATCAACCTTCCACAATAACAACCGATCAGGGACATAATGAGAATATGTATGTGTACTTTTAACATCCGCATGATCTCATTTCCCCAAGGCTAATACTTGAAGGCATACATCATTGATTAATATTATTCTATAGACATTCAAAATATTTCCTCGTTATCTAATAATTGAGTGAAACATAATGAATTAGAAGCTTGCCTTTATAAGTGTTAATCAAATCCTTTATGGTACATGCCATGTCAATCATCACATGATTGGCTCTATGGGCATACCTTACCAATAATGTCATAGTGGATAAACATTGTTGTTTTGGGGCATCTCCTCAATCTAGATATGGATCTAACAACTCATGAATGAGATAGACTTATAGACATCTGTAGTACATCTCGTTTCCATCTACGATAGACAAGACAAGTGAAACAAGGAAGGAGTCGATGTGGAATAGATATCTCTCCTCTATCAATGTTGTGGGATCTTCTCTCATTTTTTCTCCTCTTTCATGGCTTTTATCTTAGAGTTGTGCGTTCATACTCTGGCAAGGTGGGAAGTGAATTTTGGGGGCATTGATCTACTATGGAATGGATATGAATTGTATGAGGGAAGTCACTCCCTTGTGAGTAGGAAATCAACGATGAGTGTTAGTTGATGAACAAGACAAACTAACATTGGAAATGTCAAATTACTTGAGATTTTGTGACGAAGGGGTTTTAGGTGATAAAGTGATCTAATAGTTGTCTTATCCTATTCATTCAATTACTTATGGCCAACCAAAATCCCCACCTATGATGGATGGTTTAGAATATTCGATATGCTTCCTCCTCAACAAATGTTGAAATGTTGTTTTCATATCCAATAAGACTTAACTACATTCGACCAACTCGTGGAATATGCAACATCCCAGCGCATCACAATGATATCACTCAAACAAAATGGAACTACACTAGTCAATGCCATCAACAATAGACTATGAAAAACACAATTCTAAATTCATATCTATAATAATTGCATAAAATTTCTTTCACTCTTAACGGGTAACTTTACAAAATATAGTTTAGTGACCTCAATCACAACTTTTATATAAGACATATATTGTTAACATAATTAAAACATGTACATTCAAACAAGATATGAAATATAAAACCCCAAGTATTATAAGCATTTGACTAAAAACATTCCATCTAGTCCTGAGAGCACGAGGAAGAGTCCACAAAAATATCTTTGCCAACCTCCAAGTTATTGATAACCCCTAGGGAAAGGTTTTCTCTCCATGAAATTCCCAATTACTTTGATGGTCACTAATGAATGCATATTTATCACCTTTTCATTATGATTATAGAGTATTTTTTTCTCAATTATGTTGTTATTTGCATCATGCTTTGCTTATTTTTATCATTTTTGTTCTTGTTCCAAAATATTAGGATTTTGATTAGATTTTTTCTCTTATGCATAAGAAAACACACATTAACTTAAGGGAAAGATGGATTTTCTTCCCCAAAATCATGTTCTAGAATTGGAAAGGATTCCAAGGCAAACTGAAGCTAAACAACCAAGTCAGGCATGTTGATCAGATGATCAGATCACCTAATCAGCTAACCAACCTACACATCCATAGAATCTACAAGCCAAGCATCAGATCAACCGATCTCCATCACTAATTGGCTGGTCAAATGGTCTTCCCAATTGATAGTAATTATGTTGAGTTCTTGAGATCAAATTGTCAATCAATCCCCCTTCGTGGTTGGTCGATCCACCTGTAGTAGAGTTCCTTAAGGATGAGGTTGATCAGTTGATCCACCTCATTGATCAGTTGACCAACATATATGTCCCTAAATTCAAAAGCCAACTACCATCTCAAGCACCCACTTGATTGAGCAATCCACCCTTTGAATTGACTGACCCACATGTTCTCCAGAGAGCTTATCAGAACAATGACAAGTCGATCAATCTTTCCAATCAATCAACTAGAAGTCCATCGGACACGCCGCCAAGTTAGTGATCAGTCGACTAGACCATTTGGTCACCCAATCAAAGTGTAGACAAAGCAAATTTGCACCACCAACAGAGGCTATTTTTTAACTAAAAGGGACGCTTGACCTAATTATCATTCATTCCCCTCACTCTGAGTCCATAGCACATTTTAGAGCAAGTATTCGAAGGAGAATTCAAGGAAGGAGAGCATCCTAGTAGAGTTCTTTGGACTTGTTGTTTTCGAAGAGAATTACAAAAGTTAGAGACCTCTGGATGCTTCTTTCTTCATCATCACTAACATTATCTCTCCTCTCTATTCCTATGTTTATGTTATTGTCATGCTAATGATTGAGTATACCTTATTGTTGGGGCATGGGAAGTAACCTTATCTCCCGTATGCTATCTTAGTTGTTATCAAACTCAATTTTTGTTAGCATATTAAATGGTTCTTCATTTTATTTATGCTTGCTTAATGAATTGATCTCTCGGTTACATGCTTGATATAATAGTAAGTGTGGAGACCTCAAAACTTAGGATTAAATTCATGAATGGTTGCTAGGATTCTGGATGTGATCATAAAAAGGATCCTACAGGACAAATGGATTATGAACTTTGGATAACAAGCCCTTGGGGCCACATGTTATTCAATCCTTGTGTAAATTTCATTCCAAAAGGAGATGAATTCACTTGGTCCCAGTTTAATTATTGATATTATTGAGTTATAATGATTTGGATAGGTATGTAGGTGATGATGGTGAAATCTAAATGCCCCAGTGCTCCTTTAATAAAGATTTCAACCCATCATTTAATATGTTTCTTCACATTGCAATCTTTTAATTCAATCACTTAACATACTGAAACATAGAATCCTACCCTAATCCATGATTAGGAGGTTAGTGAGCTTGGTTTTGGTTTGTACAAGTGAAACAAATATGTATTTGCAAAAAGAGTCTTCTAACTTTCCAAACGATCTCAGTTGGTCATATGAATCGACCGGTTCAACAATTGAGCCGATCGACACATGAGCCGACTGACTCACCACTTGAGCCGATCAGTTCATCACATGAGACAACCGGTTGGGAGTGCAGACTGTGCAAAATCAGTCAATTGTAGTTTCAATCAATTCGATACTCTAATCAATCATTCCAACACTTTGAACACTATGATTTTGAGATATTAATTAACGGAGTGTTTAATTGAACTACTAAACTCCTTTAGTAATCAAACTCAACATCATTTGTGGATAAACTCCTCTTCCAAGTTAAATCCATTGTGTGTGACCCTGCAGGTCCATTTCACGTTGGCAGTGAAAGTCCATAACACTTATGTCTTCACAAGCACAGAGCAGTGCCTAGTCGCACATCAGTGCTACCCAAGTGAAATAGAAAGTAGGAGAACAACTTTCAATCCTATAATCTGTGAATGGTGTTATAGAGAATGTCCTTTGTCACTGATATCCCGAATGAACTCAAGGTATGGAACAATCATCTTGTCAATGTTCATTCAGTTTCTTGATCTTGGAGTAGATTGGAGGAGATATGTATGACATCAATATCACATACTAAATCACACATGCGTGCGCACACCTATCTCAATCCTACTCATCAAGTGGCCATGGATATCAAAATCCCTTAGGAGGGACAAATCCCATATCTATCACTCACCTATCAAAAGCCCCATGTGTCAAAGCCACCCAATCATCACCTTTATAACAACCCATGTTTCAGGACTGTGTTTGATGATGTCAAAGTGTACCTAATGACATGTGTTGAGTGTAGTGATTTTAGGTCAAAGAATCATATTCACCACCATCACTGTGAGAATTGACTGCGACTACCAAGTATTGGTTCCATGTGTCAAACTCACGGTGGGTATGTCCGGTACACTTGTTCTCTAACAAGTACCTATGTGTTTGGTTTGATATCTCCATATCATGAATAATGAGGTTCTGTCATCAACCAACACCACAATCTAGTCTTGTGTGTCATTGTTGTCTATCTACCTTCCACAATGACATCCGACTAGGGACATAATAAGAATGTACAAACTCTTAGCATCCACATGATCTCATCGTTCAGGTCCTTAACATGAAAGCATATGTCATTGAGTACTGTCATTCTCTAGACATTCAATCTGTTCTATCATTATCCCATATGACTGAACCAGAAAGAATTGGAATCTTTCCTTTGATGTTTATCAAATCAATCTTAATGTATCCCACCAATCATACCATGATTAGCTCTTAGGGCATACATACCAACAAGTTAGCAAAAGTAAGACTAGTGTTGAGTTAGAAGATCAGAGTGGGGCAACAGAAGCATGATAAGTTTTGTAGTTCTAGTCCTTCTTTAGCACATACATGTTAAGGATTTGAGAAGGGTATGGTAGACTCCTAGAATATTATCATACGATGTTATAAGTTGAGGAGGTGATACATAAGAAAGAGTTGACACTTGAGTTGGATTAGTATGTATAAATGCTTTTATGTCAAAGAAAGTATCATCTGGTATAGGGTTGACTCTGTAATCGATAATGGAAAAGATAAGTTATGTGTCATGGGCAATAGATCTTGCATTGACCTTGGATGCAAGAAAAGTATGTTGATCAAGTATTTTGACATCAACATGACATCAAGTGTCTATGTGGAAGTTTGAAGGTGTGATGCATGAGTAACATCCGTTTCCTTTTGCCTGGGATTTTGGGGGCAAAATCCTTATTAGGAGTTTATGACTTGTAAGGACCCTAAATTGGGTTTCGATCTAACCCTATTTGTTTTTCTTAAGTAAGTTTCTTAGAACTTTAATCTAATCCTTTGAGGTGTTTTGTTATCATGCGACATGCTTATGCTTCAAGTTTGGTTCTGTTTGAATGTTGTTTTAGCAATGTTTTATTGTTTTGAACCAAAGTGCAATTTATCCATGATGAGGGGTTATCTATCAATATGGCACATGATGAGTGTGCCCTTATGGATTTATCATCATAAGAGAGATAATGATGCTACAAGGTGCTTTGTGGAAAGCCTATGTTCTAAGTTGAGAGTGTATGTTTGATGTTTGTGCTTTATGTGCTAGTTTTGATGTAATTTGCAATTTTCCTAAAGAGAAGGGTTAATATGCAATTTACCATCTCTACAGTGTGTTGGTATGTATGCCCTGAGAGCCAATCATGGGATGATTGGTGGGATACATTATGATTGATTTGATAAACATCAAAGGCAAGCTTCGAATTCTTTCTGGTTCAGTCATATGAGATAGTGATAGAACAAATTGAATGTCTAGAGAATGACAGTACTCAATGACGTATGCCTTTAGGTTAAGGACCTGAACAATGAGATCAAACAGATGCTAAGAGTTTGTACATTCTCATTATGTCCCTAGTCGGATGTCATTGTGGAAGGTAGATAGACAGCAATGACACACAAGACTAGATTGTGGTGTTGGATGATGACAGAATCTCATTACTCATGATATAGAGATATCAAACCAAACACATAGGTACTTGTTAGAGAACAAGTGTACCGGACAGACCCACCGTGAGTTTGACACATGGAACCATGACATGGTAGTCACAGTCAGTACTCACAGTGATGGTGGTGAGTGTGATTCTTTGACCTGAAATCACTACACTCAACACATGTCGTTGGGCACACTTTGACATCATCAAGCATAGTCCTGAAACATGGGTTGTTATAAAGGTGATGATTGGGTGGCTTTGACACATGGGGCTTTTGAGGGGTGAGTGACAGATATGTGATTTGTCCCTCCTGAGGGAGTTTGATATCCATGGCCACTTGATGTGTAGGATTGAGAAAGGCGTGCACACATGTGTGAATCAGTATGTGATATTGATGTCATACATATCTCTTCCAATCTACTCTGAGATCAAGAAAGTGAATGAACATTGATAGGATGATTGTTCCATGCCTCGAGTTCATTCGGGATATCAGTGACAAAGGAATTATACATTCACTATAACACCATTCACAGATTGTAGGATTGAAAGTTGTTCTCCAACTTTCTATTTCACTTGGGTAGCACTGATGTGTGACTAGGCACCGCTCCTTGCTTGTGAAGTCATAAGTGTTATGGACTTGCACTGCCAATGTGAAATGGACCTGCAGGGTCACACACATGGGATTTAACCTGGAAGAGGAGTTTTGTCCACACAAAATGTTTAGATTGATTACTAAAGGAGTTTAGTAGTTCAATTAAATACTCAATTAATTGATAGCTCAATGTCATAATGTTCAAGGTGTTGGACACATTGATTAGAGTATCAGATTGATTGAAACTGTAATTGACTAATTCTGCACAATCTGCACTCCCAACCGATCGGCTCATGTGATGAATCGATCGGCTGATCTTGGTGAATCGATCGGCTCAGGTTGTGAGTCGATCGGCTCATATACAGGATGAAACAATCGCTTCAAGTGTTGAAACGATCGGTTCAACTGATGCAACTGAGCAAGTTGGGAAAGTAGGATTGGTGAGAAATTTCCTTTCGTTTCACTTACCCAATTTGATTGGAACAAGGATTGGTATTTGATACCAATTAGAAACAAAAGGAGAAAAGTCAATCGAGAACTGATCAGGACCACGAATCGACCGGTTCAGAAGTGAACTGACCGTTTCATGGGTCCCAACCGATCGGTTGAGGTGTCAACCGACCGGCTCAGGTCCCCAACCGACGGTTTCAGCAATGAAACGATCGGTTCAGGTTGCCCAGTTGGTTGTTTTTGTGGAAAATCTTGAACCCTTCTATTCCTGCTTTAGTCCCGCATTGCCCGGGATAGAGAACCCTGTCCCATGACCCTCCTATATATAGGGGTATTGGGGGCTTCTCAAAGAACAACACAGTGCAATCAGTTGCTCTGTAAAGTTGTAGTTCTCTCTGGTTTTGGTAACCGAGAGAGCCTGAGCAAGTGCTACCCGATAAGGGAGGCACAACAAGGGAAAGACAACTGCAGAAAGAAACTTATGGCAGGAGAGTGTGTCACTGACTAGTACACTGACAGAAGGGTGTGACTCATTCCAATTCCTTTTGAGACAAGGAGATTGGAGTTCTAGGTGGTCCGTATGGACTACTTCAGAGGCAGGAGGTTTTTGCTGCTCGGAGGAAAACTGTCAATCCCGACAGTCCCGATGAGACCAGGAGTTGTCAGTCCCAGTGCGACCAGGAGCTGCATAGACACCGTCCAAGACTGGAGGTGAAGACCGCACAAGCCGCGAGGTATTGTCTCCGAGCAAGCCTCAGGATAAGGTATGATTCCACAAACCATCCTTTCCTATTGTATAGACAATTGACGCGTTTCCTTGTTCCGGGTTTGGGGAGGAGAAAATGTTTGTTTCCGCTGCCTTCTCTGCCTCCCCTAAAACCCAACACAGTGTTCCTTCCCTCTCTTTGCATCATCTAGAGGATAGAGGAAGAGGTGGACACCTTGTTCGGGTGTTTTTTGTATGGTAACATATTTGGTGATAAACAGAACACATGTATGAGATGTGGCTTGCACTTAGATGTGTCATATCGAGTTATAGAGCCTTGGAGAGATTGCCTATCAGATTGTGAGTGTGTGTGGTTGTTCCCTATAGGAATGAGAGTTTTTAGGATTGTCCTCTATCAGTTTTAGAGTGTGTAGGGTTGAACTCTATCGATTTGTGAGTGTGTAGGGTTGTGTCCTATCAGTTTGTGATTGTGTGGAGTATGCCTTATTGGTTTGTGAAGTGTGTAGTGTTTGGTATATCGGGCATGACCTTGGTAGGAAACCTATATGGAGAGATCTAGCCTAGACCTTATTACCATGTGTTTCATGTTGTTTCATGTGCCCCTTTTCTCACGAACAAGTGTCACATAAGCTCCTAAGGTGATGACACCTCTCCTTTGATCTCTCTTCCTTCCCTCAAGTATATAACCCCCTCCATCTTCACACAAGTAAACCCTTTCATCCATCCTTATTCCTCTCCTCTTGGTGGATGATCTTGGGAGCTTAAGGAGCCAGAGGAAGTCCCCATGGAGCTTGGGAGATCGAGTTCATTGCTCATGGTGATTTCTTGTTCAACTTCCATCTTGGTGAGTTATGCTACTTTTATGACCATTCCTTTGAGATCTCTTCTTCATCCTTTTCTTCCTCTCTCAGTCATAGATCATACCTTGGATGAAGTTTTATTAAGATGTGGTTGTCCCTCTTTCTTTTCTTCTTGAGATATCATAACCATGACATCTTCTTCTCCTTTCTTGAGGTGATGTTGAGATCGAGTTGGGACTCTTGATGGGCTATCTTCAAGTTGAGGAACGTGTGCTTTGGAGCTTTGATCATGGATCTTGAACTTTTGATGGAGACCTTCTTGAGGTGGTTTATATAACTCTTAACCTCATTTGTTATTATCACTCTTTATATTCTTAAGTTGTTCGCCATATTTAGATCGTTTATCCCATGCATGTTAGTGGTTAGTGATGATCTTGAGAACTGTTTTGATGAAGGAATTTTCATTTTGTTTCTTCCCTTAATTTATATCTTCTTGAAATGATAGTAGTGGACTAATGGCTAAGTTTCTTAAGGTTGAAGATGAAAAGTTGTCACACACATGTGCTATATTGAGGGTAGGTCTTCATGACTTGTGGTGCACAGAACGACACACCGTGTGATAGGTCATCATGATTTGGAAATGCTTAGGTCGACATGCTTTGTGGTTGCTATGCTGATATGCTTTGTGAAGCTAGCTTGGCATGCCCTAGAGGAGCTTATACCAATATGTTGTTAAACTGATAGTGGTTCTAGATCGACATGATCAAGAAGGGTTAGACTAGTGTGTCTTGCTAGCCATCATGTCCAGGGTGGTATTGTGTGAACTCATTTATTTTGAGTACTAACATGTGGCACCCATGATTGTGCAAAAGGCCCACATGAACTAACCCTAAACAACTTGTCACCCTAAGTGTTGTCAGTCACACCTTAAAGAGGTGATTCTCATCACACTTTCAAGAAAGGTTGCCCGATACACTAAAGGTGAGCTTGCTCGAAACACCTTGAAGTGGCCAGGTCGACATATGAGGATAATGAGAGTGGGATCCTCCTAGCCATGAGAAACTGATATAACAAAGTTGACCCAAGAGGTTGCAAACTGAGACACCCCTTTAGAGACAAACTGATGCATTCTATTACTCATTGGGAAGTGCATATCGCTGCTCTATCTACTTCATCCATGAGATATATGTCATTCAAGTAATCATGCTAAACATGCTTAGTATGATAGTCTATTTACCTAGTTATCAGTGATAATAATAGAGTTGGTGGAGAGTTATATCTCTCACTGGGACTGTTGTCTCACCCCGTTGGTTAAATATCTTTCTAGGTGAACGTGCATGATGAGATTAAAGATCATGTAGTTGAGGACATAATACAAGGAGAAACTACACCTGGTGAAACATGGTATATGGATAGTGTCTAGTAATAGAGTCATGTGTCATCCCTGTAAACTCAGGTCCTTGGGGGTGTTCTCTATGTTTTTTTAAGACTTGATGATCAACATGTGGTTTGTGGCTTGTGTGCCTCTGGGAATATGTATATACATGTGGAACTATTAACTTATGTAATAGGTTGATTGGAATATGATGATGCAACACCTTTAATATATGTTATGAAATGCAAGTATTGGCTCTTGTGTAATAATTATTGGCTCCTAGTGCTTATTGCAAATTGGTTTTAATTTCCTATGATTTTTGATAAATTGTTGTTTATGGTTAATCGTGGTTTAAGTTTTGAGTATTCTCGCTTTGTGTGATAAAGGTTGTCACAACTGGTCACTGAAGTTTTTTCACTTCTCTGGTGAAAAACCCAATGGTCAATGGAAGTGTGGATTGTCGGTAACCGCCGAGTTTTGTGAAGACTCTTTCTTGAATCATTGGTTCCTGAAATCAAGGTGTATGTTTGAAATTCAGCTCCAACCTTATTCTGTATATACTAGAAATTAAGAAACTAAAGAAATTACCAAAAAGCTAAATTAAATACTAAACTAGAAATTTAAAACATCAAGATACTTGAAAATAAAGTAATGTAAATTTAGCAGATATGTTTAAGGGACCATTGGGTTTCCTCTCAAGAAATGCTAGTTTATAGTCTTTAGCTTGACTTTATTTGGTTGTCTTCGTCAAACTGTCTATGGTGGTGCAGGTGGTGGTTCCTCTATTTGGACCTCTACTCTTCTACTGAATGGTTCATTTTCATTATATATCTTGACCTTATGTCCATTAACTTAGAAATTCCTAGTTTTATCACTACAAATATCCATTATACCTGATGGTACATCTTTATTACAATGAATGGTCCTGACCATCTTGACCTAAGCTTGACAAGGAAGCGTCTGATGCTTGAATTGAACAAGAGGACTTTGTTCCCTTTTGCCCCATCCTTTTTCTTTAAATGGGAATCATGCCACACTTTCATCCTTTCCTTATAAATTATTGTGTTTTCGTAGTGATGTAGCTTCAACTCTTCCAACTCTTATAACTATATGAATCTTTTCTTGCCAGCCAATTTTGGGTCCATATTCAGGAATTTTATTGCCCAGAAGGATTTACATTCTAATTTGAGTGGAACATGGTAGGACTTCCCACAAATCATCTGATAGGAAGTAGTTCCTATTGGAGTTTTATAAGCTGTGTGGAATGCCCATAATGCATCATCCAACTTCACCAGTCCTTCTGAATGAAACTAACAATTTTCTCCAAAATCTACTTGATTTGTCGATTTGAGACGTCTACCAGTCCAAATCTCTATGGTTGATAGTGTATAGCAACCTCATGCCTCACTCCATACTTTTTCAGTAGGGCTTTGAATTCCCTTTCCCCGAAGCATGATCCCCCATAGCTGATGATGGTGTGTTGAACACCAAATCTAGGAAAGATAGTTTTTTCAAATAATATGATCATGGCTTTCGAGTCACAAGTGGGGATGGCTAATTCCTCCACCCATTTGGATACATAATCTACTACAACCAAAATGTATCGGTTGACTTGTGATGATGGAAAGGAACATGTAGTCTATCCCCCAGACATCAAAGATTTTGACTTCTATCTAATTAAACATTGGCATTTCATTCTCCTCAAAATATTTCCCATTCTTTGGAATTTGTTGCATGCTTTTACATATGAATGTGCATCTTTGAATAGTGTAAGTCAATAGAACCCATATTGTAGGGCCTTTTTTGTTGTTCTTTCTCTACCAAGATGGCCACCATACAATGAAGAATGACATTCAAAGAGTATCTTGGGTACTTCTTCTTCTGGAATATATCTGAAATATAGGTTGTCAACACATCTCCTAAAGAGGACATGATCATCCTAGTAATGTTTTTTTAAATAAGAAAAGAGATTCTTTTTCTTATTGTAGGTGATGTCAAGAGGTAGTTATAGACATGCTAAGTAATTGCAAATGTCCACAAACCTAGGCAAAGAGGGTTCAACTAATGTCTCAATCATTAAAGCTTCATCAACATATTTGTCTTTGATAGGAAATGGGTCTTTTTCAATAATAATGATTCTTGACAAATGGTCAGCAATTGCATTCTTTGTCCTTTTCTTGTCTATATAATCATGATCAAATTCTTGCAACAACAAAAGCCACGAAAGTAGTATGGGCTTGGTTTCCTTTTTCTCCATTAAGTACTTGATAGAATTGTGTCTATGTATACCTTGACTTTTGATCCTATCAAATAGGACCTAAATTTTTCTAAAGCAAATACTATTGCTAGCATCATTTTTCTGTGATGGTGTAGTTTACCTGGGCATCATCTAGAGTTTTTCTATCATAGTTGATCACATGGTGTTACTTGTCCATTCTTTATCCTAGTACAACTCTGATAGAATTATCACTTACATCGCACATTATATGTAAATGTAGTCCCAATATGGAGCTTGCATGATCAGAGCTGTCATTAGGGAATTCATTAGAGTTTTGAAAGTTTCTAGACATTCATAAGTAAATTTGAACCCAACTTCTTTAACAAGCAAATTGGATAAGGGTTTTTCTATCTTACTGATGTCTTTGATAAAAAATTTGTAATACCATGTGTGCCCCAAAAAACTTCTCAGCCTAGTTATAGATTTAGGAGGTGGGATTTTAAACATGACTTCTATCTTTCTCAGATCTACTTTGATCATTTTTTTTGGAAATTTTCTGTCCAAGAACAATACCTTCCTGCACCATAAAGTGACACATTTCCTAGTTCAACACTAATTGTATCTCTTCACATCTTTTCATAACTTGGGTTAAGTTCCTTAAATAGATGTTGAAATCAGCCCCATAGACGGAAAAGTCATCCATGCAAACCACCATGACATCTTCCAAGAAATCTGCAAAGACTGAAATCATGCATGTTTGGAAGGTTGCAGCAGTGTTACATAGGTCAAACGACATTCATCGAAAGGCATAAGTACCATAGATGCATGTAAAGGTAGTCTTCTCAAGATCATCGGGGTGAATAGGAACTTGATAGAACCCTAAGTATCCATCTAGAAATCAAAAACATGAGTGATGATCTCACCATTGTAGGACTTGATCTGTGAATGGTAGGGGAAAATGATCCTTCTTGGTGGTGGCATTGAGATTTCTATAGTCTATGCACATCTGCAACTCGGTCACAGTTCATATACCTACTTCATCTCCCTTTTCACCTTTCACCACTATCATTCCTCCTTTTTTAGGGACCATGTATTTCAGTCTTACCTAATTACTATTTCTAATTGGGTATATAATACTTGCATCATTAAGCTTTATCACTTCTTTCTTCACCACATCCGTCAACATCTGATTCAACTTCCTTTGAGGTTGTGCCAGACATTTCACATTTTCTTCCAAGTTTATTCTATGCATTCAAATAGCTGGTCTTAGCCCTATGATGTCTTTAATAGAGTACCCTATGACCTTTCTGAGATTTAGTTCATTCAATAATCTCTTTTGTTGGTCTTCCATCAAGGTAGAATTTTTTATCATTGGATTCCTCTCTTCATTGTCCAGGAATTTATACTTTAACCCTTTAGGTCGTTGTTTCAGTTCTGGTTTCATCTCGGATGCTTGTTTTTCCTCTGGATTTTATTAGGGAGGCATACTTTATGGTCTCATAGATTTCTTCTTCTTCATCACTTCCATCCACCTATGATGGAGTCAAATAGTCAAGAATCTCGACAACTTTAGGATCTTCGACACTTGGGTCAAGATTGCTTAAGGCTCTCATGAGTGGATCAACTATAGTGCTCTCCTCTTGGACATATTCACAAAACTAGTTGTAATATCCATTAAATAGACTAACTCGAAAAGATATGCTCCTCTCATGAAGTTTTAAACATAAGGATCAATATGATCACTTCCTACCCTGATGGTAATGATCCCAACTTTAACATCTATCAAGGCTCCCCCAATGCAGAGGAATGGTCTTTAAAATATCATTAAGCATTTTGGGTGTTGTATAATATCAACCAGTACTATGTTGCATGGTATAAAAAATCATCCTACTTGAATTGGGATGTCTTCTACTACCCCTACTGGTTTAGTGAAAAAGTTATTTGCGATTTAGATTTGCATTCCTATCATTACCACATATATCAATCCTAACCGCTGAGCCAACATAAGAGGCATGGGACTAATGATCGCTCCAAGGCCTATCATCCCTTGCCTTACTTCATTGTCTCCCACATTGAATGGGATCGAGAAGACTCCAAGATCTTTCTGCTTAGTAGGCATCTTTTCCTGAATGAAGGCACTAGATATATTTTCCAGTCTAATAGTTTCGACATGGTCTCCTCACCTTCTCCTAGTAATTAGGTATTTGAAAAAAATTTCATATGTGGGCATCTCTTCGATGGCATCCAAAAGGGAATACCATAAGCAATTCTTTAAAAAATTCCATAAATTTATGGTATCTTTTCTTTAAGTGGGCCTTGATTAGCTTGTAGAGAAAGGGAACTCTTGGTGAATAAGGATCCCTATTTGTTAAAACTTCTTTAGTTGTTTTAGATATCTTTTCTTTTACTACTTTCTTCCCTTTGACTTTATCTTTCTCCTTAATCTTCTTAGTAGGTACCTCCACCTCATGTACTTATTCTACTATGGCAGGCTCAAGTTGGGATTCAGTAGTAGGATTTCTTTCTTGGATGGTTTTTCCTATTTGTTCCTCGAGTAATTTTACGAAGCGTAGGGTTGCCATATTTACTCATTTGGTAATAGAAGGCATCTTTCCTTATAAGTTCTTTATTAGCTCTGACAGGTGAGCTAGTTGTTGATCAATTTGTTACTAGTGGGTATGTAGATCAACCTTCTAAGTTTTCACGCCCCCTAGCTAGGTCTGCATAGAGTTTAAGACACTAGTGTTGGCAATAGAACTTTGAGTTAGTTTCTCATTCATTGACGCTTGTCTGTTTGTAATTCGAAAAGTGCATACATCATATCTAGTTGATTGATTTTTTTGTTCTAAATTTGGTCTTGACTTGTCCAACTTGAATTTCTATTTTGGTTTTGGCCTTGGTCTTGGTAGATGTTTCTATTTTGTTGGTAAGTTGTGTTGTTGGTGAACACAGATGGTCCTCCACCTCTTCCAAAACATGGCAGTATTTTAGGTTTCTAAACTACTTCTAATATAGAATCCTAGACTTGTAGTATCATAGTTGAATTACACCTAAACCTCAATCAAGTAATCCTCATAAGGTTGGAGATGGGGTCATAGAGACTAGCTACCCTATACACACATGTTTAATTCATATCCAGATAGTAGTTTAAGGCAATTCTCCCATCTAACTTGATGGTTCAATTTGATAATCGAAATGAATAAGTAATGTTTGCATGTTATGACCACCAACTAGGTGAAAGTCACATTACCCTAAACATCCCCAACCTCCATTAATTGCAAAAAACCTTAATTTCTCTCTTGCTTACCTAGTACTTTCTTAGTTTGTTTATTTACTTGCTGGATTTATTGATTCCTTGTTCATGGTAGCTAGATGTTTCTAGTGTATTTAGTGTTCCTTTGTCATTGTGTGTGCTTCCCTTAGTTAGTCATTTGCTATTTTCATTCTCTTTCTCTTTTTCCTATATTTATAGTGTAGTGTCCCTTATGCCTTGCTAAGCTAATTGCCATCTATAATCTATAGTTAGGATTGCTTTTTTATCTTACTCTTTTGTGATAACTCCTTCTAGCTTGCCACATATCAATTGTTCTTTTCTTTTTTAGTCTCCTTGCTTTTCTCATTAGAACTAACTTTTCTAGGGTTAAAGTTGGTTTTGCTTCTTGCATTCTCTTAATTTCTTGACAGCCTAGTTTGACTTGCCAAACCAAGATTATATCCTTAAACCTTAGACTCCACATTAGGAACATAGCCTAAACGAGCTAAGCACTAGTGCCCCTACTGTCCCTTGGGTTTGAACCAAACTTTCCATTCTCTATACAACTCCAAGCTCGTGCACTTGAGGATTTGTTTAAGAACGGGTCCAAATCAGGTTTTGTAAATATTGAAAAACCTAAATGTGTTCCTAAGTCACGTCTAACCAAATCAATTCACTAGGGATCCCATTTACGCATCATCTTACACCATATTTCCTTATTTTATTTACCTAATTGTTGTTGCATTGTGTAACTAGGGATGTCCCAAAAGCAAGCTTTAAGGGAAGAAAGGTCAAATATTTGGGAATATTGTGACTGAAATATGGTTTGCAACTTGTAGGAGCTTGAAGAATAAAGCTTGTGGCTTTCCATTTCCATCTTTGATTGGACTCATTTCCACTATTTTTAAGGTGAGTACATGACATATGATGCATTTAGTACCTACATAATACACAAAAAAATTAATAGTATCGTGGAACCTTATTATGTGTTAAATGATGAAATGTTTATATTCATTTAAGGAAAACACATGTAATAGAAACTTGCATGTTCGTCTATACTCATGCACATCTTTCCTTGATAATAAAGTACACATATCTAGTATGCATGTACTTAGATCAGATTTATGCTAGTAAATGATCTTAGATGTGATCTAACCCCAATGTCTGGGATGTGTAGGTGATTGGCTCCATGGATCAAATGATCACTGTGAGCTACATCAACCATAGAGGATTTCATTTTGTTCTCTCAGTAGTTTATGGACACTACTCAAAGATTGCTTGGAGGAGACTACGGGAGGTTCTAGCCTCAGAAAATTAGGAGGAGCTAGCACAATGAGTCATCGTTGATTTTAATTACATTTGCTAGACAAGTAGAAGAAGGGGGGAACCTGATTCCTGATGCAGTCCTATCCAGATTCAATGAGGCCATTGATGTTGTGAATCTTTTGGAATTGAATATGGCAGGTGGGGAAGTAGCCTATAACAATTGGCAGGCACGAAACATAGCCATCAACCTCAACAAGGGGGATGATGAATGGGATGTGGTTCAACATCTTCCTGGAGGTGAAGGTTGAGTTGGGAAATTATCTTAATAGTAATCACTCTTGGTTGAAGATCGAGTTGACACACTCAAGATAGAAAGAGAGACCCTTTCAATTTCTAAATCACTGTATACAGTGGCCTTCATATGAACAGACCATTAAAGAAGCTTGGAGTGTTGAGATTGAAGCCAATCCCCTCTATGTCGTTGCTTAGAAGATGAAACATACCAACAATGCACTTAAGGCATCGTCTGGAGAATAACTAAACCTCTACAATCTACTGGTAGCTTCTAGGGAAGTTTATCAGAGTTTCACAACTCGTCTGAGGGTGCACCTGATTGATGTTGAGGCCATGGCGATGGAGGAAGAAGCCAGGGATAGGATGGAGATGCTGGAGAAAGTAGAGGATACCATGTACTAGCAGAGGGAGACGCCCAAAGTAGATATGAGATGGAGATCGCAATACCAAAACTTATCATGCCATGTCTTGGAGACGCCCAAAGTAGATATGTTGTTCATTCAGTCATTAAAGAGGATGACACCATCTCTAGAGGAGCTTCAGAGATTGGAGAAGTGGTTGTTAACTTCTTTACTAACTTGTACAATCATAAGTGTAGAGATAAGACTGATATCCCTCTATCTAGACCTAGGGCGACTAACCAGATGAATGAGAGGTTATGTCAACAAGATTTTGATGAGGAGTTCAAGAAGGCAACTTTCAGCATTGGGGCTTCCAAAGCTCCCAGACCTGATGGGATGAATGGGAAGTTCTTCCAAATAATTTGGCACATCGTTTGACATGATTTGTGTTGGGATATGCATTGGTTTCTGGTTGGGAGCTCCATGCTTAGGTTCCTTAGTCACGTTTTCATTAAGTTGATTCCCAAGAAGAACCTGATCAATAGCCTCAATGATTTGAGGTTGATAGCCTGTTTCTCAGTCATGTACAAAACCATCTCCAAGCTAATGGATAGGCGAGTGAGGATGATTCTTCCTGAGATCATCTCTATGCATCAATCAACCTTCATTATGAGCAGGCATCTCAGTGATGGCACTCTTTTGGCAGTAGAGTTCCTTATTGGCTTCAATGTGAAAAATCAAGCCAAGAAAGTTTGTGCCAAACTCGACCTTGCAAAGGCATATGACAATGTCATATGGGGAGCTATGTGGAACACCATGGGATCTATAAGGTTTGCCCATGAATGGATTCATACCATGTAGAGATGTGTTGAGACTACATCCTTTTCGATTTTGGTTAATCGCTTGTTGTACGTCCTGTTCAAAGCATCTAACGGCCTCAGACAGGGAGACCCCCTTTCTCCTATGTTGTTCACCATCACAATGGAGGGGCTCTCAGATATGGTTGGGATGGAGGAAATGGATGGGTTCATCAATCCATTCAAGGTGGATGGGGTCAAGGTGCTCACCCACCTGATTTTTGCTGATGATGTGTTGTTATTCCTCTCTAGAAAGGCTAGGATACTCTGATCCTTTAGAAATATGATAGGAGATTTGGGCAGCTGACCGGGCTTTTCATGAGTGACATCAAATCTCGAGTTTACTTCTGAATATCTTGCGACAACTATAAGGGCAGATTGAAAAGAGCAATACAGCTACAAGAAGGGAGCTTCCCCACCTACTACCTTGGCATTTCCCTCAGTAGAGGTAGAGGGAAAGGGGGGGACTACGTGGCCTACGTCGACAACACTCAGGATGTTGCCAACAAGTGGACATGGTTTAACCTGTCTATGGAAGGGAGAGCTACCTTAATTAGATAAGTCCTTGCCACCAAGTTGCAATTCTGGTGTGGGCAAGAAACATTGCCAAATGTCATCATCTTGAAGATCAGATCCATCATGGGAGGTTTCCTGTGGGTGGGTAGATCCCACACGGTGGTGTAGGCATCCCTAGCTCGGCCATACTGGGAGGGGTATTGGATATTTTAGATCTCGTTGCAATGGAAGTTGTTGCCACAAAAAGGAGAATCTATAAATTCCTTCTATAACCTCATATGACTTGGACGAAGTGGATTACAGGGAGATATAATGACGAGCTATGATTTCACATACTGAATGAACAAGTGCTCCCTCATTTGGCAATGCATGGTGAAGATGTGGCCGGAGGTGGAGGTTGATTAGATAGCATCTAATGATCTGTGGAGCTTGATGAACGAGAAGTTCCCGCCTTAAAGGATTTCCTACAACTTTCTTTAGGTGCCTTGGTACTCAATCCTTTCATGCAATATGCACAAGCCAAAATGGAGTTTATGTGTGTATAGAGGCTTGATGCATAAGCTTCCCACCTTGGACAAAATTAGAAAGTGGGGTTTGGTTGTCAACCATGTGTGTTTTCTATGCATGGAGGAAGAGGAAGCACATGAACACATTTTCTTCAGGTGCAAGTATATGTATTATATTTGGTGCAGAATCAGCCTCAAGCACGACTGGGGAGGCTCTCATCCTATGGAACTTCATGGGTCCATTTTTTGGATGAAAGAGAAGTTCCATAAGAGCAAGATGGACCATTTTAGTAGCTCCCATTTCACTTTGATGTTCTTCTTAGTTTTGACCAAGAGGAACAATATATTGCATGGGAAGGGGCATACATATTCTATTTCCCTGCTTGAACGCATGATTGCTATGATTCAAATGGTAGATAAGGTTTCCTGGTTGAACCCACAATACTTAGAAGGTAGGATTTTGTAGTGTAACCCACATGTACATGCCATGGGATTTTGTATACCCTATACTTTTCTTAATGCAATTCAACGATATCCAAAAAATGATCTTAGATGTGATATATTTATCATGTTCTTAAATCCCACATTTTGGAATACAAAGTATGTGATATACCTTGATGCTATAGATACATTTGATGTCGTTAAGGCTTTATTCTAGCCATTATGATAAATAAAAATATGTAGAGTAATGATTCTATATATAAATAGCTCATTTGTACTAAGAGTTAGATTTCCAAAAAATTTAAACTTGAAACCTGTATGTGACTTATCTTTTAGGAGTTGTTTTCTTACATAATAAGAGAATATGAGTAGATCATTTATGATTGTGAAGTTCATAAATCAACATAAAGACTTTTGAAGGATTAATATTATATCCTTGAGAGGGTTAGCCCTTGGTACAACATGTTTTGTGATATTTGGGCATCCTGAATCTCAAACCATGGTGCATGGACTTGTAAATCTAAGAGGTGTCATAGTGAACCTCCCTATTCTGATACATGGAATTGGATTATAAGACATTTTATATCTTATGGAGTTGAAAAGGCTTAATTATTCTTCTAAATACTTTTTTGTTAAATATATGTAACTTTATTGATGAAATAATAAAAAAATAATTGACCAAGTTGATAAAGTGAAACCCTAATCTTGTTGTGCTTTGATATGAAGATCTATTTCCCTTGATTGTTAGAGGACATAGTGAAATGTGTGGATTTTCAGAATTAGAGAATTGCATGAAGATGTGCAGAGCCATATATTAGTGAATATACAGGGATCATTGATGCACTAATATTTAGTCATTTTTACATGCATGTTTTCCCTTAATTTTGTGCACGCACACATTTGTATTTTCTTGAGTTTTTATGCACAAATTACTATGAGTAGTCTGTTTTATTGAAATGCATCAAATTATGTATTTGTATCAAATTTTAATAAGTCTTTATCAATCTGAGGAAGCTAAGGCACTTTTGGTTGTATTTCAGGTTCACAGAAGCCGCATAGACTCGGTACTACCGAGTAAACACTCAGTGGTACCGAGTTATTGTCAGTAAAATAGTTAAAGCAATGCACAGACTCAGTACTACTGACACTCAACTCGGTAGTACCGACTCACCATCAGTAGCTCTCCCAAAGAATTGTGAACAACTTGGTACATCGGCACCAAAGTTGGTAGTACTGAGTTGACATCAGAAGCGTGAGGAGTCGAGCGCCAACTTTCGAGTCGGTACTAAGGACTCAACTGGATAGTATTGAGACTGGGCACATTTCCAGAACCCTAAAGATTCGGTACTACCGAGTGTCATCTCGGTAATACTGAGATTGAGCACACAGACAAAATCTACACCAACGATTTAATCTGATGGCTGGTGTTATTTCGGAGGAAAAAGCCATGCTATAACTATGTGAAAGGATGGCCGAACCTAAGTATCACACGGTAGTCAAGTTCTCGATACCATAGAGATGGAGGAGGAGAGAACGGGTCTGAAGGCCACGTCTAGGATCGATTCTGACACTTTTGGTGGATCATTGTGTAGCCGAGAGACAACAGAACGACCATGCTTGGAAGGGGATCATCCATAGTAGCTTTTCTCCAGGGGTTAACATAGTTCATTCGTTGTTTCCCATGTTTTTCTTCTTCTCTATCATATTTTTTACTACAGAAACCATGCAGGGCTAAACCCCTTATTCCTTAGGATCTAAGAGTAGCCCGGGTATGCATTGTAGTGAATTTTATGTTTTAATATAGATTCTTCTCTTAATATCTGAATATGAAAATATGAGAACTTGCTTTATCTATTTGTGCTTGATCACCATAAATAGAGTCTCATATCCTTAATAGCTACTGAAAAGAGGATTAAGGGTTAGAAACACATATATTCACCTATTTATCGGTGTCCCTTGTGAAAGGTGGGGCATAAACGGGAGGAGATCACCCAGAGTAAAATCAACTACACCTAACTAATGAATCGATTGCTATGAGAATGTGATTGGCTTTAGTTTAGGTATGGAAATTACGCTGCGAAAGCGGGTAGATTTCTAGCTACAGACTCTGTGTTCAGACTTAGGAGGGAATTTACATTAATAATATGAGGATATATATAGTGCTACCCATGGTGAAACTGTGTTCTAAGGAATCCATCACCATTTAGTTTAGTCAATTTTAAATTTCAGTTTAATTTTTCTTTCAGTTTAAACACCCCAATTCAATCATTTTTCCCTTGGCCTAGCTGATCAGATCATAGTTAGTACTTGTCTATGGACACCATTTCCCTGAGTTCAAAAACTCGGGCCTCTTTTGGTCTATATTACAAGACACATACACTTGTGTTTACACGTACAATAAAGTTGTGTCAAGTTTTTGGTGCCGTTATTGGGGAATACGAAAATAGTCCAGCACCACGGGTGATGTGGTCAGCCACTCTAGGCCACTTTTTTTTATTTGAGCTGAATAGTAGATATCAATTTTTAATCTGCTTACGTCCATATTTGTACCTTTTTAAGGTATTAGTGCATGGTGCAGACGCGTAGTACAGACTATAGGGAATCAACTCCAAGTGATTCTGCAGCAGTTGCAGCAATAAATACGTCAGCCTTTCCAGAATCTCCTCCAGTTGATACATCATTACCACCTGAACAACCAGAAATGGCTGAGGATAAGACCATCTGGGAGAAGATCAAGGCGTCATCTTCGACAGTGCAACTGGGTCCTATAAAAAAGCAAGAAGTTAATGTCGGCAGTTTCAAAATTGACCCAAGGCTAGTAGCCCTGGTCAAGTTATAGGCATTTCACGGACATAGTCTCAAAGACCCGATGACCCACATAAGAAGCTTTGTGGAAAGTTGCGATATGCTCAAGATTGATAGGGTCCTGATGACAGTGATATACTTGACACTATTATCTTCATCTCTGGCAGACAAGGCAAAGTCCTGGTTCTACAACTTGAAGCCAGAATCTATCAGGATGTGGGATGAAATGATTGATGTTTTCTTCGAGCGTTACTTTCCACCACATAAGACCAATGACTTGATCAGAAAATCTACAATTTCATACAACAAGATGAAGAGTCATACCCAAAGTCTTAGGAGTGATTTCAACATATGTTGTGGAAAGTCCCACATCATGGAGTTGAGTTAGAAGATCAGGCAAAAATATTCTATTATGGCTTACATAAAGGAGAGCGGACCACACTGGACAATGCAGGAAAATGTTTTTTCCTCAATAATAAACCCTCTATGTGTCATGAGATACTGCATAACATGTCTAAAAATCAATCCTGGGGAGAAGATAGAGAACACCCAGAGATAATCAAGAGTGTGGGAGAGTCTAAGGTAATAAACGTTCTTAATGAAAAGCTAGACCTGATTGCCAAAAAGCTATGTCAGAAGGATGGGAACTCCTCAGAATATGAGGAAGGACAGGTCAAAGATATGCTTCAGTAGGGGTACAGGAATATTTAGTACTCCTGGAGAAAGGATCCAATGCTCTCCTGGAAGGATCCAAACAACTTCCAATAGGATCCCAGCCGGGCAAGACATCAAGGAAATGCACAACGGCAGAACAAGGGCCCTGAAGAAGAAAACATGCACAAATTTCTAAATAAACCAGTGAAACAGAATGACATTGTAATCAACCAGTAGCAAAGAGAGCTATAATATCACATGACTCAATTTCGTAGTCTAGAGACTCAGATTTCACAAATTGCAGCAAAGATGGCAATAATAAAGAACAACGGTAAACATGGTTTCCCAGGTATCACAGATGCTCCATCCGGGAACCAACATGTGAAATCCATACTATTGAGAAGTGGGACAAAAGTTCGCAGTGGAGGTAATCAATCCAACCCAAGACATCTCAGACAAAAGATGCAAGCAAGAGTGAGGAGCCAGTTGGGGTGGAAAAACCAATAGATTCAGAACATCCTGAAGGAGGAATAGTCAAGACAGAGCAACCGATAGTGACAGGGACAAGGCCAGAACCTTATGTCCCACCTCATGAAAGGTCACAAGCAATACCAGTTCCCTTCCCTAATAGTGTGAAATCCAGAAAGGCAGATCAGTAGTTCATGAAATTCCTAGATAGCATTAGAAAATTATCTTTCAACATTCCATTGATCGGCACCGTTGAAAAAATACCATCTTATGGTAAATTTCTAAAGGACATCATCAACAAGAACCGACATATATCTAATACTGATGTAATAGTGCTAAAGGAGCAGGTCAGTGCATTCATTCTCGGGACACTGCCCCCAAAGCGACATGATCTGGGCTGTTTCAATATCTCATGTTTCATAGGTAACACCAAGTTTGAAGAGGCTCTGTGTGATTCAGAGGCAAGAATCAATCTGATGCCCTTGACCACATTCAAGAAATGGGGCCTCAAGGAATCCTGAAAGAGCAGCATGACAATTTAGTTAGCAGACAATTTCGTGGTTAGGCCATATGGAATATGTGAAGATGTTCTGGTTAAAGTGAACAAGTTTGTATTTCCTACTGACTTTGTAGTTATGGATATGCAAGATGATCATGGCAATGAACTTTTACTGGGAAGACCTTTCCAAGATACAACAAACATGATTTTGGAGATCGGAAGATGAATATTGACTTTGGGTATCTAAGATGACCGATTTGAAATTTGGATGCCTGAAGTTTCAAAGTCAAAAGAGAATGAAGCACAGTGCAATACTCCGAAGCATATTGAGAGACCCATGTTCCTATTTCTTGGACGACCATTTTTAGACATGCCACATGTCATGACCAAGGTGGAGAAAGGCACACTATAAGTAGATATTATGGAGAATACCAAAATGAATTGTTCACCCAAAATTGAAGAGGTCACGGTTGTTTCAGTTGTACATTTGCATTCGCAGTTTCCTTTGGAAGCATGTTTGATGAATGTGATGAATGACTACCCACATAAGAAGCCCTTTGTAGGAGTGTGCCATGTTGCCCAAATCACTCCCGTGTTATTACACCAGATACTTTGAAGATCTGGGATCATCGTCGTCGCCATTGGTCTCATCTTTGGTGAATCCTCCAGAGTTGGAGCTCAAGCCACTACCCCTGCATCTGAAGTATGTGTTCTTAGCAGCAGCGGAGAAGCTCCCAGTCATTATATCATCATCACTAAGCCACAACAAGGAGAGGCAGGTGATTGACATGTTAAAGAACCACTGGGCCACATTCGGGTGTTTTGTGGCTGACATCAAGGGCATCTCTCCAAGCTTATGCCAACACAAAATACAATTGGAGGAAGGAGCCAAAGTGGTAGTACAACCATATCAGTGACTTAACCCAATTATGATGGAGGTCGTAAAGAAGGAGGTTGTGAAGATGCTTTCGGCAGGTATAATTTATGCAATATCTGATTCTACATGGGTAAGTCTGACTCAAGTTGTACCTAAGAATGGGGGGATAACTGTGACAACTAACTCTTCTAATGAATTAATGCCGACTAGGTTAGTCACAGGGTGGTGTGTTTGTATAGATTATGCCACTTGAATGTTGCCACTTTAAAGGATCATTTTCCTTTACCTTTCATTGATCAAATTTTAGAACGACTAGCTGGTCGTTCTTGTAATACCCCTGACCTGGGTATTGGATTAACCCTAGAAATTTTTCTTAAGTAAGTTACTTACCAACTGGTTCTAATCTTTTGAAAACTAATTAAGGCTTCTTGATAATTTGTTTTCAAAGTTTGAGCTTAATTACAAATTAATTGTGCATTATATGAAATTCTAAGTGAAAAGTGCAATTTACCTAAGGAATGTGTTTTAAGTGTTTTAGTATCTCAAGAAAGAGAATGATGATAAGTGGTGGCTTGTGGAAAGCCTAAATCTCAAGTTATAACTTGTCTAAAGCAATGCTAGTACCTTGTACACCAATTTTGGTACAATTTGTAATTAACCCAATATATGGGGTTGAAATGCAAAATTACCACCTCTAGAGTGACCCCACTTCCTCTATGCATCTTTTGGAGAAAAGAGAAAGAAGGGTGTGCTATGTTTGAAACACCATTGAGTGATGATACTCTTGGTAATGAAAGACCAAGAATGAGTTGAAGGCAAGAGTCGTATATGTGTTGTATTGAGTGTAGACTTGATATAAGGAGCCCTATCGGCCAAGGAGCCAATGTGGGAGCCTCCTATCGGTTTGCTGAGCCTTCGAAAAGGCCATGATGGGTCGAGAACCTCAAGGAGGTGGCCCATGACGGGTTTTAAAGTTCCTTACAAAAAGTGTATCGGGTTGCTTATTTAATGAGACAAAGACGAGATAACTTGCCCAACAAGATAAGTAAGGGCCGAGATATTGTCTCTAGGTTATCCTCAAGACTCTTGCATGGCAAGATATACATGTGTTCATGCATGGCCACATGTCAACCATGAATGGCCACGTGTCATCTAGTAGCTTAAGGTGAAGACACCTCATATATGCTTTATCTCATGAAACCAAGTATATATACTCCACCTTTCATCAACTTATGAAAGTTTATGATCCTCATAACCATTTCCCTTGGAGATATCATGCAAAGACCCTTAGGTATCGTGCAAAGCAACTCAAGGATCTAGGAGAGCTCGAGCACCAAGCTTTAGGTAAGTCATTGGTCACCTTCAACCTTGGATGAAGTAGGATATCGGGTTATGAATAATCCTTTCTTTTCTTCTTCACCAAGTGCTTAACTATGGTGATCTCTTATCCATGTAGGAGTTGTGAATGAGCCCTGGACCTTGTAGAAGTTCTTCTTCAACATTAGGACGTGAAGCTTCGGAGCTTGGAGCCTTGAAGTTGATCAAAAGGTGGGTTATATAACTTGAACCCTATCATGTTATTATTCATCACCTAAATTGCTATGCTTAAATGAACTACCTTTAATTCCAAAATCTTCTGAAATAATTGATGAAATTATGATTTCTAGTAGTTTCCTAGACCTTTTGCCATGAACTTTAACTATTAGAACAGAGGTCTAGAGATTGAAGAAGATGGTATCACTTTATAAAGTGATATTGGGTTCAAGCTTACACACAAGTAGCTCTAACCCGGTATGGGTATGTGTAGACTGTCTTGCCCGATATATTTACATGATATGCTTTCATGATATTCTTGCACGATATGGAGTCAATAATAGACTCTTTGCACGATATAAGGTTTAAAGTATACTTGAAAGCTGATATGAAACCCTAATTTGGGTAACCCGATATGAGTAAAGAATAGCAAGTGCTCTTGCACGATATGATCATGTAATGTATCTTTGGTACCTGATACCTTGAAGTACACACATCTAATGCACAATATGAATACTTAAGTAAACCCTAATGTACGATACAAGGTATGGATTTAAGAACAAAATGTAACCCTATATGGTTGGAATACATCCACCTGATATGAAACCCTAAATAGGGTTAAATCGATATGAAGATGGATGCTAGCTCATACATGATATGAGTCATGCTTGTTGCACGATATGAGAGATACCCCACTTATCCTTATGCACTATACAAGTCTAGACTACACCTCTTACACAATATAGATGTAATGAACACTCTAATCAACATAGAGTTGGAAACCCAAGATGATGGGTAAGCCGAAATGAGTGGTGGATGATACCACATGTATGAGATGAATAATATCTCTAGATTGATAAAGAATAGCACCTACTTTTATATTGTGAACGATATGAAGTTTAAACTCATACTTCATGCACAATATGGCATGATGTAACCAATTTAGTGGAAAACCCTAGATGAGGGATTGGAATCTAATATACCCCCTTTTGAGTAATGAATGGTGATATGAGAATTTAATAAGACTATTAGCTTGTCAAGTAATTATATGATAAGGGTGATCCTTGAAGGAATGAAGGGGATATGAGTTTTAGGGTCTACCTAAAATGGTAACCCGATATGCTACCTAAGATGGATGCCTGATATAGATGCCCAATATGATGCCCGATATGGGGCATATCTTGTGCATGATATGGCACTAAACACAAAGCTTATATCCTATATGAGGTCAAGCATCTAGCTCATACCTGATACAAAATTAATCTGATGTAATAAGATCTAAGTGATAATCCATCTGATGTGAGCACATAATATGCTGATTAGGGTTTACACCCTCAAAACATGACATGGTGATGTGGTTCTACCACATGCCCGATATGAATATGCCATAAAATAAAGGATGTGGTTTAAAGTATAATATGATAACACATACATATTGATACCAATATGGAGGTGACACTTCAATCATGTGTGATTGATTGAGTGGCATATGTTGAATATGGTGTTAAATGAAAGATAATGTGAATTGTTAATGATGGACTAATATTCCTCAAAGAGGAGGATTGAATCAAAAGTATGATGTATTCGATATCCTAGTAAGAATGAGAGAGAAACACATTCTTGTGTTGTTCATCATTTAATGATAAATGATGAGAAAATATATAAGTATGATTGAATACTTATGATATCAATGTATGCTCCTAGATGTGTGGAGCAAAGAATTAGGGTTTGGATAAATAATATGAACATGAAACCCTATTCGGCTATAAAGGGAAACCCTAACCCTAATGATTGGAAGGTTGTATTCCTCTTATTACATGAGACTTGTGAGGAATGTTAAATACTTGTATAACAAGTATAATGATTAATGGCCTTGTGAGTCATATGAATAAGTCATTGCCTAGTGAGAGGTGACAAGATGTGTAATGGTCTTGTGAGCCATATGAATAAGTTGTCACCTCGTGAGAGGTGATAAGATGTGTAATGGCCTTGTGAGCCATATGAATAAGTTGTTAGCTAGTGAGAGGTGACAAGATGTGTAATGGCCTTGTGAGCTATATGAATAAGTTGTTTCCTAGTCGGAGGTGATAAGATGTGTAATGGCCTTGCGAGCCATATGAATAAGTTGTCGCCTAGTAAGAGGTGACAAGATGTGTAATGGCCTTGTGAGACATATGAATAAGTTGTTTCCTAGTGAGAGGTGACAAGATGTGTAATGGCCTTGTGAGCCATATTAAAGTTGTTGCCTAGTGAGAGGTGACAAGATGTGTAATGGCCTTGTGAGCCATATGAATAAGTTTTTGCCTAGTGAGAGGTGACAAGATGTGTAATGGCCTTGTGAGCCATATGAATAATTTGTTGCCTAGTGAGAGGTGACAAGATGTGTAATGGCCTTGTGAGCCATATGGAATACTTGTACAACAAGTAAAATGAATTCCTGGGTCTGAGGACCTAGAGGTAATGGTTATCTCTTATAGAAATAACAATGTTGTGTGATGATCCAAGGGTTTGAATACCTAGATCCAGTAACCTTGATAATGATGATGTGAAGGGATGATAATTCCCAGTAATGTGATAAGGGACTGAGATCATAAGTATCACGTGTTTTAAAGAGTTGAAAAGTACGTGATAAATGTATTACACCTTTCTTTGTAGCATTTGTTGTGATTAATAACGATAACTTGTATGATGCTAAAAGAATGTTGTAATACATGTAATACATCATTAGGAACTATAAAATTTTGCCCTGACCATAGATCCATCAGTGTTATAATTTTCTAAATGGTGAGACGGGTTCCCCGTAGCATAACCCGCAATGCATATTTTTGAATATGTGGGGGCATGGAAGCTAAGTGTCCATGTCTCAATAGAGCACGGTGAACTGAGTCGTGGCTCAGAGCATGGTGCCTATGTGACCATGGCTCAGAGTATGGTGCATGTGTGACCATAACTCAATAAATGGGAACGGTTGTTGTAGATGTTCCCCTAAGAGAGCATACTTGAACCTTAAGTCTGCTTAATTAGTAATGATTTGTTTGTCGGTTTGATGACTGTTGTTACAAGTTTGGTATCAGAGCTTAAGGTTCACTGAGTCTATAGAGATATAGGACTAAGGTGTTGAGTTTGTGTTAGTGTCCTCCAGTATACCCAATAGTGACTTCTGCTTATGCAGAAGGAAGGGTGAAGTTTAAAAATGACTGGAGAACATGAGGGACACATTGCTGAGGGCAATGTTGTTGCACCAAGAAAGGGGTGCAAGGGAACAAGCAAGAAAAGAATGAGTGCTTAAGCATTCCCATCTTGACCCAATCGGGATAGAGAATCCTACTTTTTATGCTCTTGATAGGCAAGTAGGGACAACAATGATTCATATAGTAGACTAGATACTACCATTACAACTGAGGTTACCAGTCCTCAATATAGAAACTTGGGTTTTGAAAAGGTTCTCGAATGACATAGTCATGTTAGAACAGTGGAAAATGTGGGAAGGATTGACATATGGAAAGAAAGTAAAATCTTCCATAAGTATAGATAGATAGTACATCTGTGATGACAGTGCCCAAGGAAGGGCACTAAGCTGAGAATGAAGGAAAGGTCTCTACACTTCTAGAGACATTTACCTAGTTGTTCTAAAAGCCAAAGTTTTTGGTGCCACCAGTGCAATAAATGCCTAGTGCACTAGGGCAATAGTCATTATGTGAGGGAAAACGTCCTAACTTTCCACTTATAAGAACTCCTGACTTAACATTTACATCGGTAATAAGACCGATAAGACCATGGTACAAGGACAAGACATGTTATACATATGGACATGTTGAGCATACTAAAATCTTTTTTTTTAAAGAAGGGAAGAAATGACTCATCAACTGAGGCAGACTCGGTAGGGCTTATGAAAGTTATAGCCCAATAATGTACAGAGGCAAAAGCAATAACATGAAACAGCTAGACTCTATGTGTTGAGTCAACCTGAAGTGGTAGATGACCGCATGGGGTAACAGTTAGATAGAGCTTTTTCATTTTGATATGCCTGATCTTGATGCTATCTGATAATCATAAGAGGTTATGGATTTCCCTATTAATTGCCTTATGGGAATATAGGGAAGAAATGATGATAACTAGAATTTATATTCTACTCAGTATTCCCTTAATGTTTTATAATTTCTCTTATCTGTGTGAAAGATGATAAGGTATATATGTGATGCCTAGAGAAAATCCAGGGATGCTAAGTTCTATGTTCTTGATATATGAAAAGTAAGGGATATGATAGTAAACAAAGTGCATACTACCTAATCTTAGTACTTGTATACCCTAACAAGGTATTCAACTATTGAAGATAAGGTGAGTATGAAACTCTTAGATTATTATCTTTTTTATTACTCTAACCAAGTAATCATTCTGAGACAATCTAGTGAGTATAATGAAATTGGAAATATGGTATGGACACTTGTATCACATCCTAAGTGTAATAAAGTGGAATCTGAGATGATCTCAGATCAGTCTGTGCATATGAGGAAGTAAGGAGCATAATCCTCATGAAATGAGACCAAGGTAAATGAACCATGTTTGATAAAGTCTGTGTGAATAGTAAAGAACTTTTCCTATAATATGGAAATGGGGAATGTGATAAAACCATGAAATGTTCATGTTAGACAATAATAAAGAAAAGGATGATGATATGTAATCATCCATATAATTCCTATGCAGATGGCAAGGAACCTAAGATGCAACAAGTATAAATAACTCATGAACGGTGAAAGTTCATGCATAGATCCTAGGAGATGATGAGGTCTCCTCTTTGATGAATAACCTTGGGTAATGATGGGGTGATGAAATGAATATGTTTCTTTGTAAAGTATCAGTTTGTATTGGACTTTGGTTCCAAGATAAAGATATTTGTAACATATTATGTCCCAAGATAAAAGAAAGATCCTTTTGTATGTTTGACTATGGTATTAACAATAGAGAAATGGATATGATGAGAATATGATGTGTTTTTGACACATGTGAAGGATACCAAGGTAAGAAATTCTGGTATCCAAGATGTGTCAAAAGGTATGGGGGAGTGAGAACGTGACTCTTGATAATATGAATAATGTTGGGTTACCTAGAAGGGGAAACCTTGTGATAACTCTAGTAGGGAAATCATATGTTAGGGGTTTATGCTCTGCATAAACATAACTTTGATAAGGATATATTAATTGAAGGAAGAAATGTAGAATAAATTTGAGAAAAATCTTATCAAAGCTAAAAATGTATGATAAGACCTGTAGTCACAAGTGGGTGACAAAATGTAACCATAATCTCTCCATGAAAGAGAAATGTTAAAACTAAGTGGGTTTGACACCTGAATCATTCAAAGTAGGAATAACACATCTTTTATATAGAAGGTGTTACCTGACATAGTATATATACTAGAAGTCAATTATAAAAAGGCAGTTGAATATATGTCTTGTATGATAGATTCAAATGATAACCCTGAGTGGAAGGACATTTTAGTGGTCAAAGTTCTATGGCATCCCCATCACATCAAGATGCTATGTGGAGATTTGATGACATGAGGCATGAATGACAATTGGCTTCCTTCATCTGGGATTTCGGGGATGAAATGCTTGTTAGGGGTTTATAATTGTAATACCCCTGACCTGGGTATTGGATTAACCCAGAAGTTTTGCTTCATTAAGTTATGACGTGGCATATATTATCGCACTAACAAACTCACTTAGGGTTGACATCCCTAAGTTTTTAACCAAAACAACATGTAATAATACCACCCGCAAGCGGACGGGTCTTATCGCAGTATAGTTGAGGATCGAATCCCAAGGGACAACATTTTTAAGAATCTTTCTCTAGTCGAATCTAGTTGAATCAAGACTAATATTTAGAACAAGGTTGGTTGAATTGAGTTTAATTAAACTAAATGCAAGGAAAGTAAAAGAGCAGGACTAAAGGTTAATTAAAGATTAATGATGGAAATCGCTGGGATGGTCCCGGGTTTCACCACTACTACACAAGAAATCACATCCAAACATCAAACATCCAGACAAGATATAACCATTCAAATAGAGCTGCTGCAGAACCCCCCATACAGGCGTCAGGTTCACATAAGCATTACCTTAGGTATCAGATGTCTCGTCACCAACTAGATCACTTACTTACGGCTCCGAAGATACAGAAATCCAAATGAAGTTGTGGGCCCCCTATACAGGTGTCAGGAACACAGAAGCGTCACTGTGGGCTAGATGGCTCGTCACCACACAGATCATACACTTACGAACTCAAGGAATCCCATTCTATTTCTAGTTTGGGAGTCAACCATGTTAATCGACATTCAAAACCTACGTATTGAAGTTCTCGCAACATAGGAAACGAACAAGATAAATGCAAGTAGGTGATCAAACCACTAGCACACATCGATGGTTAACAACGAAATGAAAGATTATATACATGCCATGGAATGTTTAACAAAAAGATATGAAAGCATGGGTAGCGGGGCTAGTCCCCACACCCCAGCAAAAGTAAACTGCTTGCTAATGGTGAGAGAAGCAAGAATAACAAGAGAGAGAGAAGTTTCCACCATGAGCATGGTGAAGAAGATGATCGCAACTCTGTCGAGGAACAATCTTCTGCACAATGTCGGGGCAGATCTGAAAGAAGAGAGAAGTACACCATGACAGATGGGGCGAATCTTCTCTCTCCACCTTCTTCTTCTTCTTGTAGTCCTCACTCGTAGTAGGAGGAGCAGCTCGTGGATGAGATGGTGGCGTGGAAGTGGCGTAGACACAGCAGATCTAGATCTAGATCTAGATCTAGATCTGGACGAAGTGGCTTGCATATCCGAGTCTTCACTCTAGATCTGGGTGAATAGGCCGCAAAACCACCACGGGGGCAGGTTCTTGGCTATGAAGATTGTCTCCTTAGGCCCAGGACAGACCTGCAACCTAACAGTGTCTGGAGATGATGATTTGACTGACTGGAGTCGTGTTCTATTTATAGGCAGGCTGGGGACCCACTTAGATTCGCAACCTTAGTAATGATGCCGCGGCCGCGGCTCTTTTTTGCTTGCCATGGTTGTGGCGTTTTGAATGTCGCGGTCGCAGCTTGTTGGTTCGATCATGCCTTAGCTACAGGTCACGACTTTTCTAATGATGTCGTGGTCATGACTTTTTGCACGGTAGCGACTTTTGGACACCGCGGTCGCGGGGTTTTTGAATGCCACGATTGTGCTTAATCAAACTGATGTGTCCGCCATCTTTAGCTTGGTCGTAGCTTCGCCGTAGGTCACTACTTTTTGAACGCCACGGTTGCGGCCTTTTGAATGTCGCGGTCACGACCTTTTGAATGCCGCGATCGCGGGGTGGTTTGGAAGAGATTCTGGGTTCGTGAAGAGGTTGCCGCGATCGCGGCTATGCAGGGGAAGCGTAGAGAGTTGGTGAAGGTCGTGGTTATTACCACAGACAGGTGTCTGTGATCTTTTGGCTTGGTCACGATCAGCACCAACCGCGGGTAGAGTCGAGGGAGCAAGGGTTCATTGACCAAGGTTGACCGAGCCTAATCCAAGGGTTGAAACGGATATGGGCCTAGAAAATGAGGCCCGAAGCTCAAAACGACCTGTACAAGGGTGCAAAAAATCAATACAAATAGTAGTAAAATCAATTAAGCCAATATAAGTTGCATATAAGAAGATAAGGCCAATAAAAGCTCAATAAAGCATTTAAGCCAAGTAAATGCACATATTAGAAGATAAAGCCAGTAAATGCACGAATGCAACCAAAACTGGGCTAAACGAGGTGATTGGATTACGATGTACATGCCTTCATCAAAATATCCCGAACTTAAACGTTGTTCATCCTCGAGTAACACAAAATCTAAAACACTCGCCGGATGAATACTTTCAACTCGTGTGATTGCCTCATCTTCACATCACGATTATTTCTTTTCTGCTCGGTATGACTAAGTGTCTCAACATCCTGAGATCACAAAACACATTTTACCATATCTTCATTCCTGAGTTCGCTTCCCAATATCACTTCCTCTCTACTTTTTCCAAAATCAAGCATGTCAGAGAGTATCGTAAGAGTCCAGAGATACATGCAGAACAACAAGTGTGCACCTGATCTGACACTGGTGTTTGTAGGATCAGGAAGGCATTCATTGTGCCTTTAGGTGGAAAAGGGAGTGAAGGGTGGTATGGAAGGAAGAAATAAATCTCTCCCCTATTTGACTCGAGATTTTTATTATATGATTTGCAATTTCATTGATTGCATTTTTTGTGCGAATCTCTCCTCTATTCGACTCGAGATTGCATTTCTTTTTGTGTGCGCTTTGGCATCTTTTCTTGGTGATACACCCCTATTTCGTAGCGAGGGGTATGGAAGAAGCGTAAAGAGAGAGAGAGAGTGTACCACCCGGAACATAGGGTTTGGCACTATATTGGCTATTTTTGTTTGTTTTTGATGGACAGAGGGGTAAGAAGATGATAGAAGAAGTGTAGAAAAGAGTTCAGATCAGAATGCAACTTGATTTACAATTCAGTGCGCCGGGTTGTCCTCCTTATCATACTCCGCTCAAATAATGACTTGATGTGGATCCAGTGGAGATTCTATGCTATTGTTCCACTAGTCAGATAGGAAGCACAACGTGTTTGATCCCTCTCAGTTCGACAGATACTTGCCATATCTACTGATCATGATGTTCAGATTCATAAGCTTCACACGGTGATTTCTAATCATTGACTAGTTTCAGAAATTGTTCTCCTTGAGGCTTCATTTCGAATAAGGAGGGTATAATGATTCAAAACAGCATGGGAAAATAGGATAGACGACTAGGTAAAGGATTTGATTGAAACAAAAGCGTCAAAACTTCATCAAGTTTCTATACAAACTGCTATGAAAACTTTTGAAAATCTTGAAAATTTTTGAAAAATTTGCTCAAAATTACAACAAAATTTCAACGATGAAATCTTAAGTCTGAAACTGATAGGAGAGGGTGGAAAGTAGAGTACGTACCACCCACCCTCCACCCCTAACTTAGAAATTGCTCGTCCCGAGAAAACTCTAAATCTGAGATGGAGGGGTAAACTCGTGCTGGTTGGTCCACCAGATGTGGTTGCATTCCTTTCGGCGACGCGTCCTCCATCTGAAATCTCAAAAATGGAAACTATCAGAACTTAAGACTGCATCTCGTGATGCATTGTCTACCAGGTGCAAAATTTTCTAAAAACAAAACTAAAGGTAAAATCTAAGTTAAAGATTGGGTTGCCTCCCGACAAGCGCCTTTGTTTTATGTCGATGGCTCGACGTGATTTCTTTAGTTTACGGGAAGATATGTTGGTTTGGATAGATTCATCAATTCATCGGTGCTAGTATCGGCTGTGGTGAAATATCTCTTCAAGCGTTGTCCATATGCCACAAAATCACCTGACTTCTCACTCCATAAGGTAAATGCACCCTGTGGATAGATGCTTTTGACAATGTATGGCCCAGACCATCGAGAACGGAGTTTCCCTGGGAATAACTTTAGTCTCGAGTTGAACAGTAGAACTTGGTCTCCCACTTGAATGTCCTTTCTCTTTAGATGTCCGTCGTGCCAAAGTTTGGTGCGTTCTTTGTAGATTCATGCGTTCTCATAAGCCGTCATTCGGAGTTCTTCTAGCTCTTGAAGTTGTAGAATCCTAGCTTCACCGACTTTCTTAATGTCAAAATTCAGCTGTTTTATTGCCCACCATGCTTTATGTTCTAGTTCCACGGGAAGGTGACATGATTCTCCATAGATAAGTTTGAAGGGTGTTGTTCCAAGAGGAGTTTTGAACGCGGTTCGGTAGGCCCATAAAGCGTCATTGATTTTCACTGACCAATCCTTCGGTTGCGTCTTACCGTCTTTTCCAGGATAGATTTGAGTTACAGTTCGAAACCTCTACTTGACCACTTGTTTGTGGGTGGTAGGGGGAAGCTACCTTGTGCGTTACACTATATCTTCTCAACAATGCTTCAAAACTTCTTTCCAAAAAATGAGAACCTCCATCGGAGATCACAGTGCGTGGAACTCCAAAACGGTGAAAAATGATATCTTTGAACATTTTAATGACGGGTTTCGAATCGCTAGTGACAGTTGGTATGGCCTCTACCCATTTAGAGACATAATCTACTGCAACTAGGATGTAGGAAAATCCATGTGAGGATGGGAATGGACCCATGTAGTCCACTCCCCAAACATCAAAAATCTCGACTTCTTACCATAGCTTAAGTGGCATCTCATCTCTTTTTGTAATGTTTCCCGTTCTCTGACACTTCTCACATGACAACACAAAGTTATAAACATCTCTGGATATGGTTGGCCAAAAGAAACCACATTGCAAAACCTTTAAAGAAGTTTTCTTAGAACTCATATGGCCTCCGACTGGGCCTGAGTGGCATTGTTCTAAAATAAGTTGGGCTTCTTCCTCGGTGATACAACGTCTGTAGAGACCATCAGCACAGAGCTTGAAGAGGTATGGTTCATCCCAGTGATATTGCCTCACATCATGCATGAATTTCTTTAGAGCATTTCCAGTACACTCAGGGTGGATGACACCAGCGGCAAGGTAGTTCACATAGTCTGAGTACCAAGGAGTAGTTTCTGAGACTTTCATAAGATGGTCATCTGGAAGAGAGTCGTTAATTGGTATCTTCTCAATTTCCAGAGTGTGGATATGACTTAAGTGGTCTTCTCCAACATTTTCTGTGCCTCTTTTATCTCTAATCTCAAGATCAAATTCTTGCAATAGGAGAATCCATCTTATTATCATTGGTTTTGCATCTTTCTTTTTTAGAAGATAACGAATAGCAACGTGATCGGTGTAGACAATCACCTTTGAACCGATGAGGTAGGATCTAAACTTATCAAAGGCATATACGACTGCTAGGAGTTCCTTCTCAGTAGTTCCATAGTTCCTATGAGCTTCGTCGAGGGTCTTTGATGCATAATAGATGACATGATGTTTCTTCTCTACACATTGGCCCAGAACGGCACCCACCGCGTAATCACTGGCGTCACACATAATTTCAAATGGGTGTTCCCAATCTGGAGTTCGGATGATGGGTGTTGTTGTAAGGGCATGCTTTAATTGTTGAAACTCTTGATACATTCTTCATTAAAATAGAAATCAGCGTCCTTCAACAACAAGTTTGTCATGGGCTTGGTTATCTTGGAGAAATCCTTGATAAACCTTTTGTAGAAGCCTGCATGACCAAGGAATGTGTGGACTTCTCTTACATTGGTAGGAATAGATAGTTTGGAGATCACTTCGATCTTGGCCTTGTCCACTTCAATTCCTCAGTTACTGACCCTATGGCCAAGGACAATGCCTTCTTTTACCATAAAATGACATTTCTCCCAATTAAGCACTAGATGTGTTTCTTCGCATCGTTTGAGGACAAGGGAGAGGTTCCTTAGGCATGAATCATATGAATCTCCATATATAGAGAAATCATCCATAAAAACTTCCATAATAGTTTCGGTTAGCCCAACAAATATGGCTACCATGCAACGTTGGAAGGTTGTAGGCGCATTACAGAGTCCAAATGGCATCCTTCTAAAGGCATATGTTCCAAAGGGGTAGGTAAACGTAGTTTTCTCTTGGTCATCTGGATGTATAGGAATTTGGTAGAATCCGGAGTAACCATCGAGATAGCAAAAATATTCCTGGTGAGCCAATCGCTCTAAGACTTGATCCAGAAAAGGCATCGGGAAATGATCTTTACGTGTTGCCTTGTTTAACTTCCTGTAGTCGATGCACATCCTCCACCTGGTGACTGTTCGAGTGGGGATGAGTTCATTATTTTCATTCCGTATCACAGTAGTGCCACCTTTCTTTAGAATGACATGCATAGGACTCACCCAAGGTGAGTCAAATATCGGATAGATGATTCTGGTAGTAAGCAACTTGATGACTTCACGGAGGACTACTTCCTTCATATTAGGATTCAACTTCCATTGATGCTCAACAGTCGGCTTGTGGTCTTCCACCATACGGATTTTGTGCATGCAAAGCGCTTGACTGACCCCGGTGAGATCGCTCATCTTATAGCTGATAGCTTTCTTTCTTTCCTTTAATTCTTTTAGGAGTTTATCTTCTTGTTCAGTTGTTAGATTAGAATTTATAATAACTGGACAAACCTTGAGATCATCCAAAAACATGTACTTATGTCCCTCGGGAAGGGGCTTCATTTCAGGGGCTTCTGGCTTCTCACATGGCTCTTTAGTTACATTCACAGCTTTGAGTTCCTCGAACTTAGCTTCAGGATCTTCTTCTACAAAGTCGAGGTGAAGGATACAATCCTTAACTTGTTCGCTGATGGACTTATCAGAAGATGGGTTTGTTAGAGTTGCTTCTAAAGGATCGTCCTGTTCATACTCCTCTTGTGTGAGGAGCGACATTTTCTCAATGCAATCAATCAAATAGACTTCTTCCTGCATGCTCGGTCTTCGCATGCTTTCAAAAACTTTGAACTCGAGGGTTTCTTTCCCTAGTCTGAGCAACAAGTCCCTGCTTCAACATCAATCAAAGCTCTTACAGTGGCAAGGAACGAATGGCCAAAGATGAGAGGGTATATGGCGTCTTCCTTTATGTCCATGATGACAAAGTCACATGGGACATAAGAGTCTTTTCCAACCTTGACATGGAAATCTTCAATGATTCCTAAGGGAAGAGTCATAGAGTTATCTGCAAGTTGTATGGTCATTCCAGTTGGGAGAAGTTCTGCAAACCCTAGCCTCTTACAAAGGCTAAGTGGCATGATAGAGATGTTGGCACCGAGATTGGCCAATCCCTTCTTACATGAGGAGTCACAGATATGACATGAAATCCCAAAGGATCCCGATTCTTTCTGCTTCTTGGGCATCTTGCTCTGAATAATATCGGAGGTAGTCATTGCTAACTTCACCATCTCATATTCTTCAGTTATATATTTCCTTGTGAGAAGAGACTTTAAGTACTTAGTCCAGGTTGGTATCTTGGCCAGCGCATCTAGAAAGGGTATATCTACATGAAGCTTCTTCATAGCTTCTTTAAACTTGTTGAATCGAATATCGAGCTTTGTCTGCTTCAAACGAGTTGGGAAAGGAGGACGGGGCTTGTATACTGGCACGTGCGGCTCAGGTGTGTCTTCTGCCTCCGCAGCCAATGGGTCCTCCAATCTTACTTTGTGTGTCTTATCAACAGTTGGTTGTTCCTTCGATTGAGACTCAGGTATTGTAGAGTCTTGGACATTCACAAAGTCATCATCGTCTGTTGCCGCCATTGGTATCTTAGCAGGGGGGTCAGAATAGTCTTTTCCAGACCTGGTGGTGACAACCTTCAATTGCTCAGGGTGTTTAGGATTGTTTTCAGGTTGTCCAGCAAAGGCTCCAGGAGGTGGCTTCATGCTAGTGGCAAGTTGAGCTAGTTGAGATTCAATAGCCTTCTGATGGGCTTGCTGGTTAGCTATCATAGTCTGTTGCGACTGCAACATCTTCTCAATAGCTGACAATTTGTCATTAGGAGGGATGAAACTGGCTTGTTGCCCTTGTTGTTGTTGTTGATAGGGGGCTTGGTTGGGATTCTGAAATTGAGAATTGTTCTGATAATTGTTGTAGTTTTTATTCTGGTAGTTACCTCTAAAGTTTCCTTGATTCCCGAAATTTGTTTATTGGTTACACTGGAATCATGGTGGGCCTCGTTGTTGAGTGTTTGAACCAAGTTGTCATGAGTTTTCCGCTCCGAAAGGGTTTCCATATTGAAAACCTGGATGGTTCCTATTCTGATTCGGATTATAGTACCCTTGGCCAGGGATGGTATTGATGGCGTTTAGACTTTCCATTTGACCATTATCTCCTTGGGCACAGGTATTGCTCAAAACAACATCATAGAGAATGTTACAGGCTAGAGTAGAATGATCAGTTCCTTTGCATGCTTCACAGAAGAGTGAAGCTAACTTAACTTGCTCTTGCTTTCGAGGGGGCGACGTCATCTTTCATAGGCTGCGAGAGACGATTCTAGATGGTCTTTCTTTGCAACTAGGAGTTTGAGAGATTCAACGATAGACTTGTAATCATGTGTTGCTTCGGCCATAGCTACCTTCAACACTCCTTTGCCAACAGGTCTACCCCAGTTGGCTTGGTTTTCAACTCCAAGGGTGACAACCTTCCATGCGCTATCATAACTCTGACGCATGAAGTTTCCTCCAGACGAGGAATCCAAAAACCTCTTGATATCATCGTCCATGCCTCTATAAAAGATTTCAATGAGTTGATTCTTTGGAATGCCATGATGTGGACACTTGCATAGAAGCTCTTTGTATCTTTCCCAGGCTTCAGCTAGGGAGTCTCTAGGGACCTAGGTGAATTGCATTATTCGGCCCCTGATTTCATAGGTGAGAGAAGGTGGATAAAACTTTTCTATAAAAACATTTTGAAGTTGTTCCCAAGTGGTGATGGGTTCACATTGCAAGGAATTATACCAACTCATGGCTCTATCGGCAAGAGAGTATTTGAAGAGATGGAGTCTGATGGCATCATCTGTGACTCCATTTTTCTTTGTCATGCCACATAGGTCTATAAACCTCAGAAGATGTTCTTGACTATCTTCTCCTTGCTTACCATAGAAAGGGCTATTTTGAAGCAACGTGATCCAATGTGCTCGGATCTCAAAGTTGGGAGCGTTGATGGGAGTAGGTTGCACTGGGTGATGAACGTCAGCAGCTTTAGGGATTGAGAACTCCCTAAGGTCTTTTTGTAACTCTGCTTGTTGAGTTGCTGCTTGAGCTACTTGGATTTCTTCTTGAACTGCGGCTTAGGCTTCTTGCATAAGCCTATCTCTTTGTGCATTAAGGGCTTGAGCTACCCTTCGAGCAATTTCTTCCTCTTGAGCCATTCTTGCTTGGTTCTCTCTGTACTGACGGTGAAAGGTTCTGTCTATCTCAGGGTCAAAGCTAGCAGAGAGTCTGGGACTGTCCGAGCGGCGCATACACTATACTTTGTCGTACCTAGGATGAAGAGATCTTTTGCTGGTGAGATGGACGGAGTAGAACCAAATTCAAGTATATATGATCGATAGTATCAAAAGTAAAAGAAAAACCTAAATTAGTCTCAAAAGAACTATATTTAACTAGACGATTCCGTTGTCCCCGGCAACGGCGCCAGAATTTTACATGGCATATATTATCGCACTAACAAACTCACTTAGGGTTGAAATCCCTAAGTTTTAACCAAAACAACATGCAATAATACCACCCGCAAGCGGACAGGTCTTATCACAGTATAGTTGAGGATCGAATCCCAAGGGACAATGTTTTTAAGAATATTTTTCTAGTCGAATCTAGTTGAATCAAGACTAATATTTAGAACAAGGTTGGTTGAATTTAATTAAACTAAATGCAAGGAAAGTAAAAGAGCAGGACTAAAGGTTGATTAAAGATTAATGATGGAAATCACTGGGATGGTCCCGAGTTTCACCACCACTACACATGCAATCACATCCAAACATCAAACATCCAGGCAAGATATAACCATTCAAATAGAGCTGCTGCAGAAACCCCCATACGGGAGTCAGGTTTGCGTAAGCATCACCTTAGGTATCAGATGTCTTGTCACCAACCAGATCACTTACTTACGGCTCTGAAGATACAAAAATCCAAATGAAGTTGTGGCCCCCCTATACAGGCGTCACGCACACAGAAGCATCACTATGGGCTAGATGGCTCGTCACCACACAGATCATACACTTACGAACTCAAGGAATCCCATTCTATTTCTAGTTTGGGAATCAACCGCGTTAATCGACATTCAAAACCTACACATTGAAGTTCTCGCAACATAGGAAACGAATAAGATAATTGCAAGCAGGTGATCAAACCACTAGCACAAATCGACGATTAACAATGAAATGAAAGATTATATACATGCCATGGAATGTTTAACAAAAAGATATGAAAGCATGGGTAGCAGGGCTAGTCCCCGCACCCTAGAAAAAGTAAACTACTCGCTCATGGTGAGAGAAGAAAGAATAACAAGAGGGAGAGAAGTTTTCGCCATGAGCATGGTGAAGAAGATGATCGTAGCTCTGTCGAGGAACGATCTTCTACATAACATCGGGGTAGATCTAAAAGAAGAGAGAAGTACACCACGACAGACAGGGTGAATCTTCTCTCTCCACCTTCTTCTTCTTCTCGTAGTCCTCGCTTGTAACAGGAGGAGCAGCTCGTGGATGAGATGGTGGCGTGGAAGTGGCATAGACGCAATAGATCTAGATCTAGATCTAGATCGAAATCTAGATCTAGATCTGGACGAGGTGGCTTGCAGATCCGAGTCTTCACTCTAGATCTGGGTGAACAGGCCCCAAAACCACCATGGGGGCAGGTTCTTGGCTATGAAGATCGTCTCCTTAGGCCCAGGACAGACCTGCAACCTAACGGTGTCTGGAGATGATGATTTGACTGACTGGAGTCGTGTTCTATTTATAGGCAGGCTGGGCACCCACTTAAATTCGCGACCTTAGTAATGATGCTGCGGCCGTGGCTCTTTTTTGCTTGCTGCGGTCGTGGCATTTTGAATTCTACAATCGCGGCTTGTTGGTTCGGTCGTGCCTTAGCTGCAGGTCGTGACTTTTCTAATGATGCCGTGGTCGCGGCTTTTTGAACGGTCATGGCTTTTGGACACCGCGGTCGTGGGGTTTTTGAATGCCACGGTCGCGCTTAATCGAACTAATGTGTCCACGATCTTTAGTTTGGAAGAGATAGCGGTCACGGCCTTTTGAATGCCGCGGTCGCGGGGTGGCTTGGAAGAGATCACAGGTTCGTGAAGAGGTGGCCGCTGTCGCGGCTATGCAGGGGAAGCACAGAGAGTTGGTGAAGGTCGCGGTTATTACCGCAGATAGGTGTCCGCAATCTTTTGGCTTGGTCGCGATCAGAAACAACCGCGGGTAGAGTCGATGGAGCAAGGGCCCGTTGACCAAGGTTGACCGAGCCTAATCCAAGGGTTGAAATGGATATGGGCCTATAAAATGAGGCCCAAAGCTCAAAACGACCTGTACAAGGGTGCAGAAAATCAATAGAAATAGGAGTAAAATCAATTAAGCTAATATAAGTTGCATATAAGAAGATAAGGCCAATAAAAGCTCAACAAAGCATTTAAGCCAAATAAATGCACATATTAGAAGATAAAGCCAGTAAATGCATGAATGCAACCAAAACTGGGCTAAACGAGGTGATTGGATTACGATGTACATGCCTTCATCAAGTTACTTACCAATTGGTTCTAATATTTGGAAAACTAATTAAGGCTTCTTGAGAAGTTGTGTTCAAAGTTTGAGCTTAATTGCAAATTAAATTTGCATTATATGAAAGTCTGAGTGAAAAGTGCAATTTACCCAAGATGATGGGTTACGTTGCAAAATTTCACATGTGGAATGTGTTTTAAGTGCTTTAGTATCTCAAGAAATAGAATGATGATAAGTGGTGGCTTGTGGAAAGCCTAAATCCCAAGTTATAACTTGTCTAAAGCAATGCTAGTACCTTGTACACCAATTTTGGTACAATTTGTAATTAACCCAATATATGGGGTTGAAATGCAAAATTACCACCTCTAGAGTGACCCCACTTCCTCTATGCATCCTTTCGAGGAAAGATAAATAAGGGGGTGTTATGTTTGAATCACTATTGAGTGATGATACTCTTGGTAATGAAAGACCAAGAATGAGTTGAAGGCAAGAGACTTATATGTGTTGTATCGAGTGTAGACTTGATATAAGGAGTCCTATCAGCCAAGGAGCCAAAGTGGGAGCCTCCTATCAGTTTGTTGACCTTGGAAAAGGCCATGTAGAGTATAACAACTCAAGAAGGTGGCCCATGATGGGTTTCAAAGTTCCTTACAAAAAGTGCATTAGCTGGCTTATTTAATGAGATAAAGAGTAGATAACTTGCCCAACAAGATAAGTAAGGGCTGAGATATTGTCTTTAGATTATCCTCAAGACTCTTGCATGGCAATATATACATATGTACATGAATTTCCATGTGTTAACCATGCATGTCCATGTGTCATTTAGTAGCTTAAGGTGAAGACACCTCTTATATGCTTTATCTCATGAAACCAAGTATATATACTCCACCTTTCACCAACTTATGAAAGTTTATGATCCCCATAACCATTTCCCTTGGAGATATCATGCAAAGACCCTTAGGTATCATGCAAAGTAGCTCATGGGGCTAGGAGAGCTCGAGCACCAAGCTTTAGGTAAGGCTTTGGTCACCTTCAACCTTGGATAAAGTAGGATATCATGTTATGAATACTCCTTTCTTTTCTTCTTCACCAAGTGCTTAACTATGGTGATCTCTTGCCCATGGAGGAGTTGTGAACGAGCCCTGAACCTTAGAGAAGTTCTTATTCAACCTTAGTATGTGACACTTTGGAGCTTGTAGCCTTGAATCTGATCACAAGGCGGATTATATAACTTGAACCCTATCATGTTATTATTCATCACCTAAATTGCTAGGATTAAATGAACTACTTTTAATTCCAAAATCTTCTGAAATAATTGATGAAATTATGAGTTCTAGTAGTCACCTCGACCTGTTTCCATGAACTTTAACTGTTAGAATGGAGGTCTAGAGCTTGAAGAAGATGGTATCACTTTATAAAGTGATATCCGGTTCAAGCTTACACACAAGTATCTCTAACCCGATATGGGTATGTGTAGACTGTCCTTGCCCGATATGTTTACACGATATGCTTGCACGATATGCTTGAATGATATGGAGTCAATAATAGACTCTTTGCACAATATAAGGTTTAAAGTATACTTGAAAGCCGATATGAAACCCTGATTTGGGTAACCCGATATGAGTAAAGAATAGCAAGTGCTCTTGCATGATATGATCATGTAATGTATCTTTGGTACCTGATACCTTGAACTACATAGATCTGATGCACAATATGAATACTAAAGTAAACCCTAATGTACGATATAAGGTATGGATTTAAGAACAAAATGTAACCCAATATGGTTGGAATACATCCACCCGATATGAAACCTTAAATAGGGTTAACCTGATATGAAGATGGATGCTATCTCATACACGATATGAGTCATGTTTGTTGCACGATATGAGAGATATCCTACTTATCCTTATGATAATGCAAGTCTAGACTACACCTCTTACACGATATAGAGGTAATGAACACTCTAATCAACATAGAGTTGGAAACCCAAGATTATGGGTAAGCTGAGATGAGTGGTGGATGATACAACATGTATGAGATGAATATTATATCTAGGTTGATAAAGAATAGAATCTACTTTTATCTTGTGAATCATATGAATTTCAAACTCATCCTTCATGCACAATATGGCATGATGTAACCAATTTAGTGGAAAACCCTAGATGAGGGATTGGAATATGATATACCCCCTTTTGTGTAACATCCCTGACCTGGGTTATGCATTAACCCTAGGTGTTTTGTTTAAGAAAGATAATTATATGCTTGATATTATCTTTTGAAAAGTAATTAAGGCTCAAGAGGAACTTATATTTCAATTCTAGTCCATTTTGAATAATGTTGAAAATAATGTTTTGCTTGTGTTGGACTAAAGTGCAAATTACCCAAGTTGAGGGGTTAAATTGCAAACTGTGCATGATAATATGTTACTAATGTGTTGAAGCATCACGAGAATGAAGATGGTGGAGAGGTATGGCTACTACAGGCCTGAGTATCAAGAAAGAGCTGATAAAGCAATGTTTGTGCATTAAAACCTAGTTTTGGTGTAATGTGCAATTTACCCAAAACCTAGGGTTCAATATGAAAATATCCACTTCAATAAGGTCCGTAATAATTCTTTACATCTATTAGAGGCAATAAAATGAGAGGGGAATCTCATTTGATCTACTTTGATGGAGAGAGAATCTTGATATTAAAATAATCAAGGTTTAAGCATAATTTAAACCTTAATTCAATTTAATGCAAAAATAAATAAAATAATTGAAGGGCCTTCAACCAAAAACGAGATGGATGGATTTGCTCTAGTGTGAACGTCCTTGTGCCTTGCAAAGGAAAAGGAAATATCTACGTGAGTGGAGAACCCACTCACATTAAGAAAATAAAAAGAAATATCCACTAACTTATGGATATTATTATTATAAGGGTTAAGGTGCTTAATTTGTTTTTCTTTAAAACATGGATAATTGAGAGAAATATGAGGAAAAGAGGATAGCATCGTTTCTAAGAAAGATAAGGGGGCAATGGCAAGGAATTGAGGAGATAATTCCTACTTTCTCTCTCTTAAATGATTTTTTTTAATAAAAATGCATATAAGCTCATTTATCCATAGAATGAAAGGGTAACTTCGACTCCACTTCTTCTCTTTGCTTGCAAAATGACCAACGAAGCTTTGAAGGACCAGGAGGACGACCCCCAACCTGTTGGTAAGCTTCTTGACCTTCATTCACCTTAATTTCATGGTGGAAATCACAAATTAATGCATGATTTCTTCTTATCTCGGTCCCATCTTCAATTCTAACCATTCCTTTTCACTCAAAGATTGAGGACGAGCCTTGGGATAGTGAAAGCAGTTGAATCCACCATTTTTTACGTGATCTTGGAACTTTGAAGCTCATTTGGAGGCGGGTTATATAACTTGAACCCATTACATTGTTATTCAATTATCAATCTTGCAAATATATTGATTCCTTCTTCTTCTTGATCGGTTGCTTGTTGTAATTGATAATTTTATGAAATCAGCAGCAATATGAACTACATGGACGAAGGTATATGATGATGACATCATATTGGGCACTATTTCCAAAGAAATTCTATTCCAATAGGTTTCAACAAGTTGTTCATTCAGTTTCAACAAAACTGTTTGAAATCAAACAGTTTCATTAAACCGTTAGAAGCCAAACAGTTTCAAACCGTTTGGGAGGGTTGACCATAGTTGACCATTTGGAGATTTGATGCTAATGATGATGGTTGATGACCCATTAAATTTAATTAACTAATTCCAAAAGGTTCATTAGTTGAAGGTTCATCAATTACCAAACCCTAATCGGGTTAAGTGCTGAAATTCCAATTGGTTGATTTTGATTTTTTTTGGGTTGATTAACCCAAACGGTCTCAAGACCATTTGGAGGTCAACCAAGACCATTTTGAGGTCTAGGGTTGAGCATGGTTGAGTAATTGAAGATCCATAGATACCAAATTGAAATGCAATTAATAGCTGATTTGATGATCAATCCAATGATCTAAACCCTAATGGAATTTCACAAATTCCAGGGATAGGATGGGGAAAATGGTATCAAGACCGTTTGGAGGTCATCCAAATGACCTCAAGACCATTTGAGGTCAGGTCATATCACAATTTTGATGATGATTTATTAATTTCAATTGAATCAATTCCACAATGTTGATCATTGATTGTTCCTCAATTTCAAAGCCCTAATTGAAGGTTCTTGAGTAGAAATCATAGATCAATTGGGTTCAAAACCCTAATTAGTGGTCCAATTGAAGGATGATTCAATAGTTCAATTGATGAATAAATCAAGGATTCAATTGATAATCGGTTCATCTATTGAAACCATGAATTGTTTAAGTGTTGAAAGAACTTTTTGGTCCATTCGGTTTTGAGAGGGTTTGGACCCAAAGTTCAAACGATTTCAACACCTTTCTTGTCCAATCGGTTTCAATGGCAATTTGCCCAAATGGTTTTCTACCAATTGAATTCTGAGAACTAAGATAGTTTAGGGTCTACGTAATCAAATCTTTTTGAGGTTAAACATGGTTAATCCATTTGGATACCTCATGTAATTGAATATCCAATATGCTTAATCCAACTGATCATCTAATGTAATTGAAGGTTCAATTGGTCAATTCATTCGGAACCCTCATGTAATTAAAGGTTCAATTGATTAAACCATTTGGAAACCTAATGTACTTAGATGATTGATGCCCTTAGTAGGATTAATCATTGATGCATAATGATGTAATAATTTAATACATCATGCTAACCATCAATGCATGTATTCGAGTAAAGAGTAGGCTCAATCTAATCAAGAATTGAGTAGTGAACATCCTGAGTAGGATGAGAGAGAGAAAGATTCATACATCAATGATAATCATGTAGTAATTAAGCCTAGCACATTCAAAATAATTGTGATATACAATTAGGGTATGATCCTTGATAAAGAGATCATAAAACCCTAATTGAGTTGATTAATGAAATCAAACCCTAGCTTAGGGCAAGTTTGAGTGAAACCCTAAACTAGGAGGATGATGTGATATGAATTTAGGGTAATGACATGAGTAACCCTTATTCAGGGTATCCTAATGATAAACCCTAATTAGGATGAATAGTAAGCCCTAATTGTGGGTAATGGAATATAAAACCCTACTTGGGAGGGATAGTAAAACCTAACCCTAAATTGGGTGTTAGTATATGATAATCCCTGATGTGATGTGAATGGTAAACCATAATTATGGGTTATATTATATAGCATGAAACTCTAACCTTAGACAATGAAATGATAAATCATTGGTCCTAATTGTGCAAAGGGAATGAGTTACCCTGATTGACATAAAATGGGAAACCCTAACCCTGGTAAGGGAATAGTGGTGTTACCCTTGAATAGCATGGAATTGAAATATGATTGATATAGTTGTTATCATCTGTACTAACCATGCAGGATTAATGAGATGATGAACATAGCCAGGTATGAGATATGATGTTTTATTTATTGAAACTATTTATTGGGCCTTATGTGCCATAATATGCCTTGTTGCCTAGTAAAAGTTAACAAGAGAGTTAATGGGCCTCAAGTGCATAAGAGATGCTTGTGCAGCAAGTGTCATGTTTACCTTTGTCAGATAACCTGAAGGTGATAGTTACCTGAAAGAGTGGTAACAGTGCTCAGTGATGAGCTAATGGTTTGAATACCCATAACCATATGATTATGGCATTGAGATTGTGAAGGGAAGAGTATTCCCAGTATTGAAATGAGGGACTGAGATCCCAATGTCTTATAAAGACTGAGAAGTAACTGATGAAAATTGTACATGTTTCTTTGTAACATTTGTTATAATAAGTTATATTTGAAAACTTGGCTGATGCTAAAAGAATATGATAATTTACTTAATTAATCAAGTGAAAGCTATTCATGTAGTGCTCTAACCATAGATCCATCATCGTCAGTAGTTGGTGATGGTGAAATAGGTTTTCCTATGGGATCTCCTGGAGAGCGCATATTTTTTAAATATGTGGGGGTCAATGGGCAAAAATATGCGTACATCCTAATGGAGGAATTGATGGAAGGTAAACATTAAACCTCACAATCCTTCATTATATGTGTCGGGATGGATGTATCACTAATCTCCCGATGATGTTAATTCCAAATCGATGGAGGTAAACATGAAATCTCTCGATTGCCAAGAGAGTGCAGCTGCCGCTGTAGCTCTATAGTGAGGATGCCATTATACCCTGGAAAGCTATGTAGCAGAGACACAAGATGTCCTGCATGTGGTCCCACACTGACCGGGATGGGGGAGGTCTTGGAAGCCGTCTCTTCCATTGACCTTGTATGGTACCGATTTTGACTTCACAATGGTCGGTTGGAGTATGAGCGGTATACCTCATCTCCTCAGAGCTTAAGTGTGATTGTAAAATGTAATCAGCCATGTAGCGTATTTGCATAAGATTGAAATATGAGAATTACTGGTTGATGTTATCCTGCTTAGCATGTCCTTGATACATAAATGTTATATATATGTTCTTCAATTCCTTATTGAATAATAGACATGCTTACTTATCAAGTTTTATAGCTAAATTGCTTGAATAGAAATGTTGCTCTAATCTGCATAGATATTGATTTATCTGTTGTTGGTTATATTATTCCACTATTTAGTTTATTTCTACTAAACTGCAATAATAATGTTTTCGGTAGAGAGTTATATCTCTCGCTGGGCCAATTTACAAATTGTCTCACCCCCGTGGGATCCAACATTTTTAGTAGACGCAGACAAAGAGGCAGGAACTCTGTAGCAGGGGAAGAATAGCAGCAACAACAACAACATGTACAACAGTGATATCCCAGGTGGGGATACTGGTTGTCAGGCTTTGTACATATGTAAATAGAGTCCTATGTGTCATCTCTGTACTCTCAGGTCCTAGGAGTCAGTAGTTAGTGTTTTTGTAATCGATCTGAGATTTTTGGTTTAAATGCCTCGAGAATTTTGTTACTTATGCTTTATCAAGGCAAAGTGTTGTATATATATTCCTCGAGAAGAGATGGTACATGGAATGTACAATGTGTACTTGTATGTAATTATAATACTTTGGTTCTTGTTTAAAGAGTTTTCCTAAGAATGGATCTCTTTGTAAATGGTTTTAATTTTTAGTGATTTTCAGTAATCCGCTGCTAGCAATAGCTTTCACTTAGTTAAATACGTTTTATTCAAACGACGCGTGACCAAATAGTGGTATCAGAGCTCTAGGTTCACTGAGTCTACAAAGACATAGGATTAAGGTTGTTGAGTCTGTTCTAGTGTCTTCCAGTTTATCTGATAAGTATCTTCTGCTCATATAGGAGAAGAAGAACTTGAAGATGTCTGGAACACATGATGAACATGTTGTTGAGAGCAGCATTGCTGCACCAGGAGCAGGTGCAAAGGACCAGGATAGGGAGGAACCAATGCCTGAACAACCCCAGTTCAATCAAGCAGATATGGGGAACCCAGCCTTCTAAGCCATGTTTGGACAGTTTATGGCAGCCATGACTCATATGAAAGATAGGATGCCACTACCTGCACCTAGGGTACCAGCTCGCGATGAAAGACATGGAGCTGACAAGACCTTTGAACGGCTTCGTCGGGTGGGAGCCACAGAGTATGCTGGCCCAGCTGGTCCAACATATGTTGATTTATGGTTAACTGAGCTGGGGAAAGCCTTCAGAATCCTTATGATTCCTGAAGAGGAGAAGGTGAGACATGTTGTATACCTGTTGAAAGGTAGGGTTGGTCATTCGTGGACCGTTGAGGAAGGCAAAAGGCCAGGAGTTGAAGTCAAATGGGATGAATTCTGACGTGAATTTGTTGCTAGATACTTCCCTAAGACGTATCTTGATGAGAAGATCTCTTAGTTTTAGAGAATTAGACAAGGACAGATGAACATTAGTGAATATGAAGCTAAGTTCATGGAGCTTTTGCGGTTCTATCCGCACATGGCAACTTCTGATGAAGAGAGGATTCGGCGTTTCGAGAAGGGGTTGAACGCTGAATTGATCACTCCTGTATCTACTCTGGAGAACAGGGAGAGATTTTCCACTTTTGTGGAATCCGTTAGGTAGATAGAGAGTTCTGTGATTGAAAAGTGACAAACCACTAATAAGAAAGTGTATCCTCAGTTTCTAGGACAGAGGTCCAAGAGCTTTAAGAAGTTGAGATTCTCTGTGCCACCACCACCAAGGTTTAATACCCCGACGTAGTGGACGTCAAGTAGGGGTAGGGGTCGTAGTTTTCCTCCAAGTAGAGCCCCTAGTACAACATCAACATCAGTCACAGGACCACCTAGGCAGAATGTGGGAAGCTACTATTGCTTCCAGTGCGGGAGGTCAGGACATTTGGTGAGAGATTGTCCTGAGAAAGTTAGGACTATAACTCAACCCCAGAGGCAGAGTCAGCAAGGCTCACAGAGGAGATTATTTTCTAGTGGTGCTCGAGGACGTGGACAAGTGTCCCAAGCTGGATCATCGACACCCAACAACCGTGCATAGGGTCAACCACAAGCAACGACTAGATTCTATGCTATGAATCAACCTGAAGCAGTAGTCAACTCTTGGGTTGTGATATGTCAAATGGAACTATTTTATTCTGATATGTCTTCATCCTGATTCGTATCTGTGTTAATTTATTTGGGTACTATGCATTCCTTTATCACTCAAGAAGTGACATGACTGCAACATGACTGTCAGTCATAGAGCAGATAGTTTGATGTTAGAAACCCCTTTGTTGGGATCTGCAGTGTTACAGGAGGTGTGTTCTCCCTGCACCCTTTCTTTTTCTAAACATCACATTCAAGTGGATCTTATACCACTTGAAATGTAGGGTTTTAATATAATCCTTGGGATGGACACCTTAAAGAAGTATAAGGTTGTCTTGGATTGTGGTTCCAAGCAGGCTGTGTTCACAGACAATGGTGACACATGGATCTTTCAGGGAGATAGAAAGATTCTTCCAACATGTCTTGTGTCAGCTATGGTAGCTGAGAAGTTGATGAGACAGGGATGCTTTGGATTCTTGGCTCATGTGGTAGATATCACAATAGAGAGCCCTCATCCTTCTGAAGTTCCAGTTGTTAGGGAGTTTGAAGATGTTTTTCTTGAAGAACTTCTAGGTGTCCCTCCGCCCCGAGAGATTGATTTTGAGATTAATCTAATCTCAGGCACGCATCCGATAGCATAAACACCATATAGAATGGCACCTGCCGAAATGGTAGATGTAACATCCCTGACCTGGGTTATGAATTAACCCTACATGTTTTGCCTAATAAGGTTGAATAGATTCTTAATCTTATCTTGGGAAAAGTAATTAGGCCTCATAAGAAACTTATGTTTAAATTTTTGTCCTGTTTGAGCAATGTTGAAGCAATGTTTGCCTATTTTGGACTAAAGTGCAAATTACCCAAGTCGAGGGGTTAACTTGCAGATGTTGCATGATAAGATGTTCCTCTGATGTTAAGACATCATAATAATGAATGTGATGTAGTGGTATGGTTTCCACAAGCTTGGGCACCAAGATTAAGCTTGTAAAGCAATGTTGTGCATTAAAACCTAGTTTTGGTGAAAAGTGCAATTTACCCAAAATCTAGGGTTCAATATGCAAATTACCACTTCAATAAAGTCCCTAATGTTTCTTGGCATCATGTAGAGCAAAGAAAATGAGAGTTACTTCTCATTTGAATTAAGATGGAGGAGAGGGAATCTTGATATTAAAATAATCAAGATTTAATCCTAATTGAAACCCTAATTCAATTTAGGGCAAAAATGAATAAAAATAATTGAAGGGCTTTCAACAAAAATGTTTTGGGTTGATTTTGAATAAGGATGGACGTTCCTTTGCCAAGATAAGGAACGAAAATATCTTAAGTAGGTGAAATTCCACTCACCTTATTATAAAGAAAAGTAATTTCCACTCACATATGGGATATTAATATAATAAGCATTAAGGTGCTTAATTTGCTTTTCTTTAAATTGAGGATAATGAAGGAGAATTAAAGGCAAAGGGATATGCCTCGTATCCATGGAGTTGAGGGGGGAAGAGGCAGCCATAATTTTTGGATTAATTGGATTTTTATAAGGCATATTCTCTCTCATCAATTTCTTTATAAAAGTGCCATTTCCAAGCCCAAACCAAGGCCTTTTTCGGATTTTCTTATTCCCCTTGCTTGAAAAACCGACCAAGGATCTAGGGAGGATCAGGGAGCACGTCCCCAACCTGTGGGTAAGCCCTTGACCTTCGTTCTCCTTGATTTCATGGTGGAAATCAAAAATAAATTATGGATTCCTTCTTATTTCGATCTCCTCTTCAACCCTAGCCAACTTTTGCAATCAAAAGCTTGAGGACGAGCCTAGTGGGAGTTGCTAGAGCTTCATCCACCATTAATGGCGTGAGCTTGGAGCTTTGGAGCTCAATTGGAGGCTGGTTTTATACCTTAAACCCTCAAACATTGTTATTGCATCAATCTTCTATGCTTTGTTGATTGATTTCTTCAATTTTATACACTTTTGTTTCTTTGCTGCAAATTCCATCAAGAACGGTTGCTGTTCTTGGGTGCACGAAGGAAGATGATGATGACATCATCATAAGCAAGCACCTCACCAAATATCTTGGGAGCCAATGATCTCAAAAGTTGGGACCAAACGGTTTCACCAAAACCGTTTGGTGACCAAACGGGTTGCAAACCGTTTGGTGGAAAACGGGTTCAAACCCGTTTGAAGGAGTTGACCAAGCATTGAAAGTTTGGGAATATCGTTCCTAATTATGTAGGATAATAACCCTCCACATTTTAGGGGTTAACTACAACGGAATCATAGGTTGAAGGCCAATCAATTAGACAAATCGAATTGAATTAAGTGCTGATTTTCAACCTGAATAACTTGACCTGCTTGGGCAAACGGGTTCAAGACCGTTTGAGATGGTTGACCAAGCGTTGCCCGTTTGGGATTCCTGTTCATAATGATGTTGGTTAATGACCCTCCAAATTTTAGGGGTTAACTACAAAGGAATCATAGGTTGAAGGCTAATCAATTAGGAAAACCTAATTGGATTAAGTGCTGATTTTCAACCTGATTAACTTGACCTGCTTGGGAAAACGGGTTCAAGACCGTTTGAATGAGTTACCAAGCGTTGACCGTTTGGGATTCCTGTTCATAATTATGTTGGTTAATGACTCTCCAAATTTTAGGGGTTAAATACAAAGGAATCATAGGTTGAAGGCAAATCAATTAGGAAAACCTAATTTGATTAAGTGCTGATTTTCAACCTGATTAACTTGACCTACTTGGGAAAACGGGTTCAAGACCGTTTGAGTGAGTTGACCAAGCGTTGACCGTTTGGGATTCCTGTTCATAATTATGTTGGTTAATGAATCTCCGAATTTTAGGGGTTAACTCCGAAGGAATCGTGAGTTGAAGGCTATTCAATTAGGCAAACCCTAATTGAAAACAGTGCTGAAATTCCAATGAGTTAAGTTGAGATTTTTGGTTGATTAGCCCAAACGGTCTCAAGACCGTTTGGGGATCATCCAAACGGGTTCAAGACCGTTTGGGGATCACCCCAAGACCGTTTGGAGGTCTGGGGTCAAGTATAGTTGATCAATTGAAGGTCCAAAGGTACCAAATCATACTGCAACTCAATGTTGATTTGTTGATCAACTCGATAGACCAATCCATGATGATTTTTCACTAAAGTCCAAAGGTTGGATGAGCGAAACGGTCTCAAGACCGTTTGGAGCTCATCCAAACGGTCTCAAGACCGTTTGGTGGTCACCCAAGACCGTTTGGAGGTCTAGGGTTGAGTATGGTTAGGTGTTTGAAGGTCTAAAGGTACTAAGCTGATATACAATGCAATGTTGATTTGGTGATCAATCCAATGAACCAAACCCCAATTGGATTGCTTAGATTTGAGTGATATGATGGGCAAACGGTCTCAAGACCGTTTGTATGTCATCCAAACGACCTCAAGACCGTTTGGGGTCAGGTCATACCCAATTTGGTTGATGGTTCAATGGTTTCAAAGCAACTAGTCTTACATTGATTAGTATTGAAGGATCATCGATTCCAAACCCTAAGTCAATTGATTCAAACCCTAATTGATGACCAATTGAGGGTCAATTGAGGGTCAAATCAGTTGAAGGTTGACCTATTTAACTCAATTAAAGTATGAGCATAGGTCCAATTGATGATTGGTTCCATGAATTCAATAACTGAAGGAATCAACATTGGAAACCCTAATTCAATCGGATACCTCATGTTATTGAAGGTCCAATTGATCAAACCTTTTTGGAAACCTAATGTAATTAGGTGAGAGATACCCTTAATGGTACTAATCAATAATGCATAACAAATGCATGGATCCAATACATGATTAGTAAACCCTGGTTGAGGGTGTATCCAAGTGAAACCCTAGTTGAGGGGTGTATCCAAGTGAAACCCTAGCTGAGGGTGTATCCAAGTGAAACCCTAGTTGAGGGTGTATCCTTATGAACCCTGGTTAAGGGTGTATCCTTATGAAACCCTAGTTGAGGGTGTATCCTTATGAAACCCTAGTTAAGGGTGTATCCTTATGAAGCCCTGGTTGAGGGTGTATCCTTATGAAACCCTAGTTGAGGGTGTATCCTTATGAAACCCTAGTTAAGGGTGTATCCTTATGAAACCCTGGTTGAGGGTGTATCCTTGTGAAACCCTAGTGTAGGGTGTATCATTGTGAACCCTGGTTGAGGGTGTATCCTTATGAAACCCTAGTTAAGGGTGTATCCTTATGAAACCCTAGTGGAGGGTGTATCATTGTGAACCCTGGTTGAGGGTGTATCCTTGTGAAACTCTAGTTGAGGGTGTATCATTGTGATTGTTTATAGGCAACTTTATAATAAAGTTATGCCTTAAACTAAGATAAGTCCATATCATGTGAGATAGCTGGACAATTCTAATGTGTGGCCTATGCATTATATGCTAAGGGTGAGTATTTTGTGATGGAATGTATTAAGAAGGGAAATACCTTAATACAAGATAAAGTTGGTTAACTCAAGAGGGTCTGAATTAATGAGAAATGGGGAACCCTAACCCTAATTTGGGGAAAAGGGAATGATAAGCCCTGTTTGATAGTGAACCCTGATTCCTGGTTAAGGAATGGTGGTGTTACTATTGTATCACATGATGTGATGAATATCTTGTATGACTGTTATCATGCATAATAACCATGTAGGTATGATGAGATGATGAATATAGCTAGGTTTGGGCTGTGACATTTATATAATAAATGTTGATTGGCTTTTTGTGCATTGATGTTGTTGTTGCTTAATAAAAGTAACAATGTGTACAAATTTTATGAACCATGTGAATAAGTTGTTTCCTAGTGAGAGGTGACAAGATGTGAATGGCCTTGTGAGCCATGTGAATAAGTTGTTGCCTAGTGAGAGGTGACAAGATGTGAATGGCCTTGTGAGCCATGTGAATAAGTTGTTGCCTAGTGAGAGGTGACAAGATGTGAATGGCCTTGTGAGCCATATGAATAAGTTGTTGCCTAGTGAGAGGTGACAAGATGTGATTGGCCTTGTGAGCCATGTGAATAAGTTGTTTCCTAGTGAGAGGTGACAAGATGTGAATGGCCTTGTGAGCCATGTGAATAAGTTGTTGCCTAGTGAGAGGTGACAAGAGGTGAATGACCTTGTGAGCCATGTGAATAAGTTGTTGCCTAGTGAGAGGTGACAAGATGTGAATGGCCTTGTGAGCCATGTGTGATGCTTGGGTAACAAGTATCATATTTCTTTGTAGCATTTGTGTTAATTAGTTATGCTAGAGAACTTGGCTGATGTTACATTTCTATTATATATCTATAGTTCATTGATGATTATTCATATCTGTTGTATTCATTACAAGTAGATGGATGAACTATGAGTCTACCATGGGTAGATGCAATGCTCTTATTGAAAATGGAGATTATCTTATTCTGTTCTATGAAGAATAATTCTGCCTATTAATGTAAAAGTAATCCCTGCTCAGTTTAATTTCATAATCTGCTATAAAAATGTTTCTGGCGGAGAGTTATATCTCTCGATGGGGCAATTTACAATTGTCTCACCCCCGTGGGAAACATTTTTAGGTATGCATGAAAGGCAGAGCAAAAACCCTAGAACAGGGAAAGAGCAGCAGCAACAACAACAACAGGGACAACAATAAGATCTCAGGTGGAGATATTGTCTATCTAGTCATATAGATAGTAGTCCTATGTGTCGTCTCTGGACTCTCAGGTCCTCGGAGTTTTTAGCCAGTGTTTTTGATATATCAGTCTGAGGTTTTGGCTTGATGCCTTGAGATTTGTATGTTGTCTGCATATATGTTTATAAGGCAGCTGATGATGTAGTCTCTGGAAAGAGATGGTACAGGATATGTACGTTTGAAACAGAATGTATATGATATACAATGGCATTTGTTGGAAAATATTTCCTATGTGTGGATCTATTTGCAAAAAGTTTTTAATTTTTAGTGATTTTTGCTAATCCGCTGCTTGATGAATGCTTCCGCATTAGTTAATCATGTTTTCGCGAGACGGTCGTCACAATTTAGTGATATCAGAGCTCTAGGTTCGCTGAGTCTACAGAGACATAGGACTAAGGTGTCGAGTCTGTGTTAGTGTCCTCCAGTATACCCTATAATGATTTCTGCTTGTGCAGAGAAAGGGTAAAGTTTTAAAATGACTGGAGAGCACAAGGAACACATTGCTTAGGGCAATGTTGTTGCACCAAGAAGTGGTGCAAGGATCATGCAAGAATAGAATGAGTGCCTGAAAATCCCCATTAAGACCTGATTAGGATAGAGAATCCTAGGATCATGCTCTTATTGGGCAAATCAGGGCAACAGTGATGCATAAAGAAGACTGGATATTGGTGTTACAACCTAGGTCACCAGTCCTTAATACATAAGCTTTGGGCTTTGAAAGGATTCCTGAATGACATAGTCATGTTGGAACAAGGGAAAATATGGAAAAGATTAACTTATGGCAAGAAAGTAGACTCTGCCATGAGTTTAGACAAACAGTATATCTGTGATGGTAGTGCCCAAGGAGGGGCCATAAGATGAGATTTAGAAAATGATGCCTGGAGGAAATCTAGGAATGGAAAATCATGTATGTATAATGGTATGAAAAGTGAGGAATATGATAGTAAATAAGGTACATACTACCTGATCTTACAATACTTGTATACCCTGGCCAGGTATATGATTATTGTAGATAAGGCAAGTATGAAACTCTTAGATTGTTATCTTTTTGATTGCTCTGATCAAGCAGTCATTCTGATACAATATAATGAGTATCATGAAATAAGAAATATGGAATCAATAAAGGAAGATGCTTTGTGCAATTCCAATAAAGGAAGATGCTTTGTGCAATTCCAATAAAGGAAGATGCTTTGTGCAATTCCAATAAAGGAAGATGCTTTGTGCAATTCCAATAAAGTAAGATGCTTTGTGCAATTCCAACCCTAAACAAAAAGGGAAAAGCTATGTGACATTCCTAACTAATAGGAAGAACTATGTGAACATTCCCAATTACATAGAGTTTTATAAGTGAATTATCTATGTTAGATATATATGTTTTTCCTTTTGATAAGTATTCTTGAGTGATTATTGAAGTATGTTCTTTTATGCTTCTTCCTTTCAATGACATGGACATCATATGTTAGGGGTTTCTGCTTTGCATAAACATAAACAGTGATAGGGAGGAATTAATGAAAGGAGCTTTGTGTGGAATCACAGAGTTCATAATATCTCCAGGATATTAAGATGATATGTGGAGACTTGAGGGCATGATTAATGAATAATATGTTCCTCCTTTTCCTGGGATTTCGAGGACAAAATCCTTATTAGGGGTTTATAATTTGTAACATCCCTGACCTGGGTTATGAATTAACCCTAGATGTTTTGTCTAATAAGGTTGATTAGATTCTTAATCTTATCTTGGGAAAAGTAATTAGGCCTCATAAGAAACTTATGTTTCAATTTTGGTCCTGTTTGAGCAATGTTGAAGCAATGTTTGCTTATTTTGGACTAAAGTGCAAATTACCCAAGTCGAGGGGTTAACTTGAAGATGTTGCATGATAAGATGTTCCTCTGATGTTAAGACATCATAATAATGAATGTCATGTAGTGGTATGGTTTCCACAAGCTTGGGCACCAAGATTAAGCTTGTAAAGCAATGTTGTGCATTAAAACCTAGTTTTGGTGAAAAGTGCAATTTACCCAAAATCTAGGGTTCAATATGCAAATTACCACTTCAATAAAGTCCCTAATGTTTCTTGGCATCATGTAGAGCAAAGAAAATGAGAGTTACTTCTCATTTGAATTAAGATGGAGGAGAGGGAATCTTGATATTAAAATAATCAAGATTTAATCCTAATGGAAACCCTAATTCAATTTAGGGCAAAAATGAATAAAAATAATTGAAGGGATTTCAACCAAAATGTTTTGGGTTGATTTTGAATAAGGATGGACGTTCCTTTGCCAAGATAAGGAACGAAAATATCTTAAGTAGGTGAAATTCCACTCACCTTATTATAAAGAAAAGTAATTTCCACTCACATATGGGATATTAATATAATAAGCATTAAGGTGCTTAATTTGCTTTTCTTTAAATTGAGGATAATGAAGGAGAATTAAAGGCAAATGGATATGCCTCGTATCCATGTAGTTGAGGGGGAAGAGGCGGCCATAATTTTTGGATTAATTGGATTTTTATAAGGCATATTCTCTCTCATCAATTTCTTTATAAAAGTGCCATTTCCAAGCCCAAACCAAGGCCGTTTTCGGATTTTCTTCTTTCCCTTGCTTGCAAAACCGACCAAGGAGCTAGGGAGGAGCAGGGAGCACGTCCCAAACCTGTGGGTAAGCCCTTGACCTTCGTTCTCCTTGATTTCATGGTGGAAATCGAAAATAAATTATGGATTCCTTCTTATTTCGATCTCCTCTTCAACCCTAGCCAACTTTTGCAATCAAAAGCTTGAGGACGAGCCTAGGGGGAGTTGCTAGAGCTTCATCCACCATTAATGGCGTGAGCTTGGAGCTTTGGATCTGAATTGGAGGTGGGTTTTATAACTTAAACCCTCAAACATTGTTATTGCATCAATCTTCTATGCTTTGTTGATTGATTTCTTCAATTTTATACACTTTTGTTTCTTTTCTGCAAATTCCATCAAGAACGGTTGCTGTTCTTGGGTGCACGAAGGAAGATGATGATGAAATCATCATTATCAAGCACCTCACCAAATATCTTGGGAGCAAACGATCTCAAAAGTTGGGACCAAACGGTTTCACCAAAACCGTTTGGTGACCAAACGGGTTGCAAACCGTTTGGTGGCAAACGGGTTCAAACCCGTTTGAAGGAGTTGACCAAGCGTTGACAGTTTGGGAATCTCGTTCCTAATTATTTATTCTAATAACCCTACAAATTTGAGGGGTTAACTCCAAAGGAATCATAGGTTTAAGCCCAATCAATTAGACAAATCAAATTGAATTAAGTGCTGATTTTCAACCTGAATAACTTGACCTGCTTGGGAAAACGGGTTCCAGACCGTTTGAGATGGTTGACCAAGCGTTGACCGTTTGGGATTCCTGTTCATAATGATTTTGGTTAATGACCCTCCAAATTTGAGGGGTTAAATACAAAGGAATCATAGGTGGAAGGCTAATCAATTAGGAAAACCTAATTGGATTAAGTGCTGATTTTCAGCCTGATTAACTTGACCTGCTTGGGCAAACGGGTTCAAGACCGTTTGAGTGAGTTGACCAAGCGTTGACAGTTTTGGATTCCTGTTTATAATTATGTTGGTTAATGACTCTCCGAATTTGAGGGGTTAACTACAAAGGAATCATAGGTTGAAGGCTAATCAATTTGGAAAACCTAATTGGATTAAGTGCTGATTTTCAACCTGATTAACTTGACCTGTTTGGGAAAACGGGTTCAGGACCGTTTGAGTGAGTTGAACAAGCGTTGACCATTTGGGATTCCTGTTCATAATTATTTTGGTTAATGACTCTCCAAATTTGAGGGGTTAACTCCAAAGGAATCGTGAGTTGAAGGCTATTCAATTAGGCAAACCCTAATTGAAAACAGTGCTGAAATTCCAATGAGTTAAGTTGAGATTTTGGGTTGATTAGCCCAAACGGTCTCAAGACCGTTTGGGGATCATCCAAACGGGTTCAAGACCGTTTGGGGATCACCCCTAGACCGTTTGGAGGTCTGGGGTCACGTATAGTTGATCAATTGAAGGTCCAAAGGTACCAAATCATACTGCAACTCAATGCTGATTTGTTGATCAACTCGATAGACCAATCCATGATGATTTTTCACTAAAGTCCAAAGGTTGGATGAGCCAAACGGTCTCAAGACCGTTTGGAGCTCATACAAACGGTTTCAAGACCGTTTGGTGGTAACCCAAGACCGTTTGGAAGTCTAGGGTTGAGTATGGTTAGGTGTTTGAAGGTCTAAAGGTACTAAGCTGGTATACAATGCAATGTTGATTTGGTGATCAATCCAATGAACCAAACCCCAATTGAATTGCTTAGATTTGAGTGATATGATGGGAAAACGGTCTCAAGACCGTTTGGAGGTCATCCAAACGACCTCATGACCGTTTGGGGTCAGGTCATACCCAATTTGGTTGATGGTTCAATGGTTTCAAAGCAACTAGTCTTACATTGATTAGTATTGAAGGATCATCGATTCCAAACCCTAAGTCAATTGATTCAAACCCTAATTGATGACCAATTGAGGGTCAATTGAGGGTCAAATCAGTTGAAGGTTGACCTATTTAACTCAATTAAAGTATGATCATAGGTCCAATTGATGATTGGTTCCATGAATTCAATAACTGAAGGAATCAACATTGGAAACCCTAATTCAATCGGATACCTCATGTTATTGAAGGTCCAATTGATCAAACCTTTTTGGAAACCTAATGTAATTAGGTGAGAGATACCCTTAATGGTACTAATCAATAATGCATGGATCCAATACATTATTAGTAAACCCTGGTTGAGGGTGTATCCAAGTGAAACCCTAGTTGAGGGGTGTATCCAAGTGAAACCCTAGCTGAGGGTGTATCCAAGTGAAACCCTAGTTGAGGGCGTATCCTTATGAACCCTGGTTAAGGGTGTATCCTTATGAAACCCTAGTTGAGGGTGTATCCTTATGAAACCCTAGTTAAGGGTGTATCCTTATGAAACCATGGTTGAGGGTGTATCCTTATGAAACCCTAGTTGAGGGTGTATCCTTATGAAACCCTAGTTAAGGGTGTATCCTTATGAAACCCTGGTTGAGGGTGTATCCTTGTGAAACCCTAGTGGAGGGTGTATCATTGTGAACCCTGGTTGAGGGTGTATCCTTATGAAACCCTAGTTAAGGGTGTATCCTTATGAAACCCTAGTGGAGGGTGTATCATTGTGAACCCTGGTTGAGGGTGTATCCTTGTGAAACCCTAGTTGAAGGTGTATCATTGTGATTGTTTATAGGCAACTTTATAATAAAGTTATGCCTTAAACTAAGATAAGTCCATATCATGTGAGATAGATGGACAATTCTAATGTGTGGCCTATGCATTATATGCTAAGGGTGATTATTTTGTGATGGAATGTATTAAGAAGGGAAATACCTTAATACAAGATAAAGTTGGTTAACTCAATAGGGTCTGAATTAATGAGAAATGGGGAACCCTAACCCTAATTTGGGGAAAAGGGAATGATAAGCCCTGTTTGATAGTGAACCCTAATTCCTGGTTAAGGAATGGTGGTGTTACTATTGTATCACATGATGTGATGAATATCTTGTATGACTGTTATCATGCATAATAACCATGTAGGTATGATGAGATGATGAATATAGCCAGGTTTGGGCTGTGACATTTATATAATAAATGTTGATTGGATTTTTGTGCGTTGATGTTGTTGTTGCTTAATAAAAGTAACAATGTGTCCAAATTTTATGAACCATGTGAATAAGTTGTTTCCTAGTGAGAGGTGACAAGATGTGAATGGCCTTGTGAGCCATGTGAATAAGTTGTTGCCTAGTGAGAGGTGACAAGATGTGAATGGCCTTGTGAGCCATATGAATAAGTTGTTGCCTAGTGAGAGGTGACAAGATGTGAATGGCCTTGTGAGCCATGTGAATAAGTTGTTTCCTAGTGAGAGGTGACAAGATGTGAATGGCCTTGTGAGCCATGTGAATAAGTTGTTGCCTAGTGAGAGGTGACAAGAGGTGAATGGCCTTGTGAGCCATGTGAATAAGTTGTTGCCTAGTGAGAGGTGACAAGATGTGAATGGCCTTGTGAGCCATGTGTGATGCTTGGGTAACAAGTATCATGTTTCTTTGTAGCATTTGTGTTAATAAGTTATGCTAGAGAACTTGGCTGATGTTACATTTCTGTTATATATCTATAGTTCATTGATGATTATTCATATCTGTTGTATTCATTACAAGTAGATGGATGAACTATGAGTCTACCATGGGTAGATGCAATGCTCTTATTGAAAATGGAGATTATCTTATTCTGTTCTATGAAGAATAATTCTGCCTATTAATGTAAAAGTAACCCCTGCTCAGTTTAATTTCATAATCTGCTATAACAATGTTTCTGGCGGAGAGTTATATCTCTCGCTGGGGTAATTTACAATTGTCTCACCCCCGTGGAAAACATTTTTAGGTATGCATGAAAGGTAGAGAAGAAACCCTAGAACATGGAAAGAGCAGCAACAACAACAACAGCAGGGACAACAATAAGATCTCAGGTGGAGATATTGTCTGTCTAGTCATATAGATAGTAGTCCTATGTGTCGTCTCTGGACTCTCAGGTCCTCGGAGTTTTTAGTCAGTGTTTTTGATATATCAGTCTGAGGTTTTGGCTTGATGCCTTGAGATTTGTATGCTGCCTGCATATATGTTTATAAGGTAGCTAATGATGTAGTCTCTGGAAAGAGATGGTACAGGATATGTACGTTTGAAACAGAATGTATATGATATACAATGGCATTTGTTGGAAAATATTTCCTATGTGTGGATCTCTTTGCAAAAAGTTTTTAATTTTTAGTGATTTTCGCTAATCCACTGCTTGATGAACGCTTCCGCATTAGTTAATCATGTTTTCGCGAGACGGTCGTCACAGTAGAGCTCAAGAAACAACTATAGGAGTTGCTTGAAAAGGGTTTTATACGACCAACTACTTCACCATGGGGTGCTCCGGCCCTCTTTGTAAAGAATAAAGATGGGTCTATGCGATTGTGCATCGACTATAGACAGTTGAATAAAGTAACTATAATGAACAAGTATCCTCTGCCAAGGATAGATGACTTGTTTGATCTGTTGCGTGGTGCAACTATCTTTTCTAAAATAGATCTAAGGTCGGGACATCATCAGTTGTGTATTAAGGAGAGTGATATACCTAAGTCTGCCTTTAGGACCAGGTATGGTCACTATGAGTTCATAGTTATGTCGTTTGGACTAACTAATGCACTAGTTGCATTCATGGAACTCATGAATATAATCTTTTGTCCTTTTCTTGATCAGTGCATAGTAGTCTTTATAGATGACATCTTGATCTACAATAGAGATACTCAAAAGCATGAACAACACCTCCGTCAGGCTTTGACTTTGCTAAGAGAGCATAAATTGTATGCTAAGTTTAGCAAGTGTGAGTTCTGGTTACCAAAAGTTTCTTTTCTTGGACAAGTAATATCTGCCTCAAGTATTCGTGTTGATCCTAAGAAGGTAGAATCTGTCCTGCAATGGGAATAGCCAAAGACACCGACAGAGATACGCAGTTTCCTAGGACTGGCAGGCTATTACAGGAGGTTCATTAAGAACTTCAGTTCAATAGCTTTACCCCTAACTAAGTTGACTAGGAAGGAGGTTCCTATTGCTGGAATGATAAGTGTCAACATTATTTCCAGTTGCTGAAAGAAAGGTTAACTAGTGCACCTGTGTTAGTGCTACCTGAGCAGGGAAAGGGGTACATAGTCTTCTGTGATGCATCTAAGAACGGACTAGGATGTGTGTTGATGCAGGATAAACAAGTGATTTCTTTTGCTTCTCGACAACTCAAGAAACACGAGGAGAATTATCCAACACACGATCTAGAGTTAGATGTTTTGGTCCATGCCTTGAAGATCTAGAAACATTATCTCTATGGGGAGTCATTCTATATTTTCACAGACCATAAGAATTTAAAATATATCTTTTCTCAGCATGAGCTAAACATGAGGCAACACCGCTGGATGGAGTTAATCAAGGACTACGATTGTACAATTGATTATCATCCAGGGAAAGCCAATGCGGTTGTTGATGTACTAAGTAGAAAATCAGAAACACCATCCTTAAACAAATCACAATTGAACTCGTGCTCTAAGAGAGATATGCTTATCTCCTTGAGGCAAAACAATGTACAGCTTAAGGTATTTGTAACATCCCTGACATGGGTTATGCTCTAACCCTAGATGTTTTTCTTAATAATGTTGATTAGATGTTTGTTCATATTTCTTGGAAAGTAATTAAGGCCTATGAGGAACTTATATTTCAATTTTAGTCCTTTTTGAATAATGTTGAAATATTGTTTTGTTAGTTTTGGACTAAAGTGCAAATTACCCAAGTTGAGGGGTTAACTTGCAAATTGTACATGATAAAATGTTTCTCAGATGTTGATGCATGAGAATGAGAATGATGCAGTGGTATGGTTTCTACAAGCTTGAGCACCAAGATAGCGCTTGCTGAGCAATGTTTGTGCATTAAAACCTAGTTTTGGTGTATTGTGCAATTTACCCTAAACATAGGGTTCAACATGAAAAATACCACTTCTAGAGGGTCCCCCATGTTTCTTGGCATAATGTAGAGAAAATAAAATGAGAGGGGCGCCTCATTTGAATTATTTTGGAGGAGAGAATCTTGATATTAAAATAATCAAGATTTAAGCATAAAAGGAACTTTATTTATATATAATGCAAAAATAAATAAAATAATTGAAGGGACTTCATCCAAAAACGAGATGGTTGAAATTGCTTAAATGTGAACGTTCTTGTTCCTCGAGAAGGCAACGAAAATATCCAAAGGAATGGATAACTCACTCACATTATTAAAATAAAAAGTAATATCCACTAAAAAGGGGATATTATTATAATATGTTTAAGGTGCTTAATTCCTTTTCTTTTAATTCTTGGATAATGAAGAAGTTTTGCAAGTGGGAAAAGATGGCTTCGTGGACAAGGAATTGAGGGGAAGAGGCGGCACTAATTTTGGAATTAAAAGACTTTTATAAAGGCATTTTCTCTCTCATTGATTTTCTTATAAAAACACTCTTTACAACCCAAATCAAAGGCTTTTTCTGAACCCACTTCTTCTCTTTTCTTGTAAACCGACCAAGGGAGCTAGGAGAAGCTGGAGGAAGACCCCCAACCTGTTGGTAAGCTTCTTGATCTTATTTCACCTCGATTTAATGGTGGAAATCATAAAACAATGCATGATTTCTTCTCTATTTCACTCCATCTTCAATCCTAGCCAATCTTTTCACTCCAAATCTTGGGGACGAGTCTTGGGAGAGTTGCAAAAGCTTCCTCCACCATTGTTGATGCGAAGCTCCAAGCTTTTAATCCCAATTGGAGGTGGTTTATATAACTCAAACCCTTAAATATTGTTATTGCATTCAAATCTCCATTATTTGTTGAACGTTTTGTTCTTTTTTGAATTCCCTTGATCCATTGTTGTAATTACCATGAAAATGGCAGAAGCTTTTGAATGAATGAAGGTATATGATGATGATTTCATCTTGGGCATGAAATCCAACAAGTTTCCCTTGCAAATAGTTTTGAAGATCTTGGTCCAAACGGTTTTCACTAAACCGTTTGGAGACTAAACGGTTTGTAAACCATTTAGAGTCATGAGCCCCAAACCATTTGGGATGGTTGACCATTTGGGATGGGTTTACCATTTGAGGTAAGGACCCTAGTACTTCTTGGATGAGGATCTAATGGTTCCAATTGATTGAATCAATGTATGGACAATCATCTAATTGGAAACACTAATCAGGTTGAGTGCTGATTTTGTAATTAATTGATCTAATTCTTTGGGTTGATTAACCCAAACGGTCTCAATACCATTTGGAGATCACCCAAACGGTCTCAAGACCGTTTGGAGGTCACCCAATACCGTTTGGAGGTCTAGGGTTGAGTATGGTTGAGTATTTGAAGATCCAAAGATATCAAATTGTAAAACAATCAATAGCTAGTTTGATGAGCAATCCTATGATGCAAACCCTAATTGAACTTCACCAATTCTCATGATGGATGGGGAAAACGGTCTCAAGACCATTTGGAGGTCATCCAAGTGACCTAAAGACCTTTTGAGGTCAGGACATGCCCAATTTGAATGATGGTCCAATGATTTTAAAGCAATTAGTTTCACAATAACTAATATTAAAGGTTCAGCGATTTCAACCCTAATTCAATTAGGTTCAAAACCCTAATTGATGATCAATTGAAGGTTGAATCAATTGAAAGATGAATCATTTAGATCAATTGAAGTATGATTCTTAAGTCCAATTGATGAGTAATTATATGGATTCAATTGATGAAGGAATCAAATCTTGGAAACCCTAAATTAACTTGAGAGGTTGAGACCATTCTTGGTTCAATCGGTTTTGAGGAGGTTTGGACCAAACGGTCTCAAGACCGTTTGGGACAAAATGACCCCAAATTGATTGAGACTCAAACGGTTTCAAATACCTACTTTGTCAAATGATTTCAAGCACCTACCTTGTCAAACGGTTTCAAGCACCTACTTTATCAAATGGTTTCAAGCACCTACTTAGCTAAATGGTTTCAAGTGTTGATCAAGACTGTTTGAGGTCTGATTGGTCAAGACCGTTTACGGTCTAAGTGGCCAAGACCGTTTGAGAAATAAATAATCAAAACCATATGGATACTTAAGGTGTTTAAAGATCAATTATATAACTGAACATTATATGATGTGAACCAAAGATGATTATAGTGATTGTACCCTTAATAAGATAGGGTGATTAATACCTTGTGAATGATTAATCCTTAATGATTATAGAAGTAATGACACAATACATGGTGTCATCTCTCCAATCAAGTTGAGTTGACCTAATCCAATCAAGTCTGATGTATATATCATTCTATAAAGGATGAGAGAGAGAACTTCTTACATGAATGATATTCATGTGGGGGTTCAGCCTCAACACTTTCAACATATATGAATGTGTAGTTAGAAGTATGATCCTTGATAGAGAGATCATGAACCCTAATTAGGAAGGTTAATGTGTCCTAATCCTAATTTGAGGGAAATGATAGGTGAAACCCTAATTTATGTGAATAGTAAACCCTAACTGAGGGTGATGTTATGAGCAACCCTAATTCAGGGTATTTTAATAATTAACCTTGATTGAATGTGAATAGTAAACCCTAATTGAGGATGATGTTATGAGAAACCCTAATCAAGGTTGAAGCCATATGAAACCCTAAGTGAGGGTGATGTCATGTGGAACCCTAAACAAGGGTAAGATCAAAATGAAACCTTAATGCAATGATGAGATGTAAAATCTAATTCAAGGTAATGCCATATCCTGGTATGTGACACTTTGATATGAAATCCTATACTGATACAGGAAAATGATATGTGGAACCCTAATCTTGGGTTGTAATGTATGAAACCCTAATTTTGGGCAATATGATGATAGATCATGACCCAAATCTGGGTAATGAGATAATGTATTCCTAATTGAGATAAATTAGGAATTCCTAACTCAAAGGAGGAAATAGTAATGTTACTCATACAATGCATAGTGCTAATTTGTAATTGATATAGTTGTTATCATGTGCACTAATTATGCAGGTTTCATGAGATGGTGGACATATCCAGGTATGAACTATGATGTTTTACTATTGAAATTACTTTATGGGCCTTGTGAGCCATAATATGTTGTGTTGCCTAGTGAGAGGTAACAAGATTCATTATTTGGGCTTTAAGAGCCATGTGAAATACCTGCATTGCAAATATTATGTGTACATTGGTCAGTTAACCTGAAGGCATTAAGTACCTGATAAATTGGTAACAAGTGTTTTGATGAATTGAGGGTTTGAACACCCATATTTCATAATCATGATGATGAGATGATAAGGGATGAGAATACCCCTGATGTGATAAGGGATTGAGATCCCAATGTTTAACAAAGCTTTGAAAAGAACTTGATAGATACAATATTCATTCTTTGCAGCAATTGTTATAATGTTTTATGTTGAAAACATGTTTGATGCTAAAAGAATATTGAAATGTACCTAATTTATCAAGTGAAATGATATCATGCAGAGCCCTGACCATAGATCCATCATCGTCAGTAGTTTGGTGATGGTGAAATAGGTTTTTCCTACGGGAACTCCTGGAGGGCATACTTTTGAGTATGTGAGGGTTACGAGCGTGAATATCCTTACGCCCTAATGGAGGAATTGATGTGAGATAAACATTAAATCTCTCAATCCTTCATTATTCATGCTGGGATAGATGTATCACTAATCTCCCGAAGACCGGGATGGATGTATCATTAATCTCCGGATGATGTTAATGTCAGATCGATGTGAGATAAATATAATATCTCTCGATTGCGAAGAGAGTGCAGCATGCCACTGTAACGTTTATAGTGAGGTTGCCAGTATACCTTGGAAAGCTATTGAGCAGAGACAGAAGATGTCCTGCATTTGGTCCTCACACTGACTGAGGAAGATGAAGTCATGCAAATCCGGCTCTTCTATTGACCTATGTATGGTACTGATTTCGATTTTGCAATGGTCGGTTGGAGTATGAGCGGTATACCTCATCTCCTCAGGGCATTAAGTATGATTGTAAAATGTAATCAGTCGTGTAACATATTTGCTTAAGGTTGAAATATGATAATCATTGGTTGATGTTACCTTGCATAATATGTTCAAAATGGGCAAATGCTATTTATGCTCTTCTGCTTTATCAAGATATAGCTAAAAGAACTTGAATAGAGATTACTGCTCTAATCTATTTATATATTGAATTATCTGATGTTAAATGCTTATGATTCTTCTGCTCAGTTTTATAGCATTATTTGCAATAATAATGTTTCTGGCGGAGAGTTATATCTCTCACTGGGACAATTTTCAATTGTCTCACCCCCGTGGGATTCAACTTTTTAGGTAGACGCAGAAGAGGCAGGAACCCTACAGCAAGGGAAGAACAGCAGTAGTAGAATCAATGACAACAGTGAATTCTCAGGTGGAGACATTGGTTGTCATGTCCTCTAAATAGAGAGGCCTATGTGTCGTCTCTGTACTCTCAGGTCCTAGGAGTTAGTAGTTAGTTTAATATCGATCTGAGATTTTGGCTTGATGCCTCAAGATTTTTATACTACCTTTGTATAGTCTAACAGGGCAGCTGATGTTTGTAACCCTCGAGAAGAAATGGTACAAGAGATGTACTAGTAAACCAGAATGTATTTGAAATACTTTGGTTCCTTATGAAAGAGTTTTTCAGTCTATAGATCTCTTTATAAAAAGTTTTAATGTTTAGGGATTTTCAGTAATTCCACTGCTAATGAATGCTTCCGCTTAAATAAATCATGTTTTCATAAGTTGGATGCGACAATTGTTGGTATCAAAGCTCTTGGTTCACTGAGTTTACAGAGACATAGGATTAAGGTTGTTGAGTCTGTTCTAGTGTCTTCCAGTTTATCTGATAGTGTCTTTTTCTCATATAGGAGGAGAAGAAAAACTAAAGATGTTTGGATCTCACAATGAACATGCTATTGAGAGCAGTGTTGTTGCATCTGGAGGTGGTGCAAGAGACCAATATAGGGAAGAGCCCATACCTGAACAACCCCAGTTCAATCAAGCAGATATGGGGAACCCAGCTTTCCAAGCCACGTTTGGACAGTTTATGGCGGCCATGACTCATATGACAGATAGGATGCCATTACCTGCACCTAGGGCACCAGTTCGCCATGAAGGACAGGGAGCCGACAAGACATTTGAATGACTTCGCCGGGTTGGAGCCACAGAGTATGCTGGCACAGCTGACCCAGCAGACGTAGACATGTGGCTGACTGAACTAGAGAAGGCCTTTAGAATCCTTAACATCCTAGAAGTTGAGAAGGTTAGACACGTAGTATACCTTCTTAAAGGGAGTGCTGGCCATTGGTGGACCATAGAAGAAGGCAAGAGGCCGGGTGTGGAGATCGGATGGGAAGTGTTCCGATGAGAATTCATCAATAGATACTTTCCTAAGACATTCTTGGATGTGAAGATCTCTCAGTTTGAGAGATTAAGGCAAGGACCAATGAACGTTAGCGAGTATGAGGCAAAGTTCATGGAGCTTCTGTGGTTCTTTCCGCATATGGTAGCTACCGATGAAGAAAGGATTCGACATTTTGAGAAGGGGTTGAACGCTGATTTGACCACTCATGTGTCTGCTTTAGAGAACAGGGAGAGGTTTGCTACTTTTGTGGAGTATGTTAGACAGATAAAGAGATCTGTGACAGAGAAGTGACAAACTAAGAGAAAGAATGTGTATCCTCAGTTTCATGGACAAGGGTCCAAAAGTTTTAAGAAACTGAGGCTTTCTGCACCAATAGTGCCACCAAGGATTAATATCCAGACGCAATGGACGTCTAATATGGGTAGAGGTCGTAATTTACCACTAGAAGGAGCCCACAACGTAGCTTCAGTATCAATAACATGACCATCTAGACCACAACCTGGGAATAGAGGTTGCTTTATATGTGGAAAGATGGGGCATCTGATGAAGGATTGCCGAGCCAGAGAAGCAAGTGTGACTCAACCTCAAAGGAAGAGTCAGCAAGGCTCTTAGAGGCAACAATTTCCAAGTGGAGCTAGAGGACGTGGACAAGCGTCCCAAGTTGGATCGTCAAAACCTAGCAATCGAGCACTGAGTCAACCACAGGCGACGACGAGATTCTATGCGATGAATCAACCTGATGCAGTAGTCAACCCTCAGGTTGTGACAGGTCAGATGGAACTATTTTATTCTGATATGTCTACATCCTGCATCGTATCTATTTTAATTGATCTGGGTGCTACACATTCTTTCATCACTAAAAGAGTGATTCTTAACTGTAATATGATAGTTGGTCATAGGGTAGAGAGTTTGAAGCTAGAAACTCCTTTGATGGAATCAGTGGTGTTGCGGGAGCTGTGTTCTTCTTGCACTCTTTTGTTTTATGAACATTGCATTCAAGTGGATCTTATACCACTTGAGATTCATGGGTTTGATATAATTCTTGGAATGGATACCCTAGAAAAGTACAAGGTTGTCTTGGATTGTGAGTCCAAGCAAGCTGTGTTCACAGATGATAGTGACACCTAGATCTTTCGAGGAGATAGAAAGATTCTTCCAATCTATCTTGCATCTGCTATGGTAGCTGAGAAGTTGATGAGGCAAGGATGTTTTGCATTCTTGGCACATGTGGTAGACACCACCATGGAGAGTTCTTATCCTTCTGAAGTTCCAATAGTCGGGGAATTTGAAGATGTGTTTCCTGAGGAACTTCTAGGTGTACTTCCGCCCCGAGAAATTGATTTTGAGATTAATCTAATTCTGGGCACGCAAACTATAGCACAAACACCATATAGAATGACGCCTGCTGAGATGGAAGAGCTTAAGAAGCAACTTCAAGAATTGCTTGAGAAAGGTTTTATTGGACTAAGTACTTCACCATGGGGTGCTCCGGTACTCTTTGTTAAGAAGAAAGATGGATCGATGCAGTTATGCATTGATTACAGATAGTTGAATAAAGTAACTATAAAGAACAAGTATCCCTTACCAAGAATAGATGACTTGTTTGGTCAGTTGTGTGGTGCAACTATCTTCTCTAAGATAGATCTAAGATTGGGATATCATCAGTTGTGTATCAAGGAGGATGACATACCTAAGTCTGCCTTTAGGATAAGGTATGGTCACTATGAGTTCATATTTATGTCATTTAGACTAACTAATGCACCAGCTGCATTCATGGAACTCATGAATAGAATCTTTCGACCTTTCCTTGATTAGTGCGTAGTAGTCTTCATAGATAACATCTTGATCTATAGTAGAGATGCCCAACAGCATGAGCAACACCTCCGTCAAGCTTTGACTTTGCTAAGAGAGCATAAGTTGTATGCTAAGTTTAGCAAATGCGAGTTCTGGTTACGAGAAGTTTCTTTTCTAGGACACGTAATATCTGCCTCAGGTATTCGTGTTGATCCTAAGAAGGTAGAATCTGTCCTGCAATGGGAACATCCTAAGACACCGACGGAGATACATAATATGTTCTAAATGGGCAAATTCTATTTATGCTCTTCAATTCCTTATTGGATAAACAACAGGCTGCTTTATCAAGATATAGCTAAAAGAACTTGAATAGAGATTACTGCTCTAATCTATTTATATATTGAATTATCTGTTGTTAAATGCTTATGATTCTTCTGCTCAGTTTTATACCATTAGTTGCAATAATAATGTTTCTGGCGGAGAGTTATATCTCTCATTGGGACAATTTTCAATTGTCTCACCCCCGTGGGATTCAACATTTTAGGTAGCTGCAGAAGAGGCAGGAACCCTACAACAAGGGAAGAATAGCAGCAGCAGAATCAAGGACAACAGTGAATTCTCAGGTGGAGACATTGGTTGTCATGTCCTGTAAATAGAGAGTCCTATGTGTCATCTCTCTATACTCTTAGGTCCTAGGAGTTAGTAGTTAGTTTAATAACAATCTGAGATTTTGGCTTGATGCCTCGAGATTTTTATACTGCCTTTGTATAGTCTAACAGGGCAGCTGATGTTTGTAACCCTCGAGAAGAAATGGTACAAGAGATGTACTAGTAAACCAAAATGTATTTGAAATACTTTGGTTCCTTATGAATGAGTTTTTTAGTCTATGGATCTCTTTGTAAAAAGTTTTAATTTTTAGGGATTTTTAGTAATTCTGCTGCTAATGAATGCTTCTGCTTAAGTAAATCATGTTTTCATAAGTTGGATGCGACAGTATCATTGTTAACTGGGCTGTTAGCTGAGATGCAAGTGAAACCTACTCTGAGGTAACATATTAAGGAGGCACATCAAGCTGATGTTGTGATTCAACAAATCAGGTCAGAGTATAGTAGTGAAAAATGAGATGGTTTCCATGATTCAAAGGATCATGTAGTCTATTACCATGGTAGGATGGTAGTACCTGATGCCAATGGCTTAAGGAAGTTAGGTCTGGAAGAATCTCATTCTTCAATGTATGCTATGCATCCAGGGGCAAGATGCATCATAACTTGAAAGATATGTATTGGTGGCCTAGTTTGAAGAAAGATGTTGTTGAGTTTGTTATGTGGTGTCAGGTGTGTCAGCAGGTTAAAGCTGAACATCAGAAGCCTGTAGGAACAATGCAACCTCTACCTATACCGCAGTGGAAATGGGACCATGTAACCATGGACTTTGTGGTTGGTTTGCCAAGAACAACCAAAAGTCATGATTCCATATGGGTGATAGTTGATAGGATGACTAAGACAACACATTTCATTCATGTAAAAACAAATTACACTACTGAGAAGCTTACACAGATATACATAGATGAGATAGTGTGTTTGCACAGGGTTCCAGCTACTATTGTTTCTGATAGAGGTCCCCAATTCACGAGTCATTTTTGGGAGCGACTCCATAAAGCTTTGGGTACGCAGTTAAGGTTTAGTACAACCTTTCACCCACAGACAGATAGACAATCTGAGAGAACCATACAAACCTTGGAGGACTTGCTTAGAGCATGTGTCCTTCAATTTGTAGGAAGTTGGGATCTACACCTAAGCTTGATAGAATTTGCTTACAATAATAGTTATCAGCACAGTATTGAAATGGCACCATATGAAGCATTATATGGTAGACGTTGTAGATCTCCTTTATGTTGGTATGAAATAGGGGAGTATGAACTTTTAGGTCCTGAGCTAGTTCAGCAGACAACTGAGAAGATTAAAGTAATACAACAACAGTTAAAAGTTGCCCAAGATAGAAAGAAATCTTATGCTGATAAGCATTGTAGACCCTAAGAATTCCAAGTTGGAGATAGAGTGTACCTCAAGGTCTCACCTTGGAAAGGTATCCTTAGATTTAGAAAGAAGGGGAAGTTAGCTCCTAGATTTATGGGGCCTTATCCAATCATTGAGAGGATGGGAAAGGTAGCCTATAAGCTAGAGTTACCACCTGAGTTGCATAGATTGCACCTAGTGTTCCATATCTCCATGTTAAGGAAGTGTCATCCTGACACAGAATTAGTTCTGCAACCTATTGAGGTAGAACGAAATGATGATATATCATATGTTGAAGGACCTGTGTTGATTCTTGAAAGGAGAATAAAAAAGCTGAAAAAGAAAGATATATGTCTTGTGAAAATTCTCTGGCATCATCATGGCTTTGAAGAAGCTACGTGGGAGTTAGAGGAAGAGATGGGGAGTAAGTACCCTTCTCTTTTCTCTTGATGTTTTTCGTTGATGATTTTGGGGACGAAATCCTTGTAAGGGGTTGATAACTTGTAACATCCATGACCTGGGTTATGTGTTAACCCTAGGTGTTTTGTTTAAGAAAGATAATTATATGCTTGATATTATCTTTTGAAAAGTAATTAAGGCTAAAGAGGAACTTATATTTCAATTCTAGTCCATTTTGAATAATGTTGAAAATAATGTTTTACTTGTGTTGGACTAAAGTGCAAATTACCCAAGTTGAGGGGTTAAATTGCAAATTGTGCATGATAATATGTTCCTCAAGTATTGAAGCATCTTGAGAATGAATATGATGCAGAGGTATGGCTACCACAAGCCTGAGTACCAAGAAAGAGCTGATAAAGTAATGTTTGTGCATTAAAACCTAGTTTTGGTGTAATGTGCAATTTACCCAAAACCTAGGGTTCAATAAGAAAATTTCCACTTCAATAAGGTCCCTAATAATTCTTGACATATTGTAGAGGCAAGAAAATGAGAGGGGCATATCATTTGAGCTACTTTGATGGAGAGAGAATCTTGATATTAAAATAATCAAGGTTTAAGCATTATTGAAACCTTAATTCAATTTAATGCAAAAATAAATAAAATCATTGAAGGGCCTTCAACCAAAAACGAGATGGATGGATTTTCTCTAGTGTGAACGTCCTTGTGCCTTGCAAAGGCAAAGGAAATATATACGTGAGTGGAGAGCCCACTCACATTAAGAAAATAAAAAGAAATATCCACTAACTTATGGATATTATTATTATAAGGGTTAAGGTGCTTAATTTGTTTTTCTTTAAAACATGGATAATTGAGAGGAATATTAGGCAAAGAGGATAGCCTCATTTTTAAGAAAGAGAAGGGGGTAAGTGGCAAGGAATTGAGGAGATAATTCCTACTTTCTCTCTCTTAAATGATTTTTTAATAAAAATGCATATAAGCTCATTTATCCATAGAATGAAAGGGTAATTTCGAATCCACTTCTTCTCTTTTCTTGCAAAACGACCAAGGAAGCTTTGAAGGACCAGGAAGACGACCCCCAACCTGTTGGTAAGCTTCTTGACCTTCTTTCACCTTGATTTCATGGTGGAAATCACAAATTAATGCATGATTTCTTCTTATCTCGATCCCATCTTCAATTCTCACCATTTCTTTTCACTCAAAGCTTGAGGACGAGCCTTGGGATAGTGAAAGGAGTTGCATCCACCATTGTTGACGTGATCTTGGAGCTTTGAAGCTCATTTGGAGGTGGGTTATATAACTTAAACCCATTACATTGTTATTCAATTATCAATCTTGCAAATATATTGATTCCTTCTTCTTCTTTATCGGTTGCTTGTTGTAATTGATAATTTTATGAAATCAGCAGCAATATGAACTACATGGAAGAAGTTAGATGATGATGACATCATCTTGGGCACTGTTTCCAAAGAAATTCTATTCCAATCGATTTCAACAAGTTGTTCATTCGGTTTCAACAAAACCGTTTGAAATCAAATAGTTTCATTAAACCGTTAGAAGCCAAATAGTTTCAAACCATTTGGGAGGGTTGACCACAGTTGACCATTTGGAGATTTGATTCTAATGATTATGGTTGATGACCCATTAAATTTAATTAACTAATTCCAAAATGTTCATTAGTTGAAGGTTCATCAATTACCAAACCCTAATCGGGTTAAGTGTTGAAATTCCAATTGGTTGATTTAGATTTTTTTTGGGTTGATTAACCCAAACGGTCTCAAGACCGTTTCGAGGTCACCCAAATGGTCTCAAGACCGTTTGGAGGTCTAGGGTTGAGCATGGTTGAGTAATTGAAGATCCAGAGATACCAAATTGAAATGCAATTAATAGCTGATTTGATGATCAATCCAATGATCTAAACTCTAATGGAATTTCACAAATTCCAAGGATAGGATGGGGCAAACGGTCTCAAGACCATTTGGAGGTCATCCAAATGACCTCAAGACCGTTTGAGGTCAGGTCATATCAAAAATTTGATGATGATTTATTAATTTCAATTGAATCAATTCCACAATGTTGGTCATTGATGGTTCCTCAATTTCAAAGCCCTAATTGAAGGTTCTTGAGTAGAAATCCTAGATCAATTGTGTTCAAAACCCTAATTAATGGTCCAATTGAAGGATGATTCAATAGTTCAATTGATGAAGAAATCAAGGATTCAACTGATAATCGGTTCATCTATTGAAACCATGAATTGTTAAAGTGTTGAAAGAACTTTTTGGTCCATTCAGTTTTGAGAGGGTCCAGACGGTCTCAAACTGTTTGGAGACCCAAAGTTCAAACGGTTTCAACGCCTTTCTTGTCCAATCGGTTTCAAGGGCAATTTTCCCAAATTTTTTTCTACCAATTGAATTCTGAGAACTAAGATCGTTTAGGGTCTAAGTAATCAAATCTTTTTGAGGTTCAACATGGTTAATCCATTTGGATACCTCATGTAATTAAAGATCCAATATGGTTAATCCAATTGATCATATAATGTAATTGAAAGTTCAATTGGTCAATTCATTCGGAACCCTCATGTAATTAAAGGTCCAATTGATTAAACCATTTGGAAACCTAATGTACTTAGATGATTGATACCCTTAGTGGGATTAATCATTGATGCATAATGATGTAATAATTCAATACATCATGATAACCATCAATGCATGTATTCGAATAAAGAGTAAGCTCAATCTAATCAAGAATTGAGTAGTGAACATCCTGAGTAGGATGAGAGAGAGAAAGATTCATACATGAATGATAATCATGTAGTAATTAAGCCTAACACATTCAAAATAATTGTGATATACAATTAGGGTATGATCCTTGATAAAGAGATCATAAAACCCTAATTGAGTTGATTAATGAACTCAAACCCTAATTTAGGGCAAGTTTGAGTGAAACCCTAAACTAGGAGGATGATGTGATATGAATTTCGGGTAATGACATGAGTAACCCTAATTCAAGGTATCCTAATGATAAACCCTAATTAGGATGAATAGTAAGCCCTAATTTTGGGTAATGGAATATAAAACCCTAATTGGGAGGGATAGTAAAACCTAACCCTAAATTGGGTGTTAGTATATGATAATCCCTGATGTGATGTGAATGGTAAACCCTAATTCTGGGTTATATTATATAGCATGAAACTCTAACCTTGGAAAATGAAATGATAAATCATTGGTCCTAATTTTTGCAAAAGGAATGAGTAACCCTAATTGACATAAAATGGGAAACCCTAACCCTGGTAAGGGAATAGTGGTGTTACCCTTGAATAGCATGGAATTGAAAAATGATTGATATATCTGTTATCATCTATACTAACCATGCAGGAATCTTGAGATGATGAACATAGCCAGGTATGGGCTATGACGTTTTATTTATTGAAACTATTTATTGGGCCTTGTGTGCCATAATATGCCTTGTTGCCTAGTAAAAGGTAACAAGAGAGTTAATGGGCCTCAAGTGCATAAAAGATGCTTGTGTAGCAAGTGTCATGTTTACCTTGGTTAGATAACTTGAAGGTCATAGTTACCTGAAAGAGTGGTAACAGTGCTCAGTGATGAGATAAGGGTTTGAATACCCAAAACCATATGATTATGGCATTGAGATTGTGAAGGGAAGAGTATTCCCAGTATTGAAATGAGGGACCTAGATCCCAATGTCTTATAAAGATTGAGAAGTAACTGATGAAAATAGTACATGTTTCTTTGTAGCATTTGTTATAATAAGTTATGTTTGAAAACTTGGCTGATGCTAAAAGAATATGATAATGTACTTAATTAATCAAGTGCAAGCTATTCATGTAGTGCTCTGATCATAGATCCATCATCGTCAGTAGTTGGTGATGGTGAAACGGGTTTTCCTACGGGATCTCCTGTAGAGCGCATATTTTTTTAATATGCGGGGGTCAATGGGTGAAAATATATGTACATACTAATGGAGGAATTGATGGAAGGTAAACATTAAACCTCTCAATCCTTCATTATATGTGTCAGGATGGATGTATCACGAATCTCCCGATGATGTTAATTCTGAATCGATGGAGGTGAACATGAAATCTCTCGATTGCGTTGAGAGTGCAGCCGTCGCTGTAGCTCTATAGAGAAGATGCCATTATACCCTGGTAAGCTATGTAGCAAAGACACAAGATGTCCTTCATGTGGTCCCGCACTGACCGGGATGTGGGAGGTTTTGGAAGCTGGCTCTTCCATTGACCTTGTATGGTATTGATTTCGACTTCACAATGGTCGATTGGAGTATGAGCGGTATACCTTATCTCCTCAGAGCTTAAGTGTGATTGTAAAATGTAATCAGCCATGTACTGTATTTGCATAAGATTGAAATATGAGAATCACTGCTTGTATCCTACTTAGCATGTCCTTGATACATAAATGTTATATATATGTTCTTCAATTCCTTATTGAATAAGAGACATGTTGACTTATCAAGTTTTATAGCTAAATTGCTTGAATAGAAATGTTGCTCTAATCTGCATAGATATTGATTTATCTGTTGTTGGTTATATGATTCCAGTATTCAGTTTATTTCTATTAAACTGCAATAATAATGTTTTTGGTGGAGAGTTATATCTCTCACTGGGGCAATTTACAAATTGTCTCACCCCCGTGGGATCCAACGTTTTTAGATAGACGCAGACAAAGAGGCAGGAACTCTGTAGCAGGGGAAGAAGAAGAAGAACAACAACCACAACAGGGACAACAGTGATATCACAGGTGGGGATACTGGTTATCAGGCTTTGTACATATGTAAATAGAGTCCTATGTGTCGTCTCTTTACTCTCAGGTCCTAGGAGTCAGTAGTTAGTGTTTTTATAATCGATCTGAGATTTTTGGTTTGAATGCCTCGAGAATTTTGTTACTTGTGCTTTTATCAAGGAAAAGTGTTGTATATATATTCCTCAAGGAGAGATGGTACATGGAATGTACAATGTGGACCAGTATGTAATTATAATACTTTGGTTCTTGTTTAAAGAGTTTTCCAAAGAATGGATCTCTTTGTAAATGGTTTTAATTTTTAGTGATTTTCAATAATCCGCTGCTAACGATAGCTTTCGCTTAGTTAAATACATTTTATTCGAACGACATGTGACATTTTGAGTAATGAATGGTGATATCAGAATTTAATAAGACCATTAGCTTGTCAAGTAATTATATGATAAGGATGATCCTTGAAGGAATGAAGGGGATATAAGTTTCAACGTCTACCTAAAATGGTAACCCGATATGCTACCTAAGATGGATTCCCGATATAGATGTCTGATATGATACCCGATATGGATACCCGATATGGGGCATATCTTGTGCACGATATGGAACTAAACACAAAGCTTATATCCGATATGGGGTCAAGCATCTAGCTCATACCCGATACAAAATTAATCTGAATTAATAATATCTAAGTGATAGTCTATATGATGTGAGTACATAATATGTTGATTATGGTTTACACCCTCAAAACATGACATGGTGATGTGGCTGTACCACATGCCTGATATGAATATATGGCATAAAATAAAGGATGTGGATTAAAGTATAAGATGATAACAGATACATCTTGATACCAATATGGAGGTGACACTTCAATCATGTGTGATTGATTGAGTGACATATGTTGAACATGGTGTTAAATGAAAGATAATGTGAATTGTTAATGATGGACTTATATTCCTCAAAGAGGAGGATTGAATCAAAAGTATGATGTATTTGATATCCTAGTAAGAATGAGAGAGAAACACATGCTTGTGTTGTTAATCATTTAATGATAAATGATGAGAAAATATATAAGTATGATTGAATACGTATGATATCAATGTATGCTCCAAGATGTGTGGAGCAATGGATTAGGGTTTGGATTAATAATATGAAAAGGAAACCCTATTCGGCTATAAAGGGAAACCCTAACCCTATGATGGGAAGTTTTTATTCCTCTTATTACATGAGCCTTGTGAAGCATGGTAAATACTTGTATAATAAGTATAATGATTAATGGACTTGTGAGCCATATGAATAAGTTGTTTCCTAGTGAGAGGTGACAAGATGTGTAACAGCCTTGTGAACCATATGAATAAGTTGTCGCCTAGTGAGAGGTGAGAAGATGTGTAATGGCCTTGTGAGCCATATGAACAAGTTGTCGCATAGTGAGAGGTGGCAAGATGTGTAATGGCATTATGAGCCATATGAATAAGTTGTTGCCTAGTGCGAGGTGACAAGATGTGTAATGGCCATGCGAGCCATATGAATAAGTTGTCACCTAGTGAGAGGTGACAAGATGTGTAATGGCCTTGTGAGCCATATGAATAAGTTTTCACCTAGTGAGAGGTGACAAGATGTGTAATGGCCTTGTGAGCCATATGAATAAGTTGTTGCCTAGTGAGAGGTGACAAGATGTGTAATGGCCTGGTGAGCCATATGGAATACTTGTACAACAAGTAAAATGAATACATGGGTCTGAGGACCTAGAGGTAATGATTATCTGTTATAGAAATAACAATGTTGTGTGATGATCCAAGGGTTTGAATACCCAGATCCAATAACCATGATAATGATGATGTGAAGGGATAAGAATTACCAGTAATGTGATAAGGGATTGAGATCCCAAATATCATGTGTTTTAAAGAGTTGAAAAGTACGTGATAAATGTATTACACTTTTCTTTGTAGAATTTGTTGCGATTAATAATGTAAATTGTTTGATGCTAAAAGAATGTTGTAATACAAGTAATACATCATTAGGTACTATAAAACGTTGCCCTGACCATAGATCCATCAGCGTCAGAATTTGCTGAATGGTGAAACGGGTTCCCCGCGGCATAACCTGGAATGCATATTTTTTAATATGTGGGTGCATGGAGGCTAAGTGTCCATGTCTTAGTATTGTCATAAGAATGTCTCAATAGAGCACGGTGAACTGACCCGTGGCTCAGAGCATGGTGGCTATGTGACCATGGCTCAGAGTATGGTGCCTGTATGACCATAACTCAATAACTGGGGATGGTTGTTGTAGATGTTCCCCTAAAAGAGCACAGTTGACAGGATGGCTCTAAGTGAGGATGTCTATATACCCTGGCACAGCAATATTGCAGCTGACACAAGATGTCCTACTAAGCCTAAGTGGTCTCATACTGACCGAGACAAGTGAGGTCATGGCAACTGGCTCTCCCATTGACCTTGTGTGGTACCGACTTGTGAGAAGTTTGTGGTTGGTAGGAGATGAATGGGGTATTCTTCATCTCCTCAGGGCATAAGTGTGATTGTTAAAATATGTTCAGTCGTGTAGCATATCTGCTTAAGGATCGAATACGGAATAACATTTCTTGATGCGCCATTCAGTTATACATCTTAGTTGATAGATGTTATTTATATTTCTTTACATTCCTTGCCAAGCAAATAGATGAATTATGACTCTACCATGGGTAGATGCAATGTTCTCCTTAAGAAAGGATATTATCTTATTTTTTTCATACAATGATTAATCTTGCCTGTTAAATATAAAAGAACCCTTGCCCAGTTTTATAATGTTTATCTGCAATAATAATATGGTCAGAAAAGAGTTATATCTCTCGCTGGGACAATTTTCTCACCCCGTGGGATCCACAATTTTTAGGTGGACATGCACGAGGCGGTGGAGACCTTTCTACAAAGGAGGAACAATAGCTGGGGCAGTAGTAACAACTCAGGTTGAGTGTACTGTCTATCGTGTCTTGAAGATAGAAGTCCTATGTGTCATCTTTGTACTCTCAGGTCCTTGGACTTGGTTCATACTGGTTTCATGAATGATCTGAGATTTTGGCCTGAATGCCTCGAGGTTTTATGTTGCTCCAGAATGCGTTTTGATAGAGCAATTGTTATATGTTGTCCTTGAGATGAGATGAAACAATGTTTTACAATGTAAATCATGATTTGTATGAATTTTGGATCTTTCAGTAAAAGTTTTCTGGACAAGGATCTCCTTGCAAAATGGTTTTAAGTTTTAGTAATCTTTGTTAATCCGCTATTTATGTTTATTCCACTTAATTAGTAACGATTTGTTTGTTGGTTTGATGACTGTCGTTACAGTTCGCATTTTTTCTTGATGGTTATTTCGGATATAACCAAATTTATATCGAACCATCAGATCAGGAGGAGTCTACCTTCACCTGTCCCTATGGCATGTTTGCTTATCGAAGAATGTCGTTTGGGTTGTGTAATGCACCCGCTTCAACGTTGTATGCTCACCATTTTTTCTAACATGGTTGAAAGGTGTTTAGAAGCTTTCATGGACGATTTTTTGGTTTATGGGGAGTCTTTTAATGATTGTATATATAACCTTGATAAAGTCCTACATCGGTGTGAAGACACTCACTTGATTTTAAATTGGGAAAATGTCACATGATGGTGAGTGAGGGGATTGTTTTGGAGCACAAGGTGTCCAATAGGGGAATGGAAGTAGATCTGGTCAAAATAGAGGTCATCTCCAAATTACCTCCACCAACATCTATGAAGGGAGTGAGGAGATTTCTAGGTCACTTTAGATTTTATCGCCGATTTATAAAAGGTTTTTCAAAAATTGCAAAACCCCTATCCGAATCATTATAAAAGGACATTGAGTTTTGTTTTGATGATAAATGTATGAAGGCTTTTTGAAGTCCTTAAAGAAAAATTAAGTTCATCTCCCATTGTTCAAGCTCCAGATTGGAGCCAGCCTTTTGAGTTGATATGAGATGCATCAGATTATACTATAGGTGTCATTTTAGGCCAGTGCCAAGAAAAGGCCCCTACTTTTATTTATTATGCATCAAAGACTTTAAATGATGCTCAAATGAATTACACAACCAATGAAAATGAATTGTTGGTTGTTGTTTTTGCTTTTGAAAAATTTAGACAATATTTGGTGGGGGCAAAGGTCATTGTTTGGACTGACCATGCTTCCATTAAATATCTTTACAAAAGAAAGACACTAAGCCTAGACTAATTAGGTGGATCCTGCTTTTACAAGAATTCGACATTAAAATTGAAGATAAGGCAGGGATAGAAAATGTTGTGGCAGATCATCTCTCCAGATTGGAAACAGTGGATGAGCGGGATGTGAATATCCCTATTGTAGAGGAATTCCTAGATGAGCAACTTTTTTCTCTAAAGAGAACTGACTTGTGGTATGCCGAGATAGTAAATTACCTGGCATGTGGGATTTTACTTGAGGATTGGGGATACCAGGAGAAGAAGAAATTCTTCTATTCTTTGAGATATTATGTGTGGGACGACCCGGTACTGTTTAGGCAGTGTAGGGATGACATCCTTAGAAAGTGTGTGTCGGAGAGTGAGTATGAGAGTATTTTGTCACATTGTCACTCACTCCCCACAGGAGGACATCATGCTAGCGCGAGGACAGCGACCAAGGTTTTGGAAAGTGGATTTTTTGGCCAACTTTGTTTAAAGATGCATATAAGTATGTTCGTTGTTGTGACCTTGAACCGATCGGCTCAGGTGCCCCAACCGATCGGCTCAGATGTGAACCGATCAGCTCAAATCCCCAACCGACTGTTTCATGCTTGAAACGATCGGTCCAGCTGGCACAGTTGGTTGTTTTGTGGAAAAACTCGAACCCTTCTACTCCTGCTTTAATCCTGCATTGCCTGGGGTAGAGAACCCTGTCCCATGACCCTTCTATATATAGGGATATTGGGGGCTTCTCAGGCACAACAACTCAGAACACCAGTTGCTCTGTAAAGTTGTCATTCTCTCTAGTTGTGGTAACCAGGAGAGCCCAAGAAAGTGCTACCCGATAAGGGAGGCACACCAAGGGAAAGACAACTACAGAAAAGTGACTGGTTGTAGGAGAGTGTGCCGATGACTAGTACACCGAAAGGAGGGTACAACTCCTTCCGGTGCCTTGTGTGACAAGGTGATCGGAGTTCCAGGTGGTCCATGTGGACTACTTTAGAGGCGGGAGACTTCTGCCGCTCGGAGGACAGTTGTCAATCCAGACAGACCCAGTGAGACCAGGAGCTGCACAGACACCATCCAAGACCGGAGGTGAAGACTGCATAAGCCACAAGGTAACGTCGCCGAGCAAGCCTCGGGACAAGGTATGTCTCTACAAACCATCCTTCCTACTGTATAGACGTTGATGTGATTCCTTTATTTTGGGTTTAGGGAGAAATTTTTGTTTCCGCTACCTTCTCTGTCTCCCCTAATACCCAACAATGGTATCAGAGCCACATCAACTGCTCTATACTTTAGGATTATCGATGTGATCGATTTTGGTTTGTCATCTTTATTTATTGCATACAGTGTGAATAAAATTGGCTTTATGCATGTCCAATCGAAATCCACAAATCCCAAAATACATATATGATATGTAATATTAATGAACTCAATACACGTCGCCCTTAAATGAGTTTTGTGGTGAATACATTGCATGGTTATGGCCAATAAACCCTATGTATGTATGCTTGGTTGAATGTGGTTGCTTGCATCTCGATCTGCACACCGATTCCCTATCTCTTATTCCTAATGTAACTCGAGATAATTCGAGATTTCTTTCCTGCCTTTGCTCCCCCTAAATGTAACTCAAGGTTTCTCATTTCAAATGTAAATAGGATAGAACTTGTATTTCCTATCATGTCAAAGAATGGCGGACAACCTGACGACAACTGAGATGATCGGCTCAAGGCATGAACCGATCGATTGGCGTTTTAGATGACCGGTTCACAGAGCGAGACGAGAGGGTGGCAGCCATGAGGACATGCACAATGACCAGATAAATTGATCAATTGGAGGAGACAATCGATCGGCTGGTGGCACCCAACCGACCGGCTTGATGGCGAGCCGATCAATCATGAAGATGATTTGATCAAACCCAGTAAAGGCAAAGCACATAGTTCATCTTGTACATGTTGCATGTGATGTGGACCTAGATGACTGTGGTTCCTCTTGGCTCGAGGGATCACATTAGGATGGACATAATCATTGCTTTTATCGTTTCGCATGTTTTCTATGGGATATAGCATGTATATGAGACATACTATGTATTGTGGTGATTGGATATGTATATCTACCTATAAACCCAAATCCCTCATTTAAATATTAAGTCTTGTACGCCTTCCATTAGCGGCACACATGAAAAACTCGATTGACCAAGTGTAGGTTACGCCAAAGCGTGATGCGCCATCCATCTTGTGGAAGTGTGAAGGGTAGACATGTAGGATCTGCCAAAGCAGGATGCATGTTTACCGTGTTGTATTTTGGGTTAGACTTAACTGGTGATTCTTAAAGTGTCTAAGCCCAGAGGCACGGATTGTTCATGGAAAGGTGTTGTGCATGTTCATTCATCAAGAGTTGCATATGATGCAATTGGCATGATGGCCTACCTAGTCAAGTTGGGGGCGATCAGCCAAAGCTGACTCATGACTTGATGAAATGCGGATCTTGACCCACTAGAAGATTGTACACTGCAATCTTCCAAATTAATGGTGAGGGCTATCAATTTGAACAAAAATAGTGGGAGCGATAATTAATTAAAGTCCTAATTATATCGTCAAACCTTTCAAATCAATCAAATAAGTCAAAATGAGTTTTGGACTAAATTGCATATATTTCCTTTTGTAGTGCAAATGACAACAAACAACAATCACTTTTCATTGTGATCGGTCCTTGAAAAGGACAAGCTGAATGGGACTAACTTCTACGACTGGTTTAGGACATTGAGAATTGTTCTCACTCAAGAACAAAAGCTCTATGTCCTGGATACTCCAGCTGCAGAGGAACCTACTCCTACCGCACCAAAGGCAGAAAGGGATGCTTATAAGAAGCATTCTAAAAATGCCATTGATGCAAAGTTCTTGATGTTATGCTCCATGAACCATGAGTTGTAGAGACAACATGAGAACATGGGTGTCATTGAGATGATTCAACATCTCAAGAACATGTATGAAGATCAAGCACGACAAGAGATATATGATGTCTCCAGGGCATTGTTCAAGTGTGTCATGATAGAAGGAGATCTAGTTGGTCCTCACACACTCAAAATGATTGGGTATGTGGAGAACCTGATAAGACTGGGATTTCCCCTGAGCCAAGAGTTGGCTACTGACGTGAAACTGCAATCGTTTCCAGAATCCTACAGTCATTTTGTGATGAACTACAACACGAACAACTTTGACAAGCCGTTGACAGAGTTGTTGGGCATGTTGAGGACAGCCGAGGCACAAATGAAGAAGGACAAGCCTAAGTCTGTGGTGATGATCAACAATCAGAAAGGCAAGTCCAAGTGCAAGGGCAAAGGCAAGGCTAAGAAAGGTTCTGATGCTAGCTAGCAACCCAAGTCGTCTTCAACTCTCAAGGCCAAGGGAGGCATGACCAAGAGAGGCAATTGCCACCATTGTCAAAAGCCAGGACATTGGAAAAGGAATTGTCCAATCTATCTAGAAGAACTAAAGAAGAAGGAGGCGACAGACGTCTCCACCTAAAGGTGTCATGAAATAAACTTATAACACTTTTAAGGTATATGATACTAAGATATAAAGTGTAAAGCACCTAATACATGGGCAAGTGTTGCTGCCATAAATAGGAGTACTTTAGTTTATTTTCAGCCTTGAAGGCATGTAATAGAGTTATGAACTGCTATTTCATATTTGCCAATGGATAGAAACACATTATTGTTTGCATATTGCATGACAGTGATAGAAATTAATAAAGTTGATGTTTCAATTTCAAAGATATGATCTTTATGGCAATGCCTTGTTTATCTTGTGGTACTTGGTATGCATAAGATAAAATGATACCTAAAAGTTATTGAAAACTCAAACAATCAAATTATCATAAATCATGAGAAATTCAATTCTAGATTCCATATGATGGATAAATCTAGACTCTTTTGGTTAGAGAACCAGTAAGAGACATGAATTTCTTAGACATGATTAATCAATCTTCACTAAGGTAGTGGAAGAATGATTATCCTATTAGGTATAATACATGTGATGTATTTACATACCTATTGGACTTAATGCTAGTACTTCAAATGGTGTTTAGAGAAATATCAATATGAATATCTTGAAGTGTTCAAGAATATCATAGATGAAGTACGAATCTGGTAAAGTGTTAATTCTTGATGAGATCAATGAATGAAATACTTGAACCAAATGTTTGAGATCCTTATGAGTGATTATGATAGTGTATCATAGTAAGATGATGATTAATACATGATGATGTCTAAATCAAAAGGAGTCGTACTCTAAGGAGTTAGAGGATGATTATCAAATAACTAATTTTTTCTTAAATAAAGAATACCCTACACTAATAAAGGACATTAAGAATTACAAGGAGTTGTTAGTTCTTATATCCTTGACAGATACACCTTGATTATCTATGTGATGAGTTGGTCATGTGATGAGTCAACTATCTAGATTATATTGAGGAACCAGATTTTGAGTTATGGTTTATGACCATTACATCCTAAATGACTTCCATGTGAACCATAAGGTGTGACCTTGATAGTAGCACTCATTGGGATGAAATCCATAAGTGTGAATGCGTCTAAAGTGTTAAGACACATGGATGACATTTTGAGAAGGATGATGCTTGTTGATTGCAACTTAATGACTAAGAGATTTGGCATACGGATACTAAAACCGCATTCCTATAAGGAATAAAATGAGGATGTGTACGTGACACAACCTATAAGGTTTATGAATCCATTATTGCAAATAAAGTCTATAAGTTACAATGGACTAATCAATGTGATTGATTAGGTACAAGAAACTCAGAGTTGGATCTTTACTTTGATGATATAGTCAAAGGGTTTGACTGATGTATCAAAGATAAAGATGGGATCTGTGATTTAGTGGGAGCGTATTCACATTCCACATGTTGATGTGAAATGGAAATGTTCTAGAATGGAAATCCAAAGTGGAAATTATCTTTAAGGAAGATAGAGATGTTTCCTATGTGATAGGAATAGAGATCTATAGAGATAGTTCTCGAAAACCTCTTGACCTGAAAAGAGAGAGCAGGCATTGGCAATCTATACTGAAGGGTTCAATATGCACAGATTCAGTGGGAGAAAACCAATCCATGTTACATGGAGTTAGTATCCCAAGGCCAAGTGTCTAATTCTTACGAAGAATGGAAACACTAAGAATAGATATGGATCTATCATGTATGCAATCATCCGATTATCATGCATGTATAGGACATAGCAAGAATAAAATACATTCATCATCTTGTATGTAGGACATGAGAATATGATGTGCTCATCCTGATAACTCGTATGTGGGGCATGACGAGTGGATATCTGTCTAGTTCCAGTAAGGGTTACTGGAATACCATAAGAACTTGATAAATACTTGTCAAATACTAGTTCTATGGAAATTAGGAAGGGTTCACTGTAAAGAGTTACACTGATGCAAACTTCTAAAAATGACAGAAAATTAATAGCAAAGTACATATGGGACATATAAAAGTGAATGTTTGTTGATAAATGGAAACGTTCCAATAAATCCATTTAAAAGGAAAAGTCGAGTGTCTGTGTTAGAGAACATTTGTGGATACTATATGGATCTGGAAGTTCATGAGATGAACCTATAGATATTCCAATTTTTGATGACAAGTAAGGAGTACTTGGTCATGCAATGTGGCTAAAGGTTAGCAAAGGAATACTAGATCGCATATTACGGGAACTCCATCTCATACGTGTGACGTACAATGAAGAGATGAGAGACATGTAGTTAATACCGAATTTGGCAAGGTGTTGCCATAACTCACTATGTTAGCACTAGAGTACAGTAACATGTGGGACATGTTTGAAGATCACTATGAATATGATTCAAGGATGATTGGCTCGCAGTGCAAGTGGGAGTTTGTTGGTATGTATGCCCTGAGAGCTAATCATGGGATGATTGGTGGGATACATTAAGATTGATTTGATAAACAACAAAGGAAAGCTTCCAATTCTTTCTGGTTCAGTCATATGAGATAATGATAGAACATATTGAATGTCTAGAGAATCACAATACTCAATGACGTATGCTTTCAGGTTAAGGACCTGAACGATGAGATCATACAGATGCTAAGAGTTTGTACATTCTTATTAAGTCCCTAGTCGGATGTCATTGTGCAAGGTAGATAGACAACAATGACACACAGGACTAGATTGTGGTGTTGGTTAATGATAGAATCTCATTAGTCATGATATGGAGATATCAAACAAAACACATAGGTACTTGTTAGAGAACAAGTGTACCAGACAGACCCACCATGAGTTTGACACATGGAACCATGACATGGTAGTCACAGTCAGTTCTCATAGTGATGGTGGTGAATTTGATTCTTTAACCTAAAATCACTACACTCAACACATGTCGTTGGGTACACTTTGACATCATCAAACGCAGTCCTGAAACATGGGTTGTTATAAAGGTGATGATTGGGTGGCTTTGACACATGGTGCTTTTGAGGGGTGAGTGATAGATATGGGATTTGTTCCTCCTAAGGGAGTTTGATATCCATGGCCACTTGATGAGTAGGATTGAGATAGGCGTACACATGCATGTGTGAATCAATATGTGATATTGATGTCATACATATCTCCTCCAATCTACTCTGAGATCAAGAAACTCAATGAACGTTGACAGGAAGATTGTTCCATGCCTTGAGTTCATTCGAGATATCAGTGACAAAGGAATTATACATTCGATGTAACACCATTCACGAATTGTAGGATTGAAAGTTGTTCTCCAACTTTCTATTTCAGTTGGGTAGCACAGATGTGCGAATAGGCACCGCTCTGTGCTTGTGAAGACATAAGTGTTATGGACTTTCACTGCCAACATGAAATGGACCTGCAGGGTCACACACAAAGGATTTAACCTGGAAGAGGAGATAATCCACAAATGATGTTTAGATTGATTACTAAAGGAGTTTAGTAGTTCAATTAAACACTCAGTTAATTGATGGCTCAAAATCATCATGTTCAAAGTGTTAGACCGATTGATTAGAGTATCGAATTGATTGAAACTGCAATTGACTGATTTTGCACAGTCTGCACTCCCAACCGATCGGCTCATGTGATGAACCGATCGACTCAGGTTGATGAACCGATCAGCTCAAGTGGTGAGTCGATCAGCTCATGTGTCAATGAAATGATCGGCTCAATTATTGAACCATTCGATTCATATGCCCAACTGAGATTGTTTGGAAAGTCAGAAGACTCTTTTTGTAAATACAGATTTGTTTCACTTGTACAAATTTGATTTGGACAAGGACTAATATTTGATTAGTTGGAAACAAACATGAAAGTCAATTCGAGTTGGACCAGGACCACGAACCGATCATCTCAGTCTTGAACAGATCGGCTCAGGTGCCCCAACCGATCAGTTCATATGTGAACCGATCAGCTCAGGTCCCCAACCGACTGTTTCATGCTTGAAACGATCGGTTCAGCTGGCGCAGTTGGTTGGTTTGTGGAAAATCTCGAACCCTTCTACTCCTTCTTTAATCCTGCATTTCCCGGGGTAGAGAACCCTGTCCCATGAACCTCCTATATACATAGGGGTATTGGGGGCTTCTCAAGCACAACAACTCAGAACACCAGTTGCTCTGTAAAGCTGTCATTCTCTCTAGTTGTGGTAACCAGGAGAGCTCGAGCAAGTGCTACCCGATAAGGGAGGCACAGTAAGAGAAAGACAACTATAGAAAAGTGACTGGTTGCAGGAGAGTGTGTCGGTGACTAGTACGCCGATAGGAGGGTACAACTCCTTCTGGTGCCTTATGCGACAAGGCAATCAAAGTTCCATGTGGTCCGTGTGGACTACTTCAGAGGCGGGAGACTTCTGCTGCTCGGAGGACAGCTGTCAATCCTGACAGTCCCGGTGAGACTAAGAGCTGCATAGACACCATCCAAGACCGGAGGTGAAGACTGCACAAGTCGTGAGATAATGTCGCCGAGCAAGCCTCGAGACAAGGTATGTCTCTACAAACCATCCTTCCTACTGTATAGACGTTGACACGATTCCTTTATTCTGGGATTAGGGAGAAATTTTTGTTTCCACTGCCTTCTCTGTCTCCCCTAATACCCAACATAACTATCCTGCCAACATACACATTCTCAGCTGTACATCCTCCTATCATAAGAATAGGCCACTTATCTAAGAAAAACTATCACATAGGTAACTCAAGATATTATATGTCACGTTAACAGACCTAGATAGGGAGTGAAAACCCTACTGATCCATCTATAGTCAAATCACAATATTCTTGGAACTTTTCTTACTTACATGCCTAATAAGAGCACCCCGTGGGATTATACTCAACCTAATGAACTTTAACCAAGAAGATTTTGCAACTATCTCTTCAGCTTATGCATCCTTATCAATTTTACATTAATGCAAAGCATAAATCCCTAACATGTGGTATCCATACTATAGGTTAGGTACTTGTAACCAGATTGATCCAAAGTCAACCTTTCTAGGTAACCAGACACATAATCATCATATCAAGCGACATGTTCTCACTTTCCCACAACTGGAACTACTTTGATACTAGAATTCCTTACCTTTCCATCCATTACACGTGTCAAAGACACATCACATACTCAACACATCCATACTCTGCTACTACTGCCAAACCTAAACATATCGGAAGGGTCTTTCTTTCATCTTGAGACATATCCTATCATAGATATCCCTATCTTGGAACAAAATCCAAGACTGACTTTTTTTTGAAGGTGTCGTTCCATATATCATTAAAGTGGCCAATCGGCGCTAGCAAGGTTCAAGAACAGACTGGGGAAAGATGATAACAAATCAAAAGACGAGACTGACCCTCTACGAGCATCACTAGCTATAGCATTAGCTAAACTATTACTGTTACGACTCTTAAAATAAATAGAGAAAAAGATAAGGTTGGCTTGTCATATCCTAATGTCATCCAAGATGCCTCCCAAGTAGTCTCTCCTCACGCCGGTCTTGTAAAACTTGGTTCTCACTACCTGTGAGTCTGTCTCTACCTCTACACTGCTCCATCTATGTCGAATCACCCAAAGAATGGCCTCTCGCATACTTAAGGCCTCCGTAATAGCAATGTCCTTCAATCCATTCCACTGTTTGCCACCTATGCCTAGGATATTACCATTGTTGCCCGTAAGGACCCATCCTGCCGCCTCCTTACCATCCTCCCCTACTGGTGTCTATGTTCATCTTGAGATGGTCTTCCTCTGGTGTTGTCCACTACACCCACTGGCTGCTCACTATGTGCTCACCTCTGTGGCTACTCAACATCATCCCCAATATTCTATGGTCTCGTATCAAGGCCAACAAGGTGGCCTTGGTTGCTACTCCGTTTGGGTTTGGTTTCTTGAAGATTCGGTCGTTCCGTAGTGTCCATGTCGTCCAAGTGATGGCAATCAACTCCTCCCATATCTCCTTGTCCTCAGTGCCCATGATGCTGGCGATGGCCTCCGAGGCCGTGAGATCCTTCATTCGATCTGCATTGTCCCTAGCATATTGTGACGCATGATCCCAAATCTCAATGACGCTTGGACATCTGAATAATATCTGAGGGATGGACTCCATCTCTGAGTAGCAAAGCAAGAAAATACCGTCCGAGTTGCAATGTCTGTCGTATAATCTACCCATGGTTGCTAAACCTCCAGTTGCTGCTCTCCACATGAAGTGGGCCGCCTTAGGAGCTAGTCCGCTCCTCCATATCAACCTCCATAGTCTCCTCCTTGGCTCAGATATATGTTCTAAGGTGTTCATTCTCCCCATTACTCCTAGACAATAAGCCGATCTGACAGAAAACTCACCGTCTCTAGATGGCCACTAGAACCTGACGTCAGACGTTCTCTCTATCCTGAGGGGTATAACCATAATATCCCTCGCAATGCTGTCCGGAAAATGTCGTGAATAATGTCAGAGTTCCACTCCATCCTCTCGTCATGCATGAGCTCCCTCACATGTACAAGTTGCTCACCCTCCACGGTTATGTAATTTCCCAGAGTTTCTCCTCTCTTCGGCACCCACATGTCCTTCCAATTATTGATATCAACTCCACTCCCAACCCTCCATTCCACCCCCTCTACAACAAGCACCTTTGCCCCCCACATACTACACCAAGTGTAGATCAGATTATGACCTCTTCTTGCCTCTCAAATATCAGTCGCAGGAAAATATCTCACTTTGATTACTCTAGCAACCATCGCATTCGACTTGGAATGTATCCTCCACAACTGCTTTGCCAATAGAGCTTGGTTGAAAACATGTAAATCTCTAAAACCCATGCCACCTTGCTTATTCGGTCTACACATCCTATCCCAACTCATCCATGCTATCTTCCTCTCATTACCCTTAGCCCCCCACCACCATCTAGCCACCATTCTATGCATCTCATATACCATCCCTGTCAGTAACTGGAATATACTCATGACATACGTTAGAATAGATTGTGCCACCGCCTTTATCAAAACCTCTTTTCCCAGTTTGGATAGTAGCTTCTCTGCCCTGCCTTGAAGTTTCCACTACACCCTCTCTTTTATATAGCTAAAAATCTATTTTTTAGACCTCCCTATAGTCGTAGGTATCCCCAAGTAACGAGCATGGCTGTCCACCTCTTTAACCTACAGCAACTCTTTGATCTCCTCTCTTTTTTGTAGACATGTTCCTTTTCTAAAAGCAACCTCCGTCTTTGAATAATTAAGTTTTTGTCCAGATGCATGTTCATGTTGGCTGATGATTTCAACAACTTTTAGGCATTCCATGGTGGTTGCTCTTGCAAAAAGAATAATGTTGTCTGCGAAAAATAGGTGAGAAATACTCAGTGAAGATCTACTAACTTTAATCCCATGAATGAGATTATCATTATCATCTCTGCGAAGCAAAGTAGAAAAAGCATCCGCACATAGAATAAAGAGATAGGGTGAGAGAGGGTCTCCCTGTCTAAGTCCTCGGGTAGGCTTGATCATTCTAGTCCGGTTTCCATTAATAGCGAAGGCATGGCTAACAGTAGATATGCAGTAGTAGACCCAGTCCCATAACATGTCACCAAACCCCATACACCCCATGACATGCATTAAGAAATCCCATTCAGCTCTGTCATAGGCCTTGGACATGTCAAGCTTGAGAGATAAAGTACCCTATCCATCCTTTTTTCTTCTTCTTCATATTGTGAAATAGTTCATAGGCAATGAGTGCATTATCTGTGATCATTCTCCCCGAGATAAAGGCACTTTGATTCTCTGAAATAATGTTGTCCATATGCGGCTTCATACGGTTTGTGACCACTTTAGAGGCAATTCTTATAGATAACATTACACAAACTAATAGGTCTGAATTCTCCCATCTCCGTAGGCTTATCCACCTTTGGAATAAGGACAACCAACATGCTATTTACCTCCCCCAGGCTTCTCTGTCCATTCCATTAACCCTTTATGTAGCTAGCCACATCCTTTCCAACAATGTGCCAATATTTTTGAAAAATAGATATTTCATACTGTCCGGTCCTGGGGCCTTGTTAGGATGCATTTGCTTGAGGGCCAGCAAGATTTCCTCATCTGTGATATCCACCTCCATCTGCCTAGCAAGCTCCCTATCCACCATTCTTTCCATTCCTCTAGTTGCTATCCTGAAGTCTGTAGGAATAGTAGTTTTAAAGAGATCTTCAAAGAATTTCATAACAACCTATTAAACTTCCTCTTCCTCCGTCCTCCATACTCCCATATTGTCTTTCAGCCCCTCAATCTTATTTCTTCTTCTTCTACTAGATGCCTTGTGATGGAAATAGGCAGTGTTTCTATCTCCTTCCCTCATCTCATTGGCCCTGGCTCTAGTGTGCCAATAAGATTCCTCATGCCTCAACCAGTACTAGAGCTCTTCTACTATATCTTCCACTCTTTTCAACATCCTTTCATCCAGAGGTTGAGCTCGGACTTCCAGGAGTTCTTTTTCTAGTTTTCAATTTTTTTGCTTTTGTATTTAAATTTATTTTCCGCCCACTCCTTCAAGTTGACTCCAAATCTATTAAGCTTGCCAATCAGGTCCTCCGTTCTACAATGCGTCCATGCATTGGAGATGGTAGCTTGGCATTCCTCTTCAACAATCCAAGCCGGCTCAAAAGCAAAGACCTCCTGTCTCTTTTTCTTTCTGTCCACCTATCTTCTATCAGCTGTGGTAACAATAGGATCATGATTCGATTCATATATAGGAAGGTGAATCACTTTGCAGTACATGTATTGTCCTCTCCATTCAAGATCCGCCAACGCTCTATCAAGTCTCTCCTGGATCAACGTCTCCATGGATATCCCCATCCTCCAAGTATAGATATTGCATGTATATCCCAAATCAACTAGAGCACAATCATCAATAGTGTCTCTGAAGCCCTGCATGACTCTTTCCTCCTTGGGTGGCCCTCCTGCCTTTTTTGAGTTAGATACTATTTCATTGAAATCAGCGAAGAGGATAACCAGAACCTCAGTCTCCCTTTTAAGCCTACGCATCAGCTCCCACTCTTGAATTTATTAGGTTGATCTGCCCACCCGTAGATGCCAATAGCCTTCCATTTCCCAAACCTGCCCTTTTCCACTAAACATTCCACATGTATTTGCGAGTACCCTAGGATTTCCACATTAGATTCCTTCCACCAACAACCCAGACCTCTCGACCTTCCAACATTGGAAATACATATGCCCTTGATAAATCCACAACTTCTCTTCACGTCTTCTAACTTTGTGTCTGCTACCATAGTTTCCATGATGAAAACTATGTTTGGGCTCTCTCTCCAACACCACGACCATAGTGTCGTTGCCTAGTTAGGGTCACCCATCCCCTGACAATTCCAACTTAGGATTTTCATTGTCCTTCATGGTGTTGGTCAACACCAAACATCGCTACTTGAGCTTCCTCATCCCTATCCTCTGTTGTGGCCACCCTCTCCTGCTGTCTAGCTCTTTTCCCAGTATCAACTTGTTGGATCTGCTCATCTAGGTCCATATCAACATTGTCATTGTCTCTTCCTCTTTTTCCTGCAACTGTGTCCCATTCAACCTCACTCTCTGGAATGCCCATCCTAGCACCTCTGCTCATTTTGTATACCTAGGGTGTGTGCTTCTTCTTGGCCTTTGCTTCCTTCTTCCTGTTTTGGATTTTGTTGTGACCCGTCTTGTTAGTTCTGCCATGTTCCCTTGTAATTACTAGATCTACTCTGTGCGAGTTGTGTGCATGTTGTCCCTCCTTCTTGCTGTTCCCCTTCATAGGTTGATGATCAGCAACCTCCGGCATCACCTCTGACCCATCTTCCTCCACCAATGGCGCATCCTTCGGTATGACAACAGTGTCCCTGAGGATGAACAACTCCTCTAGCGAGAAGCGAACCCTCTCGTCTAATCCTCTTGTCCCTTCCTTCAGAAACACATCTAGGTTGCTCGAATGTTTCTCCCTCTTCCTCACTGCTTCCCTTCCTATCACCTTCTCATCCCAAAGGACTTCTCCCCCTACCCTTCTCGCACCATCTGTTCCCCCCACCTCCATTTCCTTCTCATCTACACTGGGGTGTTCCTCCTCTTGTCAACCACGCCACCCTTCCTCTCTTTCTCCTTCACGCCATCTTTCCCCCTCGTAGACAAACCATTTCCTTCGCTCCTATTATCACCCTGTGACACCGATGCCAATGTCGTTGGTTGCCGGTTGAACTTGAGCATCTTCCTTATAGAACTAGCCCCATAAACCTCCTCATAGGCATTGAGGCGAGGCTTTCTTGGGGACGCCTTCAGCCATGACCCCCACTGACCTCCCTCCTTCTCTTCTTCCCCTACCTCCCCGCAGTCCTTCTCACCATTCCCTAAACACCTGCAGACGTAACACAACATCGAGAGTCGCTCATACTTCACGTCAATGGAGGCGATTCTACCACCCTTGGTTTGAATCCACAACATGCACAATAACGGCCTGGTGATGTCAATCAACACTCAGACATGAGACAACGTCTCCCATCCAAGTTCATCTCGATCCACTATCATCACCTCGCCCACCCTACCTGCGATCCCCCTGATTGCTTTATCTCCTTGGTAACCCAGCGGGAGGCCATATAGTCTCACCCAGAAAGGGCTTGTTGTGAGATTCACCCTGGCCGGCTGCTCCTCCATTGATATCTCCTTAAACAAAAGGAGTTTGTTATCAAAATTCCATGGAGCCCTCTCTATTACCTTCCTCTTTTCTCTCTAGTCAAAGAACTAGACTATAAAGATGTCAGCCTCAAATTTCTTGAATAAGACCTTCTCCTTTACCCCCCATGATTGTGTTAGGGTTCTTTGCATCACCCCAAAATTGAAGCTCCTATCCGTTAGCAATCGCGCAACCAACGCAAGTTCCATGTGGTCAAGTACATCATCATCCTCATCTGCTTGGACTTTGATCGACGTTTCTTCGTCCTTTGTCAATGTCATCCTCTCATACCTTTCATCTAGATCCATGCCCTCTTCGAGAAACTAGTTTAGTTCGATCAAATGCCCCTTGAACCTACAAGAGAGAGACACCCTGACGGGTAGAGATGAACGTCCACAACTGCCAAACCCTAATCGCTAGAGACAAAAGGGTTAGCACAGGGGGCAAATCCAAGACTGACTTATACTTATCTAAGTATCCATCTTAAGATCACTTCAAATCTATGAACATCACATGACATAAGACCCACTTGATTGCCACATCCTTGAAAGGATAGAACACAAGGGAACATATTCCTCTTATCACTACATCATTACCCAGAGTTTTCTTATCAAAGTGAAGGGATTATCAACTTCCTTTGATTATTTCATGAGTTTTTAACTGTTCATGTGTCATTTTAACATGTCTCATCTTGGTTTCCTTACCATTAGCATAGGAACTATAAAGATGACTACAATCATTACTCCCTTCTTTGTTACTATCTATCATGTTCATGAACATTTCCTTATTTTACCACATTTTTCATCTTTACATCATGAAAAGGATCATTATTCTTTACATATTCTTTATTAAATAGGGATCACCTCCCTTGTTTCCTTTCACATATCATGTGGATTGCACTATAATTCTTTTCATATTCACGGGTCGGTCTGAGATTAACTCAGGTTCCATCTTATTTATTCACCATTGGTTCTTATTTGTCTTCTCACTCCATCCTTGTTTTAGGGATTCTCTCCATCATATGTGAATTTTACACCTTGACTTGCTTTATTATCATAAGTTCATCTATCTTTTTCTCCATATATTTCTTGAAATTACAACTTCAAGAACATCTCTTATCATATTCACACTTACATTTAGGTTTCATGTAGCTGTATCTTTCTCTTTTAATCATCAAACATTCAAGATTTAGTGAATTATGGTGCAGTTCTTGTCATTTTTTATAATAGGATGGAGGCGTTAACCTCATGTTTCCTGATTTTTATGCTCTTTAGATTGTTCCAAAATGATTACTTGATCAGAGTAATCAAAGAGAAATGAATCTAAGAGTTCCATACTTACCTTTTCTTCAACATTTGAATACCTAGCGAGGGTACTCAAGTACTGAGATTAGGTAGTATGCAGCATATTTTATATCATGTTCTTATCTTAGACACCATCCTAATCCTAATCCTAGTCCTAGTATCCATGTAGACTCAACAAACCTAGAGCTCTAATACCACAAAATGTGACACCCTTTGTCACACAAAGTGAGATTACTCAAAACTTAAACCATGATTAACCATAAACAGGGGATTATAAAAAATCACAAGAAAACAAAACTGATTTGCAACAAGCACCAGGAATTAAGAATTATTACACAAGAGCTAATACTTGCATTTCATAACATATATTCAAGGTGCTAAAACATAATATTCCAATCAACCTGTTACATAAGATAATAGTTCCACATGTATATACATATACCCATAGGCACACAAGCCAGAAACCACATTTTGATCATCAAGAACACCCCCAAGGACCTGAGTGTACGAGACGACACATGACTCTATTACTAGACACTATCCATATACCATGATTCACCAGGTGTAGTTTCTCCTTATACTATGTCCTCAGACACGTGATATTTAATCTTAGCATGCACATCCACCTAAAAAGATATTTAACCAACTGGGTGAGACAATAGTCCCAGCGAGACATATAACTCTCATCCAACTCTATTATTATCACAGATAACTAGGCGAATAGACTATCTTACTGAGCAAGTTTAACATGATTAACTGAATGACATATATCTCATGGATGAAATAGATAGAGTAGAAATATGCACTTGCCAATGAGTAATAGAATGTTTAATAATTTAAAAAGAAATATTAAGAACATGTATGACTGCTATAAACTAAACAGTATAAAAGCAAGGCAAGGCTTCATCCAATATTTCCGTGTTTGATCCTATACATGCACATTGCATGGATGATTACGTATTTATTATGACCTGAGCATTTGAGTCATACCACCCAAATCCAGCCAACCACTGGTAAATAGAAATTGGTGACATACAAGGTCTAGTGGAAGAGCCGAAATCCACAACCTCACCTTCCTCGGTTAGTACAAGTGAACATGTAGTGACATTACGAGTCAACTGCTTCCAGCGACATATAGTCCAACTGTGCAAACCTAGCCCGCCTTGGTATAGGTCATGACTCTAGTGAAACTGAGCTACGGCCCACAACCGCACTCTTCCAGGGTATGGCCCACTGCCAATTCTGTAAAATCTCATAAACATAACATCACTGAGCTACGACATGAAGCAACACTCTTTCCAGGGTATGGCCCATAGCTAATCCTATGTCACATGTCTAGAGGCATGATCTGAGGTTCACACATGGACAAAGTCACCCTCGATTGCTTGATATTAGGGTGTCAAGATGTCCCCTCATACTCAACAATATGCATTCTGAGTTTCTTGTAGGAGTTACTCGTTTCACCATCCAGCAAATGCTGACACTGAATGGATCTATGGCATAAGAAAAGCTACATGATTAGATTCTACTTGATTAATTAGACCAATTAAAGTGTATTTTAGTATCAATCAAGTTATTCCTAAAAAAAAATAGTATCAATCAAGTTACAATGTACAAACAACAAATAAATCCTTCAAAAGAAAGGGATATAGTATTACGATAGCAGATATCATTGTTTAGACTACAAATTGATTCCCATCATCTTATACCACTACATCACTCCTAGCCACAAGACTTTCATCGTCAACATACTATCATGTGATATAAATCCTTCATTGGAGTACAAGAGGATATCACCTCAACTAGGTACTAAGCCTTGCCAAGTCCTAAGACCCATCACATCACACTTGTGATTCGTGGTTATCTCATCATGCCTCATTGAGCATATATGTATTAGTCATGTCACATCACTGATGCCACATCACATGTACTTGACATAGTAACCATTAGCCATTATGTTTAGAGAGAGGGAATATGTTAAACCATATTAAACATCTTTAATTAAAGCAAGCAATGCATCATAAGATCTCTAATTTAGGATTAGGCATCATGCTAACTTCACATAGGGTACCCAAGCATCATTTTAGCTCAAATATCTGACATGTACTACCTCCCATAAGTTGGAGTGTAAGAGGCTAAGAATTAGACAATATAACTAAGTATGCACATTCACATATTCATACCTCCTATGTTCCCTTATCATGGTTCATAGCCAAATCTTAATATTATTTAACCATCTTCATAGTACTCACAAGTTATAACACCTAATTAACCCATTAGGAAAAAAATCATGCAATTTAAGAGAGAGAACAATATCATGCTTTCCGTTCATACTTATTCATTATTATAACCTACCCTTAGAATTCAGGTTAATACTCTTTACATGTAGCCAATTAGGGTTTTACACCATGGTTACATCACCAAACCCTACTTACACCAATTCCCACCTTCTTGAGACAAAATTAGGTTTAGACAACATTGGCTAGATATAATTAGATCATTGTATCATCAACACTAGATATCACCATTTGGTAAGTGTGTGTGTGCATCATCTCATTAAGTTATGTGAGGCTACAACAAGGCATCGTGCGACATTTTAACTATCACACCAACACAATGTTTTGTCATTAAATGATCTAAATGAAATTACTCCTCAGAAGTTATCAACCACAATATATTACTAAGGAATATCAAACCTTAGACTACATAACTAGAAGGTTTCACTTCAAACTCTACACAAGGCACTTATTAGATCATTAGACTTGTTTATATGATTTCTATACAAAACTAACACCCTTTGATCCTAGCAAGGCTCATCAGTACCCTCATATATATTCACATAGTTGTATCATTAACCTTACTCCACAAGTTAATATTATATGAAAAGGAAATATAGGTGACACTTGCCATGGATTATAATCTTCCATTAAAATGAGCACATGGGTTGTATTATTCCATGATTAAGGTTATCATATAGAAACTCAATCACCGAACCCTTCATCCATTACTTCCCACAATGTTGGGAGTTTAAGGCTACACTCTTTAGTTAAGGAAGGACCACTCATAGTAACATCATTCTATGGTGCACTAGGTTTAGGAGAAGCAATTCAGATGAATCATACATTATCTAAAACAACACTCTCTGATATCATGCATTTCTCATGTGTGTACATCATTGAGTATTCAAACATACCCTTCAACCTTCATCATGTGTTATTGATTTCACCTTATCCACTTGTGTTAGCTTGACTACATCATGGTGTGTTGGGTTAACACATCTAGGTATGTCAGGTGAGCTTCATCCAAGGTATCGGTTTATACCCTCTTGTGGTGTATTGGTTTGGATCTTAAGGGGTGTATCAGTTTGAAACCTCTTGGGTCTGCTTTGTTATATCGGTTTCTCATGTCTAGGAGGATCCCTGTCTCATTTTCCTGATATATCAACCTGACCACGTCAAAGTGTGTCGTGCGAGCTCACCTTTAGTGTATCGGGTAACCTTTCTTAAAAGTGTGATGGGAATCACCTCTTGAAGGTGTGATAGGTAACACTTAGAGTGACGAGTTGTTTAGGGTTAGGTCATGCCGACCTTTTGCACAATCATGGGCATCACAGGTTAGTACTCAAAATAGACCAGTTCACACAATACCACCTTGGTCATGATGGCTAGCAAGAAACACTAGTCTAACCCTTTTTTATCATGTCGAGCTAGCACCACTATCGGTTTAACAACATATCAGTTTAAGCCCCTCTAGGTCATGACGATTTAGCTCCTCAAGCATATTAGTTTAGCAACTATGAAGCATTTCAACCTAAGAATTTCCAAATCATGATGACTTGTCACATGGTGTGTTGGTCTATGCACCACAAGTCATGACAACTTATCCTCAACATAGCACATGAGTGTGTCAACTTGTCATCTTCAACCTTAGGAAACTCAGCCAGTAGTCCACCTACTATCATTGGAAGAAGATACAAAGTAAGGGCAGAAACTAAACAAAATTTCCTTCATCAAAATAGTTCTCAAGATCATCACTAACCACTACCATGCATGGTATAAATGATTTAAAGATGAAGAACAACTTAAGCATATAAAGAGTGATAATTACAAAGGAGGTTAAGAGTTATATAAACTACCTCAAGAAGGTCTTCATAAAAAGTTCAAGCTCAATGATCAAAGCTCCAAAGAACACATTCCTCAACTTGAAGATATCCCATCAAGAGCCCCAACTCAATCTCAACATCACCTCACGAAAGGAGAAGAAGATGCCATGGTTATGATAGCTCAAGAAGAAAAGAAAGAGGGAGAACCGCATTCTAACCAACCTTCATCCAATGTATGATCCATGGATGAGAGAGGAAGAAGAATATGAAGAAGAGAGATCAAAGAAATGGTCATAAAAGAAACATAACTCACTAAGATGGAAGTTTAACAGGATATGGCATACTCCACTCACTCACAAATCGATAGGGCACAACCCTATGCACTCACAAACTGATAGAGATCAACCCTACACACTCTCAAACTGAAAGAGAACAACCCTACACACTTACAAACTGATAGGGAACAACCCAAAACACTCACAAACCGATAGGCAACCTCTCCAAGGATCTCTAACCCAGGATGACACATCTAAGTGCAAGGCACATCTCATACATGTGTTCCATTTATCACCAAAGATGTTACCATACAACCTAGACCCAAACAAGGTGGACACCTATTCCTTTGTCCTCTAGATGATGCCAAGAGATGGAAGGAACACTCTAGAGATGGAAAATTTCATATTAATCCTTCTCTTTAGGTAAATTGCAATTTCCATCAAAACCCGCACGTAAAGCACAAACATCAAACATACAAGCTCAACTTAGAACTTAGGATTTCCACAAAGCTCCCCATAGCATCATTCTCTCTCTTATGATGTTAAAGAACTAAGAGAACACTCATCATTTGACATATTATAAGATAGTCCCTCATCTTGGGTAAATAGCACTTTGGTCCAAAACAAGAAAACACTGCTCAAACAACATTCAAATAGAACCAAACTTGGAACATAAGCATGTCACATGATAAAAATAACACCTTAAAGGATTAGATTAAAGTTCTATGCAACTTACTTAAGCAAAACAAATAGGGTTAGCCCAAAACCCAAGTCTGGGTCCTTACACCAGTGGGATCCTAAATTCACCATTGACCGGTCAGATTCCTAATTCAACAACAATCACTAGACTTCTGAAATCATCAGTGACCACATTTCCTCTTGATTTCTTGGTGACTTCTTAAGTTCCACTCAAATCTCAGCAACTGCCGAGATGCCAATATGTAAACTATGAGTCAGGAAAAAGACCTACAATAATTAGATTGTTCGACACCCTACAATTTCTATGAAGATTCCAACAATGATCAACACAATACCACTACGACGCCTTCACTCCACCAATGAAGACTCCTTCACAATTTTCACTATGTCGAAATGTCAATCCGTCTCCATCGATACCAACCCATCATCAAGATCTCTGAGCTACAAATGTTGCGGGATAGAAGAAGCAATCAAATTATGTTGACTTGAGAAATTGTACGCAAGAAGAAGGACATGAGAGTTCTACTTATTCACAATGAGGGGTTGTCCAATGGACAGTACCCATAAATCTCTCCTCTTCTTTTTGTTCCCTTTCTTTGAAGCCATAATATATATTTTCATAAGAAATTAGGGTTTCTGAAACCAACTTTTTCTTGCCTCTACAATCTTTGTTTTTTTCAATACCCTGATAACTATGGTTGAGGTGAGCGACATTATCGTGGGACCATTGATCTTCTTGTTTGGGCTTGTGATTTTGGCTACTACCAAACTATTTCATAGTTTCCCGAAATCCTTAGCCACTGCCTAAGATCCTATTTTCCCAGTGACTAGCGAGTTTACAGTTTTTCAATTTCAAGCTTCTAGTTTTTGTTAATAGTCGAACGTTTCATTAGATATATAAGCATTCTTGGATACTACCGATATTCTGACTTTCTTGATGCCGCCATGCATTAATAACCTGATTTGATTTATTGGTGACCTCCGAGATAATCTTCCATCAATCAATAATTTAACTGATCCTTTCACCTTGATGAAAATCTCATCAATCGATTTTCTCCTACCATATCCTAGTCAGTACTGATTATTGACTTCCTCAAACTCTATTTTGATCGGTTGATTGCAACCAATCTTCCACTACAGATAAGTGCATCTTTTTTAAGTCAATAGGATGTCTTCAATTTATTTTAACCATTGAACATGCAAGACATGTCTCAAAAGGGGATCGAGGAAATAATCAAAGAAATTATAAATATCCTGGACATAAATCGTAACATACCAAAAGACAAAAGTATGAAGTTAGAATTAAAACATGAACAATTAATCATCCCATTAGGGCACGGAATAGTTGAGTCTAAATAAGAAGAACAATAATCCATAACAAACACCTCAAAATATCTACCTTCAGAGGAAGAAACCAAGACAAAAGAGAAGCCAAAAGGAGGAAAATATCTCATCACATCAGGGTTGATCACACAAAAATAAGAAAAGTACTTATATAGAATTGCAAAGATAGACATTCTACTACCCCTCCTAGATAGGAGCCATTACAATGCTCACAATATAATCATCTCAAAGGACAATTTAGTCAAGATGATATCAAGTACAATTATAGGACCTAGGGATGTGCTCAGAACCCCCCTAAATGACGCAGTACATGGACAAGGAAGGAGTTTGGAACTGATAGGAAGAAAGAAACTCCCTATCTAGGTTCCCAATGTGGTTCTAGAAACACGATCACCACCATTGTAATTAAACCCTCAATAAGAAGTAGAAGTGAGATAACAAAGTCCAAAGCAAAAGCACATCCTGCTATAAATGTGGAACAGAATGCTGAAGTGGTGATATACTTCACATATGACCATTCTACAGTCACTGGACAACTAGAGATATGCAGAGACAAGTTAAGGGAATAGCTCGAGGCCCCATGAGAAGGCATGTCAATGGAAATACAATGATATAAATAGATACAAATGCCACACGCTCCATCTAACACAGACATGATCCAACCGATAGAGAACAAGCACCCGACACCATCACCACATCAGATGGAGAAAACAACATCACCGCAAACAAAACAAGCAACAATTGCAACCACAACCCCATTGCATGAATGGCGACAAACTATGAGATGCCAACTTGATGCCATGTGTGAAAAAATCCAACATTCATCTTCTCATTCATCGACTATTACATCTAGCTTGCAAGTACTAACCATGCTAGTATAAATACTAGATGAAAGAACAATGATCCTATCACAATTCATGAAGGACGTCCTCTCCCACTAGCAAGTGAACATGTAGGCTATGAACACAATGGTGGTGGAAAAGGTAGATCTTAGAAAGGAGATGGAAGATATGTGCAGGGATTGAGACAAAATATGTAGATAACTCAAAGAATTCCTACATGTAGTGGAAGAAGAACAACTACATGAAGAGGAAAGATAAGTAAGAAAAATATCAAAATGCATCATCAACCATTCACCATCAGAGGCATCTTCATTCATATAAAACCCCATATCCCAGAAAGAAGAAGAGGCAAAGAATGTTCCCTCAACATTAAAGGAGGAAATCCCCCACAAGGAAGATTAGATAAACAATGAGGGATTCACAGTCAACCATGATGATCCAACAAGGGATTTTTATTTGAACTCTTCGCCAACAAAAAACAACCGTCCACTAGAGATTTATCCCAGTGAATAGGACACGTCAGGACAAAGGGAGGAGAGTTACACCCACTTCTTGGACACAATAGAAACAAAAAAATGTCACAATATCTTGATGACATGGGCATAGGCATGGACATCTGTGATATCCATTTACAAATCAATGAGAAGAATGATGACACCCTGACAGAGAATACAACGTGCGATGGGAAGATGGTTGTGAATTGGAAAATCTAGGATTAGAAAAAAAATCCAGATGAACCAAAATTGTCTGAAGATCCTATAGCTAGTGCACTTGGAACACACTCATATGAAGCCCTAAAGTAAACTTATCAAAATCCACACAATTTGTACATGAAACAACTGGTGTAGAGGGAAATTCTGATGAAGATGAAATGGGTCTTAATTCATTTTTTGAACACCACACCTAAGGAAACTATACCTCTAATGTTGGATGAGATGCCACAAGGACCAATACCTCCCCCTTTCCCCTACAAGTTGGCATGGAGGGATATGTCATCAATGTCTTGGACCTCATGCAGAGATGTACACGTCCTAGTAAATGTTCTAAATGATAGCCTATCCTGAATGACATTATATATAACAACCAATGGAGGAATCTCACTAGGGAACACTTCTAAATAATATTCATGAAGAAGGCAAAGATCCACAAAAAATTATTCATAGTCCTTTATGCAACTGCTCTAGAGGATCTCTTTCATGCTTATAAGGAAGCTAGTCTTCAACGATACTCCTATTTTAGCAAAGACGTTGTACAAGGATAAGCTCAACTCACTTCCAATCAAGGATCTTTCAAATGTCATGTCTATACGGGAAACAAGATCCTTCACCCATCCCATTCAAATAGAAGCAACACATGATAGTCTATAACTGTTGTAGTGCAGAGCTACCCTACAACTCCATGTTTTTTAGTGATAAGGATGCGTGTGACATTTAGTAGGTGCCTATCAAACTCTATCACTCCATCCAGAAGGTTGGAAATCACCACACCAACAACTAGAAGATCTTCATCATCAATATGAAAGTCCCCCAAGAAGAAGCAAGATCTAGGGATTATACATTTATAATCTTACGTCCGATGGAAGCAGTGAACAAGTGTATTCCTTTTGAAGATCTCTTCCTTAAAGACCTGCCCAGGCTATGAGGCATTTTTGACATGGAAGTATTGTAAGATAGCTGCTTCTTCAATAGTCTGATGATGCCTCCAGACATAGTCCCTCGTTAGCTTCATATTGGAGTACCACTTCCTCAGAAGTTACTGTGGCATGAAAAATGAAAGAGCTATTTATTAGACCCATCAGAGACAGAATGAGCATCATCATGGAAGGAAGGCTTGCCAACTGCAAAACAATAGGATAACAAGAATCAACCACCACCAAAGAAACCATATGAAGAACATACACACAACTCTGAGAAGAATCAAAGGACAATCCACACCCCAACAAGTGGAACCAAGGCACCTAAGGTTGACATACCAGAAGACATTATACATGGGATAATAAATGTACCAGAGGAGGGAGATATAGAGGAATATGCATACCTTGATCCCAAAGAAGAAGAGCTTCTCAAAGTAAGGCCAAAAGGTCCAGTAGGGACAATAGAAGCTAGCTTCCCAGAGTTTGATGGATGGTCATCTAAAGACCTCTCTTTGGAGTCACTGGAAATTATAATGAACAGGTTGAAGGCAGATGCCAAATTCAGGGAAGTAGTCTTTGAGAGGGAAGATATGTGTCCTTATGGCTCCGCAATACTCTATGTACTAATGGATATATGACTATGAGCGTAATGAAAACTTACCAATCCCTACTCCAGGATGGGATGCGCAATACACACATGGCGTACTGTCTTCTACAGGAAGACTTCATCAACAATAAGAATTCTAGAGAAAAAGAGAGGCTGATACAATGTCTATAAAGATCCTTCCCTGAATTCATCTTCTTTCCCATCTTGCACAATAACAATTTGACACTCTTGGTGGTCAGTATCAAAGGAAAAACTGTAGTAATATACAAAAACTCTGATGCATCCTGTGCTTTGAATAAGTATACAAATATGAAAACATCAAATAGTGTAAAAGAAGAAAAAGCAATGAGTTGTGCAGAAGAGATCATAAATATGATACAAGAACATGGAAAGGGATATAAGTTTGCCCCTAATAAAGATTTCAAAAAGCCACAGTTCTGCCATAGAAGTCCCCAACAACCTCAAAAAGTCGACTAGCTATGGCTTCTCTTCTTATACTTCATGACAACTTTAGTTGTGTGGGACATTTAACTCGAAAGTCTACAGCATGAGCGCTACCATACAATCTGAGGACTCTATACTGATATGTTGTTGCACTCTCATTGGGCGATCAAAGGGAAGCCAAATGATGATTAAACCCCGACTATTTATATCCAACCTCCATCTTTGACACTTTGGGACAAAGTGTATGATAAGTTGGGGGGTATAAATGGGTATGGGAGGTACTATTCTCTCACCCTCTACTCATTTAAAAAAATTTTACCTATCAACCATTTTGAATGCCTAACCTTTTGATTTCTGTACATAAGCCCAATTTGGAAAATTTTTAGAAACATTATAAAACTTCTAAATGGAAAATAGAAGTTTTTGCTTCAACTTGTGCCACATGCAAGCTTTGGATCCAATTTTTTAAAATATTGTCATAACTTCCACCCTTAGAATTTCTTGTCTTTGGGCTAACCCTTAGTGTAATTATTTTAAGAATGATGAATATGGGCTATCTAATTCACCTAAAACTCAGTGTGATAATCTTTTTGCGCTATCCTTACTTCACAATATTGTAAAATGCAGAATGATGCTTGTTATTCCAAGATGAACCCTCGATGTGAAGAGGAGTTGGTCTGATATGCTCTTGATCGATCACCCTAAATCCCTAAGTATAGGTTGGCAAGCACATAACCCTTGCAAAAGGAAACATGTACCCCTTCTAGGGCTTAAATCCTACTTTGGGTTCAAAAGAGTGTTGGCGGCCCAAAACATCCTTGAAATCCTATCACCCCAAGCCTGAGAACAAGAATAAAAGTCATGTAACAAAATATTAGAGTTGTGCCAAGGAAGATGTAGAAAGACTCCACCCGGCTGGTGTATTTCTACACTCAAGAATGTAGATATGTTGTGCCCCATAGTGGACCTAGAAGCCTAACAATTACACAACTACCTTTCGACAGATGTCTCAAATAACTACTTGAAACTACAATAAGAGTAATAGTTTAGTAATGCTACCTTACAATAGTACTCATGATTGAGCATGCGCTAAAAAGATAGGAAAACACAAGTAGCTTTGGCCCAACCTAGTACAATAATAGGATCTCCATAAAATAAAAGTGCCTCTAACCAGAACATTTGTGCAAGTACTGCTAAGAAAGGGATTATCATTGTATCACGGCAGATATATACTCCCTTAGAAGATGGTTGTAATAGACAATATGACTAATGAAACTCATGATTAGAGAAGGAGACTCTAGGGATTACCAACACCTAGCCATAATACATACATTTTGTAGTAAGTCTGACATAAAAGCTTTTTTCTCACTCCAAAACCATTAATCTATTAAAGACCTTTAAAGTCATAAGCCTTAATTCTATTTATTTTCTTGAGGATAAGCTAAATCCTAAGTTCGGAGGGGGGGTTGATGACATCCAATTTTGTGAATTTTGAATGCTTATTTTACCCTCACATTGTCGACTTAAAAATTCTTTGTTCCAATAAATTCTCTTATTTTGACACTTCTAGAGTAACAACATGTACTTCCTTCCCTTTAATTTGTTGCATAGGAAATTAACAAGAATGGAACCTAAAAGGCCTAACGAGCAATGGACTCCCATTCTGAACGGTCAATGGACGTTCACCATCAATGTCAAAAGAGTTTTTAGCCTCAGTGACTACCAAAACTCTACATTAGCAGCGACCATTGAGTCTTATAAAGTTTAGCAATAGATGACATTGCACCTCTGGTGACTGCTCGCCTAAATAGTCTGTCAACTGATGGAACCCCATTCTCGATGGTCTATGGCCCACCACCATCAACTACCACTGAGACATAACAAGTTCATAAACCACTAGACTTGAACCATCGACAACCACCGAACCTACAATCTCAGCAACCATTGGATCTATAAGTCTGATGACCACTTGTTCCACACCACCAGTGCCCAATGGGGCTTCTACTTTGAAATATGTGCCTATAATTAGCGTACAACCTCAGTCATTGAGGGGAGTCATGATGTGTGAGAGATGACAAAGTGTCGTTGCATCACACAACCATCTTACCATCGGTTCAAGATTTATGAAGACGAGAGTCTGAACAAGATAGCGAGCCTCTGCCACCACCAAGCATCCCCTGACTTCTTCTTTGAAAGAAGGAGCAGCCATCTTCAACATTAACACTAGATTCATATTTGAGGAAGACATCCATCAGTCATGATTGTCCTTGGTTCCTGCTAGTGTATCCCCCCTTCTATAAAGTTGTTCCTCCTTCATGTCCTACATCCATTTTGTTACCTTTGTCCATGTCTCATTATACTTGTAAATCCATCATTCTATTCACCACCATGAGTGGTTAAACATATAGCTTGGGTTGGAAGTAGCCACTAAACCTCTCCTAAATGTAAATACTTATATTCATTGAATATATTCTCTTAGCAATGTTTATCTCCATACTCTTGGTCTTAATGCTTCATTTGCATGCTTATCTACCATCATCTAATGTTTGATTGTTAGTACCTCCAAAGAGTAGTACTAATCTTATCTAAGTGTTATGGAGTTGCATGAATGCATGAGAATGTTGGAATGCTTAAGATAATGATCATATGGTTTTATTGTGATTGTTTGTTTGACATCTCGAGAGAGAGGCAACCTTATGATCTGGATCTATCCTAAGCTTGAGAGAGGAGGGAATAGGCATTTATTATGATTTCTTATGAACTTGGTAAGGGTAATAATGGGTGTGAGTATTGCATGTTGGTGAGAGACCTCATTTGGTGAACCCAATCCAAGATCCCCATCCATATTTGATATTTTACTCTCTGATATTACTTGATCTCCTATTTTGCTTCTGGTCTTGTTTTACATGTTTTACTTTACTTTTTGGTTGAAGTATCATCATTCCCTAAGGGACACAAATCTTTATTTCACTCTTTGGTTGGTGGAACTAAGATAAAGCCCTACGTTCTTAACACATACCACCCTTGTCCTTGTGGATCAACCCAGATTTACTACATTGGACACCGTTTAATAGTTACGAGGCCTGAGTGTCAGGTTATAAATTTAAGAGTCTGACTAGTATAGATCTGCTCCTTTTTGGATGTGTGATTTAGGGGGGTCATATTTTCAACAAACTGTCAAAGCTTCTATGAATTAAGTATCTTCCACATCACTAATCATGAATGCTAGACTCACTCTGATGCATATTCAACTAGAAGACTCTTCCATTACCAAGCCTCTTGGTATTATTGATGATGTGCATGCCAAGGTTTGAAATTTATATATCCCTTGTGACTTTGTGATACTTGATATAAAAGATGACACTCACTACCCCTCATCTTTGGCCAGCCATTCCTCACCACAGCCAGGGCCCTCATTGACGTCGAAGCAAGAATTCTCACACTACGAGTGGGAATGAAGTTCAAAAATTTTTAAGCCTCTAGGGGTAGCATAAATTACACCCATGAGGAAGAAGTCTATTTCCTTGAATACATGGACCAGTTCAATAAGATGCAACAACATTTCCTTAATTCTGAACCACCACCTGTGATTGAAACCATAATTTCTCTTGTAGACAATCAAGGTTCTGCCCCAGTCAACCCTATCAAGATGGACATTTCCCCTCCCACTATTCCTGTTGTGGGCACAACCAACATCACCACTCAAGAAATTCCCCTCCTTGAACCCCCTCTCATATATGACCATACTCATTTCCTCTCCTCCCTCCCCCTTTGAGGCAACACTCTATGATAATCGCCAAATGCCTTATGAGCTACCACTACATATCACTACCCAAGAATTACATCCAAATGTCATGGATGGATACTCCAACTATCATCCCTTCACCCCAACCCCCATTGACAATAGTGGACAACATACAATCTGACAACAGTAATTCAGTCAAATCAATGTTGCTTATAATAATTATCCTTATGCAAATGAGATTCAATTTGACTACTCCCCACCACATGTCAAACCATGGGGACCTAGCCATCTTAATTTTAATTTTTGTCCTTGGTGTACCGATGCACGCCAAGCCATCCAGGATACATTTCAAGACACATAGAAAAAGATGATGGAGTGGTTACTAGGAAATCAATCAAGTCACTACCACGACCATGCCTCCTCCTTCGCTCCTCCACCACCTTACTATCTATCACTACCGTGATCTTCATCCCTCTATCTTGAGTTTGGGTTTTTCTCGGGACGAGCAAAAGTCTAATTCTGGGGTGGAGGTGGGTGGTACAATTCTATCCCACTCTCCTATCTTTTCCTTATTTGCTTTATTTTCCCTTTTTATTGTCTGCATGTACTTGCCTTAGTTTATGGCCTTTATATAGTCTGGCATCCCTTTCTATTTTATTTAGTTAATACCATTATCTAGTCGGCCATGAGTAGACATCTATCATTGTACCCCAAATTGAATTTAGTAAAAGTTTTTGCAAAATCAATTACAAATTGCCATGTTTGAAACCATTGTATCACTTAGGACACCTGAATAACATCACTCCTTGGAATAGTTGGCAAGTCATAAGGAATTGATCAGAACCAAGCATAATTTTCCCTACTTTTATGTAATGGATTATCTAGTTATAAAACTTGTATGATGTGATTTGAAGGAATACTCTAACTAGAGCAATGACACTCTCTGGAAAAAAAATATTTAAAAAATATTGGAAGTTATATGAAAAAGCTCTTCCTCCCACCTATATTTCTTCTAGAAAAGAGAAGCAAAAAATCATGACCGGGCAAAAATCAAGTCCGAGGTGGCATGTATTTCAAATAAAAATCCATACCCCACAAAGGGGAATACCATCAAAAGATGCCAAAAGTGCACATGAAAAAAAAAATTGTGACCAATTTAGCCACAACTCCACAAATTTATATCTTGAGTCGAATAGAGGGGGGATCAATATCTTTTTCATCACTTCCTTCTTATTTTCACACCCTAAATTTCATCATGTTCTTGTGTAACAACTCACATCAAGAAAAATACAATAATAAATTGAGAGTGTCAAATTGAAAGTAATATGCAACCAATTTTTCTACAAAATCTCATTTTAGAAGCAAAATGTGATAATTGTTTTGATAGAGAATATAGAAGTTTATGCTATGTGGTTCTAAGAAATTGGGTACTTGGCCAAAAGTTGGAGGTAAGGATTATAATGATTTCACAAGGGTGAGGAATGACATATTGGGAGTATAAATTGGACTCTATTTGTAATTCAATTTTCTTGGGACGAACAAAGATTCAAGTCTAAGGTATTTTGATGAATGCATATTCATTATTTATTTATGCATCATTTAAGATAACTAGTTAATTTTTTTAGTAATTTTAGTTTAATTTGGAAATCAATTACACTTTCATCCTCTCGATATTCCTTTTCCAAATTTTTATGCAATTTCACTCAACGTTTAGAAATTATTGAAGCATTTAAATCAAGATAAGAAAAGATGAAGATATGAGACCTTTTGGATTTATCGCATATTTTGATATAATTTCCACCAAAATGGGCATTACTCTCACATCCCAAGGCAGAAATTAATCACAAGTACTCATTGGAAATGAAATTCAAATACCTATAGGAAAATGTACTTTTAGGTGCACTTTAAAGCTTGATACCAGTCAAAGTTTGCATGAAACTTCAGGAATGGAAATCTGCAGAGAGGGTCAAAAGAAGGCAATCAAAGATTTTATTTATTGCCTATTGAAAAGAAAATTATTTTCTTGACTAAGACATACATCATCCGCCTCTTCCACTACCTTCTCCTCCCCTTCCAGGGTTCTTGCCCCTCCTTCTCTTATAAAAGGAGGGGAGAATCCACTAAGAAAAGGGTACCAATTTTTGTACGTAACCAGTAGTGAAACTCTATTAATTTTCTTTCTAGTGTAATTTTACTTCCAAAGCAATAAAGTTGACTCGTTTCTTCTACATCTGGATCTCTATTTTCTCATTCTTCTTCTTGTGTTTTCATCTTGGAGCAGGTTACAAAGCAATCACATAGTTTCATTGTCACTGCCTTGGACTCTATGAAGATTTTAGAATTGTGATCTATGGCTTCTTTCCTTTCTCTCCTTGTTTCTCCCATCCTCTCCATGAGTAGTGAGTAGTTTTATTATCGAGGCGAGGGGAGTATCCCCTTAGCCATGTGTTAATTGGATCAAATTTTTACATGACTACTTTATATGGATAGTTTTCAGTTTAGAAATTGCTGATTTAAATGAAGTAATTAATCATTTTAATCGCTTGTTATCCCGGTAGATGCGACTGTGGAACCCAAAATTTAAAATGCCTAAACCGACTTAAGGAGGATTTGGATGTGACTATGGAAAAATCCTCATTAGGATGAAGAACAAGGATACATGAACATCCGAACAAATGGGTTCACGTGGAGTTCCTCTCTTGTGTTTTGAATAAATCACATATCTACTTCTATCTTGTTTGTCATGTATCGCTTGATCTTGTTTACACAAGGGCTAAGGTGGTTAAACCCCTAACTCTCGATGTCTTATTTCTTGATTTCAAATAAATTCTTCTAACACTTTTTTCAATTCACCTGTTTTAATTTCAACAATTTTATTCTTGTCATTAGATAATGTTTTATTTGTGCTAACCATCTTTTCCCTTTACTTCTTCTATTTTACTTGAATCTTTTCATTTCCTTGCTTTAGTGTAGCTCTTTACTTTCTTTGTATTTTAATTTTTCATTCTATCTTAAACAACTATCCCCAAACTGGAATTTATTTTCTATTTCTTATTCAAAAATTCCAAAAAAAAATAATTTTAAGAATGAATTGGGATTAAAATAAAAACAATGTTAAAAATGTTATCTTGTGGGATCGACCCTTCTATACTAGCCTTGATTGGAAAGTAAAAAAGGTTTAATCTCTAGGATAATCATTGTAGGGAATTGGGGCTCAAACCACACGTATCACATACCAGTAGAAATGGAACACAAAACTAGTTGGGCTATTTGAATGGTCAACTTTGATTTAATGGTGGCTGGTCAACAACTCTCTCTCCAACTTCAAGAGTTAGACGAACTCAATAGGACATCCTATGAGAGTGCCAAGATCTACAACAACTGCACTAAGATGTGGCATGATGGTCACTTGAGAAGGAAAGACATTCAAGCGGGTGACCAAGTCCTTGTCTATAACCCTCGATTGCAAATTTTTCTTTGTAGATTACAATTCAAACGATATGAACTATAGATTGTGAAGAATGCTTATTATAATGAAGCATTCCTACTCTTCTATGAATTTGAAGGTGAACATAGTGAATGGACATTGAACAAATCATTATCTCACTATAGATGATTTCCTCCCACATGGTATGAAACACCCCCTAACTGACACCCTGCTTCTTTCTAAACCTCCACTGGACACGACTTGACCATAGGTGTCGTGCCTCTAATGTTACATAGGGTGCTTGTAGGGAGGCAACCCAACCACTTCTTTTCTCCCCATTCTTCATTTCCTTTCTGATTTCTTGTCCATTCTTGTTTGATTTTTCTATTTTAGATTTTCTCACTTGACTCTATTTTTGTGTTTATGTAGAGTTAGTGTTTAAAAAAATAGATTGATCGGTTGGAGTCCCAACCTGGCGACACCATTGGGCAAAAATGTTGGAATTGGAAACAGTTTGAATACCCCCCGACGTCTGAGTCGATCAATTAGAAAACCCCAATCCATCCACTGGGGTACCTTACACGTGTTATATAAACCCACTTTAGGGGGGTGACTCATATCTCAAACGCTTAACCAAAGCCATCCTTCCATCACACCTACAACAACTCCACATGCTATCATCACAAAAATTCCGCATCGACATCATCGACACCTGTTGTCTTCACACATTCACTTACATAATAGTTCCTCACCACCGATTTAGAATACCTAAACCTCACCCAACTTCTGTACCACCATCATTGACGCCCCTTGACCCGAGTCGACCGACCGACAACACACTTGAGTTGATGCCACCTTCCTCTTTTCCCAAGTTCAACTTCTCTACCACCATTACAATAGCTCTCCCCACCTAAAGTCGGTCGATTGAGAATTTCCTCCCCATCTCTAGTTTCTAGGTGAATCAATCGACCTATGCTCCCGGTCAATTGATCGGAGTGCTTGTGACTTCAATTTTCTCATTATGAGTCAATTAACTCGTGTCCCCAGTTGATCAACTGGGACCTTCCAGCAACTGAGCATGTCATAAGATAAGCCCCAACGTGGCCTTATCAACCACATTCGCAAGGGCAAAGATGTTTCCCAAAACCCCCCTTCCTATAACCACCCTCACCACCATGGGAGGAATGTTGGGATCCATTTTTAAGAATCCATAGGTCCCCCAAATTAGTTGAAGAGATGATGGCTGACCTCAAAGATCTCGAAAACAAAATTGACCACACCAAGGTTGGCCTCGCCTCTAGCCTAGATCCAGACTCAACCATTCATCATAGACCTTGCATTTCCCCCATCTGAGGCAACTACGTTCAGTTTTCCAATGACTGGCATTTCAACAATTTTACCATATTATATGTTATTAGAGCCACTCTTCCCCATTGGGCATGCAATGACACTCTTACATCCCTTGGGATCTGTAATTCTATTGACACTATTTTGCAATGGAACCACATTCTAAATTTCACCTACCCGATCCCTTCTCTATCTACCTCAAACTCACACTAGAGTTCATGGCCACATTCTATAGACTTCACAACTCCCACAGAAACCCCTCATGCTTGATCACAATCTTTAGAGAAAATGCATAAATCAGTTCTAGGTAGGTCAGCTCCATCATACTTGATAGAGAAGATCCTTCTTGGCTCTAAAAGTGCATGGAACACTCCCACACCGCCTATCACCACCAATGTGATCCCGACAACGTCAAGGAAGACCTCACCAACCTACCCCCTTCTCTGCCATCATGGCCCAAGCCCTTAGGTTTGGTAAATTTGGTGATTCACTACCTCCACTGGATCCTTTCATGCACTATCTTTAGCAGGTCAGACAGTTAGGGTACTATCACTTTGAGAGATCTTTATTCCCTATGGTGTCTACTTCATAGAGATCCCTTCAAGTAGAGAAGAGCAATCCTCGACCAGATCAACATCTTGGAAAGTCACAACACTAGATCCACCTTTAGTATGGTCCATTTTGTCACCATCATTGCCATCTATTTGGGTTACACCCCTATTCCCTTCAAGGCACTTTTGCGTAAGGGGACACAACACCTGATTGACCTTATCTACCTACAATGGAGCCATATCATGTACTCTTACATCCAACAAGGTACTTATTCCCTAATTTCTAAGGATACCATCATTCAACTTGAGATACCCCTCCACACCATGTTTGCAACAATGACACTCTATTAGGAGTTGTAGAACCTCCCGGCCTAGATCAATAGGTTCATTTGTAAGGACCCTATTCCAGAGGGTGCAATCTTTGAGCAAACAACCAATCTTCAGAGTGTCTCCCTAAAGGCCAACAACGATGAGACCGACCCTCCTACTCCTCAGCTGCCACGCCACACTAGGAGGCATACTACTACATCTAAAGGTCTTTAGGGACCTTACAAATTTTACGAGATCCAACAACAACTAGACCACATAGAGATATCCCAACAACACATGGAGCATGAACATCAATGCCAGGGCCACCAACTGAACCACCTTGACCTCATGCAATGCTCCCATGAGCATTGGCATGTCGAGAGTGCTCACATTGCTCCCACTTGTTCTTTCTATGAGTAGTATGGGGCTAATCAGGCTTTCCCTGACCCAACTCCCAATATTGGCATCCAAACTATTATGAAAGAGAATCTTCAACTTATCATTCCCACCTCAATGATCTTCTTCCCTCAATCTCAGACTTCATACTTTTTAGAGAAGATCATAATTTCAATTTTGGGATGGAGGTGGGTGGTATGTTCCATTTCCACCCTCTCTATCTTTCCTTTTCTCAACATATCCATCATTTATGTTTGCTTGCATGTAGTTTAGTTTGCTTTTATTTGTTTTCCTTTGTATGTGATATGGTCCTTATCTAGTCTTCTAGTTATTTGATATGCTTGTAGTCAATTTTGAAGTGAATATATTGCAACTTTATCATAACACCATCTTTGTTAAAAATCACCTATCATCTAAGATCTCAATTAGCACTATTACATGGGAAATTTTGCAAGCCTGAATGGATAGATAGAAACAAAACATTATGTATCTTTATTAGAATTGTGGAATTAGTTTGTAAATCTATGACTTTTTGCTTGTCTTAGAAAGATCTAAACTAATATTATAATAATCCCAAGGCACTAAAGTTCAAAAAGTGAAATAGCACAAGATCAATCTCTTCTTAACTTCTTCCATAACCTTCTTATCTCTCCATCCACCAAAATAAAAAGAAATCAAAAGCCAAGAAAATGTTCCAAAGTCCAAGTTAGGAGTGGCACGCCCCCTCTGTTACTTCTTCCGTACCCCTCATAAATTTTATAGGGGCTTACCACTAAGAAAAGATTCCAAATCACACATTAAAACATACAATCAATGTAATTACAAATAAAGAAATAAAAAGGTTTCAAGTCAAATAGTGGAGAGACCGCCTCCTTCCATACCTCCTTTTACTCCACTTTTATGCCCAGGAGAATTTACATAACCCCAACTCATCAAATCCTTGAAATCTTGTCTTGTGCAACCTTTCGTAAGAATATGATAGAATACTAATAACTAAAGGGATATACCATCTAATTCCCTTGCAAGTCTAAAAAAGGAAACAAATTGTGAAGAAAAGTTGAATGAAAAGTGTTATAAAATTGTGTTTTCATGGGTCCGGGGACTCATGGTACTTGGCCTTCAAAAGTTGGTGAGAACAATGTAGTAATGTGTGAGTGCGGTGAATAAGGTGTTAGTATAAATTGGTGGGTGTCTATGATTATGTGTTGCTCGAGGACTAGAAATAAATAAGTTTGGGGTATTTTGATGAATTCAAATTCATCTACTTTTATTTCATTGTTTAGGTTAGTTATTTAGGCTTTTCTATCTATTTTTCTTCATTTTTAGGAATTTATTGTGATTTCCTTGCTTTTAATCATTTTATTAAATTTCTCATTATTTTGACTTTATTCTGTATGTTTTCATACACTTTGTCACTTATTCAACTCTAATTCAAGATTAACTCACTCCCTTAAGAAATATAAAGAATAAAAGGCTCATTTCTTCCATCTGAAGCCCAAAAAGGCCCAAGAATTAGACGCTTCCATGCCCATCTCAGTCTTCCAGTCGCCTGACTGACAAATATAGTCGGATGACTCAACTACCACAATTCTCGCTTCAATTCCTCTCGATTGACCCACACTACTTAGTTGATCAAGTCACTAATATTGAGTAGAAAAATATATATTGGGAAAGATTATTACTCCAAGTGTAATGACAGGTTCATGGCATGCAATTAAAGTCATTGGATCGCTGCACTTTTTCAAGTCAATCGACCCGCATCTAAGACCCATTCAAAAATTTTGAATCAAGAAAGTCATCAATGCAGTCAAACTTTGACCGAGGTGAATTTGGGATAAAGCAAAACATTGAAGCCAATCAACCAACTCGACTCCCCCAGTCGATCAACCTGGTCCACAGATTAGGCAGGCGATATAGCCACATCTCTGGGATTTCCCCCCTCCTTCCCCCTATAAAAAGAGGGGGACTCCAATCAAAATAGGATACAACTTTCCATACTCTATCCTTGTTCTACTTCAATCATGTTTGAGTAGTCTCCCCATTGTTAGGACATGGGGAGTAGCCCCATGATCTCTGTATCTTATCTTAACAAATTGTAATCTCCTTTAAGATAATAAAAGATGTGTTCTTATTTATTTAATAACATGGAATGTGATCTGATCAGTCATGATCCATGATAGTTATGATCCATGATGATATAACCTTAGATTTGTGGGCAAGAACATCAGATATAAGTCATGTGTTTCTTGAAGAGACCACAACCAGAATACATCAGATGATTGAACCAGGACCTACATAAACATGATTACCACGGTTTTGTGGATAATTTGATCCATGGGATCTGATTCTGAAGAGAAAAAAATCTACATGATCCTAATCTAAAAATATATAAATAGGAATGAGAAGTTTCTAAAATAACTATGGGGTTTGTTATGGTGAAACCTAAAATTTTGGAAATTCCATAAAATATAAATTAATCTTAATCAATTATTCCTTCTTCTCTTTATTCTCTTCATTCTTAATCTTTTTGATAGCTTAATTTCAATTCTTGCAATTTAATTTTGTTCCTTTCAAATACTTCATTTCAATTTATCACATTTTAATTCAGTAGTTTTACTTTCTTGATTTATATTAATCCCTCTCCAATACTTTGTTTAAATATTGTTCATCGCTTTTGATTCAATTTCACTACTGACCCACCGTCTCTTGGGACCGATACCTTCTATACTATTAATACACTTGTCCACAAGTGAATTGAGTAGACATTAAAGGTTAAACTCTAGAGACATTTTCTTTGGTTAATTTTGAGTGCTAGCAATATCACATCAGGTAGTCCAATCATGCATGTTAAGATCATTGTGTCTGTGGCCTAAAATATGGGATGTTAAAAATCCAAAATAGGGAGGAAATGGGCCAATGAAAGCAATGTCCTACACATCAAACACCTCCACCACTAGAATATGAGATAGATGGATCATGTCCTTCTTTTATATTGTACCCACTATTGCTACTTTAAATAAGATTTGCAATAGTCATCTTAATCTTTTGAATAAGGTTAGACAAAAGGAGCCACACCGTAGAACTTTTGCAACTATCCTATTTCCTCCAAACTGGCCTCCACATATGATGGAATTGAACACGAGGATTATATCTTGTTTGTAATTCTCCAGAATGCATCTCCTTATCATCGAATCGGAGCAATACTTGAAAATATTTGGGTCATCCCAAAAGTATTTCTTCACTAGAGAAAGCAATCTGCTTCTTTCTTCTTTAGTCCATGTGTTTGGAGGGAGCATTGAAAATCCTAAACGCCATCCTTCTATATGAAAACATCCCTACTGGACAAGTGAATATAGTCTTCTCTTGATCATCCAGATGCAATGGCACATGGAAAAATCTAGAATAGCCACCAAGAAAGCAATAGAAGCTTTGCCCTACCAATAGAATTAGGTCAATAAATGGTAGAGGGAAGTGATCTTTCGTTATTTTGGCATTAATATTCCTATAATCCAAATACATGCTCTACCTATATTTTTCACTCACCAACATCATTTCTCCATCGTCATTAGGTGCAATAGTGATCCCACCCTTGTTTGGAACAACTTGGATGGGAATCACCAATGGGATGTTAGAAATAGGATAGATGATCCCAAAACCTAGGAGCTTTACAACTCCTTGAGTGAGAACCTCTTTCAGCTTAGGATTTAGTCTTCTTTGCAATTCACAACATGGCCTTGCATCATCCTCAAGATAGATTGTGTGCATACAAATGGAGAGGTCAACACCTCTCGAATTAGGAATAGGCCACCCAATGGCTTGAATGCTCTTCTTTAGTAAGGAAATAAGGTCATCATCTTCTTGATCCGGAGAAATAATAGAAGAAATTATCACCATTGAGGGTGTCATTGGGACCAAGAAATGCATACTATAAGGCTTCAAGAAGTGACTTAAGGTCAAGGTCATGTCGTTCTTCAATAGAACTCTTCAATTACTTGGTAGAAATGGAAGGTAAATCTTCACTTGCAACTAATAGCACAAAACTGTTCTTTTCTTCAGTGTCATCTTTAGAATCTCAATAATGGAAAATGACCTCTACCCTTGGTGGTAGTCTCAATATACATAGGCAGGCATTATTCCACAATATCCTCTAAGAAATCAACAAGATAATAGACTTCTTCGACAGAACCTATTACCTCAACTTTGGAGGATGTATGAAGATGTTCTATCAGATCTTCCTATGCATGAAGGTCACATACATGGTGTCGATCCTCACATGCATAACTACATCATTTGTGTCTAGGAAGGGTCATCACAACACGATATGTACACTCCTTGTGTATTTCTCCATATCAAGTATAATGAAATCAGTTGTAAAGAAGGAAGATGTTTCATCATCAAGTCTATCTAACACATCATGATTTGCTATTGAGGATTCTTTAAAAATGCTCATCCAATTACAAGGTGCAATTAGCTGGGTCCATGTGTCCCTAATTCAGCTCTGCATACACAAAATAAGGAAATTGGTTTACATTAGAAACTAAGTCAAGTAGATCTGTGTCTATGCAGTATGTTCCTATGTAACAAGGAATAATAGGGACACAAAGATATTTCCTTTTCTTAGTAGCAATGTGTTATATAATGGAGCTCACTTTCTCAGTGTGCTTGACTTGGTTTGGCATTCTTGCAGTTTACTTCCTCTCAAAAGTGCACATGTCCTTGAGGATCGTAGCATAAGAGGGGATTTGATTGATAGAATCCAACAAAGGAATATTTATCTGTAGTTGCTTAAAGGTTTCTACAATGTCTTCATTGTGATTTTTCTTTATTTTGGAGTGGACTATTCTTCAAGTGTGTTGGGTAATGAATGTAATATTTCACCTACCTTGTCAACATTAATAGAATCATCAAGTGGTATTATAGGAATCATAATATCATCATTCGCAATAATGGTATCATCTTGATCACCTATGACAATATCACTTCTATGCATCACTATCATCCCTTACTTCACACATAAAATCATCAATTGATTTGTTCCTTGACTTTTCACGAGTGTTTCCACTCCTCAACACTATCACAAACTTCACTTGCTCATGAGAAAAAGAAGGATCCTATGGTGGCTATTTTGGCCCTTGAGGTAGTTTCCTTTGGTGTGGAGGGTTAGGATTTTAGAGTATGTATTGTGGTTGTGGTGGTTGTTCTGGAGGTGGTTGATATTGTATTGGTGGTGGAGATTGATGTCGTGGACATGGAGAGTATTGTAAGTTGTATGGAGGTTGTGGTGGTGGAGAAGAATAGGGTTTATGAGGACTTGGTACTATTACAAAGTTGGCACTTGCCCTTATGGTGGAATATAGGTGCATTGAGGATAGCGCATCAGTGCATTAACATAGTTTGGATTGACCATGGTTTGGGAAGGAAGTCTCCCTTTTTCACAGTGTGTAGGTGATAAAAAAGTGTCATCCAACCTTTGGTCAAGCCGACTAATGTTTTGTCCATGGGAGGACACATCTTTTTTGACTTCATCCAAGCTTCTCAATATTCCAAGAATTTCTTCTTCAAATTAGAGTTGTACCTATAAAGAGCTCACTTTCCAGCATCCCCCAATTAAGGAAAAAACCCAAAAATTTGAGAGCCATTTCCTTACATTTCCGAACATCCAAATTTAACCAAATAATAAATAATAGAAAATAATTTCCATTAAATAAAATATTGTTGACAAAATGCTCCTTGAAAGGGTTACATTCATTTCTTACAAAAGAATTGTACATATGAGAACTATGTGATAAGAAGTATCTATATAATCCTCCTTACAAGTTAACTTTATTTTCTTTAGGTAATTTCATCAATCTATCATATCTTGATATATTCATATTTAGCATGTACCTAAAATTTTCGTGAACCAAAAGTATGAATTTGTGTATTGCTATACATTATATGTAGGGCACATGAAAAAGTGTGCAAGTAAACTAACAACATATGTTCAATCATACACCTGCATATAGGAACTATCCTTTTCTTCAACTGATATTCCTTTATGTGTTACTCATAATGTGGCATTATGATTGAATAGAACACAAATAAACATCCAACAACTAAATTGTCCAATCCTTGATAAATTCTTGGAAAACACTGACAAACTACATTGTGGGTAGTCATAAGCATAACAATGTACCTTTTCTAGCACCATGCAGATTACTGAACCATACTTTAATCATATCTTCCAATCAAGCAATCAATACACGTAATAATCATTTAATGTACATGTATGTAAATCCTAAAGTGTCACTGATCACTTTAATTAGATCAAACCCTCTTGGGTCCTAGTCTAGGGTTTAGGTTTCCTTGTTATCAAGTTATCATTAAAGTCATACTTCAAAACCCTAATTACTATCTACAACATATTCTTTCATGATGATGACTTAGATTCTTTTAGTTTCATTAACAACACAGTAAGTTGGGAACCTTAATCCCTATTATACACATGCATGATTATTCACATTAGAGACCCTAATTCTACATCATTATGATCATAGAGATGTTAAATAATCATTAAGTTTCACAATAACAGATAATAGCATAAAGAAAGGCTTTTTAAGTTTCCAACATTATAATACACAAATCTAGGGTTTTGTGTACTAATCACTTACGAAACATGTATTCATGGAACTTTTTTATTGGGTTTATAATTAGGTCTTAGTCATATTTTATTCAGGTTCCTCTCATTTTTCAGATTATATTTATATATATATATATATATATATATATATATATATATATATATATATCCATATATATATATATATATATATATGTGTGTGTGTGTGTGTACATTTTATATATTTCAATCAACTGACTATTACTATTATTATTCCAAGTTAACATAAAATGGATCAATAGCAAGGTGCCACATCAGCACAATTACCAAAACTAACATTCATCTTGAAATAGGGAAAGGACCAACGTGCCATTGTGGTTTGAACATGTGTAGGGGGCATATGAGTCTTTTGACTCTATTCCTTCTCCTTCGTTGCAAAGGGCGACTCCTTCCAAATTAATGTGATTCATCCTATGTTTAACTTCTCATCTATTGCTATCAGATGGTCGTGGTGAGATCTCTAGACCCTTGTCGGGTCCCTGTGATCTTAAGGTGTTCTTGTCTTAGCTGGAGGCCACAAGGGCTATCCGGATGGAAGCCTGTTGGAGTCTGTGATGAAAACGATTGGAGATGTGACAATGAATAGCAATCAATCCCTTGTCTCACAGTGAGAGTTGGAGGGTTATCCAGTTATCATAATGAAGATGGAAGGATACTTAGAACTCCTAGGAACCCTCCACACTGACCATGGATCATCAGGGCTGTGGGTCAGAGTCAAGGATCGGTGGGAGACCTACACCCGACGGTTACCACACTCAAACATCATGGTATGTCATTCTCTATTGCGTAAAGGGATCAGGAGAGCTCTGATGTCAAGGACCTTCTGCAATCATCCCCTATAGATTATAGAGACCATGAGTTCTGATCTTCTTGGAGTCAAGGACTCACACAGTCCTTATATATAACTTGGATGAACCCTAATGGTTTCCAAGGGATAGCAAGAGAGAAGGAGAGGGAGAGAAATGAGATATAGGTATTAGGTTGTTGCTTTCTTCTTAAGGGATCATGTAAATATAGAAAATGATTTAATCATTTTAATGACAATGGTACAATATTCACAATATATGGTAATCGCACATTATAACATTGCTCCCAAAGGATATCTACCTCTTTCCTATTATGATTATAACAAAGAATCACGAAGTATGCATGGAAAATATCTTTTTTGATGAACATGCATGGACAATATTCACTATCTTTCCAAAAGTATTTCAAAGATATCTTCTTATCCAAAAACTGGTCTTCAATTAAAAATAGGAGAAAGGAAAGGCATCTTGTTTAGGAAAAAGTATTTCCTTATATGAACCTCTTGCCTTTTATTCCTATGAATCCAATGGTTACGAAAAACACAACTGTGTTTAGACTTGGATTTGGAAACAAATCCATTAATATTTATTTGTACACAAAAACTCTAATTTCTTTGTCTTGTTCTCCAAGGACATATTTGCAACACAAATAATCTTGTATGTAACATTATCATTCTATCAATAATATCATTGGAAATTTATTTATGAATTCATGGCTTATATTCATTAATTCAATTTTACTGAAATTGAGGATATAGCATTCACCCCTTCATAAAAGGAATTTTGTCCCCAAAATTCACAGCTAGTAAGGTAAAGGTGAAAGATAACTCATCTTAATTTCACAAATAAAGGTTAGCAACCCTACTTGGACATCTTAACATCTGTTATAGATATGTAAATTTCTTACATCATTATCATGACTAGTAGCGGAATTCAATTAAAGGTATTCCACATCCATAGTATTTACATGATATCATCTCTTGGTGATTAAATTTTCATTTGTGATTTCAACATCACTTGGTTATTACTCCTTATACCTAAGTTTCCAACCTATTGTTCATTTATTTTCACATAATGGTGAGGTAACACTTAAATGCTTCATTATTTCATTAAGTTCAACTTTAGGTATTCTTTATTATATGTCAATTTTAAGCGTAACATGTTTTTACACAATCTGTATCCCTCATAATAAGATGAAATAAGTGTTCTAAAGCAGCTGTGAAAAAGTGGATTTTTTCCTATTTGTGCATAATTACTCTTGTTACTTGAAGTCCTCACTCTTTATGTCTCCTATGACTTCATAACTCTATAATGTCCACCAAAGTCAAAGAGTCTACATTTTGAATCAATATGATACACATATATGCATGAAATCCTAGTGTTGTTAAACCCTTGAATCCTTTGATTAAAGACTTGATCATACACGCTCATTTTGATTTATAATTTTGCACAATTGTTCCAGACCCTATCTTGAATCTATGGTCCACATTTGATATCATTTGGACATTCCTGTGATTTTATATTAATTTTCTAAGATATGCCCTTGTTCTAGCCTTAAATATCCGTTTTCTTGCTTAATGGTCCTGGCCCATTTAGCCGCTTGGCGCTTCCCCGATCTGACCCGACTCCAATGCCTTCGAACCGGGATCAAATCCCCTTGAACCAGCCACTAATTGGATGCGAACTGGGCTTTGAGCCATGACTCAAGCTCGCCCCATCGCATGACCCATCAGATGTTGGATCTTGATCCAACAGTGTTGGGGTCATCTCCTAGCACCCACCTAGAATGGAAGGTCCGCCCATGGACCCGGCGATATGCCCCCATACTCAACCACCCAGTTTCCCCTCGCTCCACCCTGATTCCTTAACCTTTCTCTTCCTTTCACCTTCTTGAACCTTCCCTGACTCCTAAATATTCAAAAACGTGTTGTGGGGGCCAAGGAAACCCGCTGCCAACTCTCCAAGATGAGCCCCCTTCACAAACCCTAAACCTAGCCTCAAAGCACTACATAAACCCATCCATTGACTTTGGCTTGCTCCGATGAACCTCAAAGGCATCTCCTCACCCTCCCTCTCGACCTCCTCCATGTTCCCCCTTTTTCTCCGGCCACGCCTCTGCCATGGCACCGCCGTGCTTGCGCGTGGGGCTTCTGCTCTGTGGATGACGATCCATGACTGTCAGATCAGGGTCAAAGGCTGGCCAAGACCGAAGATTGACAACCAGATATCTCACTGCTCGCTTCCCCTGACTCTTTCCTTCATGAGAATGTGCCCAGGGAATGGTGACTCTTGGACGTCGATCTTCCGCGCGGGTCAAGCATTGACCGAAGATTAACGACCCTCGTTTTTCTTCATTTCTGGTAAATAGCCCCTCTACTGAATATTCAGATTATTTTCTTGTTCTTGTAAAAACGATAATTCTCAAATCCTAGGGCCAAAGTATACAAAATTATATATCAAATTGATCCTTTCAAACAAATATACACAATGGACTAGATTTTAGGGCGTAATTCCATCGTTTGTTCCATGTTTTTCCAAAACATGCATAATTTAATCATATAGAATATATTTGATGTATGATCATGATGCAAAATGTGGATCTGGGCTACTCAATCTATCCATGATCCTTGAATCAGTAACACTAATGTCTTTATAGCCCTAATGAAGGTCCTACTATCCCTATTGATCATAAATGACTCATTTTTGTACATACATGCCTAGTGTGGACTTTAATGATGAACTTTGCCCTAGATTGATAATCTTGCTACTAATGGACACCCACCTAATCTTATTATGTGTTTCTAATGAATTAGTGTTGCTGATCTAAATCATCTTTAGGTCTGGACATCTTTCCTTGATGATACCTGATCTTGATTTGCTCTAATTTGAGTCTTTTGGCCTAGTTATGTATTTAGGAGACCTAAACCTTGAAAAGATCTTAAATAATGAATGGAACGTCGTAATGATGTGAAACTTGAACCACACTCTTATGATGACCTCTAGATCAGTATAAAATCATCTAATGTAAGAATAACAACTTGTAACCTAACTTGGCCAAAACCCTAAAATGAGGATAATTACGGTTAATGATGATACTCTAATGCATACATATAATCTTGTTATTGATCAAGTTGGCTTATTATCTAGATGGTGATGGATGAGTTAAGTTAAGAATCTCTAAATCATGTATGGGCCTTAACTAGTTATATGAATATCACTTTCTTGCATGAAAAGATAGGTATTGTATGCTTGTTTGTTACTTGCTCAAATATTTCCATGTAGCATTGCTATGTCTTACTCGATGTTTGCCTCATCGGTTTTATAACTTGAACACATATATATAGAACTCCATTATAAAATTGTTGAAAAAGGGTTATCTCTTGACGATGGCCTTGACGACCCTCTCAAATAAAAGGTTCAGCAAATCTAGATCACCCTTATGGACCCTTTTGATGAGAAGATGGTCAAAGGCCTTATGCATACTTGATATTGTTGGTATAATGGAGTTAAATGACATAAAATATGGTTTCACATTTTGTTAAATAGTTAATGCGTTTATTCTTGTTCGTTTAGTCTTGAAATCTTTTAAAATTATGCAAAGCTTATAAATATATATGTATCTTTCTTCCCCGTACTCAACACCTCGTGTGTTGACCCATTTCTCATATTTTGTTTTTAGGTTCAAAGATGATGAGAAGGTTGATGGGATGGGTGAGCTATGCTAGGTGTACTTATTAGATCCCTAGTGTACATGAGCAAGACTTGTACAATGTGACACTTCATTATGTAAATGAAATTGTAATTAAAAGGTGTTGCTAAATGATATAATGTTGAATATTGAGAATATGTTGGTGCATACTTCTTGTTATTTGTTCATGTATGCTAAGAATTTCACGCTTCCGCATTTTGTCTTTGGTATTCGTTTGGTACATGGGATTGGGATTCCAGTTCCGTGATTGCAGCCCAAAAATGAATTTCATCCCATTCCAACAATAGAGATGGTGTATCCATACATCATCTTGAAATTCCTTACTTTAGGTTGAATCATTATCAACAAGACTCAAAACCATTCATACCTTAATTCCCAAAATTCTTATATTTCATGTATTCAAGTGCCTTTCTTACCCTTGAGTTTGTGACACAACTCCTTTAAGATTTTCTTATTACATGACGCCTTGTATTCTTTTATAATTACACCTTGTGTCTCATTAGCCTTAGTCATCTCCTCAAGGTCTATAGGGGTATAGGTACTTTTGGGCTAAAATCATCCTTCTGCATATAGGGGGTGCCTCTCACGTTTACCCCTTGGGCCTCATGAACTCATAAAGGGATCTAATCTCTTAACAGATGGGCCTAGGAAAAACATAGCTATTACCTCCATACCATATGGTCTTGTGAATTCAGGGAACAATAACTCCTAATCCCATCAGTCATATGTGCTTTCAATCCTCCCTACTTGACCTATATGATTTGACTTAGGGTTTTACCCTTCCCAAGGGTTTATTTGGGATATCATTACTTTATTATATTTCACATGCTTCTCTTGAGGTTTTTCCAAAAATATTCAAACATATTATATCCTTTAGAATTCTTTTACCTGAATTTCATTCATCTCTTAGGGAACACATAGTTTAGTTTATGTCCCTTCTTGGGCTCTTGGGGAACTTTTTGATTGTGCTAGGTCCCACACTATCGGTCACTTCCACAGTAACTTCTCTTGATGTCCCTTAGAGATGGCATACATGGGCCTAAAGAATCATACTCAATATATGCTCTTTCATGATTCATGCACTTAATCTCTCAAACTTTAAGTGACATTTAAGGTTACCTCATTCCTCAAACCAATTGGCTAACCCACCCTTATAGGGAAGGTATGAATCTAGGATTCCTTCATTGCTCACAATAGGAGGTTAGCATCTCTTAGCCACAATCCGTCCCTATGGGTCTAGGAATTTTCCTCCCCCATCGGTCCTTCTCCCACTCTTGGGTTGAACCACCCAAGGATGCCACACCAACCCTAAAAGTTGAAATTATATTTCCATTATTATGCAACCTAATTATGTGTTTTCTAATATATAACTTCTTGACCCTTAATCTTTTTCTCTCATGGTGAGTCCTCTCTTTAGGGGAGCCTCTTTATGGGGAACCCTCTCTTAAGGGTTTTTGGTCCATGTAGTGGATGCTCATACCATCCAATCTGGGCTCGGTATTTTTTTAGTCTTCCCATCAAGGCTAGACACCTTATATGACCACCGTGTCTGGGCTAGGCCCCTTAGCAACCATCCCATACGGGCTAGGTATTACATTGGCCATCTCGTCCGAGTTTGGCCCATTAGCAACCTTCCCATTTGGGCTAGTTATTCTATTAGCCATCACATTCGAGATTGGCCCCTTATCAACCTTCTGAATCGGGCTAAGTTCACAGTCATTCCCATAATGACTTTTATTGCCCCATTCTATTTATTTCACTAGAGATTCTATTTAGTGTTTGAGAAAGCTAAAGCAAAAAATGTGTTACTCATAGGTTGCTTATGTTTCTTAAAACCATTTATATTGATTCCTTGCTCCGTATACAAAAATGCATGAAAGACTAGTTCACCTAACTCATTTATATTTTTGTTATTCCTATTCACCCTAATTATGGTTCATATGGGTAGGGTTTTCTATCTCATCTACACTACTTCCCATTTTTAGGTTAGGGTTAGTGACTACACCCTGCATCTTAGGGTTTTTATGTCCCTTGACCCACTAGGGTGTCCCAAAATCAACACTAATTCCATATAGGGTTACCCTAATAAGAAAAAACCCATAAAATTGTTTTTCCTCTCTTTATCATTATTTCAACATTACAAGTACATTATTATTTCCACATTACATGTAAAATTATTGGCGAAGGATGCCTTAATCCTACTTCTCAAAAACCCTAACTTGAGATGAGGAGGGAACTTCTTTTTAGGATTTCTTAAGCAAAAGGATAAGAAATGGATGAAATGAGAAGAAAACCTAAAGGTATTTTACGTCAAGAAAACTCTTCCAAATTTGGCCAGGAAGGATGCATGGGCCCGAGAGTCCCCATAAGCTGACTAGAGGTGCGGAGGAAATTTTTTCCAGCCCCCGAGTCATTGTCCCTTCTAGAGACTATCATCTTTACAAAATGTCATAAGAATTCTCTCATATTTGTACATATTACTTGAAATTATAAACTATTAAATATCATTTGAAAAATTTGGGGCGCTGATATGAAATGTAATGATCCCACTTTTTAGCATCCCCCTATTAAGGAAGACCCAACAAGTTGAGAGACATTACCTAGAATTTCCCAAGATCCAGATTTAACAATACAATAAATAATAGCAAATAATTTCCATTAAATCAAATATTGTTTACAAAATGATCCTTGAAAGGGTTACTATAGTTTCTTACAAAAGAACTATACATATGAGAACTATGTGAGAAGAAGTATCAATCTAATCCTCCTTACAAGTTAAATTCAATGTCTTCAGGTAATTGCATATTTTCATCATATCTTGATATCTTCATATTTAGGATGTACCTAAAATTTCATGAAACAAAAAGCATGAATCATACTGTGTACGTGAGGTGCATGCAAAAATGTGCAAGTAAACTAACAACCTATATTCCATCAAATACTTGCACATAGTAACTGTGATTTTCTTCACGTAATCTTCCTTTATTTGTTACTCATACTGGCATCATAATTGAACCGAACGTAAATAAACATCCAACAATTGAATTGTTCAATCCTTGATAAATCCTTGGAAAACACAGGCAAACTATATTGTGAGTAGTCAAAAGTGTAACCATGTACCTTTTATAGCACCATGCATATTACTGAACCATACTTAAAGCATATCTTCCAATCAAGCAATCAATTCCAATAATCATCATTTAATTTGCATGTATGTAAATCCTAAAGTGTCATCGATCACTTTAGCTAGATCAAACTATACTCTACAATTTAGGTTTCCTTATTATCACGATATCATTGAAGTCATGTTTCCAAACCCTAATTATTATATTCCACATATTTTTTCTTAATGATCACTTAGATTTGATTACATTCATTAACAACATAGAAAGTTAGAATCTTTAACCCCTATTTTGCACATGCATGATTATTCACATTAGAAACCCTAATCATACATCATTATGATCATGGACATCTTACATTATCATTATGTATCACCATATTAGATAACAACATAAAAGATGGGATTTTTAATGCTTCCAACATTTTAATACCCAAATCTAGGGTTTTATACAATAATCACTTACTACACATGCATACATGGAACTTTTGGAATTGGGTTTAGAATTAGGTCTTAATCATATTTTATTTAGGTTCTTCTCATTTTTTTGATCAATTTGATATATATATATATATATATATATATATATATATATATATATATATATATATATATATATATATATATTCAATATATTATGAGTTACTGACTATTACTATGATTATTCCAAGTTAACATAAACTGAACCAATAGCAAGGTACCACGTTAGTGCAATCAACTAAACTAGAAGCCGCTTGAAATAGGGAAAGGACCAGAGTCCCCTTGCAGTTTGAATGTGTATAGCGGGGCATATAAGACTTTTGACTCTGTTCCTTCTCCTTCATTGTGTTGGGTGAATCCTTCCCGATGAAGGCAAGTCATCCAATGTTTGGCTTATCATCCTTGGGTGTCAGACAGCTGGGGAAAGAGCCTTGGACCCTCTTATGGTCTCTGTGGTCTCAAGGCATTCTCGTCTTAGCAGGAAGCCACAAGGGTTGGCTGGACTGAAGCCTGCTGGAGTCAGCGATGCACGCGAATGAAGATGCAGATTTGAACTGGAATCAATCCCCCATCTTATAGGGAAAGTTAGAGGGGTATCCAGTAATCATTGTGATTAGGAAGGGATAATGTAGACCTCCTAGGAACCCTCCTCACTGATCTAGGGATCATCGGGGTAGTGTGTTGGAGTTGAGGCTCGATGGGATACCTACACTCGCCCATTACTGCACTCAAACATCAGGGTCTAGTGTTCTCGATTGTGTGAAGGAGTCAGGAGAGCTCTGATGTCATGGACCTTATGAAAGGATCCCCTATAGATTACAAAGACTAAGAGTTATGCTCTACTTATAGGTAAGGACTCCCACGGTCCTTATATATTACTTATATGGCCCCTAATGGTTTGCAAGGGACAACAAGAGGGAAGGAGATGGACAAAAAGGAGTTACGAGTATCAGGTTGTTGCTTCATTCTTGGGGCATTGTGTAGATATAGAAAAAGGATTTAATCATTTTAATGAAAATGGTACAATAGTTACAATATATTTATTCACATATGGTAACATGGATCCCAATGTCTATATACCTCTTTCACATTATGATTATAACAAATAGTCATGAAGTATGCATGGTCAATATTCATTATCTTTCCAAAAGTATTTCCAAGATGTCTTCTTTATTTGGAAATTGATCTTCAACTAAAATAGGAGAAAGTCAAGGCATCTTTTTTAGGAAAAAATATTCCATTATATGAACCTCTTGCCTTTTAATCCTATGAATCCAAAGGTTATGAAAAACACCATTTTGGTAAGACTTGGTTTTGGCAACAAAAGTCATTAATATTTATTTGTGGATGAAAACTCTTATTCCTTTTTATTTTGCTCCAAGGATATATTTGCAATGCAAATAATCTTATGAGTAACATTATCATTTTGTCAATAATATCATTGAATAGTTCACTATCAATTCATGGTTTATATTCATATAATTCAATTTTACCAAAGTTGAGGATATAACAGTACCATTTCCCTTCGTGTTATTTTTTCTGCCCTTGTCTTTCTTCTCCTTTCTTCCAATAGAAGTTCGAATTATTTCTGGAGTGTAAGAGTTGTACATTGGGCCTTGTTGTTTCAACTACCATAAAATTGAAGAGCTTGCACTTCTTCACTAATAGTCTCCACATAATGGGCATACTGGCTAGAAGACATTCCTTCATGACTCTTCATCAGATTCATCATGTCATCCAAGATTTTCATCATCTGAGGGTTGGCATCATCCTTGGGGTGAGACGATGTATCTCCCATCTCTCTATCAAAATGGCTATCCACACTAAAATAATGGTTCCTTGAATTTTCAGCTAAGTTCTCAAAGAGATACTAAGATTTTTCAAGAAGTTTGTCCATGAAACCATATCCACATGATGAGTCCATTATGGTTTGACCCATCTAAAAAATGACAGAGGTGAAGGATTGAACCAATTTCTATATAGACACCTCATGATGGGGATAGTCTCCCAACAACTTCTGCAACCTCTCCCATGTCTCATAGAACTTCTCATTATCCTTCTGACTTAAGAAGTTACATACCTCCTCATATGTGTAATCTTATAAATAGGATATAACTTTCTTAAAAATTCATTATTCATGGCTTCCAAAGTAAGAATCTTTGTCTTTGATGAATATCACTCCTTTTCCTTGTCCTTGAGAGAGAAGGGGGACTAGGTGAGCTAGATGGAATCAACAATGGTTGTAGGTGTCCTAAACCTAGAACAAGTTTCTAGCAAGGCATCTATATGCTTTTATGAGTTTTCATTTTCAACCCCATAGAAGGTAGGGCGAAGTCCAATAAGTGCTGGTGAAATTGGAACTACTACCCTAGAATGGGTAAATGTAATTTCCATGCATGATGTAGTCATGAAGTGTCTTTTGAGGAGGTGGAGGTGGTGGTGGTGGTTTAGGTCCATCCTCATGGTGTATGTCTTTGTTTGCCATTTCAGCCTCCAAGTGTTGGCTATGTTGATTCCTTTGCCTACATATCCCTATATCCAGATCCTCAAAGAAGAAACAAAAGAGAGAGATTTATGTCCTAGCATACACTAAGTGTCACCTGCACAAGGAACAACTAAACAATAGGAGGCAATTTAATAAATGAATATGAAAAAAGTATCTCAAATAATAATGATTAGAAATGGTAAGGGCAATAGGAAAAGTCAAAGATAAAAAATTAGCTAGGCCAAGTACCACTATCTTTTGCAAAAAAGTCATAAACCATGATGCGTCCACAAGACACCTTGTTATTTTATGTGTCTAGACGTGCCTTAGGCGCAAACTTGGGTCTATCAAAATTTATTAACCCGGTTTGGACACAGTCTTAAGCAAATATCCAATCACACGGGCTCAATGATAGTATTACATAATGGCAATTCTAGTTCAAAACCAATAGTGAGAAGGGCCACTAGATCTTAGTTCATTCGGTCTAGGTTCCTAAAGTGGAGTCTAGGGTTCATGGGTTTAATCTTGGTTTTGGGAGTTAAATTAGGTTGGTCAAGCAATTAATAAATGACTAGAAGCAAAACTTACTTTAACCCTATTCAAGTTAGGTCTAGTTAACAAAGCAAGGAGACTAACAAAGAAAAAGAAATTTAGCTATCCCTAAATACAAATCTAACAAAGAAATCCTAACTATCAAATAGAGATGGAAATTATCTTACCTAGGCATTAGGGACACTACACTACAAATCTAGGAAAAAGAGCATGAAAAGTACTAAACTAGAAAATTACAAGTTAAGAAAAAACAATCACATTGGAATTCTAACTACACTAGCAAGTTCTAACTACCATTAACAAGGAAAGCAACTAATTCAGCAAGTAAAGAAGCAAGTAATATCTATATAAGAGAGAAATTAGGGTTTCTATAACTTAATTAAGGTGTGGGTGTTTGGGGTAATGTGACTATAAATGGAGGTGTGAGTTGGTTGGGGTTATGTGACTATCACCTAGGTTGGGGGTCATCACATGCAAACATTATTCATTCATATATATTATCAAACCAAACAATCAAGTTAAATGTTACAGAATTTCCCTAAACTACTAATTGTACATGGATGGAATAGGGTGTGTGTAGAAGAATTAGTCCCTATCACCCACTGTCCAACCTTATGAGGCTAATTTTTTTAGGTTTTACGTCAACTAAGATCTGACAAGTCTATGTTTATTGGATGGAATCAATTAGGGAAGTAGGGGGCCAAGGGTATTAATGGTGGTTGTCGATGAGGGTTTTACACATCATAAAACCTTCCATCTAGCCTTTAAGTAGCTCCAAACCAATGGAACTAAGTGCCTCCATGCTAGTTACTTAGATCTCACACATAGGATTAGGAGAGGTGATAGATATGTAGGAAGATGGGTATCTATCTAGGGATCAACTAGTTGGACCTAGGAACAGATATGAAAATAGCCACATATAAGACATTTCCCCTAGAAGCCAAGTGTTTTCAAGCACAAATCACAAAGAAATACATGGGAAGTGAGATAGAAGTAGAATATAATCATTGTCAAATGGAATTGTACTATTTACATATCACTTTCCCTAAACATGATATCAAAGTCACATTTTAAACCCTAGACAACCCACCTAGGGGCCTTAGCTACTCAAGAACAAAAATGGGAGAAAGAAAAAGAGGCAACTACAAAAGGACATAGAGATTTAGGGTGGTTCCATCTAAGACATTAGTCCATTAGATGGTTGTCACCAACTAGGATTTGCAAAACATGTTTCAGATTCCTTTAATATACTAATACACAATACACAAAATTTATCGATGCCTTTTTTGGGTCAAGACAAACCCTCCTTTTCAGATCAAGGAGAACTATCATCTTCTGTAACGGGCCACCAAAAGTTCACCCTCTTGGAGAGGATTGCAATCCATTTCCACCACCTTGGTTGTAGCCTTCAACCTTAAAGTAGCACCAAGAGAACTTCACCACAGTTTTCTTCCTTGAAGTAGTGAGAAGCAACAACACATAATTTTACAAGAATAAGAGATGAATAAGGAGATGACAATGCTCTTTTCATAATATGTTATGGACAAGTAATGATGATCTTCTTCCACAAAGTTTAGCCAAAGTTGTGTTGGGTGGGGAGAACCCTCAAGATGATGCTCAGGCTTAGTCTAGATTGATGAAAATATGACGTATAGGGACTAAGTACTTCAGGAAAGATGGTCAGTATGCTCAAGTGTGTCAATGTATATGATAATGGATGTGTCTTAGTGTCCTAAGACCATTGCTATTTGTAGGAATGGTTTACAAGTGGCTAGGACATCTTAGGGAGTGTCTAGAGTTGTTTGGATGGTAAAACTAGTCGTTTGAATGAAATTAATTAAGGTGCAATGGCTAGTTTGATAGCTAATTAATTTTCAGTCCAGAACGCTCCTCAGTCGAGATTTATTTCAATCGGGCATTGTCTCTGTCAAAATTTATTTCAACTGGAAATATTTTGAGTGTGAAAAGTCTCCAACGGCTATATCTTGGTCAAAAAAACAAAAGATGTCCCCATGACTCTTTGTTGATCGAGAAAATTTCGACCGAAGGTGTATCAAGTTGACAATAAGTTCAATCGAGAAGGACTCTGTTCAAGAATATGCAAAGTATGTGAGGTCCTATAGAAGACTTATTTGAAACCTATCAACCCTAAGGTCTTTATGTGAGGTAGGATAGGGTTTTGGGTAGGTTTCAGAAGATCATTGTAAAGAAGTGAAATAAATCCAACTCTTTACTAAAAAGAATGGTAAACAAAACACAATTGGAATAGCAGCGGAAGATAAAATTTTGACTATATTCAATTTCAAATAAAGTGTACATAAAAATTTCCCCATATACGGGTGTACATGCTTTATACAAAAACAGGATCTAAGTAGAGGGAAATCTAACTACTCCACTTTTGTCTCCAAGCAACATATCCTTCATCTAAGTCCAAGCCAAATCCAAGATCTTCAAGTCCTATTCAACCACCTTGCTTCACACCTGGGTGGTTGGGAAGTCACCCAGCAAAAGGGAAAGGAAAATAAAAAGTATGTGTTACAAGACTATTCTAACAATGGTAAAGAAAGTTGTAACAAGTAAACTTGGCTAGATATAGGGTGTAAAAAGATATCAAAGAGTATGAGGTTTTTAAAAGAGAAACTTGCCATTAACAAAATAAATAAAGGTTTTTAGCATGTCATTTAATATGTCTATCTAACTAAGTAGGGTTGAGGCACCTACCGGACCTCTAACCTTAGGTGAGGGAAGAATTAAAAACATTTCCAATCACCTACAATTTTTAATGGGGAGAATAATAAACATTCCCCTAGGGCGATTTTATACATGCCCTCTATGGGTGGTTGTACATAAGTATCACTACTTAAAGATTAAATAGAACATTTAATTTCATGCTAACAAAAAGATTTATGGCAAGAATAAGCAAAAGAATATATAACATGGCAGTGGGGTATGAATACCCAAACAAGAGAATACTACATCTACTTTGAGGCAAATAATAAATATAGGTTTCAAGATTCAAGGGTTTAGATCAAGTTAAACCTCATAAAGAAAAATAGGTAATGGATTAAAGATTTCCCAACTGATAGGTAGATGCAAAATCAAACTCATACTAAACACATACCTTAGCCTCAGGTGTCCTAGATTTCCCTTTTCAACTCTTCACACAAATTATAAACCCAATCTTCCTAATACATCATTAGATTCATAAATTAGAATTACATGTATTCATTTAAAAGATTGAAAACCCTAATTCACTAACTTTTTGTGCAAACTCTCGATTCAGACTTCAAAAACCTCATAATCATCTTAGTTAGGTTTTCCTGATCAAAATAACATATAATATTGTATATTTTGGAAATATGGATTCTTAGGGTTAATTTTAGTGATTTTAGATAATTAAATCGACTTTAAAAAAAACACATTTTCGCAAACCTCAAAACCAGATCTCAAAAACATTTTTATTAAATAGATCTCATTTTCCTGATTTCAAAACACTATTTATTTTTGATTTTTGACCACAGGATTAATTTTTAGAAAATGTTTTATCTCGACCAATCACAGCTTGCCACGTAGGCAAGGCCGGATGGGCCGAGCGGTAGCGGGCGCTTGGCAGCGGTGACCCGCGCCTCGCGGTCGCTCGCCACCTGTCGTGCGATCGGGTCAGGCGGTTAAAAACAAAGGAAAAAGGCAAGATTGCCCCGGTCGGAGGAGAAGAAAAGAGAAGATAGGCGGGGGGTAAAACGGTAAAAAGCCACGCGTCGTCTTCCTCCTCTCACCCGAGCAACGCGAGCAGGTGCTTGGCCCGATTTGGGCAAATCCGCAAAACGCGACCAAATCGCACGTTCAAATACTCAAAAGAAAGAAGAGAGAACGACGAATTCAAAGGTACCTTCAATTTGAGACGAGGTCGACTGAGACGAGCACAATATGCGCCGCAAGCCAGGGGTCTTCGGCGGCTTGTTGGGGGTCGATTCGTCCACGAAAGTCCAAATTGAAGACACGATCAGGTTGCTAAGGTGATGGCGGTCGCTGGGGTTTCATTATTTATAGGCAAGGAACCCCGAGTTAGGGTTGGACTAGGTGAAGTTAAAGGGTGGCGGCGCAAGCTTTAGGCGTTTCAGGAATACTCGATTAAAACATGTGATTTTGTACTAGTTGGATGCGGAATTGAATTTGCAATCCAATGCAACTTGTTTCGCGAAGTTTCGTTGAGAAATGAGGGAGAAATCGCGAATCAAAAATCTAACTTTTGCGGTGCTACAGTACACGCGACCAAGGAAGAAGATGAAATGATCATTTAATACATCTTGCTAACTTTGGTCATTTGGTGCATTTAATGTATAAACCTTTCTCTAATTATTTAAGGGTACAAATAAATTCCAAATAAACTCAAATTTGGTAGGTTTACTGATTTTAGGGTGAGGAATCCGAATATAAAATTAGATTTGACTTTTGACAACTTTTATTGTGTCAAATAAATTAATTACTATTTTCTCTTTCCTCCTTTACTAATGATGTTAGGATTATCCAAAAATTATAAAACTTCACCAATAACTCATATTAGGTATGTTAGAAACGAATTTGCTATTATTTCCATTTGTTGAAATCGTTTGTTATTTTAAATAATGATTTGAAAGTTTTACACACTTTCTCTCTCCTAATTTTATCATCTCATCAAATATTTTCCAAATTGATTCAAAATTCACCCAAAGGTATATTTTAACCTATATAACACGAATTTGGCATTAATATATTTTTTTGAAGACTTTTATTATTTTATTTAATTCATTTACATTTTACCACTTATTTATCTTTTTAATTTATTAGTGGCATCTAGAAACTTCCTAAAAATATAAAACTTGGTATACAAGTAATAATAAATGTTAGGAACACGTTTTTGAGATTAATTAATTTTTATCAACATATATTTAATATTTTTGGTCTTTAAATTATTTTCTCTCTCCTGAATAAAATATTAAGCATTGACCAAATTAAATGCAAATTTGCCCAAAGGCTTATTTTTGTGTTTAGAATACGAATTTGGAGTTATTTTTCTGATTTGAGAACATTAAGTATTTTATTTCACTTTATTGGCATATTTTCTATATTCCATTGATAATGTTATTAATATTTTCATTTTAAATAATACTTGACCCTTAAGTTACTCTTTGCTCAAGGAAACGAATTAAACTATCAAATTATCATGATGGTTTCAGATTATCATATTTGTTGCAAAAATCTTTGTAATTATCTTCTTTACTCATAAATTCTCATATTACCATTAATTATTACATTTATCTTCTTCCTTTTATAAAATTCGGATTTTCTTCTTATTTCTTATATTCTAGGAAGTGCTAGAAAGTTCTAGGACGAAATATTTTATTCTTTTTATTGCTTAGTGTACAATTTGCATTTTAGGCCCATTATCTAAAGTCTTACTGAGGTATTTGTGCATAAACCCAAATATTGGAATCAAAGGTGAACAAATGTTCATTAAACCATCATATTGTCCACAAATTAAACAGAAAGGCCAAAGAGGATATAAATGAAAGGAAAAGAAGGAAAAGAGGACCAAAAGGCAAAATGCCCAGATTTCGGTATGTTACAGCACTCCACCCCTTAAAGAGGATTTCGTCCCCGAAATCACTAGCAATTAGGGAAGGGTGAGTGTGCAACCTCACATCACAAAATTTCAGGTTGTTCCTCCAACCATACAACTTCCACCAAAACTTATACTTCAACTACACCTAAGGGTTCATAAACTTCACATAAGCTCAACATAGGTCATGTTGAAGAGCTCGGTTCACCAAAAAAAAAAAACATAGGTCATGTTTTTAAGGATCACCTAGGGTCCATGATTAAGATATTCTTTTTAAGAGATTTAACTTTATTTACATTTTTGACTTATTAACATTATACTCTTTATGATATCACATTATCATCATTATATTAATTACGTCATGCCATATACACTTTATTGCCAAAAGGGTTATATTTCATTATTATGCACAATTAGAGGTTACTCAATTATCTCAACATTCATTATTATATTTGATCATTAATAATTTTGGATTTACACTTCATTATCCTCATGTTATCACTTTATTAAGTTATAAAAAAATTATTTTACATGAAATAATACATTCTATTCAATTTGTCGTTAAGCATACAATTATTTCAATTAATGTCACATTAGATACTTATATTCATATTAACGTTGTCACAATGTCACATTATCATTATTGCTCACATTAATGTCATCATTAATCATTATTCATATTTATTCCTTTATATTATTGATTTTGCACATTTATGTAAATTCCAATCATCTCATTTTCATATTGAATCCATTATATGTATTTTAATGATCAAGGTGGAACATATGTCATATTAATGATTTGATTCACACTAAGTGACTAATAACATGTATATTAGTCAACAAGGTAACACTCATTCATATTGATGACTTAATTAATATGTGATTAGATGATCATATATATCATTTATGTGTAACAAAGTATCTTAACTGATTATGGCACTTAACATCATTAATGTATCATGAAAGGTATTAAGGATGCATAGATTAGGGTTAGATATTACAACTTAGGGTTTAGGTCAACATGACCATTATATTGCACTTATTCATCCTTAGCATGCATTAATTACGAATTATAACCTTACTTATCATATCATTAGGGTTTATTGGTTCATGACATTATTAACATCTTACTTATTGACAATTAGCATTGATATTCATATTATGTGCATTGGATATTCATTAGGGTTCAGGCATATGATTTATTCCTTAGATGATAATTATATGTTCATTAATATATAAACAAGCACGTTAGGGTTACAACTATTAACTTGTTTGGTCAAAACTAAGGATTCAAGCACACTAACCACCTAAGTATGAGGTTAGGGTTTCTAAAGATAGATCAAGATGTTATAGGGTTCCATCCCCCTACAGAAGATTTCGTCCTCGAAATCTAACCACTCAAACATCATCAACTAACCATACTCCACCCCTTAAAGGGTTTGACCTACTACACTAGGGGTTAAAGGATAAGTCTAACTAAACCATTCTCAAGATCCATCATGCTTCCACTGCGCACTCTGATATTCTCACAAACACCCAAACTCCAAGGTCTAGGTTCTACTAATAAACTATTCAAGCATATAGTCCTAAGGGACATAAGGAACTATATAGGGTATATATCCTCAAACAAGTCAACTTAGGGTTCCCAAAGATATACAACATAGAAGCTAAGGTTACTATTGCCTAAAAGCAAACTATTTTGGACAATTCGTATTAGCTTAGGCCAGGCCGGTATCATATGGGCACGGGAGTCCTCGTATACCAAGCTAGTGGTGCGGAGGAAAATTTTGCCAGCCCCCGAAACCCTGATCCTTTCTAGACACCCTTGCTTCAACTGCATGCCCTAATAGTTGCCTAAAGGCAAATCTAAACAACATCAAGTTATGCATATTTTAATTATAAGCATATTAGAGTTTTATTCATAAAGACTCTAAGGTGAAACTATAAGGTCCTAAATCAACCTATCATCAGCATAGAACAAATCTAGGCAAACATGTCACTTAAAGGAAACTATGCAAGTCTAGGGTTCTAATTAGGGAGACAAATTGAAATAGTCAAAGATCCGACTACCATTGGCTCTGATACCATGTTGTAAAAAAGTGAAATAAATCCAACTCTTTACTAAAAAGAATGGTAAACAAAACACAATTGGAATAGCAGCGGAAGATAAAATTTTGACTATATTCAATTTCAAATAAAGTGTACATAAAAATTTCCCCATATACGGGTGTACATGCTTTATACAAAAACAGGATCTAAGTAGAGGGAAATCTAACTACTCCACTTTTGTCTCCAAGCAACATATCCTTCATCTAAGTCCAAGCCAAAGCCAAGATCTTCAAGTCCTATTCAACCACCTTGCTTCACACCTGGGTGGTTGGGAAGTCACCCAGCAAAAGGGAAAGGAAAATAAAAAGTATGTGTTACAAGACTATTCTAACAATGGTAAAGAAAGTTGTAACAAGTAAACTTGGCTAGATATAGGGTGTAAAAAGATATCAAAGAGTATGAGGTTTTTAAAAGAGAAACTTGCCATTAACAAAATAAATAAAGGTTTTTAGCATGTCATTTAATATGTCTATCTAACTAAGTAGGGTTGAGGCACCTACCGGACCTCTAACCTTAGGTGAGGGAAGAATTAAAAACATTTCCAATCACCTACAATTTTTAATGGGGAGAATAATAAACATTCCCCTAGGGCGATTTTATACATGCCCTCTATGGGTGGTTGTACATAAGTACCACTACTTAAAGATTAAATAGAACATTTAATTTCATGCTAACAAAAAGATTTATGGCAAGAATAAGCAAAAGAATATATAACATGGCAGTGGGGTATGAATACCCAAACAAGAGAATACTACATCTACTTTGAGGCAAATAATAAATATAGGTTTCAAGATTCAAGGGTTTAGATCAAGTTAAACCTCATAAAGAAAAATAGGTAATGGATTAAAGATTTCCCAACTGATAGGTAGATGCAAAATCAAACTCATACTAAACACATACCTTAGCCTCAGGTGTCCTAGATTTCCCTTTTCAACTCTTCACACAAATTATAAACCCAATCTTCCTAATACATCATTAGATTCATAAATTAGAATTACATGTATTCATTTAAAAGATTGAAAACCCTAATTCACTAACTTTTTGTGCAAACTCTCGATTCAGACTTTTAAAAACCTCATACTCTTTGATATCTTTTTACACCCTATATCTAGCCAAGTTTACTTGTTACAACTTTCTTTACCATTGTTAGAATAGTCTTGTAACACATACTTTTTATTTTCCTTTCCCTTTTGCTGGGTGACTTCCCAACCACCCAGGTGTGAAGCAAGGTGGTTGAATAGGACTTGAAGATCTTGGCTTTGGCTTGGACTTAGATGAAGGATATGTTGCTTGGAGACAAAAGTGGAGTAGTTAGATTTCCCTCTACTTAGATCCTGTTTTTGTATAAAGCATGTACACCCGTATATGGGGAAATTTTTATGTACACTTTATTTGAAATTGAATATAGTCAAAATTTTATCTTCCGCTGCTATTCCAATTGTGTTTTGTTTACCATTCTTTTTAGTAAAGAGTTGGATTTATTTCACTTCTTTACAACATGGTATCAGAGCCAATGGTAGTCGGATCTTTGACTATTTCAATTTGTCTCCCTAATTAGAACCCTAGACTTGCATAGTTTCCTTTAAGTGACATGTTTGCCTAGATTTGTTCTATGCTGATGATAGGTTGATTTAGGACCTTATAGTTTCACCTTAGAGTCTTTATGAATAAAACTCTAATATGCTTATAATTAAAATATGCATAACTTAATGTTGTTTAGGTTTGCCTTTAGGCAACTATTAGGGCATGCAATTGAAGCAAGGGTGTCTAGAAAGGATCAGGGTTTCGGGGGCTGGCAAAATTTTCCTCCGCACCACTAGCTTGGTATACGAGGACTCCCGTGCCCATATGATACCGGCCTGGCCTAAGCTAATACGAATTGTCCAAAATAGTTTGCTTTTAGGCAATAGTAACCTTAGCTTCTATGTTGTATATCTTTGGGAACCCTAAGTTGACTTGTTTGAGGATATATACCCTATATAGTTCCTTAAGTCCCTTAGGACTATATGCTTGAATAGTTATCCGTAGAACCTAGACCTTGGAGTTTGGGTGTTTGTGAGAATATCAGAGTGCACAGTGGAAGCATGATGGATCTTGATAATGGTCTAGTTAGACTTATCCTTTAACCCTAGTGTAGTAGGTCAAACCCTTTAAGGGGTGGAGTATGGTTAGTTGATGATGTTTGAGTGGTTAGATTTCGAGGACGAAATCCTCTTTAGGGGGATGGAACCCTATAACATCTTGATCTATCTTTAGAAACCCTAACCTCATACTTAGGTGGTTAGTGTGCTTGAATCCTTAGTTTTGACCAAACAAGTTAATAGTTGTAACCCTAACGTGCTTGTTTATATATTAATGAACATATAATTATCATCTAAGGAATAAATCATATGCCTGAACCCTAATGAATATCCAATGCACATAATATGAATATCAATGCTAATTGTCAATAAGTAAGATGTTAATAATGTCATGAACCAATAAACCCTAATGATATGATAAGTAAGGTTATAATTCGTAATTAATGCATGCTAAGGATGAATAAGTGCAATATAATGGTCATGTTGACCTAAACCCTAAGTTGTAATATCTAACCCTAATCTATGCATCCTTAATGCCTTTCATGATACATTAATGATGTTAAGAGCCATAATCAATTAACATACTTTGTTACACATAAATGATATATATGATCATCTAATCACATATTAATTAAGTCATCAATATGAATGCATGTTACCTTGTTAACTAATATGCATGTTATTAGTCACTTAATGTGAATTAAATCATTAATATGACATATGTTCCACCTTGATCATTAAAATACATATAATGGATTCAATATGAAAATGAGATGATTGGAATTTACATAAATGTGCAAAATCAATAATATAAAGGAATAAATATGAATAATGATTAATGATGACATTAATGTGAGCAATAATGATAATGTGACATTGTGACAACGTTAATATGAATATAAGTAACTAATGTGACATTAATTGAAATAATTGTATGCTTAACGACAAATTGAATAGAATGTATTATTTCATGTAAAATAATTTTTTTATAACTTAATAAAGTGATAACATGAGGATAATGAAGTGTAAATCCAAAATTATTAATGATCAAATATAATAATGAATGTTGAGATAATTGAGTAACCTCTAATTGTGCATAATAATGAAATATAACCCTTTTGGCAATAAAGTGTATATGGCATGACGTAATTAATATAATGATGATAATGTGATATCATAAAGAGTATAATGTTAATAAGTCAAAAATGTAAATAAAGTTAAATCTCTTAAAAAGAATATCTTAATCATGGACCCTAGGTGATCCTTAAAAACATGACCTATGTTGAGCTTATGTGAAGTTTATGAACCCTTAGGTGTAGTTGAAGTATAAGTTTTGGTGGAAGTTGTATGGTTGGAGGAACAACCTGAAATTTTGTGATGTGAGGTTGCACACTCACCCTTCCCTAATTGCTAGTGATTTCGGGGACGAAATCCTCTTTAAGGGGTGGAGTGCTGTAACATACCGAAATCTGGGCATTTTGCCTTTTGGTCCTCTTTTCCTTCTTTTCCTTTCATTTATATCCTCTTTGGCCTTTCTGTTTAATTTGTGGACAATATGATGGTTTAATGAACATTTGTTCACCTTTGATTCCAATATTTGGGTTTATGCACAAATACCTCAGTAAGACTTTAGATAATGGGCCTAAAATGCAAATTGTACACTAAGCAATAAAAAGAATAAAATATTTCGTCCTAGAACTTTCTAGCACTTCCTAGAATATAAGAAATAAGAAGAAAATCCGAATTTTATAAAAGGAAGAAGATAAATGTAATAATTAATGGTAATATGAGAATTTATGAGTAAAGAAGATAATTACAAAGATTTTTGCAACAAATATGATAATCTGAAACCATCATGATAATTTGATAGTTTAATTCGTTTCCTTGAGCAAAGAGTAACTTAAGGGTCAAGTATTATTTAAAATGAAAATATTAATAACATTATCAATGGAATATAGAAAATATGCCAATAAAGTGAAATAAAATACTTAATGTTCTCAAATCAGAAAAATAACTCCAAATTCGTATTCTAAACACAAAAATAAGCCTTTGGGCAAATTTGCATTTAATTTGGTCAATGCTTAATATTTTATTCAGGAGAGAGAAAATAATTTAAAGACCAAAAATATTAAATATATGTTGATAAAAATTAATTAATCTCAAAAACGTGTTCCTAACATTTATTATTACTTGTATACCAAGTTTTATATTTTTAGGAAGTTTCTAGATGCCACTAATAAATTAAAAAGATAAATAAGTGGTAAAATGTAAATGAATTAAATAAAATAATAAAAGTCTTCAAAAAAATATATTAATGCCAAATTCGTGTTATATAGGTTAAAATATACCTTTGGGTGAATTTTGAATCAATTTGGAAAATATTTGATGAGATGATAAAATTAGGAGAGAGAAAGTGTGTAAAACTTTCAAATCATTATTTAAAATAACAAACGATTTCAACAAATGGAAATAATAGCAAATTCGTTTCTAACATACCTAATATGAGTTATTGGTGAAGTTTTATAATTTTTGGATAATCCTAACATCATTAGTAAAGGAGGAAAGAGAAAATAGTAATTAATTTATTTGACACAATAAAAGTTGTCAAAAGTCAAATCTAATTTTATATTCGGATTCCTCACCCTAAAATCAGTAAACCTACCAAATTTGAGTTTATTTGGAATTTATTTGTACCCTTAAATAATTAGAGAAAGGTTTATACATTAAATGCACCAAATGACCAAAGTTAGCAAGATGTATTAAATGATCATTTCATCTTCTTCCTTGGTCGCGTGTACTGTAGCACCGCAAAAGTTAGATTTTTGATTCGCGATTTCTCCCTCATTTCTCAACGAAACTTCGCGAAACAAGTTGCATTGGATTGCAAATTCAATTCCGCATCCAACTAGTACAAAATCACATGTTTTAATCGAGTATTCCTGAAACGCCTAAAGCTTGCGCCGCCACCCTTTAACTTCACCTAGTCCAACCCTAACTCGGGGTTCCTTGCCTATAAATAATGCAACCCCAGCGACCGCCATCACCTTAGCAACCTGATCGTGTCTTCAATTTGGACTTTCGTGGACGAATCGACCCCCAACAAGCCGCCGAAGACCCCTGGCTTGCGGCGCATATTGTGCTCGTCTCAGTCGACCTCGTCTCAAATTGAAGGTACCTTTGAATTCGTCGTTCTCTCTTCTTTCTTTTGAGTATTTGAACGTGCGATTTGGTCGCGTTTTGCGGATTTGCCCAAATCGGGCCAAGCACCTGCTCGCGTTGCTCGGGTGAGAGGAGGAAGACGACGCGTGGCTTTTTACCGTTTTACCCCCCGCCTATCTTCTCTTTTCTTCTCCTCCGACCGGGGCAATCTTGCCTTTTTCCTTTGTTTTTAACCGCCTGACCCGATCGCACGACAGGTGGCGAGCGACCGCGAGGCGCGGGTCACCGCTGCCAAGCGCCCGCTACCGCTCGGCCCATCCGGCCTTGCCTACGTGGCAAGCTGTGATTGGTCGAGATAAAACATTTTCTAAAAATTAATCCTGTGGTCAAAAATCAAAAATAAATAGTGTTTTGAAATCAGGAAAATGAGATCTATTTAATAAAAATGTTTTTGAGATCTGGTTTTGAGGTTTGCGAAAATGTGTTTTTTTTAAAGTCGATTTAATTATCTAAAATCACTAAAATTAACCCTAAGAATCCATATTTCCAAAATATACAATATTATATGTTATTTTGATCAGGAAAACCTAACTAAGATGATTATGAGGTTTTTGAAGTCTGAATCGAGAGTTTGCACAAAAAGTTAGTGAATTAGGGTTTTCAATCTTTTAAATGAATACATGTAATTCTAATTTATGAATCTAATGATGTATTAGGAAGATTGGGTTTATAATTGTGTGAAGAGTTGAAAAGGGAAATCTAGGACACCTGAGGCTAAGGTATGTGTTTAGTATGAGTTTGATTTTGCATCTACCTATCAGTTGGGAAATCTTTAATCCATTACCTATTTTTCTTTATGAGGTTTAACTTGATCTAAACCCTTGAATCTTGAAACCTATATTTATTATTTGCCTCAAAGTAGATGTAGTATTCTCTTGTTTGGGTATTCATACCCCACTGCCATGTTATATATTCTTTTGCTTATTCTTGCCATAAATCTTTTTGTTAGCATGAAATTAAATGTTCTATTTAATCTTTAAGTAGTGGTACTTATGTACAACCACCCATAGAGGGCATGTATAAAATCGCCCTAGGGGAATGTTTATTATTCTCCCCATTAAAAATTGTAGGTGATTGGAAATGTTTTTAATTCTTCCCTCACCTAAGGTTAGAGGTCCGGTAGGTGCCTCAACCCTACTTAGTTAGATAGACATATTAAATGACATGCTAAAAACCTTTATTTATTTTGTTAATGGCAAGTTCTCTTATAAAAACCTCATACTCTTTGATATCTTCTTACACCAAATATCTAGCCTAATTTACTTGTTACAACTTTCTTTGCCTTTGATAGATTGTTAGTGTAACACATACTTTTCTTGTTTTCCCTCTTGCTGGGTGTCTTCCCAACCACCCAGGAGCTGAGCAAGGTGATGGATAAGGCATGAAGATCTTGGCTTTGGATTGGACTTAGATGATGGATATGTTACTCGGAGACAAAAGTGGAGTAGTTAGATTTCCCTCTACTTAGATCCTCTTTTTGTATAAAGCATGTACACCCATATTGGGAGAATTTTTATGTACACTTTATTTGAAATTGAATATAGTCAAAATTTTATCTTCCGCTGCTATTCCAATTGTGTTTTGTTTACCATTGTTATTAGTAGAGAGTGGTTTATCCCACTCTTTACAACATGGTATTTTGCCTTTTGGTCGGATGTTACTAAAATTTAAAGAGGCGAGATCACCTCCTTACTAAAATTTAAAGGAAATACAACATCCACAAGTTTTTAACAAAAATTGAGACTTTTGGGGATGATTGCATAATAATCCAATTAAATAAGCATGATTCCAGATACAAAATAAAATGTCAATAGCAGCGGAAAGAAAAGAAATAGCAAGCCTTCTATTGGCCTTAATGTTTTATTACATCATTGTTTTCTAAATGAAAAGATAAGATAGCATAGAGGATCAAGCTATAGCAACCTAGCCATATGAACACACAACTTATCTTCATCTACTGAAGCAACAGGTTGAGGCCTCCAACTGGCAACATGTTCAAGGTTTTCCCACACAGAACATCTCAGAGCAGCACAAACAACATCCTTCTTGCGACTTAAAGCATCGGCTACAACATTTGCTTTACCAGGATGATAGGTGATGGTGAAATTGTAATCTTTAAGATATTCCATCCACCTACGTTGTCGCAAGTTTAGATCCTTCTGAGTCAACAAATACCTCAAACTCTTGTGATCAGAAAAGACTTCAAACTTTTCTCCATAGAGGTAGTGTCGCCAGATCTTCAAAGCATGAACTATGGCAGCCAACTCCAAATCATGCGTAGGCCAATTAGCTTCAGTGGGTTTCAACTGTCGAGAAGCATAGGCGATCACTTTCCCGTCTTGCATAAGAACACACCCCAAACCTTGTCGGGATGCATCAGTGTAGATGACATAAGGTATACCCTCAACAGGCAAAGCAAGCACTGGAGCAGAAGTCAGACTCATCTTCAACTTCTGAAAACTTTCCTCACAATCAGGGGTCCAAGTGAACTTGACTTCCTTCCGAGTCAGCTTAGTCAATGGTAAAGCCAACTCAGAAAACCCTTTGATAAACTTCCGATAGTAACCAGCCAGACCAAGGAAACTACGGATTTCAGACGGGTTTCTCGGAGCACTCCATCTGGTCACAGCTTCCACCTTTGCAGGATCAACAGATATGTGGCCGGCAGAAATCACATGACCAAGAAACATCACTTCTGTTATCCAGAACTCACATTTCGAGAATTTTGCATATAATTGATTTTCTCGCAATGTGTGGAGTACAATCCGCAAGTGTTCGCGATGTTGTTCCAACGTCTCAGAATAAACCAAAACGTCATCAATAAACACCACCACAAACTTGTCCAGGTATGGGCGGAATACTCGGTTCATCAGGTCCATAAACGCAGCAGGGGCATTTGTCAAACCAAAAGGCATGACCAAGAATTCATAATGCCCATAACGAGTTCTGAACGCCGTCTTAGAAACATCTTCGTCCTTCACCCGCATCTGGTAGTAGCCACTCCGCAGATCCATCTTGGAGAACACTGTGGCTGACTTCAGCTGATCGAATAAGTCATCGATGCGTGGCAATGGATAACGATTCTTTACTGTCATTTGGTTGAGCATGCGGTAGTCCATACACATCCGCATCGAACCATCTTTCTTCTTCACGAACAGGACAGGGGCTCCCCAAGGAGAAACACTGGGGCGAATGAAACCCATGTCAAGAAGCTCTTCAAGCTGCTTCTTCAACTCCGCCAATTCAGCAGGTGCCAAACGGTAAGGTGGTTTCGATATTGGTGAAGTTCCAGGTACGAGCTCGATGGAGAATTCCACTTCGCGATTTGGTGGCAACCCGGGCAACTCCTCAGGAAAGACATCTGGGAAGTCCTTCACCACATCAACATGGTCCAGGGCAGGAGGTGTAGCTTCGAGAATTATGGAAGCTAGGAAAGCTCTGCACCCATGAGAGATGAGCTTCTCAGCTTTGATGGCAGAGATGACAAACTGTCGTTCTCCTCGCTTCTTGCCCTTGACACACACTCTTCCTTCATCAGGGTGGAAAAGGCTAACCATGGATTCCTCACAGAACAGAACAGCTTTAAACTTCTTCAACCAATCCATTCCAAGGATGATGTCAAAGACAGTCATATCAAGCAAGACAAAAACGGTGGGAAACATTATCCCGGATATACAGAGGTTCAGGGTAGGAGTTTGGAGATACGAGGAGCAGATTTTCCCACTAGGAGTTTTCACATCTAACACATGATCCATGAACTCAGATTCAATTTCAAGCATAGAGGCAAACTGGCTAGATATAAAGGTATTGGAGGAACCAGAGTCAAAAAGAGCCTTTAAAGGATGCCAATTGAGGTGTAGGGTACCTTCAATTACTTCATTACCATCACCATCTTCTTCAGCATTGAGAGCAAACACTCTCCCATTCCGCCTCTCAGCTGGCGGGCGTCTCGGATTCTGGTTGTTGTTGTTTCGCGGTGGAGGATTCTGTCTCGGCTGTTGTGGTGGCTGAGCTGGATTCTGCCCTTGCTGGAAACGAGGACAGTTAGGTCGGATGTGCCCAACTTGGCCGCACTCATGGCAGGTTGGGGGAGGACGATTGCCAACTCGAGCAGGTGCGTTGTTGGCGGGACATCTTCCAGGAGGATGGTGGCGATTGCATCTGTTGCAGCGATCTTGACCACGGTTCTCATGCTGATTCGGGTTCTTCCTTTTGTTGTTGAAGCTACCAGAGGACTGGAATCCTGGATATGACTCGATGGCGAGAGCTTTATCTACCATCTGCTGAAACGAGAGGGGCAACTGTGGAACAAGGCTTCGTCCAACATGATAGTTCAGACCTTCCAAGAACAAGGTTGCTCTCCTATCAGCTCCAAGATCAGTGGCGTAACGCTCCAGCAGCAGAAACTTCTGAACGTAGTCGGCCACACTCATGCTTCCTTGCTTGAGACTGTAGAACTCAGCCTCCTTCTTCCTCAGAAACGCGGGGCAGATGTACTTCTCTCTGAACAGCTTCAAGAACTGAGCCCACTCCATGGAGGAAGTGTCTCGGGTTCGAGCAACTCCATTCCACCAGACCCGTGCTGGTCCATCCAGCACATACGTTGCAAACCGAACCTTCTGGTGAGGAGGGCAAGCCATACCCTCGAAGGTCCGATCCAGGGCCAGCACCCAGTCATCTGCTTTGTCCACCATGTTAGGCTCACTTTCACCCTTGAAGTAGGGTGGCTGCATCTTGATGAAGTCGGTGAGGGTGAACTCCCTTGGCTTGGAAGCAACAGCAGCTATGGTGTTGAGTTGTCCCATCATGGTGGAGGACAACAGTTGTCGCAGCATCGCCAGTTCTTGCTCAGGAGTGAAAGCAGGAACACCAGAGTTTGATTGGTTCACAGCAGGTGTCGCCGGAGTGTCAGGGTTGTCGGTGTTGGACTCCTGGTTCGAGTTGTCAAACAGGTCACCTCTCCTGAAATTAGGGGTAACTTATTAAATTTTCAAGAGTAAAGGATCATAGATGAGAGGGAAAAGAAATAGAGGTGAGAAAAGGATAACTAGAATGCTATTGCCTAAAGGCATACTATTTCGGGCAGTTCGTATCAGCGCAGGCCAGGCCGGATCATATGGGCACGGGAGTCCCCGTATGCCAAGCTAGTGGGTCGGAGGAAAATCTTGCCAGCCCCCATGCCCTGATCCTTTCTAGACACCCTTGCCTCAACTGCATGCCCTAATAGTCGCCCTAAGGCTCTGATACCATGCTGTAAAGAGGCGAGATCACCTCCTTACTAAAATTTAAAGGAAATACAACATCCACAAGTTTTTAACAAAAATTGAGACTTTTGGGGATGATTGCATAATAATCCAATTAAATAAGCATGATTCCAGATACAAAATAAAATGTCAATAGCAGTGGAAAGAAAAGAAATAGCAAGCCTTCTATTGGCCTTAATGTTTTATTACATCATTGTTTTCTAAATGAAAAGATAAGATAGCATAGAGGATCAAGCTATAGCAACCTAGCCATCCTTCTTCACAAGCAAACGGACACAGCAAGGAATCTTTCTTTAAGCCCTTCCTTCTCCTTGAAAAGCTCCAACACCTGGGTGGTTGGGAAGGCACCCAGCAAGAGGGAAAAACAAAGAAAAAGTATGTGTTACTCTACTAATCTATGCAAGGCAAAGAAAAGATGTAACAAGGAAACTAGTCAGGTATTAGGTGTAAAAGGATATCAAAGAGTATGAGGTTTTCATTAAAGAACTTGCCATTAACAAAGATAATAAAGGATTTTAGCATGCTTATTAATATGTCTATCTAACTAAGTAGGGTTGAGGCACCTACCGAACCTCTAACTTTGTAATTATCTTCTTTACTCATAAATTCTCATATTACCATTAATTATTACATTTATCTTCTTCCTTTTATAAAATTCGGATTTTCTTCTTATTTCTTATATTCTAGGAAGTGCTAGAAAGTTCTAGGACGAAATATTTTATTCTTTTTATTGCTTAGTGTACAATTTGCATTTTAGGCCCATTATCTAAAGTCTTACTGAGGTATTTGTGCATAAACCCAAATATTGGAATCAAAGGTGAACAAATGTTCATTAAACCATCATATTGTCCACAAATTAAACAGAAAGGCCAAAGAGGATATAAATGAAAGGAAAAGAAGGAAAAGAGGACCAAAAGGCAAAATGCCCAGATTTCGGTATGTTACAATCATCACTTATCCATACATCATGTCTATCAAGTTGTACAAAAACACATGAGTATAAATGTATACATGGTACAACTTGATTTGCAAGTATCCAAACATATGTATTTGCAAGGAATTTGTAGTTGGATCTTGATTATGTTCCTTGATCACCTAAAGTACTTAATACACATGTTAATAACATAATTTGGGAAATATGTGTATCATTAAAATATGAGTGTTTCATATCCATAAATCCAACAATCTCCCCCTTTGTGATGATGAAAAATATTTCCATTAGATAAATTGAAAGTAGAAAATGAAGAATTGCATGCCTTTAAATTGCATTGTTGATGGCCAATTTATGTCATGGATTATTCTCCCCCTTTCTTCGAAGTCAAAAAGTGTCAATACTTACCCATGCTCCCCCTCAAGGAGACACTCCCCCTCAACAAGATAGTCATTTTGAAGTGGAAAAAACTTATACTCGATGTATTAATTTGAAAAGGAAAACCAATAAATAGGAAATCCAAAAAAGATAGACATTAAGTCATAGTAAAAAATTCATGTGATCAAGGAACATTAATATGTTGTCTAATTTCCAATGAAAGTAATGTTAAGTCCTTCATGACAAAAAGATCCCATAAGGTGAAAATACCGAAAAAGACACTCTAAACTAATGGTAAGGAATGCTAAGTCCACCATGATATAGAGATGCCATGAAAATCAAAAACTGAAATTGATTTCTCAAACATTTTCAAGAAATGTTAAGCTGAAAAATGATTCAAGTATCCATTAAGCACAAACATGAGGTCAACAAAAATATCTCTAGATTAAAATAAGGGATGATAAGACCATATTGATATAGAGAATCCATTAAGAGAAAAAATAAGAACAATAGAAGTATCTCTAGACTAGATATAAGGGATGTTAACCCCATATTGATATAGTTACTCAATTAAGAGAAAAAAGATATGTAAGTTATATGAAAGGACTTTGAGCTCCCCCCTCATACCAAGTAAATAGAGCTCAAAGAAAAAGATTTACTAAAGGAAAGACATTTAGGATCCTAAACATTCATGATAAAACCTTTATGTCAAATGTAGAAACCAAGATATGCAGGGTGTTGTCAATATTCAATTTAAACATTGAAAGTTAAATCCAGGTTTTCTTAAGAGTAAAACAGCTTTCCTTTTCATACACAGACTTGAACTTGATAAGAAACATTTATAGAAAAAAGTTTGTTTTTGTATAACATAGATATTATGTATGAAACTTGCATTTTTCAGGACAAAGAACCTGTGAAAATATGTCATTAGCAATGAGTTCAAATTATTTAGAATTTCTTTTAAAAAAATGAATCATTTGTTTTTAAAATAAGAAAATGAATATTTATATAAAAGATAAGCAAGTTGGCCTTAAAATTAGGCTAAGATAAGACAAAATTGTATTTATCAAGATTAAGCACAAGTCAAATCTTAGAAAATTCCCCTTCATTTTCTATGTTGTGGGGTTCAAACCCAAATCATGCTAAGGGCTCCTTTCTTTAGATAATCACATGAAAATGAATAATGACCAACACATTGACATAATGACATGAGATACAAGATATTTCATTTCTTTTTTCTATGACATCATTTTTAGGCACATATACAAATCTAGTCTTTGGAGCATAAGTCTCTTTGGTTCTAGGAATATGTGAGGGTTGCTTCTTTGGAACATATCCTAAACCTCTTCTTCCTATTTGTTTAGAAGTATTAACTAAGATATTATCAATACTTGTGTTCCCTTGCATTAATCTAGAAATTTGATTTTGCAAATCAACATATCAACAATATTCTTATTTAGATCTAAATTCAGCAGAGCAAGATTTGAAAGTAGAGCATCTTTTTCCTTTACCAAAGCATAAAAATTTACATGATTGCACAAAATAGTTTGAGTTTGATAATCATTTCGTTTAGCAAGAAATTCAAACTTTTCTTTAGAGAGAAGACTATTGTTATTTTCAAGTGCAAGCATTTTAGTCTTATAACTCTCAACATATTCTTTTAAGGCACTATTTAAATATTTTAAAGTATCCTTATTGGAGCTAATATTATCTAGATTAACATAGAGTTCATCAATAATTTTGGCAAATTTCTTCTTTTGTTTCTTACAATCAATATATTTAGCATCAATTTATTCAAGATTATTGACTAATTCTTCCTTTGATAATTCAAAAATATCTACTTCATCAGTTTCATCCTCTTTTTCCATAAAGCATTCTATCTCCTCCTCTTCACTTGTTCCATTATCACCACTTGATTCATCCCAAGAAACTTTGTAGGATTTTTCTTCGTTGTCTTTCTTTTTGGATGTGGACTTCTTCTTCAGATTAAGATTTGGGAACTCATTTTTCAAGTGACCCTTCTTTTCACATTTGAAGCACTTGGAAGAAGGTCACAAAGCACTATGAGTTTTTTTATGAACTCTCTTATATTTCTTACCATCCACAATCATGACACTTTTGTTATCACCATCACTTGAGTCACTGCTTTCTTGAATAATTTTTCTTTATGATGCTTTGGTGATGGCTTTGAAAGAAATATCCTCCTTTCTTCTTTTCTATTATCCAACCTCAATCTTTTCTTCTTCTTCTAGAGTGACTTCATGTGTTTCCAAATTTTTGATGAATTGCTCCATCTTAAGTGTTGTAAGATTGTTTGCTTCTTCAATAGCACTGACCTTTGACTTGTACCTTGTGGAAAATGATCTAAGTATCTTGGATTATTGATCTTCCTCACTTATGCATTTCCCCAAGGCACTTAATCTGTTAAAAATGTTAGAAAATATAGCATTCTTCTCTGCAACAATTTTGTTATGTTGCATAAGAAATATTTCAAATTTATGCCTTAACATGCCAATCTTAGTGTTCTTCACTTGTGTAGCTCCCTCGTGAGTTATTGAGAGTTTGTTACATATTTCATGAGCAATATTACAAGTGGATATACGATAAAATCCACTTGACGATAATGAACATAAAGTATGCTTATAGCATTTGCATTTAATGTTGCTTGTTTACCGTTTTTGCATCCCATTATTTCAGTTTGGTAGTCATAAGTTTGTATGCTCTAGCGATTGATATGTGCATTTCATAGCTACTTTTAACACACATCTGCACACAAATTCAGTTCATTTTGCCTTCCATTTAGCCTCTAATTATACTTAATTTGCCACCTTTTAGCTATTTTACTTGTTGCATGATGTTGATTGCAGACACACATTCAAAATGCCAAAGTGGAGATAGCCCAACTCAAATCAATCCTTAATGGGACCTCCCCTCAGTTTGTAGCTGATACGGAGTTCATTCTCGAAGAAACAACATTGCATATGGCGTGTCTTGTTTAAGACACGATGTGTGACTTTTCAGAAGAGCTCACAGAACAAAGAACACAACGTGTCTTATTTAGGACACCATGTGTAAGATTTCAGCAACCTCAATGACTGAAGTACATAGCAGCTACACACCGTGTCTTGTTTAGGACATGACATGTCCTCACAATCTAAGGGCCTACCTCGACTTTCTGCTAATGTACACAGGCACATATTTAATTGAACACGGCGTGTACCTTATGCTCATATTGACTCCAGCGACAACCACACGACGTGTCTCTCACGGAACACAATGTGTATTCCTCATCAACAACAATTGGTGGACAAGTTACATGAAGAGACACGACGTGTCTCCTGAAAGACACGACGTGTTGTTATCAGTTTCTGCAAAAATTAACATCAACCACCCCTCATTCTAAAAGGGGAATGGAACCTTTTGGGTGGTTATCACTCGTCATTTACAAGCACATTTCGTCCAAGAGAAGTTCTAGAGTAGAGGAAGGAGATTTTTGGGTGAAAGAAGAGGTTTTCTTGGAAAAGAACCTCCATTCTACTTCATTTCTTCTCCAAAGGTGCATCAGAGCTTTTCTCCTCAAGCAAGCTTCTCAGGAGGGAGGATTGTATGAGTTGGAACTTGCTCCAAGGGTGGAATCTCGTCCTCTAGCCAGAGTTCTACTTCTCCTTGGATAAAATTTTGGTTCCTTTAACTTTTTCTTCTCTTAATCATGTAAAACTCTAAAATTTCTACAAAGTGTTTGTGCATTTCCATTATGGACAAGTAGAACTCTTTTCTTGGGTATGGGAGAGTGGATCCCATGCCATTACTCATGGAACACAAAATTTATATCTTATGCTAGTCAATTTTCTTCTCCATGAATTCCTATAGTGACTCCTTGCTTGTATGTTTGGTTGGCCACCTTTTATACATGTTTTATCCTTTCTTGTGTTATTCAGGAGAATAATTGTAGAAGTAGGGAGTAGGATTCATGGAAATATGTTCTTGACCATGGGAATAGCTGGAGTATGTTGAGGGTTTCAGATTGTGTTCAAATCTAGCATAAAAATGGGAATGTTATTCTATGAAGAGAACCATCTCATGCCACTGGGAGGTGCATGAAGATGACAATCTCCTTGCAAAGTTGACTATGTGTTTTAATTTTTTTGTTATGCATGATGTGATGGCGTGGTAGTGAAATTCCATGCCTAGGATTCTCCATTCCCTAATTTGAACTAAACCAAGCTCGGATTTGCTACTCGCCTTTAGTTACTTGTAATCAACTCGACTTTTGTAAACTGCCTAGATTAATGAAAGTTAATGATTATGTTCTTGACTAACCCAGCTCCTTGAGTTCAACACTCGACTATATTTGACCCCGTACACTTGTGGGAGATAAGCGAGTTGAAATCTTTCTTTTAAAACTCCAACAATGATCATCTTCCAAAGATCAAAACTTCATCCTTAGAAATTGAATTGCATCCTCCTCTTCCAGTAGGTATTGTTTGTCCCATCAAATACTGGTGGTATGTTCACGTGTGTGCCTTCCATGCTAAGGTTGCCAAGTATTCGCTACTCCATTCTTCAAGACTTGTGGCGCTCCTTGAAGACATGCTCTAATACCAAATGAAAAGATCTAGAGGGGGTGAATAGAGATTTATGAGAATTTTAGTCAAATTAAAATATTCAACTAAAGTGGTGCATAAATATAATGTAAAAGAGGCAACCACAAAAGGACACCGAGATTTAGAGTGGCTCCATCTAATATGTTAGTACACTACCTAGTTATCACCCACTAGGATTTGCAGAACAAGTATTTTATTCATTTCGTACACCCATACACAATACACAAAATTTATCAGTGCCTTTTGTTGGTCAAGACAAACCCTCCTTTTCAACTCAAGGATAACTATCACCTTCTTTGACGGGTCATGGGAAGGTCACCCTTTTGGAGAGGAGAGCAATTCACCTCCACCACCTTGGTTGCAACCTTAAACCTTAAAGTAGCACCAAGAGAACTTAACCACAACCTTCTTCCTTGAAGTAGTGAGAAGAATAAACACACAATTGTACAAGAACAAGAGAAGAATAAGGAGATTATAATGCTCTTTTCACAAGATATACAATTAAGCACTATGGACAAGTGATGATGATATTCTTCCATAAAGTTTAGGAGAAGTTGTATTGGGTAGAGAGAACACTCAAGATGATGCTAGGTCTTAGTTTAGATTGATGGAAATATGAAGCATTGGGATTAAGCACATTGGGAAAGATGGCTAGCATGCTCAACTATATGTAAATGTATATGCAATTGTTGCTCAAATGGATGTGTCTAAGTTTCCTAAGACCACTACTATTTATAGGAATGGTTTAAAAGTGTCTAGGAAAACTTTGGGAGTGTCTAAAGTGCTCTGTATTGTCAACTAGCCACTTGGACGAAGTTAATTAAGGTGTAATGACTAGTTTTATTGCTAATTAATTTTCAATATAGAATGCTCCTCGATCAAGATTTATTTTGATCGGGCACTTTCTCGGTCAAAATTTATTTTGATCGGGCACTTCTCGGTCAAAATTTATTTTGCTGAGAATGTTCTAGTGTGCGAAAATGCTCTAACGACTATATCCTAGTAAAAAATCAAAAGATGTCCCAATGACTCTTTATCGATTGATAAAAATTTTGACTGAAGGTGTATCTAATCGACAATAAGTTCAACTGAGAAGGATTATGTTCAAGTTGATGCAATTTGTAAGGTCGTTATTGTTGGATCTTGATTATGTTCCTTGATCAACTGAACTAGATAATACACATGTTAGTCATATAATTTGGGAAATATTTGTATCATCGAAATATGAGTGTGGCATATCCAAAAAGCCAACAGGATGGCCCCTCAGCTCCAATTGGTTCTCAATTGATCCAAAGGAACACCTAGACACCGCCAAGACCACTGATGAATATCATATAGAAAGTCATTAGGTGATGATAGGAAGAACTCCACTGGGCTCCAAACAATTAGTTCTCCAACTAACGGGAACATATAAGGTAAAGAAGACTAAGTGCCACCATAGGTCCACAAATGATAGGATGACATGGTGGTCTCTTAAGAAACCAAGTATCACCAAACCAAGGCCAAACAAGAGATATAGAGCAAAGTGTTCTATGTATAAGTTACAAAATGGATGCCTAAACATGGAAATTCACAAATAGACCCATAAGAGCATATCATACATCAGCCAACTAGATGTTATATCATGCTTGTAAGATTTTTTTTTTAATTAGAGGTTACATTGTATAGTTGGGATTTGGGTCTCACATCATGAGTTTCCAGTCCAGAGGTCCATTTTGGAGACTAGTAAACCTCAAGAGGTTGGTTCAGTTTCATGTAGAGTTCTAAAGTAATCCCCGTACTCTAAGGTCCAGGCAAGTTGATTTGTACATTGTGTATATCACCTCGAGATTTTAGTTGTATGTTCTGGGAATGTAACTTTTGTAAATATTTGGACAAAAATTGTTGTATACAAGTTGTGGTCAAGGCCACTTATTTCATATAAAGTTACATGGTAAGAAAATATATGCGAAGATGGACCTTTGTGCAAATATTTCTTTTTACTTGTTTCGAAAATATCATTCAGTTTTAATTCTACACCATTTTAGTAGCATAGTTAATAAGTGTTGAAACATTATTTTGGTTTGAGTAGTCCCATTTAGCTTGGTGGGTTTCCACATTTCGTTCCAAAAACTTGTGAAATCCTCCTATCATAATATTGAGATTATTCAAAACAAACCTTGATAAATACCAATCAACTAACACTATAAAAACATGAGATATCATTACTTGAAACATTTTCTTACATAACACCACATGGTGATATCAAGTAGGAATGGTGTATTACTAATACCATTGTTATATATTCATTCCATGAATATCAGTGACCTATATAACATATGTTTACAAAAGGTATAAGATGGTATGTGTAACACCCTCCCTAAGTACACACATGCATGTAGCGGAAGCAACACCGAGTTATCCATAACTCGTGTACTCAAGGGGGCATTACATAAAACTGGCATTCATAACAACAATATAATCAATCATACAAATTGAAATATTAAAACATTCTCATGATTGTTCTTATAAAAGGAACATAGATGTTATCACATGGAAAACTAACTCAACATCTCGAGACATAGTCTCTACTCTAAAGTTCTAAACATTTAAATCATACAGCCGAGCCTATAAACCTGATGATCATCTTATAGTTGGCACCCCACCAGATCTTATCTTGTTCTATCCTTGTTCTCAAGTCTTTGGGATCCACTTAGCTCCTACTTCTCACCTGCGGACATCTCATCCCCAGTCATGCATTGGAAAAATGGTTGTTAGCGTAAGTGGCATGAGTATTCTATATGTACAGAACTGAAGAAATAACATACTAAAAAATATATTCTTGAGCAATATAAACATGAAACTAACATTAAACTCTTGTATTAGATCTAAAACATAAATATCCCTTCTTTCTTTAACTTAATTCTTATCTTTTTATTGTATCTTGCTCTAGAGACCTGTACTCTGGTACCTGGGTCTCATAACATGCACTCTAGGTCATGGTTATGCCTCTCTTATCTTAATCTCTTTCATTATATACTTATAAATGAAATTATGTTCGTTCTCTGAACTAAGACATCTTTTATTTGCAATTTTTATCTGACTCTGGCCACCATTATAAAATAAGTCCTCCTCTGTGACACCGAAGTGTCCTTTGTGGTGCAACACACCCTCTATTGTCACAACGTGCCCTCTGTTGACACCGAACTATCCTCTATAGTGCAACACATCCTCTGTTGGCACAATGTGCCCTCTAAAATGGAGTAAACACTCCTCTGAATTAGCAACAGATGCCTCTGAATCATCCCGAGACTCTCTGAATGAGGACTTATTATATAATGTATTATGTAAAGGTTTTGAATTAATTATCTTAAGTCTATCTTTACTATACTCTGAATCTGAACTTATATGAAACTGAGTACTCAACACGTACTTAGTTTTGAATATGAAATCTAAATCTGAATCTCTTCTCTTTAAAATCTGAACTGAATCTATTATAGAATTTGGATATGTATCTCAAATTACAACATAATTGAGATTGGGGCCTATAACCATTATCACATATCTTTATCAAATATCTAGATACCCACATATTAAGTAATCTAAATCTGAATAAATATTTTGATATTCTTATTATTTGGATAAATCTTAATTTAAAATTCTTATTTGACAGAACGACTTAATTTAAATTCTAATATCAGATTTATGACATGTAAGTCTACATGCTTAGGAAAACAATTTGAACTGAATATAGAAATACCAAGTATATAAAAGCATCTTAAGTAGTCAATATCTAAAATATGTTTTCTTACATGAAAATTCAATCTCTTGAAAGTCTCATTAAGTCTTATATTAACATGAATCTTACAACATTCATGTGAGTTTAACTCTTTAAATCATAAAAGGTTAATCTTATAAAATCTTATCTTGCAATCTTAATCATAACTTAATGCATTTCACTCTTATAATATTATTATTTACTTGATTCTTAGATCTTGACTATTCTAAGAAATCTAAATAACACTTAGTTCTTAGATATTAATCTATTTAAGAAATCTTTATAATATATTTCTACTTGAAATCTTAATACATTCTTATCCCACATTATCATGTATGACTATCTTGGTTGCATATCTTATCTTGTGGTCTTATTCATCAACATGAATCATTACTAATAGTTCTTATATAAACATGATCCTTTAGTTTTCTCATGAACCTTGTTCATGAGTCTCTATCGTTCTTATAAATCTTAATGGCATATATCTTCTCGAGATATTAGGCACATGCAAGGACATACCCATGAATGTATGAAAATCTCACTTTCATATCTTAACATAAAATCATAGAACACTAGATCACATAAAGTATAAAATCTTATGAGAATATGTTGAGATTGATAAATATGAATACTCATGGTCATGAACCACTTACCTGTGTCGGAAAGGATAAAAATCTTCATCTTGGATTCCTCTTGTCGGGTCTAAATCCTGGAAAGACATTTCCTATTATTAACACCCATTTGAATCCATTTATCATTACACACAATTCTCACCAACTAGGCTGTATCTAGCTTTTAAGATTTTTTTTCAATGCATTCTTATATACTCAAATACTCTTCTAGTATCATCTTTATCCCTTAGTCACACTCTACATAATCTTATGACATGTATGAAAGTATACCCAAAATGTCATATAAGAACAATCTAATCTCCAAATCATTAGTTCACATTCCATCATACCTTTAAAACTTGTGGTGTAACAATTCCTAGAAGTTCAATGAGGAGCTTCACACCTATCATATCAATTTAACAAAGTATCAACACATATGTACATAATCCACTTGTCTAACTGACGTGTATTTTACTACGCGCTAAAAACGTAAGTGTACGCGTCGAGTAATATAGGCCTTGTGAGGCCCGAGTCGAACTCAGGGATACGTGAACTATTGGAGACTTCTACTAACTAATCGCAATCAGCTAGACCGATTAACAAAGTAGGGTTTTGTTGTTCAAATTAAAATAAAATAAAAATCAATCAAAGAAAACAATCGATTAAAGGTTAATTTAATCAATTAAAAGGGATATCTTTAGGATGGCGGTTTCACCGCGGGTCAACATTGTATTAAGTTTCATATCATTCTTCACACTTCTCTCTCTATCCGGGTAGTGGCCTGAAAACAGAATTACCCACTGTCGTGGTGTAATTCACTACTTAGATTTAGGTTGATTCCACCGTCGTAGTAATCATTCCCCTAAACTAAGTGCATCATAAACGGTCTCTCAGTTCCCACCATTAATTTTACAACTCCTTTGTCAAGGGTTTTATTAATTAATGTAGAATTCGTCTCTTTTCAACCGTTAATCCTTCTGTCGAAGTGATTAAGGGCATTAAATTATTATTATGGTGATCAAGCATAACAATAGAAATGGAGAAAACAAATCTATACCACGGATTTGAGAGAAAAATATGAATTATTGATATAAAAATGTCATACAATGCATTCCCGGGCTACTCCCGGTCCTAAAGATTGAGGGTTTTAGCCTCTCATGTTCATCTCACACAAGTACATGGTAGAAATTGGGGAATTCATAAGAAAAACGGGAAATAAATGGGAAAACCCCTGAACGGAGAAGAACCGGTGGATCCTTGGCGTAGAACATGAGCTTTCCCCGCCTGTCGGTGGTAGAAATCGTCTTCGGCAGCGTCCGAATCACCCGGGATGAGCTTCTCGGCCTCCGTTCTCCTTTCTCTCCTCCTCGGCACTCGTGCAATCCAAAAATGAGATTCTCTTTACGTCTGGGCGGCCGTCATTAGGTATAAGTCCCTAATTAGGTCGTCAAATAACAACAGCCGTCTGATCGAAATCAAAACAAATCCAACGCATATCTGCCGGCGTCGATACCATCGACGCGGGTCGATGGTATCGACCCAACGGATTAGCGGCAGCTTTCCTTTCTTTTATTCTGAGCGCCTGTGGTGATCTCGATACCATCGACGTAGGTGTCGATGGTATCGACTCCTTTAGCGTCGGTTGTTGTCGTTTAGCGACGCTGTAGCTCTCCTTGTGTCGATGGCATCAACTTGGGTCGATGGTATCGACACTGTATTGCTCTTCTCGGCTGACAACCTGTAGCTTGGTCGATGGTATCGACTTCTGTCGATGGTATCGACGCAAGCAGATACTTGTTCTTCCTGAAAATTCACAACAGGACCAAGTAAATCCACACAATTTATAATAAGATGATAAATAATGCTCAAAATGGTAAAACAAAGGGGATTCGATATAATATGATGGCAAAGACCAAATTAAGTGAATTATGCAATAATATCCATGAAAATGAGTAATTAAGGCACAAAACACATATGAAATAGGTCTCTAAATGCGACTCAAAATCATCGCATCAAACTCCCCTAAGCTTAAACATTGCTCGCCCTCGAGCAACTAACCCTTAGAATAGAATTGCAGATGTCAACTAACAATCAACACATCACCCCACATCCCACATTACTCCCACTGGACATTCTCAAACCGGCCTTTCCTAATCACAGAACAGTAATTACCCTACAGGCGACAATAATCATCAATAAAAGAAATTATCCTTCAAACCGATGAACACTATCACATAAGGCAGTTAACATAATAAAATTTGCCGATTCAGCATTAGTGCATCTTGTGATCGCCTACACTACGTTGCTCGCCCTAACTACCATCTACATGGAAGCAGTTCTCCTGATAAACATGAGTGAGGAGAAAATCACGGTGGCCTACCAATCCGAGCAACGGGTGGATGGAATGGGTGGTTCATGGAAGAATTTGGAAGTATTACACAGTTTCAAAATGCATACAACAAAATGCCCTAATTGATGCCAATGCACATTGAAAATGCCCTAATGCTTAAAATTAGGTGGAATGATGCATGCACTAACCTTCCACCTCAAAAAGAGATAGAAATCTAATTAAGCCACATCATGTACTCAGTTTCCTTGTTATGCAAGTGATATTATGTTCCTTTCTCCCTCTTATTCCATTTCCTTCTAAATTCTCTTCTTTTTTTTCTTTTTTTTTCTTTTTTTTCAGATTTTTTTTCTTTTTTTTTTCTTTTAGCCCACATATCCATAATTGCTTAGAGATACATGTGTTAGGCTATTTTCTTCATGATTGGAAATCTTTGTACTAATGCGAGGGTATGGAACAATTTAGATCACTTTTCAGGTCAACTGAGGTACATGGTGTACTTATGCATGAAAATCATGAAAGTTATGAGTGCAACTACATGACATGCACCTAAAGGTAATGTGCATGAATCACTATCCATTTTTTTCATTTTATGCAAAAATATGAAAATAACAATGCAAATCCTATCTACATGCTATGCACGTAAAAGAAGTTAAAACTGTACTTTACTTCCAATTCTTTGGTGGATTATGGAAAAATATGAAGTGGAATGATCACAAGATTAAGTTACTGAACCTTAGAAAAAATATCATGTGTCCCTCCTTACTGACATTTGTGGTAGTTCAAAGGGTTCTTTCTCGTATATCCAATTAAGGTCTCATTACCATTTGATTAGGTTAGGCTCAAACAACCGTTACTATCCACTTTTCATGAGTAAATGGGGGTGTGAGTGTGACATATTGCTTCAAAGTTGACATAATCAATCATTTTCATAGGACAAGTTTCCCAAGGACAACCAAGTTAAGCTATCCAAAAGACCCAGAATTTTTTTTTTTTTTGAAATTCCCTTAAATTTCCCATGAAAAAGCGAGATGACAAATTTTTCTTAAGACATCCACAATTACACTAGATAGATGTGGATCCTAAACAAACACTAAAATTGCAAGAACAAATAACAAAGCAGAAACTAAAAACAACTAAAGAAAAGATAAAAGATAGAGCTGTTCCAGCCACCCCCCTAAGCTTGAATTCGACTATGGCCTCATAGTCAAAAACCAACTTAAGGGTGGAACAGTGATACCATGATCATTCTTGTGGAGGTGGAGGTGGGTACTGCCAGGGTCGTGGGGTCCGGATTTGCTCTGGATGATGTGACTTCATTTGGCCAATAACCCCGTCTTGAATAACTGACACCGACACTGCTGTGAGCCCTTCGATACCATCGATGGAAGTCGATGGTATCGACTCACTGATTAGGGCAACTGCCTAGTGAGTCCGGCTGCCGCCTTTTTCACTTGTAACTGTCGATACCATCGACCTGTGTGTCGATGGTATCGACTCTACTGAGTCAATTTCTTCTGAAAATCTCCAGAGATCTCGATGGTATCGACTGGCATGTCGATACCATCGACCTTTATTGCGCAGCCTGCCTGTAGGTATGTCGATACCATCGACGGGACCGTCGATAGTATCGACTCAGTTCATTTTTTGCAGCTGTCAACCTGAACCCATGTCGATACCATCGACCTTTGTGTCGATGGTATCGACCCTGCCTGTGCCTGCACATTGAACAAAAAGGATCAAGGTATCTTCTTTACACTAAAATTTAAATGAAATAAAAGTAATCTACAACTATATCTAAACTATCCTAATGTACCAATGGTTGGGTTGCCTCCCAACAAGCGCCCTTCTTTAGCGTCTTAGGCTAGACGGTGTGACAATCATCATCTTTTCACCTTGGGAATTGGGCTTAGAGGATCATTCGGTAATTTGAATTCAACACGATCTCCTCCAATGCCCAAAGACAGAGTACCTCTCCCTAAGGCAGTCACGACATCTGCCGTTGCTTGAAACAGTCTTCCTAGAAGAATTTCACAGCTTTGGAGTGGTGGCATATCCATGACGACAAAATCCACCGGAAATATGAATCTATCCACTTTGACTAGAACATCTTCACATACTCCATAGGGTCTCACGGTAGACCCATCTGCCAATTCAATTGTTGCGGCTGACCTCTTTATCTCTTTAAACCCCAGCTTTTGAAATGTAGCCAAAGGCATGAGATTTATGCTAGCGCCGGAATCACATTGCGCTTTAGAAACATGTTGACCACCTATTGAACACGGAATGTAAAAACCTCCTGGGTCCTTTCTCTTCTGTGGTGAACTCCCGTGAATCATCGAGCTCACCATCTCATTCATCCAATAAATTTCATCGTCTTTTATCTGCCTCTTCTTATTAATGATTTCCTTGATGAACCTCCCATAGGCGGGTACTTTCTCGATCATCTCCACTAATGGAATATTGATGTGGAGTTTTCGAAATATCTCCAGGAATTTTTTAAAGTGACGATGCTCTTTCTTTGGCTTAGAATTTACCGGATCCGAAACATCAGCTGCAGCAACACGCCTATGAGGTGGTACATAAGCACTTTTCGGGGGTACCTCCCCTAAGCTTGCTTCAATCACTCCCTCGGACGTGGGCTTTGGCGAGACATCATCAATAATAGCAGCTTGTTGTGGTTCCTCTCTCACCTCAGATGTCTCCACATGTGCACAAACAACCTGCACCTGCTCCTCTTGCCTAGACGGAGATACCATACTCACAACTCTCTCTGATTTTCTGAAGAAATGGTTTCCGCCCGGCAATCTATAGTAAGTGCGTGGATACGGTATCGCCGGTGTTGCATTCACATTGAAAGTCATTTTTCTTTCTTCTACAGCTTCTTGCACCTGAGATTCCTCATTTCTTACCACCGACATGTACTTAACCTGATGATGTGCTTGAGCCACGTTCGCATTCTCAGCTGGTTTCTGTTGATTGCCGTGCTTGATGGCCGCCACTTCATTTGAAATATGTGCCACGGTGGTCTCTAATGCTCGCATCTGTGCTCCATGGCTTTGCAGCGTCTGCCCAAATTTGGTTAGAATGTCACCTTGAGATTGTAATTGTTTACCAAACATGGCCATCATCTCTTGGTTTTGCTGAACCATTTGACTTAGCAATTCAGTGTTCTTTTCCTCGGTTCTTTGCTGTGGTTTGGCATCCGGATCCTGCAGAAAATTATTCGGATCCTTCCATGAAAACTTTTTATCCTTTCTCCATGCATAGTCATTGTTTCTATAGCCCTGTTGTTGCATGAACTTCACTTGGGCTTCCTCATCCTCGGATGCATCTTCCTTAGTTAGCAGCTTCTTGGCTAGAAGATCTAGCTTGTCGTTCAGCTCCCTAACTGTTCTGGATTCGCCGGCAGCCTTGACATGTTCTACTGCACCTCTGTCGCCCCATGACTGTTTCCTAGCCATGTTCTTCAATATCTCCCAGCATCTTGTATCAGTGTTGTTCAAGAAAAATCCTGAACCGGCCGAGTCCAAATTGCTTCTATCATGCTCGGAGAGAGCAAAGTAGAAGATCTTCACTTGGGTTTCCTTGTCCAGTCCATGGTGTGGACATCTCCTCAACATGACTTGAAATCGCTCCCAAGTCTCAGAATAGGTTTCACCCGCCTGTTGGGTGAAATTGTGGATCTTCCGGATCATATCATTGGTCTTCTCAGGAGGAAAGAACCTCTCAAAAAAAACCTCCACCATGTGATCCCATGATTCAACAAACTCGTCGTTGAGGTTATGAAGCCACTCTCTTGCCACTCCAGCCAAGGAACTCGGGAATAACTTGAGATAGAGCACATCCTGCGGAAATCGATCTATCTTCACCATATCGCAGTTCTCCACAAACTGACTAATGTGTGCCACTGGATCTTCATTTTTCAGTCCGTGAAATGCATTGGATTTGACCAAGTTAATCAGTGCTGGGTCGATCTTGTATGTAGGTATGTTTAGCCCCTGTTTCTTTATAGGCCCCTTTGATGCCGAGGAAGAAGACGCCTTGATCTTCTCCCATATTGTCTGTGCTTCAGCCATTACTTCTTCTTGTTCTTGCTCAGATTCAGAATTTATTTCACTGTGGTGTTCCTCCTCGTAGTAGTCCTCGTCCTCTGGTCCCGCAGATGGAACCTCAGGTGTACGATTCACGTAGTCTGCGCTACGTGTATGCACCATGCAAAGTACCTAAAATAAGAAAATCGGGGTTCAGTACTATGCCTTGAATGAGTCAACACTATTATAGAGAAATAAAGGAATTTTTGAAATTGTTCTAAAATTTAAAAAAAAAATGTGGCCTAGAATGGCCGCTCTTAGCACTCAAAGTGCCAATAATTCGCCGTATCCCCGGCAACTGTGCCAAAAACTTGACGTGTATTTTACTACGCGCTAAAAACGCAAGTGTACGCGTCGAGTAATATAGGCCTTGTGAGGCCCGAGTCGAACTCAGGGATACGTGAACTATTGGAGACTTCTACTAACTAATCGCAATCAGCTAGACCGATTAACAAAGTAGGGTTTTGTTGTTCAAATTAAAATAAAATAAAAATCAATCAAAGAAAACAATCGATTAAAGGTTAATTTAATCAATTAAAAGGGATATCTTTAGGATGGCGGTTTCACCGCGGGTCAACATTGTATTAAGTTTCATATCATTCTTCACACTTCTCTCTCTATCCGGGTAGTGGCCTGAAAACAGAATTACCCACTGTCGTGGTGTAATTCACTACTTAGATTTAGGTTGATTCCACCGTCGTAGTAATCATTCCCCTAAACTAAGTGCATTATAAACGGTCTCTCAGTTCCCACCATTAATTTTACAACTCCTTTGTCAAGGGTTTTATTAATTAATGTAGAATTCGTCTCTTTTCAACCATTAATCCTTCTGTCGAACTGATTAAGGGCATTAAATTATTATTATGGTGATCAAGCATAACAATAGAAATGGAGAAAACAAATCTATACCACGGATTTGAGAGAAAAATATGAATTATTGATATAAAAATGTCATACAATGCATTCCCGGGCTACTCCCGGTCCTAAAGATTGAGGGTTTTAGCCTCTCATGTTCATCTCACACAAGTACATGGTAGAAATTGGGGAATTCATAAGAAAAACGGGAAATAAATGGGAAAACCCCTGAACGGAGAAGAACCGGTGGATCCTTGGCGTAGAACACGAGCTTTCCCCGCCTGTCGGTGGTGGAAATCGTCTTCGGCAGCGTCCGAATCACCCGGGATGAGCTTCTCGGCCTCCGTTCTCCTTTCTCTCCTCCTCGGCACTCGTGCAATCCAAAAATGAGATTCTCTTTACGTCTGGGCGGCCGTCATTAGGTATAAGTCCCTAATTAGGTCGTCAAATAACAACAGCCGTCCGATCGAAATCAAAACAAATCCAACGCATATCTGCCGGCGTCGATACCATCGACGCGGATCGATGGTATCGACCCAACGGATTAGCGGCAACTTTCCTTTCTTTTATTCTGAGCGCCTGTGGTGATCTCGATACCATCGACGTAGGTGTCGATGGTATCGACTCCTTTAGCGTCGGTTGTTGTCGTTTAGCGACGCTGTAGCTCTCCTTGTGTCGATGGCATCGACTTGGGTCGATGGTATCGACACTGTATTGCTCTTCTCGGCTGACAACCTGTAGCTTGGTCGATGGTATCGACTTCTGTCGATGGTATCGACGCAAGCAGATACTTGTTCTTCCTGAAAATTCACAACAGGACCAAGTAAATCCACACAATTTATAATAAGATGATAAATAATGCTCAAAATGGTAAAACAAAGGGGATTCGATATAATATGATGGCAAAGACCAAATTAAGTGAATTATGCAATAATATCCATGAAAATGAGTAATTAAGGCACAAAACACATATGAAATAGGTCTCTAAATGCGACTCAAAATCATCGCATCACTAACCTTTCCTAAAATTAAATTACCTTATCTATATCATTTGAAGTTTGGAACCTCCTTAAAGATGTTCTTCATATCCCGACCTTTTCAATGAGCCCTTAAACACCTTATTATGACAACCAGATCAACCTTTATGAATTCCTAAAGTTTATAACAAAATAAAGTCAATGATTCATATTACCTTTATTTCTTCTACTATTCAGGCTAAATGGGCCTCATGGCCGGCAACCCAACAAGGAGGGATGCAGACTCCTTTCTCTCCATCGCTCAGGTGGGCAAAGTCAAGGACCGTGACCCCTATTTTGCCGTAAAATAGGGCAACGGTTGTGGAGGTGTTCTCCGGCCACCCTTGCTCATTTCTTGGCAGTCGCAAGTACCTCAATGAGCAGGCTTCCTGTAACACCCCTGACCTGGGTTATACTTTAACCCTAGGTGTTTTGATTAAGAAAGATGATTAAATGCTTAATCTTATCTTGTGAAAGGTAATTAGGGTTCAAGAGGAACTTATATTGCAATTCTAGTCCTTTTTGAACATTGTTGAAATCAATGTTTTGCCTGTTTTGGACTAAAGTGCAAATTACCCAAGTTGAGGGGTTTAAGTGCAAATTGTGCATGATAATATGTTCCTCATTTGTTGAATCATCATGAGAGTAAAGATGATGCTGAGGTATGGCTTATGGAAGCCTGAATACCAAGAAAGATCTGATAAAACAATGTATGTGCATGAAAACCTAGTTTTGGTGTAATGTGCAATTTACCCAAAACCTAGGGTTCAATATGCAAATTACCACTTCAATAAGGTCCTTAATGTTCCTTGTCATCATGTAGAGCAAATAAAATGAGAGGGGTGCCTCATTTGAATTAAGTTGGAGGAGAGAGAATCTTGATATTAAAATAATCAAGATTTAATCATAAGTGAAACCCTAATTCAAATTAGGGCAAAAATGAATGTATTAATTAAAGGGCCTTCAACCAAAATGTTATTGGTTGATTTTGAATAAGGATGGGCGTTCTTTTTCCAAGATAAGGAACGAAAATATCCTAAGAAGGTGAAATTCCACTCACCATTATTATAAGGAAAAGAAAACCCACTCACATATGGATATTAATATAATAAGCATTAAGGTGCTTAATTTGATTTTCTTTAAATGATGGATAATGAAGAGGAATAAGATGCAATGAAGATATCCTCGTCCTTAAGGATTTTGAGGGAGAAGAGGCGGCCATATTTTTGGAATTTAATGCATTTTAATAATGCATTTTCTCTCTCATCAATTTTCTTATAAAAGTACCTTTACCAAGCCAAAACAAAGGCTATTTCGGATTATTTTCTTTACCCTTGCTTGGAAAACGACTAAGGAGCTGTGGAGGAGCATGAGGACGACCCCAACCTGTTGGTAAGGTCCTTGACCTTCGTTCTCCTTGATTCCATGGTGGAAATAAAAAATAAATCATTGATTTCTTCTTATTTGGATCTCCTCTTCAACCCTAGCCAACTTTTTCATCCAAAAGCTTGAGGACGAGCTTAGGGGGAGTTGCTAGAGCTTCATCCACCATTAATGGCGTGAGCTTGAAGCTTTGGAGCTCAATTGGAGGCGGGTTTTATAACTCAAACCCTTAATCATTGCTATTGCATCAATCAATTATGCTTTGTTGATTGTTTTCTTCAATTTGATACATACTTGTTTCTTTGCTGCAATTTCCATCAATAACGGTTGCTGTTCTTGGTTGTTCGAAGGAAGCGGATGATTACATCATCCTAGATGCTTATCCAAAGAAAAGTACCAAGCCAAATGGTCTTGATATCTATTCCAAATCGTTTTAAATTGATTGGCTATGCGGTTTCAGCAAACCGTTTTAGGGAAAACGGTTTCAAGACCGTTTGATATGGTTGAACAAGCGTTGACCGTTTGGGAATCTTGTTCCTAATTATGTAGTCTAATGACCCTCCAAATTTTAGGGGTTAACTCCCAAGGAATCGTGAGTTGAAGGCCAATCAATTAGATAAATCGAATTGAATTAAATGCTGATTTTCAACCTGATCAACTTGACCTGTTTGGGAAAACGGTTTCAAGACCATTTGAGTGTGTTGACCAAGCATTGACCGTTTGGGATTCCTGTTTATAATGATGTTGTTTAATGACCCTCCAAATTTTAGGGATTAACTCCCAAGGAATCGTGAGTTGAAGCCTAATCAATTAGGGAAACCTAATTGAATTAAGTGCTGATTTTCAATCTGATTTAATTGACCTTTTTGAGTAAACGGTCTCAAGACCGTTTGAATACATTGACCAAGGGTTTAATGTTTGGGATTACTGTTCCTAATGATGTGTTCTAATGACTCACCAAATTTGAGTGATTAACTCCCAAGGAATCGTGAGTGGAAGGCTATTCAATTAAGCAAACCCTAATTGTTTATGGAAGCAATAACTATGTCAAACATAGTTGTTTGTATTTGATCGGATGGTTGATGTAACCAAATCAAGTGGAGAGAATGATAGAAATGAATTCATACATGAGTATGATTCATATGGTGATTTAGGGTAGGATCCTTAGTAAAGAGATCAAGAAACCCTAATTGAGAAGGTTAACGAACCCTAACCCTGATTTAGGGAAATTTTGAGTAAAACCCTAATCTAGGGTAATAGTGTAACCTTAATTAAGGGTAATAGTGTAACCCTAATTAAGGGTAATGACTTGGGTAACTCTAATTTAAGGTAATGAAATACCAGGCCCTAATTGGAGGAATAATGAATCCCTAATTTATGGGTAATTGAATGAAACCCTAATTGGGATGATTAGTGAAACCCTAATTGAGGGTTGAGAAACTCTAATTGAGGATGATTCCATGTGAAACCCTAATTGAGGGCGATGTCATATGAAACCTTAAACCTAACATAGAGTAAAGCTATGTAAAACCCTAAATTTGGGCTATAGTGCATGGAATTCTAATCATGGGCAATATGATGATAAATCATAACCCTAATGTCTGGGTAATGATATGAGTAAACCTTAATGATGAAATAATGAGTAATACCCTATAATGATGAAATATCTCAAGTGGTTGACTATAGGCAACCTTATAACAAGCAATGCCTTAATTTGAGATGAGTCCATATCATTGAAGGTAGTTGGACAATCCTTGTGTGTGATCTATGCACATCATGGTAAAGGTGATAGGTTGGTGGATGAAAGTATTAAGATGTGAAATTCCTTATTATAAGATAAGTTAATAAACTCATGTAAGATAGAAGTGATGAGGGAAGTGATACATTGAGACATGATAGATATCACATTTAGCATTTCAGGGTTGATATACCTTGATGCATCTCAAATCCAATATTTTTGGATAAGATACACAAGGAGAGTGTTATGTAAATTGTTACAATGAAATGTAATGAGTTTAACATACTTGATAAGTAATCTAAAATGAGTATGATGTAATCATACCATGATAAGGATGAGAGATAAACTCATACCTTGTGTTTATGATCATTTAATGATAAATGATAAGAATATTAAATACTTGGAATGTCGATGGATGCTCCTAGATGTATGGAACAATATATTAGGGTTGGATTGATAAAATGAACATGAAACCCTAATTGATGTGAATAGTAAACCCTAACCCTGTGGAGGAAATAGTGGTGTTACTATTATATTACATGAGTTAATATGTTATTGTTGCCTAGTGAAAGGTGACAAGATGTTTAATGGCCTTGTGAGCCATATGGTTAGATGTTACTTAGTAAGAAGTAACAAGATGTTTCATGGGCATGATTGAGCCCTGAATGAGGTGTATTCCTCTTATGTTGATAAGGGTTGATACCCTGTAATATTGTGAAAAGGATTTATATCATGTGATAGCATGATGACTGGTGTAGTCTCATGAATGGAAAGTGAATATTACCATGTGATGATGAGATGAGAAATTATGTTTCATATGTTTTATATCTTTTCAGGTTTTGATATTTATATGCTTGCTAGAAATGAATTAGGGTTTGTATGTCCACTTGTTTGATGCAGCCTTAATTCACCCAATTGGCATAACTAATTAAGTGCAACTCTAATCATGTAGTGCCCTGTGCCGTAGAACCATCTTCAGTGTCAGAACTTGCTGGATGGTGAAACGAGTATTCCTAAGGGAAACTCGGAGCGCATATTGTTGAATATGCGGGGGTGGCAGGTTGAGGATATATATATACTTGTCATCCACAATTGCAGGTTACGGAGGATGGCTATGGTCATGCCTCAAATATTTGATGTGATTGAGGACAGCTGCGTTTGTACCTCGGATTAGAGGGTTTTGTATACCCTGTTTTCTAGTGTCGTAACTTGTACCAAGTACGGACTAGTTGTTATCAGTTGACTATATGTCACTGTTGGCAGTTTGACTGGTATGTCACTGTAGTTTACTCGTACTGACCGAGGGGAAGAGATCTTAGGATGCCGGTACTCCTAGATCTTGTACGGAACCGAATAGCCCTTCGCAGGGGTCGGTTGGACTTTGAATGGTACGATTCAAATTCCCCAGGGCATAATAAAAGATGTAATACATCCGTATAGCATATCTGTTTAGGGTTATACATGACGCTTCACATTGAATGGAAAACCATGTTTGTTCTCTTTACATAAAGATGATGCTTAGTGCAACTAAGAGATAGTAATTATACTTATGTTGTGGATATGCATAAGACTGTAATTGTGTACATACAATGGTCATGCTTATGTTGATATCTTACTGCTACTGTTGATTATAATCATGATGCTAGATATCTCATGTTGATAGTTATGTTTCACATGCTATCCGTGCCTCTATAATTAGAAATACCTGACAGAGGCTTAATGCCTGGATGTGTAATCAGGATTGGTATAGTCCAATGCCTGAAACATTTATACCTGATTGATATAGTTTAATGCTTGAATAATACATGATGATTTATATAATCACATGTCTGGCATAAGTGAATACTTGTTTAGCAGATTGGCTAAGGCCAACAAATAGAAATACGAATGAATCATGGGTGACACATCAGAATAATGAATGACATGAGAAAAGCTTGAGATGTTGAAAATGTATGGTAGATAAATGTTATACATGTTCTTTCTATTTCTTATAAAGAGAATAGATGAATTACTGTTCAATCATAGATAGGTGTAATACTTTAAAAGATGAGAATGATTTAAACTGCCTATCCTCTGCTCAGTTTTATATTAATTAAACTACAATAATGATGTTTCTGGCGGAGAGTTATATCTCTCGCTGGGGCAATTTTCAATTGTCTCACCCCCGTGGGAACCAACATTTTTAGGTGGATGAGTGAGAAAGAGACTGAGAATATCTTGCAGAGGAAGAACATCAGCAGCTACAGGGATAGCAGTGACAACTCAGGTTGAGTGTGCTGTCTGTCGTGTTTGGTAGATAGAAGTCCTACGTGTCGTCTCTGTACTCTCAGGTCCTCGGAGTAGTAGTTAGTGATATCGAGATTTTGGTTTAGTGCCTCGAGGGTTTTATACTACTTGTGTACAGTTAAGACAGAGTAGTTAATGTTTGTATTCCTCGAGAAGCAAAAGTACATGAGATGTATATATATGAACCAGGATGTAAGGTTTTACTTTGGTTCTGAATGAAAGGGTTTTCCTGTGAATGGATCTCTTTGCAAAAAGTTTTAATTTTTAGTGATTTTTGCTAATTCGGTGCTTGACGAACGCTTCCGCATTAGTTAATTATGTTTTTGTTAGTTGGATGCTACAATTTAGTGGTATCAGAGCTCTAGGTTCGCTGAGTCCACAGAGACATAGGACTAAGGTAGTAGAGTCTGTTATGGTATCATCTAGTGTATCTGATAATGTCTTCTTCTCATATAAGAGAAGAAGAACTTAAAGATGACTGGGTCACATGAGGAGATTGCTGCTGAGAGCAGCAATATTGCACCAAGAAGAGGTGCATGGGAGCAGGCAAGAGAGAGACAATTGCCTAAGAGTCTCCTAGTTGATCTATTTATGATAAGAAAATCTTTCTTTAAGTATTACTGTTGGGCAGATTAGGGCAACAGTAATGCATATAGTGGACTGGATACTAGCTTTACGATCTAGGTTATCAGTCCTTAATACAGAAGTTTGAGCTTTAAAAGAGTTCCTAAATGACTTAGTCATGTTGGAACAAGGGAAAGTCATGTGTGTATAATGATATTAAAAGTGAGGAATATGATCGCAAATAAAGTGCATACTACCTAATCTCAGTATTTATATACCCTGGCCAGGTATACAACTATTGATGATAAAGTGAGTATGGAAACTCTTAGATTGTAATCTCTCTGATTGCCCTGATCAAGCAGTCATTCTGATACAATCTAATGAGTATCATGAAATCAAAAATATGGAATGAATAAATGTGTGATATACTAAGTATAAGAAACAGAAGTCTGAGATAATCTCAAATGAGCATGTTGTATGAGGAACTAAAAGTGTACTCCTCATAAGATAAGAGTAAGAATAAGGGAGATGAACCCTGTTCAACAATGCTGCAAGCATAATAGAGATCTTTCCCATAATGAGGAAATGGGAATTGTGATGAGATCATGAGATGATCATAAACATGCTAGATAATAATAAAGAAAGGGATAATGACATGCAATCATCCTTACAAATTTCAATGCTAAAGGCAAGGAACCTAGGATGAGATAAAAAGTAAATGGTTCATGAATAATTGAAATACATAAATTAATAAGAGGAATATTAATCCTTGTTTTCTTTCCTTTCAGGGACATGGCAATCAAGTGGGTCTTAGGACACTTGATGTGCATAAGATAAATGTGTTCATGTGATGGATACTTAGAAAAGTATCAGTTATCTTGGACTTTGGTCCCAAGATGAGGACATGAAACAATTAACGTTCCAAGATGAAAGGAAGAGATATATATGATGTGTTTCCAACACATGTGATAGATACCAAGGTGAAAGATTCTGGTATCTGAGAGTTATTAGATGGGTTAGGTTGGCTACCTAGAGTGGTCAACTGTGAAATTAGTCTGATTATAATAATATGAACGTCATATGTTAGGGGTTTAGGCTCTGCATAAACATGATATTAATAAAGAATGTATGATGCTTCTCTGAATAAGAAAAGTGTTATTTGACACAAAGTTGACTCTACAGTCAATGATGAGGGACAGTGGGGCATGTGACTTGTGTGTTGATTCTATGAGAATCTTATATGGAAACACTTGGTGCTGATCAAAGTTTTATGGTGTCTCCATAATAATGAGATGTTATGTGAAGACTAGATAGTATGATAAATGAAATATATCTGTCCTCCTTTATCTGGATTTCGAGGACGAAATCCTTGTTAGGGGTTTATAATTTGTAACACCCCTGACCTGGGTTATACTTTAACCCTAGGTGTTTTGATTAAGAAAGATGATTAAATGCTTAATCTTATCTTGTGAAAGGTAATTAGGGTTCAAGAGGAACTTATATTGCAATTCTAGTCCTTTTTGAACATTGTTGAAATCAATGTTTTGCCTGTTTTGGACTAAAGTGTAAATTACCCAAGTTGAGGGGTTTAAGTGCAAATTGTGCATGATAATATGTTTCTCATTTGTTGAATCATCATGAGAGTAAATATGATGCTGAGGTATGGCTTATGGAAGCCTGAATACCAAGAAAGATCTGATAAAACAATGTATGTGCATGAAAACCTAGTTTTGGTGTAATGTGCAATTTACCCAAAACCTAGGGTTCAATATGCAAAATACCACTTCAATAAGGTCCTTAATGTTCCTTGGCATCATGTAGAGGAAATAAAATGATAGGGGTGCCTCATTTGAATTAAGTTGGAGGAGAGAGAATCTTGATATTAAAATAATCAAGATTTAATCATAAGTGAAACCCTAATTCAAATTAGGGCAAAAATGAATGTATTAATTAAAGGGCCTTCAACCAAAATGTTATTGGTTGATTTTGAATAAGGATGGGCGTTCTTTTTCCAAGATAAGGAACGAAAATATCCTAAGAAGGTGAAATTCCACTCACCATTATTATAAGGAAAAGAAAACCCACTCACATATGGATATTAATGTAATAAGCATTAAGGTGCTTAATTTGATTTTCTTTAAATGATGGATAATGAAGAGGAATAAGATGCAATGAAGATAGCCTCGTCCTTAAGGATTTTGAGGGGGAAGAGGAGGCCATATTTTTTGGAATTTAATGCATTTTAATAATGCATTTTCTCTCTCATCAATTTTCTTATAAAAGTACCTTTACCAAGCCAAAACAAAGGCTATTTCGGATTCTTTTCTTTACCCTTGCTTGGAAAACGACTAAGGAGCTGTGGAGGAGCAGGAGGACGACCCCAACCTGTTGGTAAGGTCATTGACCTTCGTTCTCCTTGATTCCATGGTGGAAATAAAAAAATAAATCATTGATTTCTTCTTATTTGGATCTCCTCTTCAACCCTAGCCAACTTTTTCATCCAAAAGCTTGAGGACGAGCTTAGGGGGAGTTGCTAGAGCTTCATCCACCATTAATGGCGTGATCTTGAAGCTTTGGAGCTCAATTGGAGGCGGGTTTTATAACTCAAACCCTTAATCATTGCTATTGCATCAATCAATTATGCTTTGTTGATTGTTTTCTTCAATTTGATACATACTTGTTTCTTTGCTGCAATTTCCATCAATAACGGTTGCTTTTCTTGGTTGTTCGAAGGAAGGGGATGATTACATCATCCTAGATGCTTATCCAAAGAAAAGTACCAAGCCAAATGGTCTTGATATCTATTCCAAATCGTTTTAAATTGATTGGCTATGCGGTTTCAGCAAACCGTTTTAGGGAAAACGATTTCAAGACCGTTTGATATGGTTGAACAAGCGTTGACCGTTTGGGAATCTTGTTCCTAATTATGTAGTCTAATGACCCTCCAAATTTTAGGGGTTAACTCCCAAGGAATCGTGAGTTGAAGGCCAATCAATTAGATAAATCGAATTGAATTAAATGCTGATTTTCAACCTGATCAACTTGACCTGTTTGGGAAAACGGTTTCAAGACCGTTTGAGTGTGTTGACCAAGCATTGACCGTTTGGGATTCCTGTTTATAATGATGTTGGTTAATGACCCTCAAAATTTGAGGGATTAACTCCCAAGAAATCGTGAGTTGAAGCCTAATCAATTAGGAAAACCTAATTGAATTAAGTGCTGATTTTCAATCTGATTTAATTGACCTTTTTGAGTAAACGGTCTCAAGACCGTTTGAATACATTGACCAAGGGTTGAATGTTTGGGATTACTGTTCCTAATGATGTGTTATAATGACTCACCAAATTTGAGTGATTAACTCCCAAGGAATCGTGAGTGGAAGGCTATTCAATTAAGCAAACCCTAATTGTTTATGGAAGCAATAACTATGTCAAACATAGTTGTTTGTATTTGATCGGATGGTTGATGTAACCAAATCAAGTGGAGAGAATGATAGAAATGAATTCATACATGAGTATGATTCATATGGTGATTTAGGGTAGGATCCTTAGTAAAGAGATCAAGAAACCCTAATTGAGAAGGTTAACGAACCCTAACCCTGATTTAGGGAAATTTTGAGTAAAACCCTAATCTAGGGTAATAGTGTAACCTTAATTAAGGGTAATAGTGTAACCCTAATTAAGGGTAATGACTTGGGTAACTCTAATTTAAGGTAATGAAATACCAGGCCCTAATTGGAGGAATAATGAATCCCTAATTTATGGGTAATTGAATGAAACCCTAATTGGGATGATTAGTGAAACCCTAATTGAGGGTTGAGAAACTCTAATTGAGGATGATTCCATGTGAAACCCTAATTGAGGGCGATGTCATATGAAACCTTAAACCTAACATAGAGTAAAGCTATGTAAAACCCTAAATTTGGGCTATAGTGCATGGAATTCTAATCATGGGCAATATGATGATAAATCATAACCCTAATGTCTGGGTAATGATATGAGTAAACCTTAATGATGAAATAATGAGTAATACCCTATAATGATGAAATATCTCAAGTGGTTGACTATAGGCAACCTTATAACAAGCAATGCCTTAATTTGAGATGAGTCCATATCATTGAAGGTAGTTGGACAATCCTTGTGTGTGATCTATGCACATCATGGTAAAGGTGATAGGTTGGTGGATGAAAGTATTAAGATGTGAAATTCCTTATTATAAGATAAGTTAATAAACTCATGTAAGATAGAAGTGATGAGGGAAGTGATACATTGAGACATGATAGATATCACATTTAGCATTTCAGGGTTGATATACCTTGATGCATCTCAAATCCAATATTTTTGGATAAGATACACAAGGAGAGTGTTATGTAAATTGTTACAATGAAATGTAATGAGTTTAACATACTTGATAAGTAATCTAAAATGAGTATGATGTAATCATACCATGATAAGGATGAGAGATAAACTCATACCTTGTGTTTATGATCATTTAATGATAAATGATAAGAATATTAAATACTTGGAATGTCGATGGATGCTCCTAGATGTATGGAACAATATATTAGGGTTGGATTGATAAAATGAACATGAAACCCTAATTGATGTGAATCGTAAACCCTAACCTTGTGGAGGAAATAGTGGTGTTACTATTATATTACATGAGTTAATATGTTATTGTTGCCTAGTGAAAGGTGACAAGATGTTTAATGGCCTTGTGAGCCATATGGTTAGATGTTACTTAGTAAGAAGTAACAAGATGTTTCATGGGCATGATTGAGCCCTGAATGAGGTGTATTCCTCTTATGTTGATAAGGGTTGATACCATGTAATATTGTGAAAAGGATTTATATCCTGTGATAGCATGATGACTGGTGTAGTCTCATGAATGGCAAGTGAATATTACCATGTGATGATGAGATGAGAAATTATGTTTCATATGTTTTATATCTTTTCAGGTTTTGATATTTATATGCTTGCTAGAAATGAATTAGGGTTTGTATGTCCACTTGTTTGATGCAGCCTTAATTCACCCAATTGGCATAACTAATTAAGTGCAACTCTAATCATGTAGTGCCCTGTGCCGTAGAACCATCTTCAGTGTCAGAACTTGCTGGATGGTGAAACGAGTATTCCTAAGGGAAACTCGGAGCGCATATTGTTGAATATGCGGGGGTGGCAGGTTGAGGATATATATACTTGTCATCCACAATTGCAGGTTACGGAGGATGGCTATGGTCATGCCTCAAATATTTGATGTGATTGAGGACAGCTGCGGTTGTACCTCGGATTAGAGGGTTTTGTATACCCTGTTTTCTAGTGTCATAACTTGTACCAAGTACGGACTAGTTGTTATCAGTTGACTATATGTCACTGTTGGCAGTTTGACTGGTATGTCACTGCAGTTTACTCGTACTGACCGAGGGGAAGAGATCTTAGGATGCCGGTACTCCTAGATCTTGTACGGAACCGAATAGCCCTTCGCAGGGGTCGGTTGGACTTTGAATGGTACGATTCAAATTCCCCAGGGCATAATAAAAGATGTAATACATCCGTATAGCATATCTGTTTAGGGTTATACATGACGCTTCACATTGAATGGAAAACCATGTTTGTTCTCTTTACATAAAGATGATGCTTAGTGCAACTAAGAGATAGTAATTATACTTATGTTGTGGATATGCATAAGACTGTAATTGTGTACATACAATGGTCATGCTTATGTTGATATCTTACTGCTACTGTTGATTATAATCATGATGCTAGATATCTCATGTTGATAGTTATGTTTCACATGCTATCCGTGCCTCTATAATTAGAAATACCTGACAGAGGCTTAATGCCTGGATGTGTAATCAGGATTGGTATAGTCCAATGCCTGAAACATTTATACCTGATTGATATAGTTTAATGCTTGAATAATACATGATGATTTATATAATCACATGTCTGGCATAAGTGAATACTTGTTTAGCAGATTGGCTAAGGCCAACAAATAGAAACAAGAATGAATCATGGGTGACACATCAGAATAATGAATGACATGAGCAAAGCTTGAGATGTTGAAAATGTATGGTAGATAAATGTTATACATGTTCTTTCTATTTCTTATAAAGAGAATAGATGAATTACTGTTCAATCATAGATAGGTGTAATACTTTAAAAGATGAGAATGATTTAAACTGCCTATCCTCTGCTCAGTTTTATATTAATTAAACTACAATAATGATGTTTCTAGCGGAGAGTTATATCTCTCGCTGGGGCAATTTTCAATTGTCTCACCCCTGTGGGAACCAACATTTTTAGGTGGATGAGTGAGAAAGAGACTGAGAATATCTTGCAGAGGAAGAACATCAGCAGCTACAGGGATAGCAGTGACAACTCAGGTTGAGTGTGCTGTCTGTCGTGTTTGGTAGATAGAAGTCCTATGTGTCGTCTCTGTACTTTCAGGTCCTCGGAGTAGTAGTTAGTGATATCGAGATTTTGGTTTAGTGCCTCGAGGGTTTTATACTACTTGTGTACAGTTAAGACAGAGTAGTTAATGTTTGTATTCCTCGAGAAGCAAAAGTACATGAGATGTATATATATGAACCAGGATGTAAGGTTTTACTTTGGTTCTGAATGAAAGGGTTTTCCTGTGAATGGATCTCTTTGCAAAAAGTTTTAATTTTTAGTGATTTTCGCTAATCCGCTGCTTGACGAACGCTTCCGCATTAGTTAATTATGTTTTTGTTAGTTGGATGCTACACTTCAGTGGTATCAGAGCTCTAGGTTCGCTGAGTCTACAGAGACATAGGACTAAGGTAGTAGAGTCTGTTATGGTATCATCTAGTGTATCTGATAATGTCTTCTGCTCATATAAGAGAAGAAGAACTTAAAGATGACTGGGTCACATGAGGAGATTGCTGCTGAGAGCAGCAATATTGCACCAAGAAGAGGTGCATGGGAGCAGGCAAGAGAGAGACAATTGCCTAAGAGTCTCCTAGTTGATCTATTTATGATAAGAAAATCTTTCTTTAAGTATTACTGTTGGGCAGATTAGGGCAACAATAATGCATATAGTGGACTGGATACTAGCTTTACGATCTAGGTTATCAGTCCTTAATACAGAAGTTTGAGCTTTAAAAGAGTTCCTAAATGACTTAGTCATGTTGGAACAAGGGAAAGTCATGTGTGTATAATGATATTAAAAGTGAGGAATATGATCGCAAATAAAGTGCATACTACCTAATCTCAGTATTTATATACCCTAGCCAGGTATACAACTATTGATGATAAAGTGAGTATGGAAACTCTTAGATTGTAATCTCTCTGATTGCCCTGATCAAGCAGTCATTCTGATACAATCTAATGAGTATCATGAAATCAGAAATATGGAATGAATAAATGTGTGATATACTAAGTATAAGAAACAGAAGTCTGAGATAATCTCAAATGAGCATGTTGTATGAGGAACTAAAAGTGTACTCCTCATAAGATAAGAGTAAGAATAAGGGAGATGAACCCTGTTCAACAATGTTGCAAGCATAATAGAGATCTTTCCCATAATGAGGAAATGGGAATTGTGATGAGATCATGAGATGATCATAAACATGCTAGATAATAATAAAGAAAGGGATAATGACATGCAATCATCCTTACAAATTTCAATGCTAAAGGCAAGGAACCTAGGATGAGATAAAAAGTAAATGGTTCATGAATAATTGAAATACATAAATTAATAAGAGGAATATTAATCCTTGTTTTCTTTCCTTTCAGGGACAAGGCAATCAAGTGGGTCTTAGGACACTTGATGTGCATAAGATAAATGTGTTCATGTGATGGATACTTAGAAAAGTATCAGTTATCTTGGACTTTGGTCCCAAGATGAGGACATGAAACAATTAACGTTCCAAGATGAAAGGAAGAGATATATATGATGTGTTTCCAACACATGTGATAGATACCAAGGTGAAAGATTCTTGTATCTCAGAGTTATTAGATGGGTTAGGTTGGCTACCTAGAGTTGTCAACTGTGAAATTAGTCTGATTATAATAATATGAACGTCATATGTTAGGGGTTTAGGCTCTGCATAAACATGATATTAATAAAGAATGTATGATGCTTCTCTGAATAAGAAAAGTGTTATTTGACACAAAGTTGACTCTATAGTCAATGATGAGGGACAGTGGGGCATGTGACTTCTGTGTTGATTCTATGAGAATCTTATATGGAAACACTTGGTGCTGATCAAAGTTTTATGGTGTCTCCATAATAATGAGATGTTATGTGAAGACTAGATAGTATGATAAATGAAATATATCTGTCCTCCTTTATCTGGATTTCGAGGACGAAATCCTTGTTAGGGGTTTATAATTTGTAACACCCCTGACCTAGGTTATACTTTAACCCTAGGTGTTTTGATTAAGAAAGATGATTAAATGCTTAATCTTATCTTGTGAAAGGTAATTAGGGTTCAAGAGGAACTTATATTGCAATTCTAGTCCTTTTTGAACATTGTTGAAATCAATGTTTTGCATGTTTTGGACTAAAGTGCAAATTACCCAAGTTGAGGGGTTTAAGTGCAAATTGTGCATGATAATATGTTCCTCATTTGTTGAATCATCATGAGAGTAAAGATGATGCTGAGGTATGGCTTATGGAAGCCTGAATACCAAGAAAGATCTGATAAAACAATGTATGTGCATGAAAACCTAGTTTTGGTGTAATGTGCAATTTACCCAAAACCTAGGGTTCAATATGCAAATTACCACTTCAATAAGGTCCTTAATGTTCCTTGGCATCATGTAGAGGAAATAAAATGATAGGGGTGCCTCATTTGAATTAAGTTGGAGGAGAGAGAATCTTGATATTAAAATAATCAAGATTTAATCATAAGTGAAACCCTAATTCAAATTAGGGCAAAAATGAATGTATTAATTAAAGGGCCTTCAACCAAAATGTTATTGGTTGATTTTGAATAAGGATGGGCGTTCTTTTTCCAAGATAAGGAACGAAAATATCCTAAGAAGGTGAAATTCCACTCACCATTATTATAAGGAAAAGAAAACCCACTCACATATGGATATTAATGTAATAAGCATTAAGGTGCTTAATTTGATTTTCTTTAAATGATGGATAATGAAGAGGAATAAGATGCAATGAAGATAGCCTCGTCCTTAAGGATTTTGAGGGGGAAGAGGCGGCCATATTTTTGGAATTTAATGCATTTTAATAATGCATTTTCTCTCTCATCAATTTTCTTATAAAAGTACCTTTACCAAGCCAAAACAAAGGCTATTTCGGATTCTTTTCTTTACCCTTGCTTGGAAAACGACTAAGGAGCTGTGGAGGAGCAGGAGGACGACCCCAACCTGTTGGTAAGGTCCTTGACCTTCGTTCTCCTTGATTCCATGGTGGAAATAAAAAAATAAATCATTGATTTATTCTTATTTGGATCTCCTCTTCAACCCTAGCCAACTTTTTCATCCAAAAACTTGAGGACGAGCTTAGGGGGAGTTGCTAGAGCTTCATCCACCATTAATGGCGTGAGCTTGAAGCTTTGGAGCTCAATTGGAGGCGGGTTTTATAACTCAAACCCTTAATCATTGCTATTGCATCAATCAATTATGCTTTGTTGATTGTTTTCTTCAATTTGATACATACTTGTTTCTTTGCTGCAATTTCCATCAATAACGGTTGCTTTTCTTGGTTGTTCGAAGGAAGGGGATGATTACATCATCCTAGATGCTTATCCAAAGAAAAGTACCAAGCCAAATGGTCTTGATATCTATTCCAAATCGTTTTAAATTGATTGGCTATGCGGTTTCAGCAAACCGTTTTAGGGAAAACGATTTCAAGACCGTTTGATATGGTTGAACAAGCGTTGACCGTTTGGGAATCTTGTTCCTAATTATGTAGTCTAATGACCCTCTAAATTTTAGGGGTTAAATCCCAAGGAATCGTGAGTTGAAGGCCAATCAATTAGATAAATCGAATTGAATTAAATGCTGAGTTTCAACCTGATCAACTTGACCTGTTTGGGAAAACGGTTTCAAGACCGTTTGCGTGTGTTGACCAAGCATTTACCGTTTGGTATACCTGTTTATAATGATGTTGGTTAATGACCCTCCAAATTTGAGGGATTAACTCCCAAGAAATCGTGAGTTGAAGCCTAATCAATTAGGGAAACCTAATTGAATTAAGTGCTGATTTTCAATCTGATTTAATTGACCTTTTTGAGTAAACGGTCTCAAGACCGTTTGAATACATTGACCAAGGGTTGAATGTTTGGGATTACTGTTCCTAATGATGTGTTCTAATGACTCACCAAATTTGAGGGATTAACTCCCAAGGAATCGTGAGTGGAAGGCTATTCAATTAAGCAAACCCTAATTGTTTATGGAAGCAATAACTATGTCAAACATAGTTGTTTGTATTTGATCGGATGGTTGATGTAACCAAATCAAGTGTAGAGAATGATAGAAATGAATTCATACATGAGTATGATTCATATGGTTATTTAGGGTAGGATCCTTAGTAAAGAGATCAAGAAACCCTAATTGAGAAGGTTAACGAACCCTAACCCTGATTTAGGGAAATTTTGAGTAAAACCCTAATCTAGGGTAATAGTGTAACCTTAATTAAGGGTAATAGTGTAACCCTAATTAAGGGTAATGACTTGGGTAACTCTAATTTAAGGTAATGAAATACCAGGCCCTAATTGGAGGAATAATGAATCCCTAATTTATGGGTAATTGAATGAAACCCTAATTGGGATGATTAGTGAAACCCTAATTGAGGGTTGAGAAACTCTAATTGAGGATGATTCCATGTGAAACCCTAATTGAGGGCGATGTCATATGAAACCTTAAACCTAACACAGAGTAAAGCTATGTAAAACCCTAAATTTGGGCTATAGTGCATGGAATTCTAATCATGGGCAATATGATGATAAATCATAACCCTAATGTCTGGGTAATGATATGAGTAAACCTTAATGATGAAATAATGAGTAATACCCTATAATGATGAAATATCTCAAGTGGTTGACTATAGGCAACCTTATAACAAGCAATGCCTTAATTTGAGATGAGTCCATATCATTGAAGGTAGTTGGACAATCCTTGTGTGTGATCTATGCACATCATGGTAAAGGTGATAGGTTGGTGGATGAAAGTATTAAGATGTGAAATTCCTTATTATAAGATAAGTTAATAAACTCATGTAAGATAGAAGTGATGAGGGAAGTGATACATTGAGACATGATAGATATCACATTTAGCATTTCAGGGTTGATATACCTTGATGCATATCAAATCCAATATTTTTGGATAAGATACACAAGGAGAGTGTTATGTAAATTGTTACAATGAAATGTAATGAGTTTAACATACTTGATAAGTAATCTAAAATGAGTATGATGTAATCATACCATGATAAGGATGAGAGATAAACTCATACCTTGTGTTTATGATCATTTAATGATAAATGATAAGAATATTAAATACTTGGAATGTCGATGGATGCTCCTAGATGTATGGAACAATATATTAGGGTTGGATTGATAAAATGAACATGAAACCCTAATTGATGTGAATAGTAAACCCTAACCCTGTGGAGGAAATAGTGGTGTTACTATTATATTACATGAGTTAATATGTTATTGTTGCCTAGTGAAAGGTGACAAGATGTTTAATGGCCTTGTGAGCCATATGGTTAGATGTTACTTAGTAAGAAGTAACAAGATGTTTCATGGGCATGATTGAGCCCTGAATGAGGTGTATTCCTCTTATGTTGATAAGGGTTGATACCCTGTAATATTGTGAAAAGGATTTATATCCTGTGATAGCATGATGACTGGTGTAGTCTCATGAATGGCAAGTGAATATTACCATGTGATGATGCGATGGGAAATTATGTTTCATATGTTTTATATCTTTTCAGGTTTTGATATTTATATGCTTGCTAGAAATGAATTAGGGTTTGTATGTCCACTTGTTTGATGCATCCTTAATTCACCCAATTGGCATAACTAATTAAGTGCAACTCTAATCATGTAGTGCCCTGTGCCGTAGAACCATCTTCAGTGTCAGAACTTGCTGGATGGTGAAACGAGTATTCCTAAGGGAAACTCAGAGCGCATATTGTTGAATATGCGGGGGTGGCAGGTTGAGGATATATATATACTTGTCATCCACAATTGCAGGTTACGGAGGATGGATATGGTCATGCCTCAAATATTTGATGTGATTGAGGACAGCTGCGGTTGTACCTCGGATTAGAGGGTTTTGTATACCCTGTTTTCTAGTGTCGTAACTTGTACCAAGTACGGACTAGTTGTTATCAGTTGACTATATGTCACTGTTGGCAGTTTGACTGGTATGTCACTGCAGTTTACTCGTACTGACCGAGGGGAAGAGATCTTAGGATGCCGGTACTCCTAGATCTTGTACGGAACCGAATAGCCCTTCGTAGGGGTCAGTTGGACTTTGAATGGTACGATTCAAATTCCCCAGGGCATAATAAAAGATGTAATACATCCGTATAGCATATCTGTTTAGGGTTATACGTGACGCTTCACATTGAATGGAAAACCATGTTTGTTCTCTTTACATAAAGATGATGCTTAGTGCAACTAAGAGATAGTAATTATACTTATGTTGTGGATATGCATAAGACTGTAATTGTGTACATACAATGGTCATGCTTATGTTGATATCTTACTGCTACTGTTGATTATAATCATGATGCTAGATATCTCATGTTGATAGTTATGTTTCACATGCTATCCATGCCTCTATAATTAGAAATACCTGACAGAGGCTTAATGTCTGGATGTGTAATCAGGATTGGTATAGTCCAATGCCTGAAACATTTATACCTGATTGATATAGTTTAATGCTTGAATAATACATGATGATTTATATAATCACATGTCTGGCATAAGTGAATACTTGTTTAGCAGATTGGCTAAGGCCAACAAATAGAAACAAGAATGAATCATGGGTGACACATCAGAATAATGAATGACATGAGCAAAGCTTGAGATGTTGAAAATGTATGGTAGATAAATGTTATACATGTTCTTTCTATTTCTTATAAAGAGAATAGATGAATTACTGTTCAATCATAGATAGGTGTAATACTTTAAAAGATGAGAATGATTTAAACTGCCTATCCTCTGCTCAGTTTTATATTAATTAAACTACAATAATGATGTTTCTGGCGGAGAGTTATATCTCTCGCTGGGGCAATTTTCAATTGTCTCACCCCCGTGGGAACCAACATTTTTAGGTGGATGAGTGAGAAAGAGACTGAGAATATCTTGTAGAGGAAGAACATCAGCAGCTACAGGGATAGCAGTGACAACTCAGGTTGAGTGTGCTGTCTGTCGTGTTTGGTAGATAGAAGTCCTATGTGTCGTCTCTGTACTCTCAGGTCCTCGGAGTAGTAGTTAGTGATATCAAGATTTTGGTTTAGTGCCTCGAGGGTTTTATACTACTTGTGTACAGTTAAGACAGAGTAGTTAATGTTTGTATTCCTCGAGAAGCAAAAGTACATGAGATGTATATATATGAACCAGGATGTAAGGTTTTACTTTGGTTCTGAATGAAAGGGTTTTCCTGTGAATGGATCTCTTTGCAAAAAGTTTTAATTTTTAGTGATTTTCGCTAATCCGCTGCTTGACGAACGCTTCCGCATTAGTTAATTATGTTTTTGTTAGTTGGATGCTACACTTCCCTTCCTCCTGCACAAGTAGCCCATCAGTACAACTGGGTCCCCTATTGTATCTGCTTCGCTATTTCCTTCTGTCTGCACTACTCTACTACCTATCCTATTGCCGTGAGGATAGGGGTCACCTGCTGGCCTCCTCTCTAGTGATTCAGATTGTCTGGGACTGAACCAGCCCACTGTGCCCACTCATCCTTTCCCTAAGGATGGGGCACACACTACCACAGAACTGAGGCATGACCCAATCAGGATGCTCACCTGCACGACTAGTTGGGAGTGTCGTCTTTGCCTCCCCTGTTTCTGCCCATACTACCCAGCCGGTCTTCGGCTACTGCCCTTGCGACCTATATGCCACAACTTGCTTGGAGGGTGACTGTGGGCGTAAGCACAAACTCTCCCCCCTCTTCTCTATCTTATGGGTTGGCACCAAGGGGTTCCCTTGGTGATCTCGTCTGCCTAAAGCCGCCACAGGTAATTCTAAGAGTCACCGCCTAATGCCTCCTCTCTCCCTTGATATAATGAGAAACACTAAAACTAGGTCTATCTGACCCTATCTTAGATCCTATGAGGCTTTATAGACTCCCTTCCGTAGCTAGCCATCACAAACCCTCCATCTAACAAGGCTCTGTTTGGGTCTTGTTCGGGGCACAGGGAACGTGAACCCAACGCCCCCTTTTTTATTTTTATTTTGTCTTCTTCTTTTTGATAAAAGTCCACTTCTTATAAATAATTATGTAGTCTATATATATACCCTTTTTAATCCCAAAATTGAAGCTCTAGCTTGATATATTTGATCGACATTACCTTTCTTTCTAATGATTAAGATCATAACTAGGCCTAGGGCTCAAACCAATAACTCTAGTTGTCATATTTCCTTCTTAATTCAATCTTGACTTGCATCTCATATAACTATCATCTTCTTGTACAAAAATTGCAATGACCTAATCCACTAGCTAGACTATACCAATATAGTGTGTCTGATTCCACTTGTCCCATGACCTAGATAAACAAATTGAATCACCAAAAACAACCCTAAACTTCACCAAATAAAGTTCATCTCTACAAGCATCTGAGAGCCCAATGAAACAAGTGCCCAAAATACTCCTCAGTATGGTATCTAATCCTCTGATCATTCTATCATTATTGAATTCCATAAGAGCCCTAGTCTCACCATAAAAATCAACCTAGGTTTACTGGTGCCTAATATAGCTTCACATGGTGGTAAAATTATTAAAGATCCCTCAAGCTTTATATATGCCTAACCAGACTCCAATATGGGTTGAAACATGTAAAACTTGACTCACATGTATTGATATCACTTAACTGGGATATCTCTTAATATTATGTACATTCACATGGATACTTAACAAAACATGGGGTGTGATAATTCTACCCACCTTATTAGAAATTTCGTCCTTGAAATTTGACTAGTCTACCCACTTTAGGGTTTGACATATTATATGTATAATAATCTCTAATATTTTCATAAAGGTCATTAGCATACTCCTGGTGTTTTACTTTCAGGCGAACATGTCCATATACTACCAATGAAGCCTGATCTATCTTACAACATCATAAACATGGAAAGGACCCTTCTACCTCTTCTCTAAGGAAGCTGAATTTGGGGTTCTAGTTCTAACCTGAATCCAAATGACTTATCTATGTCAAATTATTCACCCTTTCCATGCATTCATTGTCTGAATAATGTGTCTATTTAGGTTTAGGTGACTATTTGCCTCAAACTTTTGATGTCAACTCTAGTTTTCTTTGTCACCTTTGGATACATGTCAGACGCTCATGTATGCATAGGTGACATCTTTATCATACTTATCTTGCACCTCTCTCGTGCACATGCCCCATACCATATGCACTTAAAAGGATGAGACAAGCATGATAATGTACATAACATTCTCTATACAAAACCCCATGAGTCTGTGTCCCATAACACAAACATATGGGAAAAAGAGAGAGAATGCTATATACACCTAGTGTTAACATAAAATTCAAAACATCTAAGCACATAAACCCAATCCTTATCTAAACTTGTGTCTCCTATATAGAGCTCTACTTCAATTTCTAATGTCTTTCACTTACTTCCTCTATGCATAGGGCTACTAGTTATCTTTCTAAATTTGTGATCTACTCTAACTTAAGTTCTTATAGGGTGATCTTAAGTAAGAATATGAGAATTTATCTAGTGGCCAACTAGAATGTTGCTTTGATACCATATTGTAACACCCTCCCTAAGTACACACATGCACGTAGCGGAAGCAACACCGAGTTATCCATAACTCATGTACTCAAGGGGGCATTACATAAAACTAGCATTCATAACAACAATATAATCAATCATACAAACTAAAATATTAAAACATTCTCATGATTGTTCTTATAAAAGGAACATAGATGTTATCACATGGAAAACTAACTCAACATCTCGAGACATAGTCTCTACTCTAAAGTTCTAAATATTTAAAACATACAACTGAGCCTATAAACCTGAGGATCATCTTATAGTTGGCACCCCATCAGATCTTATCTTATTCTATCCTTGTTCTCGAGTCTTTGGGATCCACTTAGCTCCTCCTTCTCACCTACGGACATCTCGTCCCCAGTCATGCATTGGAAAAATAGTTGTTAGCGTAAGTGGCATGAGTATTCTATATGTACAAAACTGAAGAAACAAGATACTAAAAACAATATATTCTTGAGCATTATAAACATGAAACTAACATTGAACTCTTGTATTAGATCAGAAACATAAATATCCCTTCATTCTTTAACTTAATTCTTATCTTTTTATTGTATCTTTCTCTAGAGACATGTACTCTGGTACCTGGGTCTCATAACATGCATCTAGGTCTGGGTTATGCATCTCTTATCTTAATATCTTTCATTATATACTTATAAATGAAATTATGTTCTTTCTTTGAACTAAGACATCTTTTATTTGTGATTTCGATCTACCTGTGGCCACCATTATACAATAAGTCCTCCCTTGTGACACAAAAGTGTCCTCTATGGTGCAACACACCCTCTGGTAGCACAACGTGCCCTCTGTTGACACCGAAGTGTCCTCTATGGTGCAACACACCCTCTTTTGGTACAATGTGCCCTCTGAAATGGAGTAAACACTCATTTAAATTTGCAACAGATGCCTCTGAATCATCCCGGGACTCTCTGAATGAGGACTTACTATATATTATATTATGTGAAGGTTTTGAATTAATTATCTTAAGTCTATCTTTACTAAACTATGAATGTGAACTTATATGAAACTGAGTACTCAACACGTACTTAGTTTTGAATCTAAAATCTGAATTTGAATCTCTTCTCTTTAAAATATGAACTGAATCTATTATAGAATTTGGATATGTATTTCAAATTACAACATAATTGAGATTGGGGCCTATAACCCTTATCACGTATCTTTATCAAATATCTGGCTACCCACATATTGAGTAATCTAAATCTGAATCAAAAATTTGATATTCTTATTATCTTGATAAATCTTAATTTAAAACTCTTATTTGACCGAACAACTTAATTTAAATTCTGATATCAGATTTATGACATGTAAGTCTACATGCTTAGGAAAACAATCTGAACTGAATATAGAAATACCAAGTATATAAAAGCAACTTAAGTAGTCAATATCTAAAATATGTTTTCTAACATGAAAATTCAACCTCTTGAAAGTCTCATGATGTCTTATCTTAACATGAATCTTAAAGCATTCATGTGAGCTTAACTCTTTAAATCTTAAAAGGTGAATCCTATAAAATCTTATCTTGCAAACTTAATCATAACTTAATGAATTTCACTCTTATAATATTATTATGTACTTGATTCTTAGATCTTGACTATTCTAAGAAATCTAAATAACACTTAGTTCTTAGATATTAATCTATGTAAGAAATCTTAATAATATATTTCTACTTGAAATCTTAATACATTCTTATCCCACATTATCCTGTATGACTATCTTAGTTGCATATCTTATCTTGTGGTCTTATTCATCAAAATGAATCATTACTAATAGTTCTTATATAAACATGATCCTTTAGTTTTCTCATGAACCTAGTTCATGAGCCTCTATCGTTCTTATAAATCTTAATGACATATCTCTTCTCGAGATATTAGGCACATGTAAGGACATACCCATGAATGTATGAAAATCTCACTTGCACATCTTAACATAAAATCTTAGAACACTAGATCACATAAAGTATAAAATCTTATGAGAATATGTTGAGATTTATAAATATGAATACTCATGGGCATGAACCACTTACCTGTGTCGGAAAGGATAAAAATCTTCATCTTGGATTCCTCTTGTCGGGTCTAAATCCTAGAAAGACATTTCCTATTATTAACACCCATTTGAATCCATTTATTATTACACACAATTCTCACCAACTAGGTTGTATCTAGCTTTTAAGGTTTTCTTTCAATGTATTCTTATATACTCAAATACTCTTCTAGAATTGTCTTTATCCCTTAGTCACACTCTACATAATCTTATGACATGTATGAAAGTATACCCAAAATGTCATATAAGAACAATCTAATCTCCAAATCATTAGTTCACATTCCATCATACCTTTAAAACTTGTGGTGTAACAATTCCTTGAAGTTCAATGATGCGGTTCACACCTATCATATCGATTTAACAAAGTATCAACACATATGCACATAATCCACTTGTCTAACCTTTCCTCAAATTAAATTACCTTATGTATATCATTTGAAGTTTAGAACCTCCTTAAAAATGTTCTTCATATCTCGACCTTTTCAATGAGACCTTAAACACCTTATTCTGACAACCAGATCAACATTTATGAATTCCTAAAGTTTATAATAAAATCAAGTCAATGATTCATATTACCTTTATTTCTTCTACTATTCAGGCTAAATGGGCCTCATGGCCGGCGGCCCAACAAGGAGGGACGCGGACTCCTTTCTCTCCTTCGCTCAAGCGGGCGGAGTTAGGGATCGTGACCCCTGTTTTGCCATAAAAATAGGGCAGCGGCTATGGAGGTGTTCTCCGACCACCCTTGCTTATTTCTTGGCCGCCTCAAGTACCTCAATGAGCAGGCAACTATTCCTCCCGCACAAGTAGCCCATCAGTACAGCACTACTCTACTACCTGTCATGTTGTCGTGAGGATAGGGGTCACCTACTGGCCTCCTCTCCAGTGATTCAGATCGTCTGGGACTGAAGCAGCCCGCCGCGCCCGCTCATCCTTTCCTTGAGGATGGGGCACGCACTACCACGGAACCTAGGCATGACCCAATCAGGATCGTCACCTGCACAACTAGCTGGGAGCGTCGTTGTTGCCTCCCCTGTTTTTGCGACTACCCAGCCGGTCTTCAGCGACTGCCCTTGCAACCTAGATGCCACAACTTGCTCAGAGGGTGACTATGGGCGTAACCACAAACTCTCCACCCTCTTCTCTATCTTATGGGTTGGCGCCAAGGGGTTCCCCTGGTGATCTCGTCCGCCTGAAGCTGCCACAGGCAATTCTAAGAGTCACCGCCTAATGCCTCCTCTCTCCCTTGATTTCATGAGAAACCCTAAAACTAGGTCCGTCCAACCCTGTCTTAGATCCTATGAGACTTTATAGTCTCCCTTCCATAGCTAGCCATCGCAAACCCTCCATCTAACAAGGCTCTGTTCGGGTCCTGTTCGGGGCACAGAGAACGTGAACCTGATGCTCCCTTTTTTATCTTTATTTTGTTTTCTTCTTTTTGATAAAAGTCCACTTCTTATAAATAATTATGTAGTCTATATATATACCCTTTTTAATCCCAAAATTGAAGCTCCAATGTGATATATTTGATCGACATTACCTTTCTTTCTAATTATTAAGATCATAACTAGGCCTAGGGCTCAAACCAACAACTCTAGTTGTCATATTTGCTTCTTAATTCAACCTTGACTTGCATCTCATATAACTATCATCCTCTTGTACAAAAATTTCAATGACCTAATCCACTAGCTAGACTATACCAATATAGTGTGTCTGATTCCACTTGTCCCATGACCTAGATAAACAAATTGAATCACCAAAAACAACCCTAAACTTCACCAAATAAAGTTCATCTCTACAAGCATCTCAGAGCCCAATGAAACAAGTGCCCAAAGTACTCCTCAGTATGGTATCTATTCCTCTAATCATTCAATCATTATTGAATTCCATAAGAGCCCTATTCTCACCATAAAAATCAACCTAGGTTTACTTGTGCCTAATATAGCTTCACATGGTGGTAAAATTATTAAAGAGCCCTCAAGCTTTATATATGCCTAACCAGACTCTAGTATTGTTTGAAACATGTAAAACTTGACTGACATGTCTTGATATCACTTAACTGGGATATCTCTTAATATTATGTACATTCACATGGATACTTAACAAAACTTGGGATGTGACAATATGAGTAACACCCTACCTTTGAATATCTAATGTAACTGAGTGGAAGCATTTATCTTGAAGGGGGATTTCACATTAAGATAATCATTACAAATAAATAAATGAATAGTAATTCATTTATTTATTTGCAATGATTATCTTAATGTGAAATCCCATCCTATAAACATTCATACACTATTCTTTGGAATGGAAAACTACAATTGGCATCTTTATCATGTCTAAGATCTAGCATTTAAACATGGAATAAGTATCATAAAAGGGAACATTCTAAATAATATGATCGCCTAATGTAGATGGCACCCCACTAGGTTGCACATGAAGGTCTTCTAATCCTTGGTTGCACCTCTTTAGTCCTTATTTGTTCCAACTCCTGGAGACATCATGTCCCCAACCATGCAAAGGGGAAAAACAACACATCAGTAAATACTACTGGGACTTTATAAAGTAACCAAAATAAACATACATGACATGTAAGAAAAGTTGACATGAATGAACTATAAGCATTCTTGAATTATTAATAACATGAAGAACCGAGTAGTAAATGTATGCATCTCTCTATGATGACCACTTAAGAGCATCTTATTACTAGGAAAGCCTTTGGTGCTACGAAAGCCCTTGATGACCTCTTGAGGTCCATGACTCAAGAAGCATATTGAAACTGATTCAATTCCAATTATCTTTATATTAACATGGACAATGGCTTTACATGATATTTGAACTTGAACATGATGGGATTTCTCCCTCTTGAAACTCAAACATTAAATTCGTGAATCATAATATCTAATTTTAGTGAGCATTGTAACCATAGGACATAACATATAGCAATAATCAAGCAATTGATATAGTGAACATGAAAAAGGCATTGAACTTTAAATCATTATTTCTACTTTATATATAACATGCATTTAACCATAAATATTTGTGCTCTGTAGCATGACATGTTTACCTAGAGAAAAGTAGATACTAATTTGGTCTCTCTGATCTTGAGTAAAATCCTATTAATTATACTGAATTAGGGTTCGGGTTACTGATTAGGTCATCATTTATTTTAATAATATTGAATTAATTAACATGGTATTAAAAAAATTAGGCTTTTGGGTTCTCTATGAAAACATCAGAATAGAAAGGAAAAACATGGTTTGAACCCTTTAATCATGTTTTACTCAAAATATTCATTTCAACGACTATTTATTCATAGTTTTCTTACTCGCGGTTGAATTACTATGAATTTATGAATATCTGACCAATGAAAATTTGAGGAAGACCACGTGCGTATCTTTAACCAACTCATAGGACACTGGACTCAGACCCTCTCTGACTTGGACCAATTTTGCACAACCATGTGGCCCGGTTTTCTTCCAACCCAAAATAGGAAGTCAAAGGTACAAAATCTCAAATATGCCCTTGCAAGATCAGTTTCTGGATCAAACGACAGGGGTATCATGGTCATCTCACAACCTGGCTTCTTCCTCCGTTGAGACATGGAATGAGGCACAACTCTGGAGGTGAGAACTTTGACCAATCCTGGAGGAGGATGGCTGTTCATAGGAGGTTGGGATCCTTCGTGGCATCCTGCATCATGTTGAGGCAACAAGCCAAAGATCAGGCCATGGGCATGCTGGAGCACCAAGCCGCCATAGCACTACCATGACCGATGTAGCTAGAAGGTGGGAGCTCTATAGATCAGCACAACAAGAGAGCAAAGGGTGTGAAGCCGTCCACCAGGTCGAGGTGGAGCTGAAGGCACAAATGTGAAAATAAAAGAGCCACTATGACCCATGCATTCACCGGAGAAACAATGAAAATAGGTAAAAGATGACCCAAAGCTCAAACATTGTGGGAAGGCGGAAAAGGGTTCACTGAAGATCAGAAAATGGTCACTTAGGTTGAGCAGTGCCCAAAGCATTGCTTCCATGGTCAGGGGCTCACTCGAAGGGTGTGACAGTGATCTCTAGTGAGTAACTCAAAGGTAGTGTTAGGGTACGACGTTTGGGGAAGTTTCAGAACAAGAAAAAGATTGGAAAACATCTAAGGGGTGTTGGAAAAACTTACCGATGCTCCACTTGCATGGGAGATGGAAGAGGGAGTCGAGGACAAAAGATAGAGGTTGAAGGATAAATCAAGTATGTCTTGGAGTCTCAGAGTTTTTGGGTAGGAATTGATGATGGGGGATAAAAGAATGAGATCCAAGGATTATTTTTGATCCTTTATATGGGCATGAGGTGGGAGGTGATGTTGTGAAGAAGTGTATTTTCCCACATTTATGACCTAAACTACAATTATGCCTTTAAACTATTCAATTCCACTCATTTTGACCCAATTCATCACCATATGATATTTGAAACTTACATGACACCCAATTTGATAATATGATTTCCAATTTGAATATCACACACTTTGTGACATCAAAACCTTACTAAATTAATGATATTACTCAACTAATTTATTTGAGTGACCTAACTAAATACTTTGACCCTCAAATGTTTAATGTGTAGAGGGAAATTATTCAAACCATTGAACAAAATTTCATTTGATTTCAAGCTATGGATCAAAAGATATGGAAAATGGGAGTTTATACCCTAAATAACTCAAAATACTCAAATTTCTACCTAGCCTATTTGGACCCAGATCCTGACCCAGATCTAGGGAGGACTTGTACCTGGGGAGTCATCTCCCCAGCCTGCCTTCTATGGTTGAGTCACTAAAATATAACATAAATTTTGTGGAACAAATACCCCTCTAGGTTTTGATCCTCACCTCATCAAAAATGATTCTTCAGATCTGATTTTTCCTCCTTCACCCAACGACCCCTACCAATCCCCTTGTCGCTCAGTATTTCAAAAACACCTAAATCGTGGGTGCCTAGGGCCAATAGAGAGGAAGCTCTAAGGAAACCCTAGGCATTGTCTCCTACATTTAACCCTCCCAATGGCTCCTCCATTACTCCTTTAGCCACGCTAAGCCCTCAATTGCTTGCCATCACTACACGACTCCTCTGCCCAAATCCATCCCTAACCTCCCAAACCGGAGAGCCCCTCTCTTGCCACTAGACCTCTTATCTAATGAATCTCTCTCCAACCATCAGAGATCTTAGCAAATCTTCCTGGACCCTCGTGAGGTGTCTCAAAGGTTCACAATGCCCCATTGTCAACATGCCTACCAAACCACCTGTGTGGGCACTAGCGAATGTCATCTTGTGCCTATGCATTGGAGTTGAAGGCATCAAATGAAATCTTCCAGACTGAGGATCCCAATGATATACCCAGTTCTCCCTTGCATGTGGTGTGCTTATTAATCTACTTCTCACTTTAGACCTACTATTCAACATTGTGGGCTCCGATCTCCAAACCACGATATAAACACGATTTAAACTTAGCGGAAGCATTCGATTAACAACGGAAGACAAAAATCACGGGAAATTAAAACTTTTTGAGATAAGAGCTTGAAACCATAAAACTTTTTCCATAGAAAAGGAATAAACTATTTTACATCTCTGACAATTACTTCTTGAGTAATTATACACATCATGATACAAAAATCTCAAGAGTCAAAACCAAAATCTCAGATACTAACTCCAAGACCTGAGAGTACAGAGACAACATAGGACTATCTAACAACTAGACTTAGCAGTCAGTATCTCCACCTGAGATTCACTGCTGCTCCTGATGCTCCTACTGTTGGGATTGGTCACATGTAGGCTGGTTTCTCCGTCTTCGACGACCACCTATAAAGTTGAAATCTACGGGGTGAGACAATTTTAAATAATTGTCCCAGCGAGAGTTATAACTCTCCACTAGAAGCTTTATATAGCGAATCAAAGAATAACATAAGCAGTAAAAGCTTTCAAAGTATTCAACAACATTTTGGTAATAAGCAGAACAACAGCAGATAAGGAATGTGAACAACATATCTACTATGCAATGTAACACTATTCAAGTATCTCGTAGTTTTAAACTAAGCAATTATACTACGCGGCTGATTATGTTTTACAAACATCTTTATGCCCTGCGGAGATGAGTTATACCGCTCATACTCCAACCGATCACTATTAAGTCACATCGGTATCATACCTAGGTCATCAAAAGAGTCGGATTCTTATGACCTCAACTTCCTCAGTCAGAGTGAGGATAACTTGCAGGACATCCTGTGTCTCTGCTACTATAGCTCACAAGGGTAATCTGGTACTTCACTATTTTAGAGTCACAGTGGCATTCTGCACTCTCTTCGTCATCGAGAGATTTCTTGTTTATCTCTGATCGATGCGGTGTAAGGATTTCCTTGGGTGTTACAGCATAAACATTTAGTGAAGGGTTGATGGATTAAGATACATCTACATCAATACCTACACTAGGATGTAAGGATATACACATCCCTATTCCCCCACATACTCAAAAGTACGTGATCCAGGAGTTCCCTTGGGAAAACCTGTTTCTCCATCATATTGCTTTCTGACAATGATGGATCTATGATCAGGGCTCTACATGGTATGATTATACTTAATTAGTTAGGTACATTTCAGTATTCTTTTAACATCATACATGTTCTCAAACATTAATCATTAGCATGGTAGCTAATGTAACAAGCCTAACTCACATCAGTTATCATTTCTCAATCATATCATCACAAGTCATCTGACAAGCATGACCTTGATGATACTTATGGCTCTCATAGCCTATCATTCTCATAAGATACCACTTACTGAGAAACAGGGTATTTCACTATTCATAAAGCTAAAGCATGCTTTCAATGAATACTGTATCATAATCCATACCTGGATATGATCATCATCTCAATAACCTGCATGGTTAATTCAACAGAAGTTGTACTTTCAAACTCTTTGAAGAGTCAGTTCCCCTAATTTCTCATCAATTAGGGTTTTACTATTCATTACCCTAGAAATAGGGTTTACTATTCACCTTATGGTGAATTGAACTCATAACATCATCATGTATGAGAAACAACACCATTGAAGCTCTCAGATAAGATTATGATTCATCAATTATCACAATTAGGGTTTCTATGATCTCACATAGACGGATCATACCCTAATCATACATATTCATATGCATTATAGGTACTTTACTTGAGTTTCAACCATAAATGGTACTTTCTCTCTCCTCTCACTAGTAGATGGTGATTACACCACTCTAGATTAGGTTGGGTCAAGCCCTCATTGACTAACATAAGCCAAATCACCACTATCATGTGATTAGGGTTTGATTAAAACAAGGTATTCTTCAATTGAACCCTTGAGGGGTATTTAGGTAAATTACCCATTGGTTATCATCATGGGTTAATTCCTTAGTCACATAGTCCCTTAATGTCCTAGGTTACCATTAGGGTTTAGATTAGATCATCATTGAACCAAAAACACCTTCAAGTGATTAAGTATAAACAACCTTGAAAACCCTCAAACAGTTTCAACCTTCAACCACCAAACGACCTTGAGACCGTTTGAGTGTGTTGACCATTTGGGGAGGGTTGACTTTCAAACCTTTTGAAGCTTATGCGGTTTGAAACCGTTTGATCAAAACGACTTGAGATCGATTGGTCCAAACGACCTTGAGATCGTTTGAGCCCAAACAGTCTTGAGACCGTTTGGATCCAAACGGTCTTGAGACCATTTGGTCCAAACGGTCTTGAGACCATTTGGTCCAAATGGGCTCAAACCATTTGGACCTCCAAAGTGGTTCAAAAGTTGCAATCGATTATGGTAATCTATGTTGAAGCCCTCAATTGGCCAAATCCATGTTAGCCACTTATAATTGAGTCAAATAGGATGAGCCTTAACCAATTGGACACCAAATTGGCCCTCAATGGGAAGCCAATTAGGGTTGAATCCAATTCAATTAGGGTTTCAATCGGATAATCATCAATGTTCAACAATGTGAATCAAATTAAGGTTGAACCTATCAATTGACCTCCAATTGGGCCCAAACTTGGCCCAAACGGTCTTGAGGTCGTTTGGACATCCTCCAAATGGTCTTGGGTTGTCACCAAACGGTCTTGAGACCGTTTATATGAATCCCCAAATGGTCTTGAGACCGTTTGGGTCCTTCAACCCAAAACTCAACAAGATCTATACTTAAAATCAACGAAAACAACCCGATTAGGGTTAGGGTGTTGAAGTGCCTTCAACTCTCAATTGGCTAAGAATTAGATTATGATTCTTTGTAGGATTAAAATTCAATATATTACCAACAGACCCTCAAACGGTCGTCCCTTGGTCAACCCTATCAAACGGTCTTGAGACCGTTTCAATCCAAACGGTCTTGCAAGATCGTTTGAGATCAAACGGTTTGAAACCGTTTGACCTTAAACGGTTTGCAACCGTTTGGACCAAAAGGGTCCAAGGTCGGTTGATAAAGCTACCTAGGAATTCACGCCCATCATCTTCAACCTCTGTTCAGGTCGGTTACTCCACCATTTTTCTTGCAAAAGTGCAAGGAAGAAGGGAGGTAGAAGAAGTAAGTACAAAATTGCAAGAACAAAGATATGCATATAAAGCAAAGAGTTTAGAGATATAAAACCCGCCTTAGAACATTGTTCCTAGAGCTCCAAGCTTCCAAACTTTAAGCCTCTAATGGTGTCTTGAGCTCCACAACTCGGCCAGAGGTGATTCTCCAAGGAAAAGATGGGGATGGTCGGCTAGAACAAAGAATCTAAGTGAGTAAACCATAGAACCAACCTTATATGATGAATTCATCCAAGAATCCGAGCTAGAAGATGGTTCCTACTCACCTTAGAACTAGATGGTCATCTCCCTGAGCTCCAGAGCCTTGCCTTATCTATTTGAGAAAGATGAGAAATGAAGAGAACAAGTGATACGTTCACTTGGTTTGCAAGGGTTCTAGCTTATATACTAGGCTATTTTACACCATATGGACCTTCAAAACATGGAATTCTCATCCAAGTCCCTCCTTGTTCAAGAGCACGTCCAAGATACCAAACTTAGGCAAAGCTCATTAAAACTCAAGATCTAAGGGTAAAGGAAACCAACTTTCAACTAGGGTACATATATGAAAGGTCTCCACTCTCATACTTAGTGAATTTTATGCACAAAGATCATTTTTCTTATATGATTACATATTCATGTGTCCCTTTCATCATTTTTACTATAAATGATGTCAAGAGTCATAAAAGATGTTCTAGATGGTGTATTTTATAAATTGCACCCTACAATTTGGGTAAATTGCACATTACTCCAAATTAGGGTTTTTAAGCACAAGGATGATTCCTCAAGCTGCATCTTGATGCCCAAGCTTGGGAAATACAAAATACCTCATCATATTCACTCATATGATGTATCATCATCATAAGAACATCTTGACCTATGAAAATTGCAAGTTAAACCCCTTAACTGGGTAATTTGCACATAGGTCCCTGCATTACAAAACAATGCTACAACTTTGTTTATAAAGGAGCAAAATTGAAAGTATATGTTCCTGGGGAACTTAATTACATGCCAGAGAGTATTCACAAGTATATAATTACATGTTTAGGCAAAACCTATAGGGTTAGGTTATAACCCAGGTCAGGGATGTTACAAATCATCCACCCCTTACAAGGATTTCGTCCCCGAAATCGATAAAACATATTAGGAGAAAAGAGTAGGGTATTTCCTCCTCATCTCATCCTCTAGTTCCCATGTGGCTTCTTCGACACCATGATGATTCCAGAGGACTTTCACAAGGCTTATGTCTTTTTCCTTTAACTTTTTAATTCTGTTATCAAGGATTGACACTGGTCCTTCCTCATAAGTTATATCTTCATTCAATTCTACTTCCATAGGTTGTAGAACTGACTCGCTGTCTGGGTGACATTTCCTCAGCATAGAAATGTGAAACATAGGGTGTAACTTCTGTAACTCCTGAGGTAACTCTAGTCTATAGGCTACCTTTCCAACTCGTTCAATGATTGGATAAGGACCCATAAATCTAGGAGCTAACTTCCCTTTCCTTCCAAAATGAAGGACTCCTTTCCAAGGTGAGACCTTAAGGTACACTCTGTCTCCAACCTGGAACTCTAAGGGTCTACGACGTCTGTCGGCATAAGACTTCTGCCTATCCTGTGCAATCTTAAACTGTTGTTGTATAACTTTGATCTTCTCTGTAGTCTACTGCACAAGATCAGGACCTAACAACTGATGCTCACCAGTCTCATACCAACACAAGGGTGATCTACAACGTCTACCATACAAGGCTTCATATGGTGCCATGTCAATACTATGTTGATAGCTATTGTTATAGGCAAACTCTATCAAGCTCAGGTGTAGATCCCAACTTCTGGTAAACTGGAGAACACATGCTCTCAATAGGTCTTCCAAGGTCTGTATAGTCCTTTCCGACTGTTCATCAGTCTGTGGGTGAAAGGCTGTACTAAACCTTAACTTGGTTCCTAAGGCTCTGTGTAACTGCTCCCAAAAATGACTTGTAAACTGTGGACCTCTGTCAGAAACTATAGTGACTGGAACTCCATGCAAACGCACTATCTCTTGAACATACAACTGGGATAACCTTTCAGCAGAATAGGTTGTTTTGACAGGTAAGAAATGCGTTGTCTTTGTCAACCTATCAACAATTACCCAGATGGAATCATGTCCTTTGCTTGTCCTGGGTAGGCCAACAACAAAGTCCATGGTCACATGGTCCCACTTCCACTGTGGTATGGGTAAAGGTTGCATTGTTCCTGCAGGCTTCTGGTGCTCAGCCTTAACCTGCTGACACACTGGACACCTCAGAACAAACTCAGCCACATCCTTCTTCATCCCAGGCCACCAATACATATCTTTCAAGTTTCGATACATCTTGGTGCTCCCCGGATGCATAACATACATCGAAGAATGAGCTTCCTCCAGGACTAATTTCCTCAGGTTATCCACATCTGGCACTATCATCCTCCCATGATAGCATGCCACTTGATCATCTGAGTCATGGAAACCATCACGCTTCTCATCACCATACTCAGACCTGATCTGCTGAACTGCAGCATCAACTTGCTGTGCCTCCTTTATCTGTTCTCTTAGGGTAGGTTTAATATGCATCTCAGCTAACAAACCGGCTAACAATGACACCTTCAACTGCACATTGTCTTGCCTTAAAGAGATAAGCATATCTCTTCTAGAGCATACTAAGGAACTTAGTTGTGCTCTATCCATGGTTGATGTTGTTGATTTCCTACTCAATGCATCTGCAACCACATTGGCCTTCCCTGGATGGTAATCAATTATACAATCATAGTCCTTGATTAACTCCATCCAGCGACGTTGCCTCATATTAAGCTCATGTTGAGAGAAGATATACTTAAGATTCTTGTGGTCTGTGAAAATCTGGAAGGTTTCTCCGTAGAGATAATGTCTCCAGATCTTCAGGGCATGAACCACAGCAGCCAACTCCAGATCGTGTGTCGGATAATTCTCCTCGTGTTTCTTAAGCTGTCGGGAAGCGAAAGAAATCACTTGCTTATCCTACATCAACACACATCCGAGTCCATTCTTGGAGGCATCACAGTAAACCACATATCCTTTCCCTTGCTCAGGTAGCACAAGCACAGGTGCACTTGTCAACCTCTCCTTCAACAGTTGAAAAGACTGTTGACACTTATCACTCCAAGCAAAAGGAACATCTTTCCGGGTTAACTTGGTCAAAGCTAAGGCTATAGAACTGAAATTCTTAATGAACCTTCGATAGTAGCCAGCTAACCCTAAGAAACTTTGAATCTCCGTCGGTGTCTTCGGTTGTTCCCACTGTAGAACAGATTCTACCTTTTTAGGGTCAACTCAAATTCCCGAGGCAGATACCACATGACCAAGAAAAGACACTTTAGGTAACCAGAACTCGCACTTGCTAAACTTAGCGTATAGCTTATGTTCCCTTAGCAAGATCAAAGCTTGGTGAAGATGCTGCTCATGCTACTGAGCATCCTTACTATAGATCAGAATGTCATCTATGAAGACGACAACACACTGATCAAGGAAAGGTCGAAAGACTCTATTCATGAGTTCCATGAATGCAGCTGGTGCATTGGTTAGTCCAAACGACATAACCGTGAACTCATGGTGACCATATCTTGTCCAAAAGGTAGACTTGGATATGTCACTATCCTTAATGCAGAGCTGATGATATCCAAACCTCAAGTCTATTTTTGAAAAGACTGTTGCACCACGCAACTGGTCAAACATATCATCAATCCTCGGCAAAGGGTACTTGTTCTTTATTGTTACTTTATTGAGTTGTCTGTAATCAATGCACAACCGCATTGACCCATCTTTCTTTTTAACAAACAAAACCGGAGCACCCCAAGGTGAAGTACTCGGTCGGATGAAACCTTTCTCAAGTAACTCTTGAAGCTGTTTCTTGAGTTTTGCCATCTCAGCAGGCACCATCCTATACGGAGTCTGGGCTATAGGTTTTGTATCTGGGACTAAATTGATTTCGAAATCAATCTCCCGAGGTGGGGGTATACCGGGAAGTTCTTCAGGAAACATGTCCTCGAATTCCCTGACTACATGAACTACAGTGGGGTTGGGACTCTCTTTGGTAACATCTACCACATGGGCCAAGAATGCATAACATCCTTGCCTCATCAGCTTATCAGCAACCATAGCTGATACAAGATAGGTGGGCATAATCTTTCTCTCTCCATGAAAGATCCATGTGCTGCTTTCATCAGCAAACACAACCAACTTGGATTCACAATCCAAAACAACTCTATACATCTCTAAGGTATCCATCCCGAGGATTACATCAAATCCTTGCATATCAAGTGGTATAAGATCCACTTGAATGCGATGGTTAGAAAAGAAGAGGATACAGGGAGAGCATACCTCCTGCAAAACAGCAGACCCACTCAATGGAGTCTCCAAAAAAAAGCTATCTGCCCTATGACTGACTGTCATATTGCAGTTGCGTATCACTCTTCGAGTGACAAACGAATGCGTAGCACCCGGGTCAATCAGAACATATAAAACACTGGATTTAGACATATCAGAATATAGAAGTTCCATCTGACCTGCCACTACCCATGGATTGACCACTACCTCTGGTGGGTTCATAGCATAGAACCTCGTTGTCACCTGCGGTTGAGCTGGTGCAGATGAGCCAGCTTGAGACTCTTGTCCACGTCCTCGAGATGCTCCTTGAGATTGCCTTCTCTGTGATCCCTATTGATTCTGTTTCGGAGGCTATGTCACACTGACAGGCTTAGATCGGCAGTCCTTCATCAAATGTCCCACCTTTCCACAGTTGTAGCAGCTTCTTTCCAGTTGTTGTGGTCTTGGTGGTCCAGTAACTGACATTGATGCAGAACTCTGAGTCTCTTAAGGTGGCTGACCTCGTCCTCTACCTCTATTAGGAGACCACTGAGTCTGAGAACTTGATCTAGGTGGTGGAGGGTTAGGTATAGAGGATCTAGGCTTCTTAAAGTCCCTAGATGAAGAACCTTGGAACTATGGATATCTTTTCTGGGTTTGCCTCTTCTGAACCACAGATCTCTCTACCCTTCGGATTGACTCAATGAAGGTAGAGAATCTTTCTTGGTTTTCTAAGGCAGACACAGGGGTTGACATATCAGCATTCAAACCCTTCTCGAATCTTCTGATTCTTTCCTCTTCTGTGGCAGCCATGTGCGGACAGAACCGCAACAACTCCATGAACTTAGCTTCATACTCGCTAATGTTCATCATGCCCTGCCTCAGTCTCTCAAACTGAGAGATCTTCTCATCTAGGAAGGTCTTTGGGAAATATCTAAGAACAAATTCCCGCCGAAAGTCTTCCCACGAGATCTCCATTCCAGGTCTCTTCTGCTCTTCCATTGTCCACCAGTGACCAACACTTCCTTTGAGAAGGTAGACAGCATGTCTGACCTTCTCAGCTTCAGGGATGTTGGGGATTCTAAAAGTTTTGTCCAACTCTGTTAACCACTGATCAGCATCTGCGGGGTCGGCTGTCCCAAAGTACTCGGTAGCTCCGACATGACGAAGTCGCTCGAACGTCTTCCTGATACCTTGTCCTTCAGGCTGGACAGGTGCCCTAGGTGCAGGCATAGGCATCCTGTCGGTGATGTGCGTCATGGCAGTCATAAACTGCCTGAACATTGCTTGCACAGCTGGGTTACCCATGTCAGCTGGTTCAAACTGAGGGGGTTCCCTAGGTTGCTCAAGTAAAGGTTGCTCTATTTCTGGAACTCTTGCACCTCCTCCAGGTGCAGCAACGCTACTCTCTTCCACGAACTCTTCATGTGGTTCAGACATCCTTATATATATCTTCTACTCCTGAGGAGCAGAGATTCTATTAGATGAGGAAGAACACTAAAGATAGACTCGACATCCTAAGTCCTATGTCTCTGTAGACTCGGCGAACCTAGAGCTCTAATACCACTTAATTTGTGGGCTTCGATCTCCAAACCACGATATAAACAAGATTTAAACTTAGCGGAAGCATTCGATTAACAGCGGAAGACAAAAATCATGGGAAATTAAAACTTTTTGAGATAAGAGCTTGAAACCATAAAACTTTTTCCATAGAAAAGGAATAAACTGTTTTACATCTCTGACAATTACTTCTTGAGTAATTATACACATCATGATACAAAAATCTCAAGAGTCAAAACCAAAATCTCAGATACTAACTCCAAGACCTGAGAGTACAGAGACGGCATAGGACTATCTAACAACTAGACTTAGCAGTCAGTATCTCCACTTGAGATTCACTGCTGCTCCTGATGCTCCTGCTGTTGGAATTGGTCACCTGTAGGCTGGTTTCTCCGTCTTCAACGACCACCTATAAAGTTGAAATCTATGGGGTGAGACAATTTTAAATAATTGTCCCAGCGAGAGTTATAACTCTCCACTAGAAGCTTTATATAGTGAATCAAAGAATAACATAAGCAGTAAAAGCTTTCAAAGTATTCAACAACATTTTGGTAATAAGCAGAACAACAACAGATAATGAATGTGAACAACATATCTACTATGCAGTGTAACACTATTCAAGTATCTCGTAGTTTTAAACTAAGCAATTATACTATGCGGCTGATTATGTTTTACAAACATCTTTATGCCCTGCGGAGATGAGTTATACCGCTCATACTCCAACCGATCACTATTAAGTCGCATCGGTATCATACCTAGGTCATCAAAAGAGCCAGATTCTTATGACCTCAACTTCCTTAGTTAGAGTGAGGATAACTTACAGGACATCCTGTGTCTCTGCTACTATAGCTCACCAGGGTAATCTGGTACTTCGCTATTTTAGAGTCACAGTGGCATTCTGCACTCTCTTCATCATCGAGAGATTTCTTTTTTATCTCTGATCGATGCGGTGTAAGGATTTCCTTGGGTGTTACAGCATAAACATATAGTGAAGGGTTGATGGATTAAGATACATCTACATCAATACCGACACTAGGATGTAAGGATATACACATCCATATTCCCCCACATACTCAAAAGTATGTGATCCAGGAGTTCCCTTGGGAAAACCTGTTTCTCCATCATATTGCTTTCTGACAATGATGGATCTATGATCAGGGCTCTACATGGTATGATTATACTTGATTAGTTAGGTACATTTCAGTATTCTTTTAACATCATACATGTTCTCAAACATTAATCATTAGCATGGCAGCTATGAAAATAGAATACTAAATGTAACAAGCCTAACTCACATCAGTTATCATTTCTGAATCATATCATCACAAGTCATCTGACAAGCATGACCTTGATGATACTTATGGCTCTCATAGCCTATCAATCTCATAAGATACCACTTACTGAGAAATAGGGTATTTCACTATTCATAAAGCTAAAGCATGCTTTCAATGAATATTGTATCGTAATCCATACCTGGATATGATCATCATCTCATAATAACATGCATGGTTAATTCAACTAATAACAGTAAACAATTCATAACAGAAGTTGTACTTTCAAACTCTTTGAAGAGTCAGTTCCCCTAATTTCTCATCAATTAGGGTTTTACTATTCATTACCCTAGAAATAGGGTTTACTATTCACCTTATGGTGAATTGAACTCATAACATCATCATGTATGAGAAACAACACCATTGAAGCTCTCAGATAAGATTAAGATTCATCAATTATCACAATTAGGGTTTCTATGATCTCACATAGATGGATCATACCCTAATCATACATATTCATATGCATTATAGGTACTTTACTTGAGTTTCAACCATAAATGGTACTTTCTCTCTCCTCTCACTAGTAGATGGTGATTACACCACTCTAGATTAGGTTGGGTCAAGCCCTCATTGACTAACATAAGCCAAATCACCACTATTATGTGATTAGGGTTTGATTAAAACAAGGTATTCTTCAATTGAACCCTTGAGGGGTATTTAGGTAAATTACCCATTAGTTATCATCATGGGTCAATTCCTTAGTCACATAGTCCCTTAATGTCCTAGGTTACCATTAGGGTTTAGATTAGATCATCATTGAACCAAAAACACCTTCAAGTGATTAAGTATAAACAACCTTGAAAACCCTCAAACGGTTTCAACCTTCAACCACCAAACGACCTTGAGACCGTTTGGTCTCAAATGGTCTTGAGACCGTTTGAGTGTGTTGACCATTTGGGGAGGGTTGACTTCCAAACCTTTTGAAGCTTATGCGGTTTGAAACCGTTTGATCAAAACGACTTGAGATCGATTGGTCCAAACGACCTTGAGATCGTTTGAGCCCAAACGGTCTTGAGACCGTTTGGCCTCAAACGGTCTTGAGACCATTTGGATCCAAACGGTCTTGAGACCGTTTGGTCCAAATGGGCTCAAACTGTTTGGACCTCCAAAGTGGTTCAAAAGTTGCAATCGATTATGGTAATCTATGTTGAAGCCCTCAATTGGCCAAATCCATGTTAGCCACTTATAATTGAGTCAAATAGGATGAGCCTTAACCAATTGGACACCAAATTGGCCCTCAATGGGAAGCCAATTAGGGTTGAATCCAATTCAATTAGGGTTTCAATCGGATAATCATCAATGTTCAACAATGTGAATCAAATTAAGGTTGAACCTATCAATTGACCTCCAATTGGGCCCAAACTTGGCCCAAACGGTATTTAGGTCGTTTGGACATCCTCCAAACAGTCTTGGGTTGTCACCAAATGGTCTTGAGACCGTTTTGATGAATCCCCAAACGGTCTTGAGACCGTTTGGGTCCTTCAACCCAAAACTCAACAAGATCTATACTTAAAATCAGTGAAAACAACCCGATTCGGGTTAGGGTGTTGAAGTGCCTTCAACTCTCAATTGGCTAAGAATTATATTATGATTCTTTTTAGGATTGAAATTCAATATATTACCAACAGACCCTCAAATGGTCGTCCCTTGGTCGACCCTATCAAACGGTCTTGAGACCGTTTCAATCCAAACGGTCTTGCAAGATCGTTTGAGATCAAACGGTTTGAAACCGTTTGACCTTAAACGGTTTGCAACCGTTTGGACCAAAAGGGTCCAAGGTCGGTTGATAAATCTACCTAGGAATTCACACCCATCATCTTCAACCTCTGTTCAGGTCGGTTACTCCACCTTTTTTCTTGCAAAAGTGCAAGGAAGAAGGGAGGTAGAAGAAGAACTAAGTACAAAATTGCAAGAACAAAGATATGCATATAAAGCAAAGAGTTTAGAGATATAAAACCCGCCTTAGAACGTTGTTCCTAGAGCTCCAAGCTTCCAAGATTTAAGCCTCTAATGGTGTCTTGAGATCCACAACTCGGCCAGAGGTGATTCTCCAAGGAAAAGATGGGGATGGTCGGCTAGAACAAAGAATCTAAGTGAGTTAACCATAGAACCAACCTTATATGATGAATTCATCCAAGAATCCGAGCTAGAAGATGGTTCCTACTCACCTTAGAACTAGATGATCGTCTCCCTGAGCTCCAGATCCTTGCCTTATCCATTTGAGAAAGATGAGAAATGAAGAGAACAAGTGATACATTCACTTGGTTTGCAAGGGTTCTAGCTTATATACTTTAGGCTATTTTACACCATAAGGACCTTCAAGACATGGAACTCTCATCCAAGTCCATCCTTGTTCAAGAGCACGTACAAGCTACAAAACTTAGGCAAAGCTCATCAAAAATCAAGATCTAAGGGTAAAGGAAACCAACTTTCAACTTGGGTACATATATGAAAGGTCTCCACTCTCATACTTAGTGAATTTTATGCACAAAGATCATTTTTCTTATCTGATTACATATTCATGTGTACCTTTCATCATTTTTACTATAAATGATGTCAAGAGTCATAAAAGATGTTCTAGATGGTGTATTTTATAAATTTCACCCTACAATTTGGGTAAATTGCACATTACTCCAAATTAGGGTTTTTAAGCACAAGGATGATTCCTCAAGCTGCATCTTGATGCCCAAGCTTGGGAAATCCAACATACCTCATCATATTCACTCATATGATGTCTCATCATCATAATAACATCTTGACATGTGAAAATTGCAAGTTAAACCCCTTAACTGGGTAATTTTCACATAGGTCCCTGCATTACAAAACAATGCTACAACTTTGTTTATAAAGGAGCAAAATTGAAAGTATATGTTCCTGGGGAACTTAATTACATGCCAGAGAGTATTCACAAGTATATAATTACATGTTTAGGCAAAACTTCTAGGGTTAGGTTATAACCCAGGTCAGGGATGTTACAAACACATCCTCTCTGGCATTGCTTGTCAACCACTAAACATAGTTTTGACCTTGTCGTAACTCTACAAAGTGAATGACTTTCCCAGGTGATTTTGCAAGACTCCATTTTGCATTCACATGCTCTGATTTCTTCTTCCTTTGTTATTTTTATAGACGCTATAATGGAACGAGTAAAGTTTCTATTAATCAAAACATTCAAGGATGAGTCTTACTGATATATCTATGTTGTGTAACACAGTCAATATTATGACATGGGCATTTTTGCCCTTTTAACTCAACTCGTAGCCCCCTCTGGGCCAAGCCTGGCTCGTGGGTTAGCAAGGAGAATTTGATAATCTAGATCCCTCCCCTGATCAATGAAGTTGGTTGTCCAGTTCCTTTTTTCATTTTCATTTTTGAGTTTTGGCCTTTTCCTATTGGTCGATTTTGTAAATTACCTAGTAAATAGCTCAATTATCAAAAAAATTTCCATAAAGTATCACTATTCTTATGGAACCAATATTTTACCATGTCATAGTATGGCTTCATGATGATAATATCTCCCTCTTATTATCTTAATTATGGTTTTGCATTAATGTTTTAAACCTCAATCTTTCTAAAAGCTTGATTTACATGATATATGATCACACAATGACTCTATTATACTCTGATGTAATATCAATGACATGATCACATGACTATGAATATTGATCATATTCCAATCTACTCTTGACATGATTGTACATGAAAATGACTAAATGATTTATTATCATCAATCCTTGATATTTTTGTACATCAGATCAGACCTAATTCAAAATAGCAGACCTTGATCTCAATCATATGACCCTAGATTATTACTCTTAGAAAATAAAGAGAAACAAACACTTTGAGCATAATAATAAATGAACGAGTGCCTTAGTAAGTCATTAGAGCAATGAACTATATACTGATACATTGTTGTTCTTGTTTGTACCTGAATCTTATACTCGTCTAGCTTGTTGATTTGGTTTGCTAATAATATGATTGACTCTGAAAGAGGTACCCTTTTATATTTATCCTCCTTGATAGACTAGTGGTATTGAATGATACTTGTATGTATATTTGTTTGAAAATCTTGGTTATGTATTTGTTTGAGGTACAATGTTTCCTATGTAGTAGTCTTTGATTTGTATATACATACTCTTGGAAAACCTAGAAACATAAATGATATGCCCATTATGACTGCCCAAATTATGATGATGATGATGACAATGATGATGACGTTGATATTGGGTACAAGCGACCTCCTCACCTCGGAGGGTGGAACTTGTACAAGACGGTGACCTCCTCCTTTGACTGGAGAGATGGAGTCAGGGGACCTCCTCCATCTCGTTGGGGTGATGGAGCCATATATATAAGCATGCTTATCGATATCAAAATAATGGGAAGACTTGTAATAAAATTAAATTGTTTGAAATAAACCTGAATTAAATATTGCATTGAATATTTTTCTATTAAGTCTTGCCAAGTACAATATTGTACTATAAATGTTTTTATTCATTCAATATTGATCATTTCAAAGCATACCGATGCATTTGCATTGATTGTGTCTTGAATTACCTGAATTTATGAATGAAGACTTGAAGACTTGATAAAAATGATCTACTATACTCTTGCCAATATCTTCCAGCCTAAAGAATGTTCATCACATTGATTGTGTCTTGAATCCTCAGTTCTTAATTAATGAAATTAAATGTTATTTTGTTTTGCATATTGTGTATGTGTGATCTTTAGGACACTCAAAGATAGGTGCTTTAATCCATTTAACGCTACCTATATGGGTAGTGGGATTGGGATTAGGGTAAGAACGGTTCCATGACATATGCCCTCTACAACTCGGGGTGGCGAGAGAGGAGGAACCCTGATTGGGCATCTCATCTACTGAGAGAGGGAAGGTGTGAATGAGGGCTCGATGGAATCAGGAGAGCGATTCAAACTTAAAAGCAAAGAAATCTAGTGAAATGGATTAGAGTTGTGGGTGAACAATTTAAGGAAAAAAAATCACAGTGACTGCGTTCAGACCACGAATAAAGAGGGAGGTAGGTGACAAGTTGGGGATCGTGGGATGGTGATCAAATGGTCAAGGTTGTGCACGAGAAAAGGATTTAGTAAAGAAGAATGTGACTAAATAACCAGACTATAGGGAAAAATTGATGCATTGAATGCATTTTCTAAAATTCAAAACTATATGGGAACTTGCTTAATAAATTTGGAGGGTCAAACATGGTTAAAACTTTACAAATTTGGACCACATGTCCAATAAGGAGTCTATATTCTTCCTATTCATTTATATTTCTAGTTTGACCATTGTATGTCCATTAATACATTAAAAGTTATTATCTTGAATGATGTATAAAAAGATGAAATAATTGGTTAGAACATATGCTAAGTTGGTCTCCGATCTTGATTCAAATCCTAACTATCCTCAAATTAACATGATTCTAATGAATTATAACTTTAATTAAGATCTTAAACCCTAAATTGGTCTTTAGGAAAATGCCATCTTAACGTACTAAATTAGGGTTAGGGATACTGATTAGGTCATCCTTTATTTGAATAGTATTGAATTAATTAATGTTACTAAAAAACTAGGTTTAAGGTTCTCTATGAAAACATCAAATCTAAAAAGCAAACATAGTTTGAAAACTTAATCATGTTCTACTCGAAAAATCCTTTCCAAAGACTATTTATTCAAAAATTTCTAACCCATAATAGAATTACTATGAATCTATGAATATTTGACCGATCAAACATTGAGAAAAAACCACATGTATATCATTAACAAACTCAACGAACACTAGACTGAGACCCGCTCTGACCTGGACCAACATTCACAATAGTGTGGCATGGTTTGTTTCCAACCCTAAACATGTAGTCATAGACAAAATCTTGAATATACCCATATGAGATCAATTGCTCGATTAAACGACTAGGGGCACCATGGTCATCTCACAACCTATCTTCTTCCTTCCTTGTGACATGGTGTGAGGAATGACTCTGGAGGTGAGAACTCCAACCAAATCAGGAGGAGGGAGGTTGTTCACAGGAGTATGGGATCCTTCATGGCATCCCTGCATCATGTTGAAGGAAATGAGCCAAAGATCAGGCCCATGGGTGTGCTGGAGTACCAACCCCCATTGAACTACCATGACTGAGGTAGACAAAGGAGGGAGTGCTACAAATTAGCACAATAAGAGATCAAAGGGTGTGAAACCTTCCACCAGATCGAGAGTCAAAGGAATGAACGTGAGAAAAAGAGATCCACCATGACCCATGCATTCACTGGATAAACAAAAAAACCATGGGAAATACTACTCAGAGTTCAAACCATTGTGGGAAGCCAGAAAAATTGTCATTGAGTACCAAAAAGTGGTCACTGAGGTTGATCAGAGCCCAAAGCATTGATTTCTTGACCAATGACTCACTAGAAGGGTGTGACATTGAGCTCTGATGAGGAACTCAAAGGTAGGTATAGGGTAAGACGTTTGGGGAAGTTTCTAGACAAGCAAAATATTAGAAAACATCTGAGGGGTGTTGGAAAAGATTATCAATGATCCAATTGCATGGGAGACGACAGATGGAGTTGAGGACAGAAGATAGATGTCAGAGGATAAAGTAGAGTAGGTCTAGGGTCTTGGAGTTTCTGGGTGGGAATTGACGGTGGGATAGAAAAGGATGAGATCCAAGGATCATTTTTGATCCTTTATATGGGCACAAGGTGGGTAGTGGTGTACTCTACAACTCAGGGCGGCGAGTGAGGAGGAAGCTCAATTGGATGTTTCATCTATAGAAAGAGGAAAGGGGTGACTAAGGGATCAATGTAATTAGGAGAGCAAGGCAAATTTAAAGGAAAATAAATCCAGTGAAATATATTAGAGTAGAGAGAGAATGACTCAAGGAAAGAAATCCCACTAACTACGTTCAGATTGCAACTAAAGCGGGAGGTAGGTGATGGCTTGGGGACTGTCAGATCGTGATTGAATAGTCATAGTTGCATACTAGAAAAGCAAATAGGATAGACTCACATGACAGCTCTAAATAACCAGACTATAGGGAAAAATCAATGCATTAAATGCATTTTCTAAAAAATAATATTCAAAACGTTATGGGAACTTTCTTAATAAATTTGGTGGGTCAAACATGGTTAAAACTTAACAAAATTTAGACCACATGTACAATAAGGAGTCTGGATTCTTCCTATACACTTAGATTTTCTTTTTTACCATTGTATGTACATTAATACATTAAAAGTTATTATTATGAATTATGTCCATTATTAACCATTGTATGTCCATAGGTCACAGTTGTTGCATCATCAGATTGTGGAAAGGTAACAATGGTATAGTTAGCTGGATATATCATGGAAATTTCTTAAGAGTGGATCCTTGTATCATAGGTCCATCATGGGTAGAAACTTACAACACCAATCAGAGGGCATCAACCCATTAAAAGCAATGACACAAAATGTAGTCATTCCTCGTCACAAATCATATACATCATACCTTCAATTGCAACCCATTCCTAACAATATTTAAAGATGTCACAATATACCAACCCCATTAGTTCCCATATATACACTAATATATGGCTTTGGGCTTCTTACCACAACTCCCAAATTATTACAAGATCATCCATTTCATTGTTTCCCATGTGAACCCAGGGAAATGAATCTATGAACTCAGGGAACTACAATGTTAACCTTTTGTAAGATTAATCAGATTAGTTATTTATTTCATTACTACATTAATCTATTTTCATATAATATAAGGAAAAAATTAACTAAAATCAAGATGTTGAAACTCAAAATGATATAGTCCAATTGGTTGTGCACTGGCATGGAGGTTCAATTCCACATTGAAATCATGGAGGTGCACTATAACACCAATTGGTTGTGCACTTGCGTGGTCACAATCCGAGCTCCATGAGGCCCTGATATATAAAATGATCATACCAAAGTCTAATTATCTTAAGTATATAATCTTAAGCTATCAAAAGGCTTTATGTTTACTTGGTAGCACCATTTTCATCTGTGATCTACTCATCTTATCATGACAAGTAACAAAAAAACACAGACAGATATAAGTGACACACTGGTTTCATGTTTCAAGCATAAGGAAAGAAAACTCTCAATAGAGATAAGCTATTTCTATATACCAATCTAACTCCATAGATTTTTCATAGAATAAAAGCTAGAAGAATTCATTAATAAGGTTCTCTAATGTCGTGGGATATCACATACTTCGTATTCAACATCATGGGGCATAAGAATGTCATAAAGATATTGTTTTTAAGACCAGTTAGTAACATAATCTAGATTAAAGTACATACATACTGACTAAACATACTTTTCATCAAGGAAATATATGCAATATATATATATATATATATATATATATATATATATATATATATAGAGAGAGAGAGAGAGAGAGAGAGAGAGAGAGAGTCAGGCTAGAATACACTCAAGTGTACAGATCACGTTGTACACCCCAATGATGTTTGCCTATCTAGACCATGTTTTTCCAAAATATAATTCATTGATCTTCTTAATTACAGTAATAATAGGCCACATACAAAATTTGAGATGATTTGGATGAGTGTAAGTCACTCATCCAAGGACAACAAAATCGACGCACAAAACTAATTTGAAATGCATGATTTTTGCCTCCTTTAGATGCACGACCTATAAGTGTCCAAATGAGCTGAAATTTATTATATAGTATGTTCTTAAGGTATTTAAGAAGATCAATGGTTTAGATTTTTCAAAAAGTTACTGCATCTTGAAAAATGACTGAGGTGTACGGTGCCTCCAGTACACTCGAGTGTACACTAGCCTAACTCTCTCTCTCTCTCTCTCTCTATATATATATATATATATATATACATATATATATATATATATATATATGAACATGCAAGTTCACATTTCCTTTACTTTTCCTTGAATTAGTATAAAAGTTCCATTTTGAACACATAATTAGCTTCCGCAACAAGATTAGGGTTTCCATATACTATGTAGGTACTAAATCCATCATATCAAATATCACTTTCCTTGCATACAATAGAAATAAGTCCACTTGAAGACGGGGATGGAAAGCTTGAAGCTTTATTCTTCAATATCCAACAAGCTCCAAACTTTAAGCAAGATTTGATCTTCCCAAAGATCTAATATTTCTCCCCTGAAGCTCATGATAGACCTAACTCCATGCATAAGAGAAACTAGACTAGGAAAATAAGGAAACGTGGTGTTAGATTTCCAAGGTCAAAACCTTGGAAGAGAAATGTAAGATCCTCAAATTTGGTAAATTTGGATTCCATGATTATGGATTTACCAATAATGTATATAGATTCACTTTCAGATGATCAAAACAATATCAAAATGATGTGATCAATAATATGACTTTGATTGATTTGGATGATGAATCTAAGCCCTAGACTTAGAGTGAGAATACAATATAAGTAAATCATATAATGTTAAGAAAATGTATTAATGTGAGGCTTCATTGAGATGTTACAATAAAAAATCTCTAATTTATTAATTTAGAATGTGATTAAACCTATGGACACATTGGATGACAAAGGAATGGGTTGTGGGCCCCAGAACTCAATACAAGCTCAATCGGTCCAGACAGGGCTTACAAATGGGTCCCTATGATAATTTTTTTTGCAATGGAGTATCTCGTGATCATGATATATTCTAAAGATAATTTTAGTAGATGGATAAATACATTATTAGATGATCAAAGAAATTCCAGAAATTTGAGACATTTTGTGTCCAAGGTAATTTATTAAATAGTTATGTAGATTATTGTTGGAAGACATGTTTAATGTATCCAATAGAGAATTTGAGGAGTTATCTCCTCCCCCATGAAAGATGATAGTAATGGGAAGATAACTACAAAGATTTGGATTAACTAAAGTTGTAATGGTTCTATATAAATAATACAACAATGGGACTTTTATCAAAAAGAAAATATAAAAGAGGGACATAGTCTCTCAAGTCTCAGACCCTCAGATCCCAATTAGATACATGAGTGTGGAAACTATGTTCTCCACACACACAACTATCCCTCAACTATAGGATCTCATGCACTGATAATTACCTCTCTATCTCTTATATATCTATCCCTCAATCTCTCCAGTGACTCAATCCAACCCAGTAACTACCCGGCTTATCCTCTGTGTCAAATGAACCCAAATAGAAGGATGCACATGTTGTGATTATTTCAATGGATACTACTATTATCCACTCAATGAACTGGAGGCTCTTTTAGAATCTTGGGCTCTATTAAAGCACGTATAAAAGACACCCCAATTCACGGGAAGAAATATCGTAAATTATCATAACCTCAACCACTCCCGATCAACCTCAGCATTGCACTCAACATCATAGCCTCCTACTCCAGCTATCATCCTAGATTCAAGATGTGATCCCAGATAGAGAAAAGGAGCTCTCCTGCCCCAGTAGGATTCCTCAAATCTTCAAAGCATTGAAGTTACTTTAGGTATGGATCATAGTGCAACTTCTTAGTCCTACATCTTGTGAGTTTTCTATTTTATAGAAGCTTCCACTGCCCTAGCCTCTTCCATCCATACCAAGGGCTTGGCCAAGTCCTATGAGGGCTAGAGAGGCTGATCCTAACCTTCTCTAGGCCTTAGGGCCCCACTCATTAGGTAGTCCATGCAGCGATTATGTTGTCGAGACTATGATCGGGCTTCATTGCAAGGAAGATGAAGACCCACTAGCATTGGACCAATTCCCCCCTACAAGTGTGCTTAAGGAGTGAGGGCAAAGGGGTCATATCCCCTGTCCTTGGCCAACTTAGGTAAATGATAATATAAAATATGTTTTTTTTACATGTTAGGATAAGATTGGTCAATGAGTGTTAATTTGGAATAATTGTAGTAAATGACAAGTAGATTGTATCATAATGAACATATATATGAATTTTCTTAGAAAAACATGTAGAATTTGAATAAAATGTTTCACTACCTATATCAATCTAAACGAAATTCCAAAGATATACATAATATATGCACATAGGATGATTAATGTAAGTAAACCCTAGTTCTAAGGAATAATATGCTAAATACATTCAATACAATTATTTACCTATCCAATTTGATACTTGTGAAATATAATGATGATGTATAAATAGGATGCTAAAGACAATAATCTTATACATGAGGAATTAGGTATTAGTAACTGATTTTAGACTTGTGATAATCTTGATACACAAAATTCAATCTAAGCATTCATATTAACATGATAGGTTAAATATGTGAACTAAGGGTACACCTAATATGCCTAATTTTTGGCTTATAATACTTAGAATTCATGATGTGATAGAATTAGGGTTTGATGCCCTTATTCTTAACCTAAACTCAAGGAAAATATAAAACCCTAGACCATGGCCTATGTTAGAGTTAATCTAGATAATATGAGTATATGGTAACACATTGGTATAATACATACATACATATAAAGTTGACTAATTATGTTGATTGCTTAGATGTTTGGATGTTGGATGTTTGGATGCACTCTACATGTCAAAGCTATGTGGTTACAATTATGAATACTCACATATATCAATTCCCACATATTTTCGATCATTTCTCAATGATTGATGAATAAACTATCGAATGCTTATTTAATTACGTTCAAATATAATTACGTTCAAATATAACGACACTATGAGTATCACATAAGTAACTATGATATTATAAAACCTTAGTTACATTGATCTTAGGGCAATGCTCATAAGTCCAATGATGGATAATAATTACACCAGAGATAGTAGACCAAGCATGTCTTACAATATCTAATGAAAATACAAGTTCATATTTTCCATTAAATGCTTATTGAATATATATATATATATATATATATATATATATATATATATGACGTTTTTGGTGAAACCACATACTAGTATAGAAATATGCTGACTGTGTTTTGTTTTTTGGTGCTTTAGGTAGTTGATACACACGATACAAGGACATGAAGATAAAGATGAAAGATATTGAAGATATTAAAGCTTAAGTCAAGGAGGATTACTTAGATAGTCATATTTCTTTTTCTCATATATGTATAAGTTAGTTCTTGAAATATTCATGTAAATCATTGAAGGATATAGTTCAAATATATGTATTCATAGTCAAGGAGGATTAGTTAGATAGTCATAGTTCTTTTTCTCATATATGTATAATTTAGTTCTTGAAATATTCATGTAAATCATTCAAGGAGTATAATTCAAATATATATATATATATTCATTTTTAGTTCAATTAATGGAAATTATTTACTATTGTTTATTATTTATTAAATTTGATCTTGGAATATTTAGGTATCAATCTTTATATTCTAGGTATCCCTTAATTGGAGGGATTTTTTAGAATTGGGGTCGTTACATTTGGTATCAGAGCCCATATTTATCAAACAATATTTAACTGTTGATAATTTCAAATAATCTCTAAATATAAGGAAAAAGTATTAGGGCATAACCTAAGGTAATGGTGTCCAGAAAGGATCCCGGCTTTGGGAACTAGAACTATTTTCGTCCATGCCATGAAGTTGGTATACATGGACTCCCTTATCCAATGTGATGCCTTCTGGACAAAACCTAGGGCTTTCCTAAAGTAATTTTTCCTCCAAGTTTCCTCATCCCAAAATTTATCCTCTTCTCATATATTTGCACAATAAAACCTAAAATGCACTTCCCTCCTCATCTCAAGTAGTTAGGGTTTTGAGAAGACATTAATGACATGGTTATGAAAATTGGTTGTGTTATTTAAGTTTTATCAAGGGAGGGTAAACCATAGAACTAACTAGGTATGGGTAGGAAAACCCACTCATCCATGAAGTACTTGAGTAGGGTAGCCCAAAAGGGTATGAAAACCCTAATGAGTCAAGGGAATCATAAACCCTAAAATATAGGGTCCCATGCATGCAAGTATGTGGAGTAAAATAACCATGCATGTCTTGTGCACATGATGGGTTTTACATATGCAAATGAAATATATGAAGTCAATAATTAGATAAGGGAAAGGATTATATCCTCAATTAACCTTTAGGGATTGTGCCTCGTCCTGGAGTGGGTCAACTCAAGAATGGGAAAGACTTATGGGGAAGGCTTAACACTAGAGATGTGGGCTCAGGTTGTGGCTGAAAAGCCTAACCTCATATTGGAGGTCAAGAAGAATCCCTAGGTTAGGACCCTCCCAATAAGGTGAAATGAAAAATCTCATGTGATGAATGAAGGAAGACTTTGAAGTCCTATAAGGACCTAACCCTAAAGGTATGGAATGTGATGGGATGGTAAGGGCACAAGGTATGGATACCGTTACCCCAAAATAAGTTGACAAATGGGAAATATAATTCCAAATATATGTAAATATGAAAATCTAGGTTAGAGAAATACCACACTAAACATGTAATGGCAAGCAATTTACATTGAAGGAAACCATGCATGTAAGTTATGTAAGCCCTAATGCCAATAAGTTTGGAAAAGAAGGATGTGCAATTGGATTGATGCATTTGATGCATAAATGAAAACATCAGTTTTAGAAATATCTAGAAAAATGTGTATTATGAAAAGTTAACACATTGAAGTAAAATTCTATGATGGACATCAAAGTCATCGACACTCTTGGGAAAGGATGAGTCATAGAATATAGAAACATAATTATACTAGAGACCCTTTTTCTAGGACAAGGTGTACTTAATAAGAGAACTAAGATACAGTCATAACATATTTGTAAACCCTAGGAAGGGTAGATCCCTAAGTCAACCCTAGGGTCAAGTAGGGATGATTAAAGGTACCTAAAAACCCAAGGGGTTAATATTTAAATATTTCCTAAGTATATAAGGCCCAAGAGCTTAGATATTGACATCCACATGAACACAAGGCCCAAGGAGTTAGGTGTCAATTGGAAATGGAAATCCTAAAATGCATAAGGCTCAAGGGATCAAACATGTACATTAGGCACATGGGTTCAGAGGAGGATGACTCTAATGGTTCCCATACCTCTAGATACCTTGAACAAATGACTAAGGGTAATGACACTTGAGATGTGAATATACATGATATAAGAACTTATGTAATAATAGTTGAAATAAAATATTATAGGAATTTGTGTATAAACTCAATATCTATGAGAAAATTAATACCCCTTAAGTTTATTAAATTTAAGGAAAATTCATGAAATTTATATATGTTCATGGCTTGGAGTCATTGTTCAAGATGATTCAAACAAAATTTTGAATCATAAGGTAGTGCGTGGGTACATCATCTCTATACTTGGAATGGGTTGAGCTTTGTATTTCCAACTACAACTAAATGTTTATTTCATCTTATTATGAGTGTGAGAGATCAGGTACCCACATGTGATACAAAATTTGTTCGGTTATAGGAGAGGGAAAGAAGGAAGCATAAACAAAAAAATTTCTCCCAAAACCCAGAGCTCAGGAATCGTGTCAATGTCTATACAGTAGGAAAGATGGTTTGTAGAGACATACCTTGTCCCGAGGCTTGCTCGACGACGTTACCTCAAAGCTTGCACGGTCTTCACCTCCGGTCTTGGACGGTGTCTGTGCAACTCCTAGTCTCACTGGGATTTTCGGGATTGACAACTGTCCTCTAATTTGTAGAAGTCTCCCACCTCTATAGTAGTCCACACAGACCACCTGGAACTCCGATCGCCTTGCCGCACAAGGCACCGGAAGGAGTCCCACCCTCCTGTCAGCAAACTAGTCACCGACACACTCTCCTGCCACCATTCGCTTTTCTGCAGTTGTCTTTCCCTTGTTGTGCCTCCCTTATTGGGTAGCACTTGCTCGGGCTCTCCTGGTTACCACAACTAGAGTGGCAACTATACAAAGCAACTGGTGTTCTGAGTTGTACTGTCAGAGAAGCCCCCAATACCGCTATATATAGGAGGGTCATGGGATAGGGTTCTCTACCCCGGGAAATGCAGGATTAAAGCAGGAGTAGAAGGGTTTGAGATTCTCTGTAAAATCTGACAAACTGTGCCAGTTGAACCGATCGTTTAGGTCACCAACCAACCGTTTCATGCATGAAATAGTCGGTTGGTGACCTCAGTCGATCGGTTCACACCTGAACTGATCATTTGGGGCATCTGAGCCGATCAGTTCATGCTCCTGGTCCAACTCGAATTGACTTTCCATGTTCGTTTACTAACTAGTTATATATTAGTCCTTGTCCAAATCAAATTTGATAAGTGAAACGAACTCGGTTGGTCACCCGACTAGTTCAACTATGTGAACCGATTGGTTTATTGACCTGAGCGACTCGGCTCACCAACCAGAGCCGCCCGATTCATCTACATGAGTCGATCAGTTGGGGCAGTAGATTAGTCAATCGTAGTTTCAATCAATCAGATACTCTAATCATTTGATCCAACACCTTGAATACCATGATTTTGAGCTATCAATCAATTGGGTGTTTAATTGAACTACTAAACTCCTTTAGTAATCAATCCAAACAAGATTTATGGAGAAATTCCTCTTCCAGGAACATGTCCTAGTGTGTGTGACCCTGCAGGTCCATTTCACGTTGACAGTGAAAATCTGTCACGTCTGACTCGCAAAAACAAGATTAACTATGCAGAAGCAATTACTAGCAGCGGATTACTGAAAATCACTAAAAATTAAAACCATTTATCAAGAGGTCCATTCATAGAAAAACTCTTTCATTTAGAACCAAATTAATTCAAGTACATACTAGTTTTCTAGTACATCTCTCGTACTATTTCCTCTCGAGAGTTACGACATTAACTGCTCTGTTGAACTGTACATTAATAGTATACAAAAATTTTGAGGCATCAAGCCAAAATCTCAGATCAAATTGTCAAAACAGTAACTCCTAGGACTCGAGAGTACATAGATGACTTATAGGACTAACTACACAAAACTAGACAGCCAAGGTCTCCACCTGATGGATCACTGCTGTCCTTGTAACTGCTGCTGCTCTTCCCCTGCAGAAGAGTTTCTGCCTTGGTGTCTGTGTCTACCTAAAAACATTGGATCCCACGGGGTGAGACAATTATAAAAATTGCCCCAGTGGGAGCTATAACTCTCCACCAAAACATTGTCATTGCAGTTTAATAGAAATAAACTGAGCAGTGGGATAATATTAATCAGTAGCAGATGAATCAACATCTATACAGATTAGAGCAACATTCTTATGCAAGTATTTCAGTTATAAACTTGATAAAGCAGTATGTTTCATATTCAGTATGAAATAAAATAACATAGGTATCTTTCATCTACCAGGGACATGCTAAGCAGTGTAACATCAACCAATAATTCTAGTATTTCAATCTTATGCAAAATATGCTACACAGATGATTATATTTTACAAACAAATTTAAGCTCTGAGGAGATGAGGTATACCACTCATACTTCAACCGACCATTTCTAGAATCGAAATCGGTACCATAAATAGGTCAATGGAAGAGCCGGATTCCCATGACCTCCCACATCCTGGTCAGTACAGGACTACAAGAAGGACTATGTCAACTACTCAAATAGCTTTCCAGGGTATACTGGAACTTCGCTATAGAGTTACAACGTCAACTGCACTCTCATCAGTAATCGAGAGCATTAATGTTTATCTCCATCGACCCGACATAAAATAACATTGGGAGATTTATGATAGATCCATCCCAACCATCAGGAGATTGATGATACATCTATCCCGACACATGAAGGATTGAGGGGTTTAGTGTTTACCTTCCCTCAATCTCTTCACCCGGACGTAAGGATATTTTCGCCCATTTACCCCCACATATTCAAAATATGTGAATTCCAGGAATTCCATAGAAAACCTATTTCACCATCACCAACTGCTGACGATGATGGATCTATGGTCAGAGCACTACATGAATATATTCCACTTGATTAATTAAGTACATTTTCATATTCTTTTAGCATCATGCAAGTTCTCAAACATATTATATTAATGCTATAAAGAAACATGTACTAATTTCATCATCTACTTAACAGTCTTAAAAGATATTGGGAACTCAATCCCTTATTTCAAAACTGGGAATTCTCATCCCTTCACAATTTCATCACCATAATCATATGGCCCTGGGTAATTAAACCCTTGATTCATCATTAAGCATTGTACCACTTTTCCAGGTAACCATCACCTTCAGGTCAATTGACCAAGGCAAACATGATACTTGCTATTACAAGCATCACTTCATGGTACTTGAGGCCCATTAACTCTCTTGTTACCTTTTACCAGGCAGCAAGGTATACTATGGCACTCAAAGCCTATTCGCAATAGTGAATCAAACATCATAGCTCATACATGGCCATGATCATCATTTCAATCAAACCTGCATGATTAGCACAGATGATAATAGTGATATTAGTTGCATATCATAACCATGTTCAACAATTATCAATTCACTATTCATGGGTAACACCACTATTCCCTCACCAGGGTTAGAGTTTCCCATTTCATGTCACTTGAGGATATTCATCCAATTATCACATCAAAGATATGGTTTATCACCATATTGCCCAGAATTAGGGTTGATTAAGCAGTACATAGTATTACCCTAGGTTTGAACTTCACAGCACATCAAACATCAGGGTTTCCCATGAAACCATCTTTAGACAGGGTTTCACATAAATTTCACCCTAGAAAAGGATTTACATTCAATAATCCACAACTAGGGTTTACTATTCATCCCAATCAGGGTTTCATAATCCATTACCCATAATTAGAGTTTACTATTCATACCAACTAGGGTTTCGTGTTCCCTCACCCATAATTTAGGGTTTACTATTCATCCCAATTAGGCTTTCATGTTCCATCACCCATAATTAGGGTTTACTAGTCATCCCAATTAGGGTTTCATATTCCATCACCCATAATTAGGGTTTACTATTCATCCCAATTAGGGTTTTGGATCACATTACTCTTAATTAGGTCTACACACATCATCATCCTAAATTAGGGTTACATCCATAACTCGAATTAGGGTTTCAATTATAATTTCCCTGGATTTGGGTTAAGGTTCAACAACCTTGTCAATTAGGGTTTATGTTCATGATTAGGGTTTCATGATATCTTTACTTAAGGATCATACCCTTAATCACCACATGAATCATACTCATGTATCAACTCCATGCTATCATTCCTCTCAACTTGATTAGGTCATATCAACCCTTAGTCAAGTTCATACAACTATGAATGACATAGTGTACCAAGTCATTGCTCTTGTAAGCAATTAGGGTTCCTTCCTTAATTGACACTAATCACTTAGGTACTATTAGGATTTTAACCTTTGTACCTTTATTTATTAACATTACTAACCATCATTGGATTATTAGGACTATCATTACCTTCAATATCCAAATGATTGAACTATTAACAACCTCCATGCGGTTTTGAAGTTTCATCACCAAAAGGTTTTGAAACCGTTTGCCACCAAACAGTTTTGAAACCATTTGACCCCAAACGGTTATGAAACCGTTTGGCCCCAAAAGCTTTCAAGACTTTTTGGTCTCAAACGGTCTCAAGACCGTTTGGACCAAATTAGTCCCAAAACCGCAAGGGCTCACTAGGTCATTTCTCCATCAAATCGATTTCCAATTGCACCATTGAATTGACCATTGATTATTCAATTGAAGGGTCATCAATCTAAACCATTAGATCATCATCCATGGGTCAAGGATCAACCATTAAACCACCAAATGGTTTTGAAACCGTTTGGTCCCAAACAGTTTCAAGACCGTTTGGGCTCAAACGGTCTCAAGACCGTTTGACCCAAAATGTCTTGAAATCGTTAGGACCAATCAAGGATTTCTTCAATCAACTTGATTAGGGTTTCCACTTGAAGGATTGTGCACACATTGAATCAATCAATTGATTCCATTGGATCATCATCCAACATGTGATTAAGTTCAAACCTCAAATGGTCAACTATACCAAATGATCAACTCCTCCATGCGGTTTGGAGTCTAGGGCACCAAACGGTTTGCAAATCGTTTGGTCTCAAACAGTTTGGTGAAACCGTTTGGACCAAAGGTTCAATACCGTTTGCTCTTGATTTTTGATTAAGGTGTGTGCTTCTGAACTGGTTATCATATTTAACCTTTATACTCACGGAACTACTGCCATTTTCCATGGCAACTCCATTAATCAAGCAAAGCTATTGCAATAATAGCAATTAAATCAATTACATGAAGAAATCGAACTCAATGACAAAGATTAAGGGTTTAAGTTATATAACCCGCCTTCAAAGATGATCCCAAGCTCCAAGCTTCATGGCTCCAATGGTGGTTGAATCTCTAGCAACCTCCCAAGGTTGTTTCTCAAGCTTTTGGAGTGAAAGGATCGGCTAGGGTTGAAGATGGAGTGAAGAAATGAAGGAATCACACATAGTTTTATGATTTTCACCATGAAATCAAGAAGAACGAATATCAAAGGCTTACCACAGGTTGGGGACGTGCTTCCTGCTGTTCCTAGCCTTATTGGTCGATTTTGCAAGCAAGGAGAAGAAGTGGGGTCGAAAAAAGGTCCTTAGGTGGGTTGAAAAAGGCTCTTTTATAAGAAATTGATGAAAGAGCAAATGTCTTTATAAAATCAATTAATTCCAAAAATGTTGCCACCACCTCCTCCTTGGTTTTCTTGCATGCAAAGGAAACTCAATCCCACCGAGGTCCCTTCCATTATCCATGGATTAAGGGAAAAGAAATTAAGCACCTTAATCCATTATAATATAATATATGTTTTTGAGTGGAAAATTCTTTTCCTTATAATAAGGTGAGTGGAATTTTACCTCCTTAAGATATTTTAGGTCCTTGCAAAGCTCAAGGACATCCACACACATATCTGAATTGCACCATTTTAGTTTTGGTTGAAGGCCCTTCAATTATTTTATTTATTTTTGCATTAATGTTTCCATTATGCTTAAATCTTGATTATTTTAATATCAAGATTCTCTCTCCTCCAACTTAATTCAAATGAGGCACCCATCTCATTTCCTTTGTTCCACATGATGACAAGAAACATAAGGGGCCTTATTGAAGTGGTAATTTACATATTGCACCCTAGGTTTTGGGTAAATTACACATTACACCAAAAGTAGGTTTTCATGCACAAACATTGCTTTATCAGCTCTTTCTTGGTATTCAGGCTATCACAAGCCATACCTCTGCATCATCTTCACTCTCATGATGCTTAAACAGATAAGGAACATATTATCATGTCCAAATTGCAAATAAACCCCTCAACTTGGGTAATTTGCACTTTAGTCCAAAATAGACAAAATATTGATTTCAACAATATTCAAAAAGGACTAAAATTGTAATATAAGTTCCTCTTGAACCTTAATTACTTTTCAAAAAATAAAAGCAATCATATAATCACTTTTACTGAACAAAACACCTAGGGTTAATTTATAACCCAGGTTAGGGATGTTACAAGTTTATCCACCCCTTACAATGATTCCGTCCCTGAAATCATCAATAAAACATTAAGAGAAAAGAGTAGGATATTTCCTCCTCATCTCTTCCTCTAATTCCCACATAGCTTCTTCAACGCCACGGTGATTCCAGAGAACTTTCACAAGACTAATGTCTTTCTTCTTTAACTTCTTGATTCTTTTGTCAAGAATCAACACCGGTCCTTCAACATAAGATATGTCATCATTTAGTTCTACCTCCACAGGTTGTAGGACTAACTCAGTGTCAGGATGCCACTTCCTCAACATAGAGATATTTAATACCGGGTGCAATCTATGCAACTCATGTGGTAACTCCATCTTATAGGCCACCTTTCCCATCCTCTCAATGATCGGATAGGGCCCCATAAATCTAGTAGCTAACTTCCCTTTCTTTCCAAATCTCAGGATACCTTTCCAAGGTGAAACCTTGAGGTATACCCTATCTCCGACTTGGAATTATAAGGGTCTACAAATCTTGTCAGCATAGGATTTCTGTCTATCCTGGGCAGCTTTCAACTATTGTTGTATGATCTTTATCTTCTCAGTTGTTTGCTGAACCAGCTCATGACCCAAAAGTTGATATTCACCAGTTTCATACCAGCATAGAGGAGATCTACAACGTCTACCATAAAAAGCTTCATATGGTGCCATGTCAATACTGTGCTGATAGCTATTATTATAAGCAAACTCTATCAAGCTCAGATGTAGATCCCAACTCCCTACAAACTGAAGGACACATGCCCTAAGAAAGTCCTCTAAGGTTTGTATTGTCCTCTCAGACTCTCCATCTATCTGAGGATGAAAGGCTATACTAAACCTCTACTGTGTACCCAAATCTTTATGAAGTCGTTCCCAAAAATGACTCGTAAACTGCGGACGTCTATCAGAAACTATGGTAACTGGTACCCCGTACAAACACACTATCTCATCTACATATAGATGTGCCATCTTCTAAGCTATATAGGTTGTTTTGATAAGTAAGAAATGTGTTGTCTTTGTCAACCTATCAACTATTACCCATATGGAATCATGACTTTTGGCTATTCTAGGCAAACCAACCACAAAGTCCATAGTTACATGATCCCATTTCCACTACGGTATCGGTAGAGGTTGCATTGTTCCTGCGGGCTTTTGATGTTTAGCTTTAACTTGCTGACACACTGGACACCGCATAACAAACTCAACAACATCCTTCTTCAAACCTGGCCACCAATACATATCCTTTAGGTTATGATACATTTTGGTGCTTCCTGGATGCATAGCATACATCGAAGAATGAGCTTATTCCAGGACTAACTTTCTTAAGTTGTCAACATCAGGTACTACCATCCTACCATGGTAACAGACTACCTAATCATCAAAATCATGGAAACCATCCCGTTTCTCACTGCCATATTCTGATCTGATCTGCTAAATCATAGAATCAGCCTGTTGTGCTTCTTTAATCTGTTGTCTCAGAGTTGGTTTTATGTGCATCTCAGCTAACAACTTGGCTAACAATGACACTTTAAGCTGTACATTGTCTTGCCTCAAGGATATAAACATATCCCTCTTACAACACACTAAGGAGTTTAATTGTGCTTTATCTAGGGTCGGTGTTGCTGATTTCCTGCTTAGTGCATCAGCAACCACATTGGATTTACATGGATGATAATCAATTGTACAATCATAGTCCTTGATTAACTCCATCCAGCGACATTGCCTCATGTTTAGCTCATGCTGAGAAAAGATATACTTCAGATTCTTATGGTATGTGAAAATATGGAATGTTTCCCCATAGAGATAATGTCTCCAGATCTTCAAGGCATGGACCACAACAGCTAACTCTAGGTCGTGTGTCGGATAATTCTCCTCGTGTTTCTTAATCTGTCGAGAAGCAAAAGAAATCACTTGCTTATCCTGCATCAACACACATCCTAAGCCATTCTTAGAGGCATCAAATAAAACTATATACCCTTTCCCTTACTCAGGTAGCACCATCATAGGTGCACTTGTCAACCTTTCCTTTAGCAACTGAAAAGATTGTTGACACTTGTCACTCCAGACAAAAGGAATCTCCTTCCTTGTCAACTTGGTCAGGGGTAAGGCTATTGAACTGAAGTTTTTAATGAACTTCCTGTAATAGCCTGCCAGTCCTAGGAAACTTCCTATCTCAGTCGGTGTCTTTGGTTGCTCCCATTGCAGGACAAATTCCACCTTCTTAGGATCAACACAGATACCTGAGGCAGATATTACGTGTCCAAGAAAGGAAACTTCTGGAAACCAGAACTCACATTTGCTAAATTTAGCAAATAACTTATGCTCCCTAAGTAAAGTCAGAGCTTGGAGAAGATGCTGCTCATGTTGTTGAGCATCTATACTATATATCAGGATGTCATCTATAAAGACTACAACATACTGATCCAGAAAAGGTTGAAAGATTCTATTCATGAGTTCCATAAATGCAGCCGGTGCATTAGTTAGTCCAAACGACATAACTGTGAACTCATAGTGACCATACCTTGTCCTAAAGGTAGACTTGAGTATGTCACCCTCCTTGATACGTAACTGATGATATCCCGACCTCAGATCTATCTTAGAAAAGACAGTCGAACCACACAACTGGTCAAACAAGTCATCAATCCTTGGTAAAGGATACTTGTTCTTTATAGTTACTTTATTCAACTGTCTATAGTCAATGCATAATCACATAGACCCATCCTTTTTCTTAACAAAAAGGACCAGAGCACCCCAGGGTGAAGTACTCGGTCGGATAAAACCCTTCTCAAGCAACTCTTGCAGTTGTTTCTTGAGCTCTGCCATTTCAACAGGTGCCATCCTATACGGTGTTTGTGCTATTGGTTGTGTGGCCGGAACTAGATTTATTTCAAAATCTATCTCTCGGGGCGGCGAAACACCTGAAAGTTCTTCAGGAAATACATCTTCAAATTCCCTGACTATCGAAACTTCAGGAGGATGAGGACTCTCCATTGTGGTATCAACCACATGGGCTAAGAGTGAAAGGCATCCTTGTCTCATCAACTTCTCAGCTACCATAGCTGACACAAGACATGTTGGAAGAATCTTTCTATCTCACTGAAAGATCCATGTGTCACTACCATCTGTGAACACAACATGCTTGGAACTACAATCCAAGACAGCCTTATACTTCTCTAAGGTGTCCATCCCAAGGATTATATCAAACCCATCATCTCAAGTGGTATAAGATCCACTTGAATGCGGTGATCAGAAAAGAAAAGATTGTAGGGAGAACACACTTCCTACAATATTGCAGATCCCATCACATGTGTCTCTAATAGCAAGCTATCTGCTCTGCGACTGATAATCATATTGTAGTCATCAATCACTTCTCGAGTGATAAAAGAGTGCGTAGCACCCAGATCAATTAACACAGATACGAAGTATGATAAAGACATATCAGAATAAAATAGTTCCATCTGACCTGTCACAACCCGAGGGTTGACTACTGCTTCAGGCTGGTTCATAGCATAGAACCTAGTCGTTGCTTGCTGTTGACCTTGTGCTCAGTTATTGGATGTTGAAGAACCGGCTTGGGATGATGGTCCACATCCTCTAGCACCACTACCAGGCTGTTGCCTCTGAGAGCCCTGCTGACTCTGCCTCAGTTGCTGGGTCACACTCCTGACTTTCTCAGGATAGTCTCTCACCACATGGCCTTCTTTTCCACATCTATAACAGGTTATATCCCCCCTTGGTGGTCTGGGTGGTCCTGTTACTGACATAGAAGCTGAGTTGTGAGCTCCCTTCGGTGGTAAACTACGGTTTCTACCCTTAATTGACGTCCACTGTGTCTGGGTATTGAACCTTGGTGGTGGTGTAGGCACATAATACCTTGGTTTCTTAAAACTTCCAGCACTCTGTCCTTGAAACTATGGGTATTCCTTCTTACGCTTGGTCTGTCGCTTCTCAATTACAGACCTCTCTATACATCTTACAGACTCCACAAAAGTTGCAAACCTCTCTCGGTTCTCCAAAGCAGACATCAAAGAGGTTAATTCATTGTTCAACCCCTTCTCAAACTGCCAAATTCTCTCCTCAACATTGGATGCCATGCGCGGACAGAACCGCAACAACTCCATGAACCTAGCCTCATACTCGCTAATGTTCATAGGTCCTTGTTTAATCCTATTGAACTGAGAGATCTTCTCATCTAGATACGTCTTGGGAAAGTATCTAGCGACGAATTCACGCCTGAATTCATCCCATCCAATCACAACTCCAAGTATTTTGCCTTCCTCGATGGTCCACCAATGACCAACACTCCCCTTAAGGAGATACACAACATGTCTGACCCTCTCATCATCACGAATCATGAGGATCCTGAAGGCTTTCTCCAGCTCGGTCAACCATAGGTCAACATCTGCTGGGTCAGATGTACCAGCATACTCTAAGGCTCCTACCCTCTTTAGCCTTTCAAAAGTCTTGCCGGCACTATGTCTTTCATCATGGGCTGGTGCCCTAGGTGTAGGTACTGGCATTCTATCCGTCATGTGGGTCATAGCTACCATAAACTGTCCAAACATCACATGGAAGGTTGGGTTCCCCATATCAGCTGGGTTGAACTGGGGCTATTCAGGTACAGGTTCCTCCCTATCTTGGTCTCTTGCACCACCTCCTAGTGCAGCAACACTTCTCTCAGCAGTGTGTTCATCATGTGATCCAGACATCTTTAGTTCTTCTTCTCCTCCTATATGAGCAGAAGGCACTATCAGATAACTGGAAGACACTAGAACATACTCGACGTCCTTAATCCTATGTCTCTGTAGACTCAGTGAACCTAGAGCTCTGATACCACTAATGTTACGACCCCATTTGAGCTTAATTGGTAAACTAGGGTTTACCTAGACAATTGCAAAGATTAGTTAGAATAATCATTCTTGAAATCTAATTAATGACGATAACACAATTAGGATGTTTTAACTATGATAAGAAGTCTAAATGTTCTTTTGTCTTGAGAATTAGGGTTTGAGAAACATAAACCCTAATCGGCCCAAAAATAGGGTTTGATGATGCATGAATACAGAATTTGATAAGTAGAATGTATCACTAAATGATTTTTAGTATTTTATGTGTAACTCTGATTTACTTCAAATTTGGATATGATTTAGATATATAAAATGTGAACAACATTGAAAAATATCAGAATTTTTGAAGAATTCTCTGATCTGTTTGTCGGCCGAGTTTCAAACTCGACCGATCACAATTTCAGAATTTTACAGCAGTGTGGTAATTGAATTTTATCTTTTTATTGGTATATCCAATTGATCTCAAATTTTAAAAGTATTTGATAAATACAATTTTAGACACTCTGTTAAATTGGCGTAATTTTTGTATGACTTTTGAATCCCTACAGTAAGGGTGTCGGTCGAGTTTGTGCAGGACAAACTCGGCCGAATATATTCTGCAGACTGCAATATAGCAGTGCACTGTTCTATTTTTAATTATTTATTGGTAACTCCAAATGATCTCAAATTTTAGCTGAAGCTTTATAGATCAATTATAAACAACTTTATAAATTACCATAATTTTTGGGGAAGGTTTGATCTCTGAAATAAACGAATTACAGTAACTTTTGTATAACTGAATATTCAGCCAATATAATTAAAGATGAGTGTTGGGTCAATTTGCAATTGACCCAAGCAGCTCAAATTGACTTATAAGGTCGACCACACACACACACAGCTCTCATTATTCGTCATTCATTCCAGAGAAACGAGCACCTAGAGAGAGAGGGAGAATTAGGGCTTGAGTGGAGAAAGTGGGGGAATTGCTGAATTAGGGTTTTGCGATTCCAGGAAGGGTGAAATCAAGTAAGTTTGGATCCTTTGCATAGACTTTTATGGTGAATCTTCTCTTTCATGTCAAGATTCCGTCCATACTCTAATTTGATCCAAGAGGATGTCGAAATTCCCTCTTTTCTCACCCTTTCTTCATAATCCCTCATTTTCAAGGTTTCCGAGTTGAATGGAAGAAGAATTGGGAGTTTTGCTAGGAAGTTGATATGAATTCAAGATTTCCCTGAGTTGAGCTGCAGTTTTAAGGTGTTTTCACACCTTAGGGTGAGTGGGTTCTTCCTTCAAACATTCTAATGCACGAATTTGATTATAACATCCAAATCCCTAAATGCTTAGCATGTGAATTCTAAATCCTGAAATGTCCATTTGATTTAAGTTATTGTAAATTGATATGATATGGATTCCTTCTCTGTTTGAATGACTCCTAAATGGTAGATTCATATCAGATACGTATACAACACTTCCTAGTGAGGATGCTTGTAGATTTATATCAAATGATGTAATTAGGGTTTGACCTAATTGAGATATCGCTAGAGTTTCAACCTTATTAAAAAGGACTAGTAATCCTATAAGTGGTTAGGATGTACCTCGTGGGTTATCTTAATTGAATCTTATTCTGGATACATGATATCGCAGTGATGATATGGAAAACCTAAATTTAGTTAAATTTCCATGGTTTCATGTCTATATTGATTGCATACGATTTGTTGGAAACAATCTTTATTTAGTGAATGCTTATATCCTATGAAATCCTTATGAGAGCCATGTGACAAGTGAATGAGGTAAATGAAAAGGTGAATGAGGTAAATGCAACCCTAAGAGTAGGGTGTTGGCATGTGATGAATGAATAAGGCAAATGAAACCCTAAGGATAGGGTGTTCAATGAATCATGCTATGGTAATATGAAAGGTCTCGATATGAGATGTGGTGATGCTTAATTGTTAAATTGTATGTTTCTAGTGCATTTAACTTTATATGCTTGTTCTCCCTAAAATGATATTTACATACTGCAGGGCTTCTTATATTTCAATACATATCTCGTAAATTGCAGGTGTTGAGATATGACATGCCCTAGAAGGGGATGTTACTGAGTCATGTTTAAAGATGACAAATGATGTAAATGTGTTTTCAAGTTATGTTAGGAATGTGAAATAAGTATGAAATGTGTTTTTTCCTGTTTATTTATTTGTTAATCAAGTATAGACATAGGTGCCCTAACGCCGTAGAACCCCTCGTGAGGTCTGCACCTTGGGGTGAAACGACCTACTAGCGTGTGACTAGATGGTCGGTGACTCGTGTTCAACAATAATCCGTGCATGTCACGGTGGCACGAGGGCAGAAAAGCAGTGTTCAACAATAATCCGTGCGTGTGTCACGGTGGCAATGGAAAGAAAAGAAAACACGGTTATCTAACCCCATTCGTACATCGTCACGAAGGTAACCCTGTGACTCTCCGCCGGTGTACTCAGGTTAAAGGAGGAGTCTAGAATACACTCTTTTGAGAGTGCAGTGAGGCCGTGTGAGCCTGGGAGTCCTGTAGCAGACCAGGACAGCAGTCAGACTTAGCATTCCCCGGGTGTGTCGCTAAGTCTTGTACGGTGGGACCGTAGCATGAACTTGCTGCGGATCTTTATATGCAGAGTACACTGCATATATTTAGGGCATAATCTAAAATATGATCATATAGGTTCACAGAGTTCCTTATAAATGAAAGAGTTAAGAAAGACTAGAGCATAGTGTTCTAGTAGTTCTTCTTTGGATGCAATATTTATATTCTTTGCTATTTCAATTATATTGTTTTAGAACTGCTCAGTGTAGTATTTATTGTTGTTAAATTTCATATCGTTTACTCAAATTATATCTTTGATCACATTAGTGCATTAGTCTGTTTCCATGAAGTACTCATTCACTAAGCGAGTAGGCTCACCCCTCTACTCAAACATTTTAGGGTTAATCGCGTGGACTTGGAGATGGTCAGAGCTTCAGTGTAGATCTGCCACAGGAGTCAAGTATGAGATTAGTTGAGTCAGTCGGTTCTTGTCACTCTAGGTCCTCAGTAAGAGATAAGAGAGAGAGTTATAATTACGATGTGTAATATTGTTCCTCTTTGATATGTATGCTAATTAACAAGTTTTATGTGCACAAGTTGTGAAAGACATCATGAATGTTTATATATGTATCTTTTCTGTTAAAGTCTGATTAGTAAAAGAAATGTTCGGATTCCCTTGTTAAGATGTTTTATGTGGTTCAATGCGAAGAAACAAGAGTTTTTAAGGAAAGAAAAAGTTAAGGGTGTTCTTTGTGTTAATTATAAATCCTATCTTACGCCCTAATCTCATGATTTGAGGAAATTGTGAGATCGGGGTGTAACAGCTAATTTGTCACGTCTGACTCACGAAAACAAGATTAACTATGCAGAAGCAATTACTAGCAGCGGATTACTAAAAATCATTAAAAATTAAAACCATTTATCAAGAGGTCCATTCAAAGGAAAACTCTTTCATTTAGAACCAAAGTAATTCAAGTACATACTGGTTTTCTAGTACATCTCTCGTACTATTTCCTCTCGAGAGTTACAAATTAACTACTCTGTTAAACTGTACATCAGCAGTATAAAAAAATCTCGAGGCATCAAGCCAAAATCTCAGATCAAATTGTCAAAACACTAACTCCTAGGACCCGAGAGTACAGAGACGACTTATAGGACTAGCTACACAAAACTAGACAGCCAAGGTCTCCACCTGGTGGATCACTGCTGTCCTTTTAACTGTTGCTGCTCTTCCCCTGTAGAAGAGTTTCTACCTTGGTGTCTGCATCTACATAAAAACATTGGATCCCACGGGGGTGAGACAATTATAAAAATTGCCCCAGCGGGAGCTATAACTCTCCACCAAAACATTGTCATTGCAGTTTAACAGAAATAAACTGAGCAGTGGGATAATATCATTAGTAGCAGATGAATCAACATCTATACAGATTAGAGCAACATTCTTATGTAAGTTATTCAGTTATAAACTTGATAAAGTAGTAGGTTTCATATTCAGTATGAAATAAAAGAACATAGGTAACTTTTATGTACCAGGGACATGCTAAGCAGTGTAACATCAACCAATAATTCTCATATTTCAATCTTTCGCAAAATACGCTACACGACTGATTATATTTTACAAACAGATTTAAGCTCTGAGGAGATGAGGTATACCGCTCATACTCCAACCGACCATTTCTAGAATCGAAATCGGTACCATAAATAGGTCAATGGAAGAGCCGAATTTCGATGACCTCCCACATCCTGGTCAGTACAGGACTACAAGCAGGACTGTGTCGACTGCTCAAATAGCTTTCCCGGATATACTGGAACTTTGCTATAGAGTTACAGCGTCAACTGCACTCTCATCGGCAATCGAGAGCATTAATGTTTATCTCCATCGAGCCGACATAAAATAACATTGGGAGATTAATGATACATCCATCCCAACCATCGGAAGCTTTATGATACATCTATCTTGACACATGAAGGATTGATAGGTTTAGTGTTTACCTTCCCTCAATCTCTTCACCCGGACGTAAGGATATTTTTGCCCATTTACCCCCACATATTCAAAATATGTGAATTCCAGGAATTCCATAGAAAACCTGTTTCACCATCACCAACTACTGACGATGATGGATCTATGGTCAGAGCACTACATGAATTGATTCCACTTGATTAATTAAGTACATTTTCATATTCTTTTAGCATCATGCAAGTTCTCAAACATAACTTATTATATCAATTCTATAAAGGAACATGTACTAATTTCATAAATTACTTAACAGTCTTAAAAGATATTGGGAACTCAATCCCTTATTTCAAAACTGATAATTCTCATCCCTTCACAATTTCATCACCATAATCTTATGGCCCTGGGTAATTAAACCATTGATTCATCATTAAGCACTGTACCACTTTTCCAAGTAACCATCACCTTTAGGTCAATTGACCAAGGCAAACATGATACTTGCTATTACAAGCATCACTTCATGGTACTTGAGGCCCATTAACTCTCTTGTTATCTCTTACCAGGCAGCAAGGTACATTATGGCACTCAAAGCCCATTCACAATAGTGAATTGAACATCATAGCTCATACCTGGCCATGATCATCATTTCAATCATACCTACATGGTTAGCAGAGATGATAACAGTGATATCAATTGCATATCAGAACCATGTTCAACAATTATGAATTCACTATTCATGGGTAACACCACTATTCCCTCACCAGGGTAAGGGTTTCCCATTTCATGCCACTTGAGGATATTCATCCTATTATCACATCAAAGATATGGTTTATCACCATATTGCCCAGAATTAGGGTTGATTAAGCAATACATAGTATTACCCTAGGTTTGAACTTCACAACACATCAAACATCAGGGTTTCCCATGAAACCATCTTTAGACAGGGTTTCACATAAATTTCACCCTAGAAAAGGATTTACATTCAATAATCCACAACTAGGGTTTACTATTCATCCCAATTTGGTTTCATGATCCATAACCCATAATTAGGGTTTACTATTCGTCCCAATTAGGGTTTCATGTTCCCTCACCCATAATTTAAGGTTTACTATTCATCCCAATTAGGGTTTCATGTTCCATCACTCATAATTAGGGTTTACTATTCATCCCAATCAGGGTTTCATATTCCACATAATTAGGGTTTACTATTCATCCCAATTAGGGTTTTGGATCACATTACTCTTAATTAGGTCTACACACATCATCATCCTAAATTAGGGTTACATCCATAACTCGAATTAGGGTTTCAATTATAATTGACCTGGATTAGGGTTAAGGTTCAACAACCTTGTCAATTAGGGTTTATGTTCATGATTAGGGTTTCATGATATCTTTACTTAAGGATCATACCCTTAATTACTACATGAATCATACTCATGTATCAACTCCATGCTATCATACCTCTCAACTTGATTAGGTCATATCAACCCTTAATCAAGTTCATACAACTATGAATGACATAGTGTACCAAGTCATTGCTCTTGTAAGCAATTAGGGTTCCTTCCTTAATTGACAATAATCACTTATGTACTATTAGGATTTTAACCTTTGTAACTTTATTGATTAACATTACTAACCATCATTGGATTATTAGGACTATCATTACCTTCAATATCCAAATGATTGAACCATTAACAACCTCCATGCGGTTTTGAAGTTTCATCACCAAACGGTTTTGAAACCGTTTGACCCCAAATGATTTTGATCAAATCGATTTCCAACTGCACCATTGAATTAACTATTGATTATTGAATTGAAGGGGTCATCGATCTAAACCATTAGATAATCATCCATGGGTCAAGGATCAACCATTAACCCACCAAACGATTTTGAAACCGTTTTGTCCCAAACGGTTTCAAGACCGTTTGACCCAAAATGTCTTGAAATCATTAGGACCAATCAAGGATTTCTTCAATCAACTTGATCAGGGTTTCTACTTGAAGGATTGTGCACACATTGAATCAATCAATTGAGTCCATTGGATCATCATCCAACATGTGATTAAGTTCAGACCTCAAACGGTCAACTATACCAAACGATCAACTCCTTTATGCGGTTTGGAGTCTTGGGCACCAAACGGTTTGCAAACCATTTGGTCTCAAATGGTTTGGTGAAACCGTTTGGACCAAAGGTCCAAGACCGTTTGCTCTTGATTTTTGATTAAGGTGTGTGCTTGTGAACAGGTTATCATCTTCAACCTTTAGACTCATGGAACTACTGCCATTTTCCATGGCAACTCCATTAATCAAGCAAAGCTATTGCAATAATAGCAATTAAATCAATTACATGAAGAAATCGAATTCAATGACAAAGATTAAGGGTTTAAGTTATATAACCCGCCTTCAAATCTGATCCCAAGCTCCAAGCTTCACGGATCCAATGGTGGTTGAAGCTCTAGAAACCTCCCAAGGTTGTTTCTCAAGCTTTTGGAGTGAAAGGATCGGCTAGGGTTGAAGATGGAGTGAAGAAATGAAGGAATCACACATTGTTTTATGATTTTCACCATGAAATCAAGAAGAACGAAGATCAAAGGCTTACCATAGGTTGTGGATGTGCTTCCTGCTGTGCCTAGCCTTCTTGGTTGATTTTTCAAGCAAGGAGAAGAAGTGGGGTCGAAAAAAAGGTCCTTAGGTGGGTTGAAAAAGGCTCTTTTATAAGAAATTGATGAAAGAGAAAATGTCTTTATAAAATCCATTAATTCCAAAAATGTGGCCACCACCTCCTCCTTGGTTTTATTGCATGCAAAGGCAACTCAATCCCACCGAGCGCCCTTCCATTATCCATGGATTAAGGGAAAAGAAATTAAGCACCTTAATCCATTATAATATAATATATGTTTTTGAGTGGAAAATTCTTTTCCTTATAATAAGGTGAGTGGAATTTCACCTCCTTAAGATATTTTCGGTCCTTGCAAATCTCAAGGACGTCCGCACAGATATATGAATTCCACCATTGTAGTTTTGGTTGAAGGCCCTTCAATTATTTTATTTATTTTTGCATTAGTGTTTCCATTATGCTTAAATCTTGATTATTTTAATATCAAGATTCTCTCTCCTCCAACTTAATTCAAATGAGGCGCCCCTCTCATTTCATTTGCTCCACATGATGCCAAGAAACATAAGGGACCTTATTGAAGTGGTAATTTACATATTGCACCCTAGGTTTTGGGTAAATTACACATTACACCAAAACTAGGTTTTCATGCACAAACATTGCTTTATCAGCTCTTTCTTGGTATTCAGGCTATCACAAGCCATACCTCTGCATCATCTTCATTCTCATGATGCTTCAACACATAAGGAACATATTATCATGTCCAAATTGCAAATAAACCCCTCAACTTGGGTAATTTGCACATTAGTCCAAAATAGACAAAATATTGATTTCAACAATATTCAAAAAGGACTAAAATTGCAATATAAGTTCCTCTTGAACATTAATTACTTTTCAAAAGATAAAAACAAGCATATAATCACTTTTATTGAACACAACACCTAGGGTTAATTCATAACCCAGGTATGGATGTTACAACATCCATAACACTTATGACTTCACAAGCAAAGAGCGGTGCCTAGTCACACATCAATGCTACCCAAGTGAAATAGAAAGTTGAAGAACAAATTTCAATCCTACAATCCGTGAATGGTGTTACAGTGAATGTATATTCCTTTATCACTAATGTCTTGAATATACTTAAGGCATGGTACATTCATCCTTTCAACGTTCATCCATTTCCTTGATCTCAGAGCAGACTGGGTGAGATGTGTGTGACATGAATATCACATATTGATTCACACATGCATGCACATGCCTTTCTCAATCCTACTCATCAAGTGGCCATGGAAATCAAACTCCCTTAGGAGGGAAAAATCCCATATCTATCACTCACCCCTCAAAAACTCCATGTGTCAAAGTCACCCAATCATCACCTTTATAACAACCCATGTTTCAGGACTGCGTTTGATGATGTCAAAGTGTACCCAACGACATGTGTTGAGTGTAGTGATTTCAAGTCAAAGAATCACACTCACCACCATCACTTTGAGAGCTGACTGTGACTACCAAATCATGGTTCCATGTGTCACTGTCACGGTGGGTCTGTCCGATACACTTGTTCTCTAACAAGTACCTATGTGCTTGGTTTGATATCACTGTATCACGACTAATGAAATTCCACTACTACAGAAATGGCTTATAAAGTCACTTTTCAAGGTGTCAGTTGTATACATAAACAGACACCTAAACTCTACAGTGTCGGTTTATAACATAAACCGACATACAATCTGTGAAGGTTGACCAGACACGGGTACCGCTTTTATTAAGTGTCGGTTAATTAATAAACAACCGACACCTAAACTCAACTGCCAAAACCAAAATTCCAGCGAAAAAATTCCTCCAAAATTTCACATATGGCGTCGGTTTATAAATGAATAACCGACGACCAAAGATTATTTGCGGGACAGGAATAGTTGTCGGTTGTCTTTTAGTTAAAAACCGATGACTATAATCTAGTATAGGCATCGATTGTTGGAAAAGAACCGACACTGTTGGTTTATTTGTCGGTTATTTTGAATAACCGACGCTTATTGTCAACTTAATATCTCACCAGCGCGAGCGACTCTTCCCCCTTTCCCAGTTTCATTCCCGATTTCAGTTAGGTCCGGCAATTTCTTGCTCGCCCCCGCCGGTCGTTGCTCCTCCGCCGCTGCTGCCGTGCTCGTGCTCCTGCCCTCGCCGCTGCTCCGTGCTCACCGGCGGCCGTGCTCCTGCTCCTGCTCCTGCCCTCTGTGCTCACCGGCAGCCGTCCGTGCTCCTGCTCCGTGCCCTCACCGCCGCTGCTCCGTGTCCTCGCCGGCGCTTCTCCTCTCTTTGCCGCCGCCTCCGCCGGTGGTTGCTGTGCTCTGGCCACTTCTCTCCTCTTCCCTCAAGGTATGCCCGTCCGCCCTGCCTTCTTCCTTCTTCCTCTACTCCGGCGGCTGCTTGGGCGGTGCCAAGGCACGCCCAAGCAACTGTTGGGCATTTTTTTTAAAGTTATTTACTTATTTGTGTTTAGGGTTTAGGTACTGATTTTGTACTTCTACTAAGTTGAATCCTCTATTGTCTATACAATACATGTAATTTTGATCAAGTGATGATATGTAAATGTGGAAATAAGTTAGTAAGGTATCAATGATAAGTCTGCTGTAATGTGATGCAAAATAGTTATTGTATCATGCATATCTTAATACTTTTTTGTTTTATAGTTGTATAGGGTGTTTTATGTGTGACAAGTCTATTGTTTTATAGTTTTGCATACCTGCGAGTTATCAGGAACACCTAAATGAATGTCTAACACCTAAATGAATATCTAGTTGTGTATTTTCCTAGTATCGTGAAAGATTCTCAATCGTGTGTATCACATGGGATTCTTATCTCAACACAATGGACTGCAATATATGCATCTAATGCCTTAAATGGAAGACTCGAATGTTATAAAATCCCATCAAAGTAGGTAGAAACAACTTATATATATTCAGATCTTAATAATTCCATGAAGTGCACATTATCTTACTCAGGAAAAGTATGTGTATAATGTAGGATTATTTCCATATAATGGTTCTATTTTAGTAAGCACCTAGAAACCCGTCCAAGATTTACTCCTTAGGAGTAAATCTTGGATAGTCCCCGGTTTGGGACTGTTCTTGAACACCTAATCTCACTTAGGATGTAAGTGTATAATGTGTATTGGGTTTTCGAGAAAATTTCGGTAGCATTTTCTCATTTGTTCTCTAAGTACATATGTAGACTTCTTTTCAAGCTATCATGTCTACCACAATAAAGTTAGTTATGACAAGCAATAAAAGGTTAACTGATGTTATATAACTTTTTCTGAAAATATATAACATAGTTATATGTACTTACACTTTGTTAATACTAATATTGTGCAGTCTCTGTCCACCCATAACAGTCACTATGAACTGGGCCTCGATGTCAATGTTAACGTTCCCTATTGAAGAAAAATTGGACATCATCCTATATGATCGTTCCTTAAACCAATTGGTCATACCCAAACATTGGCGTTTTCTAAAAGGAAGACACTACATGCCTGGTAAAGTGACCATAACTTTTGGCAATTATTCACATGTTATCGAGGTTGAGTATGATTTGGCAGGAAATCTTGTATCAAAATCCGGTTGGCGTGATTGGATTGGAGAGATGCATGTAGTCCATTTCAATAGGCTTTTTCTCCGTCCAGTTGGCCATAATTCCATCAAAGTTTGGATAACCAACAACAACTGTGAGACCCCCGATCATCTACTACGGTATGAGCGCACAACGTCGCATATCAGCTCGGACGAATCTGAATCTGAGGCCCCTCTCAGTTCAGATTTGTCTAAATACAGTGAGGAGCTTCGTGACACAGCTTCATCATAAAAAAGAAGTTATTGATGCGGGACCATGTTGGTGTAGTATTTAGTTGTCTATCTATCTAGACTTGTCTGTATTAATAGTTTTTTTAATTATGCGCATGTTTAGGAGTACACCAACCCCTTTGTTTAGTTATTGTTTAGGGGTACACCCCTGTGTGTGGATGTAAAAAGAGATTAATGAATGGAACTGAAAGTTGCTACATGAATGCTTATAACTGAAGTGTGTGTTCCCATGAATGTTCCCATTTGCATGATTACACTACTATTTTCTCATATTGTATAGTCTATTTTAATATGACATACTTGCTTATATCTTGCTTAATGATGAAATGTAATGCACACATGTGACATGCTTGGAATGTAAATGATGAACTTTTCCCTAAATTGCCAATCATGCTTTTAAAGACATCAATAATCACCCTAACTTGAAGAACTAGGATTTTAGGTATAAGAATGACAACACATTATTTGTTGGCCTAGAAACCCGTCCAAGATTTACTCATTAGGAGTAAATCTTGGATAGTCCCCGGTTTGGGACTGTTCTTGAACACCTAATCTCGCTTAGGATGTAAGTGTATAATGTGTATTGGGTTTTCAAGAAAATTTTGGCAGCATTTCCCCGTTTGTTCTCTAAGTACATATGTACTTGGAGAACAACGGGGAAATGCTGCCGAAATTTTCTTGAAAACCCAATACACATTATACACTTACTAGTGAGATTAGGTGTTCAAGAATGGATAGGTGGTACACATTTATTATATATAATAATGACATCACATGTATTTGTTAACCCTAGACCCTAATCTTGTCCTAATATATACTTGTTTTCTCTTTGATCATAGAATGGATATATCATGGATGTCCATTCGCAATCACTGCACCCCAAAGTTTATTTCTGGTCTTGACCAGTTCATTAGATTTGCTGAGGAACATAGGAAACAACCTGGAGATAGGTTCTACTGTCCATGTAGGCATTGCGGTAACAACTTGAAAGTCAACACTGGTGACGAAATCAAAACTCATGTCATGTGCAACGGGATTATACAAGGCTATACAGAATGGCACTGGCATGGAGAGATTTCAAACCCAAAACCAGTGGATGTCGATAGCAGTGCTTGTGTGGAAGAAGAAATTGCCTATGATGACGTAGATGTGACTGAACCAGTTCCAGTAGACATCGTTGATGCGATGCTGGATAGTTGTGGGGTAGAGCACACCGATCCACCTCCCATTTTTAGAAACATTGTGCATGATGCTGAGATGCCGTTATGAAAGCTAACAATAGATGGAGCGACAAAAGCTTCACGTCATTGCTATCTTTGTTGAAAGAAATGCTTCCTGAAGGAAACGAGCTGCCAATCTCAACATACCAGGTAAAGAAATTGTTGTGTCCAATGGGAATGGATGCCAAGAAGATACACGCATGCCCTAATGATTGTGTATTATTTCAAAAGGACTATGTGGATTTGAAAGATTGTCCAAAATGTGGTGCGTCACGGTATCAATTGACGACTTCGGGGGAGTCCAAAACTGGTTCTCCTGCCAAGGTGATGTGGTATCTACCTATAATATCACAGTTTCAATGCTTGTTTGCCAATCCGATAGATGTGAAGAATTTGAGGTGGCATGCAGATGTTAAGAAAAATAATGATGGGATCCTACGACATGCGTCTGATTCCCCACAGTGGAAGAAGATTGATGTATTGTACCCTGAATTTGGTGAAGAAGTCAGGAATCTAAGACTTGAGCTTTGTACATACGAGATGAATCTGTACGGGACATTGAGCAGCCAACATAGCACTTGGCCATTCATGCTTGTTATATACAATCTTCCTCCCTGGCTGTGTATGAAAAATAAGTACATAATGCTGTTGTTGTTGATATCGGGCCCTAAACAACCTGGAAATGACATCGGTGTTTATCTTGAACCTCTGATTGATGACTTAAAAGAAACTCTGGGGTGAAGGTGTGATGACCTATGATGCTTCACGAAGAGAGACATTTCGTTTGCATGCTATGTTGTTTTGCACTATTAATGACTTTCCAGCATATGGGAATTTGTCTGGATATAGTGTCAAAGGAGCTAAAGCGTGTCCTATATGTGAAGAGAACACTGATTCAACAAGACTAAAACATGGCGGTAAGAATGTATATCTCGGTCATTGAAGGTTTCTTCCAAAATTCCATCCGTATCGTAGGAAGCGCAAAGCATTCAATGGATTGATTGAGGAACGCAGTGCACCTAAACATATACCAGGGGAGGTTGTTTATGAAAGAATAAAAGACTTTGTCAATGAATTTGGTAAGAGATCACAATGTACTACACGGAGTGACAATTCTTCATTCAAGAAGAAGTCAATATTTTGGGATCTTCCTTATTGGATTTCTTTGACAGTCAGACATTGTATCGATGTAATGCACGTTGAGAAAAATGTCTGTGATAGCATCATTGGTACTCTGTTAAATATACCAGGTAAGACTAAAGATGGGATAAAATCCAGACTGGACCTACGTGAAATGGGAATAAGGTCAGAATTAACAGAATTACGTGAAATGGGTAATAAACGAACATACTTACCTCCCGCTTGTTACACGTTATCTAGAAAAGAGAAGAAAGCTTTTTGTGAATGCTTGGTAAATGTTAAGGTGCCACATGGTTACTCATCCAACATCCGTAGATTGGTATCAATTAAAGATCTGAAGTTGATAGGTCTTAAATCTCATGATTGTCACACTCTAATGCAACAAATATTGCCCGTGGAAATTCGATCTATATTGCCGAAGCATGTAAGGTTTGCAATCACCAGACTTTGTTTCTTTTTCAACAGTCTCTGCAGCAAAGTTATTGACCCTGAGACTCTCGATAATTTGCAAAGAGAAGTGGTTGTTACCCTATGTCAGCTTGAGATGTATTTCCCTCCTTCGTTCTTTGATATCATGGTACATCTTGTTGTCCACTTGACTAGGGAAGTGAAAATCTTGGGACCGGTTTTCTTGCATTGGATGTATCCCTTTGAACGATACATGAGCTTTTTTAAAGGTGATGTTCGAAACCATTATCGGCCTGAAGGGAGTATTATTGAAGGTTATGTGGCGAGAGAGGTTATGGATTTCTGCAATGACTTTCTCAGTGGTAATGACACTCCTGATAATGACAAGAATATTGACGAGCTATTCGGCAAAGGAATTTTGGGATCACGTGTGAAAGTAATCAGCCATGAGCAGTTGGAACAAGGTCATTTGTATATTTTACACAACATGGATGAAGTGAACATTTATATCGAGGAACATACCAATTTCATCAAAAGACAATATCCTCGAGCCAATAAAATGTGGCTTGCTAGAGAGCATAACAAGACTTTTATTAAGTGGTTTGAAGATAAAGTATTACATCAACTATCTCAAACACCAGATGATATTACGGAAACTATCAAATGCCTCGCCTTTAAACCAAAGTTGACTGTTATGTCTTATGAAGGGTATGACATTAATGGATTCACATATTACACAAAGCGCCAAGATGATAAGAGTGTCGTCCAAAACAGTGGGGTCACCCTTCAAGCATCGACTATGTTTTTTGCAAGTGCAAAGGATAAGAGTCCACATGAAGCTAAAATGTCATATTACGATGTCATTGAAGAGATATGGGAATTTGACTACATAGATTTTAGAATTCCGCTCTTCAAATGTAATTGGGTTGATAACACCAAAGGAGTTATAGTGGATGAATTGGGTTTCACTTTAGTGAACTTTGAAAAGATTGGCGAGAAGGCTGAACCATTCATATTGCATCACAGGCGAAACAAGTATTTTATATCGATGATCCTGCAAATGATAAATGGTCGGTTGTTCTTCATGGTAAAAGACAGTTCATTGAAGATCCTATAGATGAAGAAGAGTACTATGATAAATATGATGACTCCAATCCATTCTCAGCTGGGTTGCCAACTCCACAAAATATTGAAGCTAATGATGACTTATATGTGCGCGGAGATCACAATGAAGGATTGTTAATTGATAAAAGATCACAATTTTAGAGGCATGCATGTTTATATTTTTTTATTGAAGCTAAATGTTTACTTTTTTAATATCAATATCATTTTCTGATTTGATGTTTCATTATATTCTAGTTAATACAAATGCTAAACATTGTGGGAGGGTGCTAAAGAACTATAGGACCAATCTCACCCAAGATTACATACGCGATGCTGAGAATAGGTTCTTGATCGATTCCAATTCTAGACATTGATCAGTATTTCACTAACTCTACACTAATAATTTTTGTTTGTATTCTCTTTGAAAAATAAATATAGGAAGAAGGCTATGCAGGACGGCCATGACATAGCTATGCAGGATATGCAGGATATGTAGGAAGAAGCCCCAATGAAGAGAAGCAGGATACAGATACAATACATAAAGTGCAGCACACACAAGTGCTTCAGATTCATATAACAACATGACAGACTAACACATATATAGTGCATAACAACAGCAGCGCCGAATTTACATACAACACTAGCTTAGTACATATAGTGGGACTAAGGTGACGATACCACCTGCTAAAACAGGTTACCGACTACATGTTACGACTGGGAGGTCGTGATTCAGCAACCGTATGCATTAGCAGGAGGACAAACATATGGTGATCTGTTTGTCCTCCTGCTAATGCATACGGTTGCTGAATCATGACCTCCCAGTCATAACATGTAGTTGTCGGTAACCTGTTTTACCAGGTGGGATCGTCACCTTATAAGTCCCACTATATATGTACTAAGCTAGTGTTGTATGTAAATTCGACGCTGCTGTTGTTATGTACTATATATGTGTTAGTCTGTCATGTTGTATGGACATCGATGGTATTGCTCAGGTATTATATAGTCTCATTAGATAATATGAAATATATCAATCTTATTTATAGCTCATTAATTATATATATACATCATTCTCTTTACAGGTGTTTAAAGCTGACCCCACTACAGGAACAGACTTACCAGATGTACATGCTCCCTATACGATGGGAGAATTAAATGAAGTAAGAGAAGAATGGGTAACAACCATACAAATAGTGGGGGTTTTAAAATATAATTGGGATGTTGATAGCGAATAATGACTAAAGAATTATATTTTGTAAATGAATTTCTGAATTATAATATATGTGTGAATGTTTCTACATGTCTAGATGTTTCTACATGTGTCTGAGTGAAAATGAATGAAAGTGTTGGTTGCTATATGAATGTTTCTACATGTGTGAATGTGAATGAATGGAACTACAGATTGCTAGCTACATGAATGTTTCTAAATGTGTGAAAATAAAATGGAACTGTAGGTTGTATTGCTAAATGCATGTGTGAATATTTTTGTTGTTAAATTTGCAGGTTTGTGGCCTGTTGTTGGCTGATATCAATGGATGTCGTAAAACCTGCAGTTAACTGCATGTTTCTCATCCTGCGACCAGCCACAGCAGGTCTGCAGACTGACAGAAAAAAACAAAACAAAACAATAGGCGTCGGTTATTTGTATAACACCGACACACAAAGTTATAGTGTCGGTTTTATATAAATAACCGATGCCTGTTTCCTGTGGCACGAAGGTATATGGCGTCGGTTTATTATCTAATAACCGACGCTGATAGTGGCCAAGATGGCGCCCTTTCTGTGGCGCGAAGGTATATGGTGTCAGTTTATTATCTAATAACCGACGCCTATACCTTCGCGCCACAGGGAACATGCGCGATTTCGGTGGCGCGCGAAGAGTTTGGGCGTCGGTTTTGGAACCAACGTGTAATGGGTGAGCTTTTAGTGTCGCCCACATAGGTGTCGCTTAGAAACCGACACTAAAGGCCTTAAATAACTGACACTAAAGGTAGGTTTTGTAGTAGTGTTCTATCATCAACCAACACACAATCTAGTCTTTAGTATCATTGATGTCTATGGATATTTCCAAAATAACAACTGACTAGGGACTAAACAAGAATGTATACTCTTAACATCCGTATGATCTCATCATTTAGGTCCTTAACCTAAAAACATACGTCATTGAGTAAAAACAATTCTCTAGACATCTATCATGTTACACTATCATCTCAGAAATAGTTAAAACATATAGATTGGAAATTTCCTTTATTATTATTCAAATCATTTACAAAGTATCCCATTACAATCATCACATGACTTGCTTTATGGGCATACATACCCACAGACTCCCACTTGCACATAGAGCCATTCACTTAGGAACCTCAGTCCTTGTGACCTAGCATGACCATCATGCTTCTGTTGAGAAAGGGCCTTCGTTAGTAGATCATCTATGTTGTCTTCAGTTGGTAATTTGCAAATTTTCACATCTCCTCACTGTACGATCTCTTGTATGAGATGGAAGCGCCGCAATATGTGCTTGGACCGCTGATGTAATCTAGGTTCCTTAGCTTGAGCAATAGCTCCATTATTATCACAATAAAGATCCATTGCATAACAACTACTGGGAATTACACCAAGTTCAGTAATGAACTTCCTGATTCACATAGCCTCCTTTGCTGCATGTGAAGCAGCAATATACTCGACCTCTATAGTAGAATCGAAAATTGTTTCTTTCTTAGAACTCTTCCAGCTCACAACTCCATTGTTTAGGCAAAATACAAATCCTGATTGCGATATGTAGTCATCTTTGTCGAGTTGGAGGCTTACATCGGTGTAACCTCTTACAACCAATTCTTCCTCGCCGTCGTATATAAGGAACTGATCCTTAGTCCTTCACAAGTACTTGAGGATGTTCTTTATGGCTGTCCAGTGAGCATCCCCAGGATCTGACTGGTACCTGCTCGTCATGCTGAGGGAATACGAGACATCTATGTGTGTGCACAACATAGTGTACATGATGGATCCGATGGCTGATGCATATGGGATCCCATTCATACGCTCCCTCTCTTCACAAGATTGGGGACATTGAGCTCTAGAGATGGTGACTCCATGTAGCATGGGGATGTTGCCTCTCTTTGAGTTCTCCATGATGAACCACTTCAACACTTTGTCAATGTACATGCTTTGACTTAGTCCAAGAATCCTTTTAGATCTATCTCTAAAGATCTTAATACCTATAATGTAGGATGCTTCTCCTAAGTCCTTCATTGAGAAAGTATTCCCAAGCCAAGTCTTTACCTTCTTTAAGGTTGTGACATCATTCCCCATCAATAGTATGTCATCCACATACAATATAAGGAATGCGGTCGTGCTCCCACCAACCTTATTGTACACACAAGGTTCATATTCATTTTGAATAAAGCCAAACACTTTGACTTCCTCATCAAATCAAAGATTCCAACTCCGAGACGCCTGCTTCAATCCATAGATTGACCTTTGTAGCTTACAAACTTTATTGGCATTCCTTGGATCTACAAAACCTTCTGGTTGTGTCATGTACACATCCTCATTTATTTCCCATTAAGGAATGCAATTTTAACATCCATTTGCCAAATCTCATAGTCATAGTAAGCCACAATAGCAAGCATGATCCTGATAGACTTAATCATGGCAACTGGAGAAAAGGTTTCATCATAGTCAACACCTTGAACTTTTCAAAAACCCTTTGCAACCAATCTGCCTTTATAAGTTTGCACATTGCCATCCATGTCGGTCTTTTTCTTGAAGACCCACTTGCACCCTATGGGTTTTACCCCTTGGGTGGTTCCACCAAAGTCCATACTTTGTTGGAATAAATGGATTCCATCTCCGATTTCATGGCCTCAAGCCATTTCTCAGAATGTGGTCCCTCCATAGCCTCTAGATAGGTAGTTGGATCATCATCTATGATCAACTCACAGCCTTCCTGAGTCACAAGGTATCCAAACCTCTCAGGTTCAAGGCATGTCCTACTAGATCTACAAGGTCCTTGTATTACTTGAGGAAACTAAGATTCCACAACACCTTGTGAATCTCTATGTTCCTCTTGCACATCTACTGGTTCAATGTTTTTTTGTTGGGCTTGAACCTCTTCAAGCTCTATTTTCCTCCCACTGCTTCCTTTGGAAATAAATTCCTTTTCTAGGAACACAACATCCCTGGCAACAAACACTTTGTTGTCAGTTGGGTGGTATAAGTAATATCCCTTGGTTTCCTTAGGATATCCAACAAAATAACATTTATCAGATCTAGGGCCTAGCTTGTCAGGAGACATTTTCTTGAAATATGCCTCACACCCCCAAATCATCATAAAAGACATATTGGGACGCTTCCTAGTCCATATCTCATATGGTGTCTTTTGAACCGATTTAGATGGTACTCGGTTAAGTGTAAACGTGGCGGTTTCAAGAGCATGACCCCAGAAGGAAATCGGAAGATCATCAAAACTCATCATTGATCGCACCATATCAAGTAAGGTGTGATTCCTTCTTTCAGACACACCATTATGTTGTGGTGTTCCAGGAAGAGTCCATTGTGATACAATACCACAGGCTCGTAGAATGTCCTCAAACTCCTGGCTTAAGTATTCTCCACCTCAATCGGATCGAAGTGCTTTAATACTTTTACCAAGTTGGTTATGTACTTCATTCATGAATTCCTTGAACCTTTCAAGGGTTTCTGGCTTATGTTTCATTAGGTACACATAGCCATACCTACTGAAGTCATCACTGAAGGTAATGAAGTACTGATACCCATTTTTGGCATTAGTTCTAAAAGGCCTACATACATCAGTATGTATAAGTCCTAATAGATCACTAGCTCTCTCACTTTTACCTGAAAAGGGAGTCTTGGTCATCTTGCCCAACAAACAAGATTCACATGTCTCTATTGATTCATAATCAAAAGAGTCTAGATAACCATCTTTATGGAGTCTAGAAATGTGCTTCTCATTTATGTGCCCTAGACGACAATGCCAAAGATACATTTTATTTGAGTTGTTGAGTTTTTGCCTTTTGGTGTTTACGTTGTATACATTTGTCCCTAGATCTATCAAGTATAGACCATAAGACATTGGGGCACTGTCATAAAAGATCCCATCTTTTGAAATGGAACACTTTCCATTCTTAATAAGAAATTCAAAACCATCCTTGTCCAAACAAGAGTCAAAAATGATATTCCTATTTATGGTAGGTACATAATAGAAGTTATTCAACTCTATTATTAGCCCACTAGGTAGAGTTAACTCATAGGTTCCTATGGCACTGGCGGCAAGTCTTGCCCCATTGGCAACACATAGTTCAACCTCACCTTTCCTTAAAGGCCTACTTCTCTTAAGATCCTTCACATTTGAGCAAATGTGAGATCCACATCCGGTATCAAGTACCCATGACAAAGAAGTAGTAAAGTTAATCTCTATCATGTATACTCTAGAAGTAGAGATCTCTATCTCTCACTTCTTCTTCCATCGTTCCTTCCATACTCTCCATGTTTTGAGTGCAGAAGAATTTGGTTTGGAGAGAGAACCCTTCTCTCCCTTACCTATGTCCTTAGACTTCATTCCATTGATCTCTATCAATGAACTATCCTTCTTCTCACATGTCTCAAACAACGCCTTAAGTGTATATAGAGTGGACTCAAAGGTCACTGATATATTTGGATGGTGCAGAACATTTCTCATCATCCTCAACCAGTTATGGAATTTATTCTCAATTAATTTACCCATTTTAGAAGATGATTCTTTTGCCATTCTATAAGAGAAAATTGCATTTGTTAAAACTCCTTTTTGATTTGATTTGATTTGAATAAAATTTGACGATAGTTAATTAGGCCTTTAATTAATTACTGCTCCCGCTATTTTGATTCAAATTGACAGCCCTCACCATCAACTCGAAAGATTACAACGCACAATATTCTAGTGGGCAAGATTTGTATTTGATCAAGTCATGAGTCTGCTTTGGCCGATCGCCCACAACTTGACTATTTAGGTACTCCATCATGCCAATTACATAATTTGCAACTCTTGATGAATGAACATGCACAACACCTTGCCATGAACATTCCATGCCTCTAGGCTTAGACGTTCTAAGAATCACCAGTTAAGTCTATCCTAAAAGCCGACACGGTAAACATGCACCCTGCTTTGGCAGAACCTACATGTTTACCCTTCACACTTCCACGAGATAGACGACACACCACACTTTGGCGTAACCTACACTTGGTCGATCAGGTTTTTCATGTGTCTCGCTAATGGAAGGTGTGAAAGACTTAATATTTAGATGAAGGATTTGGTTTTTATAGGTACATATACATATACAATCACCACAATATAGTAAGTACATGCTATATCCCACAGAAAAATGCAAAATGATAAAAGCAATGATTATGGCCATCCTAATGTGATTCCTTGAGCCAAGAGGAATCACAGTCATATAGGTCCACATCACATGCAACATGTTCAAGATGAACTCTGTGCTTTGCCTTTCTGGGTTTGATCAACTCATGATTGCTCGACTTACCATCAGACCGGTCGGTTGGGTGCCATCAGTCAATCGACTAGCGCCTCCATCCGATCAGTTCACTGGTCGTCGTGCATCTCCTCAGGTCGCCACACGCTCATCTCACTCCTCAAACCAGTCATTAAGAATGCCAACTGATCGGTTCACAACTTGAACCGATCGTCTCTGTCGTCGTCAGGTTGTCCGCCGTTCTTTGACATAATAGGAAATAAAAAATCTATCATATTTTAAATTTGAAAAAGGAAACCCCGAGTTACATTGGGGGGGGAGCAAAGGTAGGAAATAAATCTCGAGTTATCTCGAGTTACATCAGGAATAGGAGATAGGGAATCGGTGTGCAGATTGAGATGCAAGCATCCACATGCAACCATACACATACATAGGGTTTATTGGCCATAACCATGCTATACATCCACCACAAAACTCGTTTAAGGGCGACTCGTGTCGAGTGTATTCATATTACATATCATATATGTATATTAGGATTTCTGGATTTAGGATTGGACATGCATAAAGCCAATTTTATTCGCATCGTATGCAATAAATAAAGGCGGCAAACCAAACTCGATCATATCGATAATCCTAAAGTGTAGAGCAGTTGACGTGGCTCTAATACCACTGTTGGGTTATAAGAGAGGGAGAGAAGACAGCGGAAACAAAAAAATTTCTCCCAAAACCCAGAGCTCAGGAATCGCGTCAACGTCTATACAATAGGAAAGATGATTTGTAGAGACATACCTTGTCTCGAGGCTTACTTGACGATGTTACCTCGTGGCTCGCACAGTCTTTACCTCCGGTCTTGGATGGTGTCTGTGTAGCTCCTGGTCTCACCGGGATTGTCGAGATTGACAACTGTCCTCCCAGCAGTAGAAGTCTCCCACCTCTGTAGTAGTCTACACGGACAACCTGGAACTCTGATTCCCTTGTCGCACAAGGCACCAGAAGGAGTCGCACCCTCCTGTCGGCGTACTAGTCACTGACACACTCTCCTGCAACTAGTTGTTTTTCTACAGTTGTCTTTCCCTTGTTGTGCCTCCCTTGTAGCACTTGCTCGGTCTCTCCTGGTTACCACAACCAGAGAGAACGACAACTTTACAGAGCAACTGGTGTTCTGAGTTGTACTGTCAGAGAAGCCCCCAATACCCCTATATATAGGAGGGTCATGGGATAGGGTTCTCTACCCCGAGAAATGCAGGATTAAAGCAAGAGTAGAAGGGTTCGAGATTCTCCACAAAATCTGACAAACTGCACCAGTTGAACCGATCGTTTCAAGCACGAAATAGTCGGTTGATGACCTCAGCCGATCGGTTCACACCTGAACCGATCATTTGGGGCATCTGAGCCGATTGGTTCATGCTTGAGCTGATCGGTTCATGCTCTTGGTCCAACTCGAATTGACTTTCCATGTTCATTTACTAACTAATCATATATTAGTCCTTGTCCAAATCAAATTTGACAAGTGAAACGAACTTGGTTGGTCAACTGACCAGTTCAACTATGTGAACCGATCAGTTCATTGACCTAAGCTGCTCGGCTCACCAGCCTGAGTCGATCGGTTCATCTGCATGAGCCGATTGGTTGGAGAAGTAGATCAGTCAATCACAGTTTCAATCAATCCAATACTCTAATCATTTGATCCAACACCTTTAATACCATGATTTTGAGCTATCAATCAATTGAGTGTTTAATTGAACTACTAAACTCCTTTAGTAATCAATACAAACAAGTTTTATGGAGAAACTCCTCTTCTAGGAACATGTCCTACTGTGTGTGACCCTACATGTCCATTTCACGTTGGTAGTGAAAATCCATAACACTTATGACTTCACAAGAAAAGAGTGGTGCCTAGTCACACATCAGTGCTACCCAAGTGAAATAGAAAGTTGAAGAACAACTTTCAAACCTACAATCCGTGAATGGTGTTACAGTTAATGTATAATTCCTTTGTCACTAATGTCCTGAATGAACTCAAGGCATGGTACAGTCATCCTTTCAATGTTCATCCATTTCCTTGATCTCAGAGCAAATTGGGTGAGACATGTGTAACATCAATATCACATATTGATTCACACATGCATGCACATGCCTTTCTCAATCCTACTCATCAAGTGGCCATGGACATCAAAGTCCCTTAGGAGGGACAAATCCCATATCTATCACTCACCCCTCAAAAACCCCATGTGTCAAAGTCACCCAATCATCACCTTTATAACAACCCATGTTTCAGGACTGCGTTTGATGATGTCAAAGTGTACCCAACGACATGTGTAGAGTGTAGTGATTTCAAGTCAAATAATTACACTCACCACCATCACTGTGAGAGCTGACTGTGACTACCAAATCATGGTTCCATGTGTCACTCTCACGGTGGGTCTGTGTGATACACTTGTTCTCTACCAAGTACCTATGTGCTTGGTTTGATATCACTATATCATGACTAGTGAGATTCTATCATCAACCAACACACAATCTAGTCTTTAGTGTTATAGATGTCTATGGATATTTCCACAATAACAACCAAATCGGGACTAAACAAGAATGTATACTCTTAACATCCATATGATCTCATCATTTAGGTCCTTAACCTAAAAGCATACGTCATTGAGTAAAAACAATTCTCTAGACATCTATCATGTTACGCTATCATTTGAGAAATAGTTAAAACATATAGATTGGAAATTGGATTTATTATTATTCAAATCATTTACAAAGTATCCCATTACAATCATCACATGACTTGCTCTATGGGCATACATACCAAAAAAATTGATACATGGGAATGAATACCCTATGTTGGAATTTGATGGGTTAATCTAGGGTTTGAGTGTTACCTCACCTTATATGAACATGGATGAATAATTTAGCTTTGAGTCCTAAGCTAAAATGAACTCACAAGATGAAAATGTAGCCAACAAGTAATAATATCATGCAAAGAAAATGAGTATATAAGAATACCTTCGAGACAAAATCAGGTTTCCATCTTAGTAAAATGAGCAATCTGCATACCTATAAAAGTTGTGAAAGATATCTATATAAAAATCATATCAAAGAAAGGTTCGTAGACCTAATGTTTGAGTCTAATATGAGTGATCATTCACCTTAACTTTATTAAATTTGAATTTTTGAGATAAAATTCCTTTTTAAGGAGGGGTGACTGTAAGATCCTCAAATTTGGTAAATTTGAATACCATGATTGTGAATTCACCAATAACATATTGAGATGCACTTAAGAAAATTAGAATAATATCTAAATGATGGGATTAATAATATGAATTTGATAGATTTGGGATTATGAATCTAAGCCCTAAACTTAGAGTGAGTTTACGATGTATATATATCATGTAATGTTGAACAAATGTATTAATGTGAGGCTTCAATTGAGAAGTTGCAACTAGAAACAATTTGATTTTATAGTAATAATGTGATTAATCCTATGGACCCTTTAGATGGCCAAGGAATGGGATGTGGACCCCAAAACTCAATAAAATCCCAATCAGACAATAAGGAGTTAAAAATGGGTGCCTGGGATACAAATCAAGAATGAAATATTTTGTGATCATGATATATTCTCAAGAAGATTTTAGTTGATGGATAATTAGATTATTAGATGATGGGAGAAATTCCAGAATATTATGAGTTATATTGTGGTCTAGGAAATTTAATACATAATTATATTTGAAGCCATGTTTAAGATAACCAATGAAGGATTTGAGGATTTGGAACCTCCCCCATGAAAGATAATAGTAATGGGAAGTTAATCACAATGATTTGGATTAAAAAAATTGTGGAGGGGTCAATATAAATGATACAAGGAATGGACTTTTATCAAAAATGAAAGAAAAGAAGAAAATAAAAAAGGTACACAGTCCCTCAGGACTCATACTCTCAGATCCCGATTAGATCTGTGAGTGTGGAGATCATCTTCTTTATACTCACAACTATCATGCAAATTGTAGGAGTCCATGCCCTGAAAAAAATCTCTATCTCACTTCTATCTCTATCCCTCAATTTCCCCAATGACTCAATTGAACCCAGTAACTACCCAAATTATCCTTGGTGTCTGTGAAAATTAAACTGAGATAGAGAGCCACACGTTTTGTTAAGATATCAATGGATAATAGTATTATCTAGTCTAGAGAGTGAAGGTGCTCCCATAAGCCTAGATTCTTCCAAACACCTATAAAAGCCACCCCAATTTGTGAAAAGCAATACTAGAAATTATCATAACCTCAACTACTCCTAATCAGCCTTAGCATATCACTCAACATTGTCGCCTCCTGCTCTGGCTATATGTGTGCAAGGAACAAATTCATCATAGCTTCAAATTTTGATCCTAGACCAAAGCAAAGGAGCTCACCTTCCCCTATTGGATTCCTCAAATACACAATGCACTAAAGTTTCTCTAGGTAAGGATTACAGTTCTACTTTTCAGTCCTACAACTCGTGAGTTTTTTATTTTGAAGATTCTTCATGGCAACCTCGATTTCCCTAGTCCCAGCCACCATTGACCATACCCTAGGGCTTGTCCATCTCTAGTGAGGGTTATAGAGGTTGCTCCTACCTCCTATGGGCCTTCAAGTCCCAGGGATTTGGTAGTCCACACAGCTGTTGTGTATCCAGGACTGTGATCAAGCTTCTTTGCAAGGAAAAAACCCACTAGAATTCGACCAATTTCCCCTTACATGCATTCTTGTGGCGCGAGGGAAGTGGGGTTAATTCCCCTATCTTGGTCTTGGTCTGGTAAATGATAAAAGAAAATGGATTTTTCTTATGAGTAAACATAGGATTGACTACTGAGTGTTAACTTAGCAATAATTGTAGTAAATGACAAGTAGATTGTATGCTAATGAACCTTTATATGAAATTGATCAGAAAAACATGTAAAATCTGAATAAAATGGTTTTCAATGCCTATATATGAACCTAGTTTTGAAAATATATATAAGACATGCATATCAGGTTATTAATGTAAGTAAACCCCAGTTCTCATGAATAATATGTTAAATACATTTAATACGATTATTTCAAAATCTAATATGATATTTGAGACATATAATGATGATGTATAAATAGGTTGTGAAAGACAAAATCATATGCATGTGGAATTAGGGTTTAGTAAACTTGTGTTTATACTTGTAAAAAAATTGATCCACCAAAACCTATCTAAGTGTTCATAACAACATGATAGGTTCAATATATGAACTAAGGGTACACCTAATATGCCTATTTAAGTTTCTAATCCTTAGAATTCATGATGCAAGGGAAGTAGGGTTTGATGCCCTTAATCCTGACTTAAATCGGAGACAAACCCAAAACTCTAGTGTATGACCTAAGTTAGGGTTAGTCTATATAATGTGAGTACATGGTAACACATTGGTAGTATACATTCTTGCATATAATGTTGATTGATTATGTTGATTACTAGGATGTTTGTATGCATTCTTAATGTACATGAATATTTTGCATAACAAAGTTGTGTGGTTACAATTATGAATACTCCATGCACTGACTCTTGTATGTTGTTGATGGTTTCTCAATGATTGATGAATAAATTGTTGAAAGTTTATTTAATCCTATTCAACTATAATGCCACTACGTGTATCACATAAGTAACTATGATAGCCTAAACCCTAGGTTACACTAACTAAGGGGTACTACACATAAGTTCGATGGTGGAAAAAAAAATAAGTTCGATGATGGACAATGATTACACCTGAGGTAGTAGACCGATCATGTGTTAGAATATCCTATGAAAATACAAGTTTGTATTTGAAATTAAATGGTTATTTAAAATATATGTACATGTGATGTTTTGGATGAACCCACATAGGAGTGTAGAAATATGTTGAATGTGTGTTCTTATCTACACTTTACATAGTTGATACACATGATACAAGGACACTGAGATAAAGATGGAAGCTATTGAAGATATTAAAGCTTAGGTTAGGTGGATTAGTTAGATAGTCATAGTTCTTCTTATCATATATGTATAAATTAGTGCTTGAAATATTCATGTAATTCATTTGAGGAGTACAATTCAAATATGTGTATTCATTCAAGTTCAATCAATGGAGATTATTTAATATTGTTTATTATTTGTTAAATATATTCCTACAAAATGTATGTATCGTTTCTTATATTCCAGGTCTCTCTTAATTAGGGGATGCTCAGAATTAGGGGTTATTACAAGAAACCACTAAGAAGGCTCGAGGAAGAGGATGATGAAGGATGATCAAGATAGTAAAGAGAAATGATCTTCACTTAAATGGGTCAATGTATGGAAGGCATATGGAGAATCATTGACCTTCACAATAGAAGAGAAAAGTAGTAAATAAAAGATCCTTTGAAGATCGATGAGGGCAAAAGTCTCATAAATTTTCATCAATTGATGAAGACACTTTATCGTTCTGATTCATCAAGGGTGGCTCTGAATCATTAGATCATTTGAGTCAACCCTCAATATTACTCTATAAATGGAATACCTCCATTCAAATATCTAATATTGATCCTCAAACATATGTCATATCAATTGTACTATAATTCAACAATAACTTGAATAGTTTGCTTACTCAATTAAAACATAATTATATACATGTCTAGTAAATTTTTGATCAAATCATTCCGTGCACTTATTTTGAAGAAATATTAGTATTGTTGGTATGTATGGATAGAAAGTCAATCATATGATGATTGTAATTGGATACAAAGTCCATCTATTATGTTTGTCTCAATCATGAGATGCTGACACAAACATAGTAGATGTCTAAAGAATGATGCTACTCAATGATGTATGTCTTCAGGTTGAGGACCTGAACAATGAGATCATATGTTCAATAAGAATACATACATTTTGTTATGTCCCTAGTCGGATATTACTTTGGAAGCCAAATGGACAATAGTAATTCATAAGACCAGAGTGTGTGTTGACTGATGACAGACTCTTTCTAGTCATGATATGTGATATCAAGTCAAATACATGCACATGTTAGAGAACAGTGTATCAAACAGACCCACCTTGAGAGTGATACATGGAAACCATGGAATGGTAGTTAGACTCATCTCCCATAGTGATAGTGGTGATTATGGTTCTTAGACCTATGATCACTACACTCATCACATGTTGTTTGATGTACCTTGACATCATTAAACGTGACCTTGAGTAAGGGTTTCCATAAAGGTGATGCATAAATACATTAGAACACATGGGGATTGAGTGTGAGCGAAGTAGATGGGATTTGTCCCTCCTACAGGATATTGATAACTATACCACATGATAAATGGGATTGTGAAATGTGCATCCATAATCATGTGACTCAATATGTGATATGTGAGCTCACATGTATCTCAAACAGTCTGCTCTAGTTCAAGTAACATGGATTGAACGTTGAGAGGATGAGGATTCCATGCTTCACTTCAATCTGGATATCAGAGACAAAGGAACTAAATGATCACAATATCATTGATCACATATTGTGGGTTGAAAATGTTCTCCAACATTTCAAATTACTTGGGTAGCAATGATGTGTTTCTAGATACCACTAATTGCTTGTGATGTCATAAGTTGGTGATGGACTTTCACTACCAATGTAAATTAGGACCTATAGGGTCACACACATAGGATACACTTGTAATAGGAGTTTATTCATGAATAATGTTTAACTTGATTACTAAAGTATTTAGGTATTCTAGTTGAACAAAATGATTGAAAATTTAGTGACTAGACTGTGAACCGACCAATTCAAGTGTTGAGTTGATCAATTCAAATGTCAGGTCAATTCGAGACAACATTGCCTGAAAATTACCTGAACCATGGCATGAACTGACTCGTTCACATAGTGAACCGACTGGTTCAAGGTCTCAAATGATCGGTTCAAGTTGTGAACTTCCCAGTTAAATGATCAATATGATTGGATCCAGTATTGATGCTGACGTCATGTTCTGCATTAATCATATATTGAATGCAACTATGATTTGAAAAGGAAAAGCAACTGAGATGGTCAGTTCAAGATTTGAACTGACCAGTTCAATAATGAATTGAATGATTCACCTTGCATAGATTCTAGAAAATTTATGAAATTATGTCTTTTCAATACCTAGATGAACTGGAAACCTTGACCCTGGCCATCTTATATAAAGGGGGGGGCAGTTTAGGATTTCATAAACCACAAAAATATTAGGCAGTTTTTGTCCTCTCTAGTTGTGGTAACCAAGTGAGATCGAGCAAGTCCTACCTGTAAAAGGGAGGGATAACAAGGGATACATAATTGGGAGAGCAAGTTAGTGCTATCACACTGACTAGAAGGGACAACTCCTTCTTGTCAGTTCATCTAGAACAATAGGAGCTTCTGGTGGTTCATGTGGACTATTATAGAGGTGACAAGGCCATTACCACCCTCTAGGAGGACATAGACATCCACTATCCTTGGTGATTAACTAGGAAGTCGTTGTTGTTGCTGTCCAGGTGCAACTTGAAGAAAGTCACACACTACTGTTAGGGATTTTGTTGGACTTGCTCCAGGAGTAGATATATGCCTTGCAACCTTTCTTTCCCATTACATAGTTGTTGATGAGATCTGTTGTCTAAGGGGAATATGATAGTCAAATTTTTGTTTCCACTGCCTTATCTAATGCCATATTTCCCAGCAGTGGTATCAGAGCCACATCCATTTAGTATGCTTTGGGATTTAATTGGTATGATCAAATTTCTATTTAATCATTTATTTATTTCATACGATGATAATACTTACAATGATTAGTGTGAATATCTTATTAGATATCACATCTGATACTAACTCTCTCTCTCTCTCTATATATATATATATAATATAATATAATATAATATAATATATATGCAATTCACATGCATCTCCCTAAAATCGTTTTTGATGGTGGATGTTTAGCATAGTTATGGCCAATAACCTTCTTTAAATCTTTGTGTCTGGTTGGATGGTTGTTATTTCTATTTTATCTCGGTTTCCATACCAAGCCTCTCTCTTCTCTTTCATATGTAAAAGTATTAATTATTTCCTTCCTATGTTCCCCTCAATGTAACTCGAGGTTTCATTATTATTATGTAATATGTTAAATAATATTGGGATAGTTTTGTTTCTTGTTATGAAAAAGAATATGTTATGCACCAGATGAGTTGTTTGTTTCAGATGAGGAACCAATCGAATAGAGGACCGAGGAAGCCTGATGACAAGAGGATTTTGACCTATCAGTTGGTTGCCCAAATGATTTTCTAGAGGTGTCCAAAAGACATTTAGACTGGAGACTAGATGACTATTCTGAGAAACCAGCTGACGGACCAAGAGGCAAACCGACCAGTTCAAGAGTTGAATCGATTGATCGAGATTAGTTCCAACACATATCTTCATCAATAGAAGGTTGCTACATATGATGTGTACTTTAGGTGGTAGTAATTCCTTATGGCTCTAAGGAATTACATTAGTATGGACACATCCATCAAACATGTTTTATAATTGCATATGTCTTTTGTGGTTATAGCATGTATATGATACATACTATAAGTATGTGGTGATTGGATATGTATATGTATTTATATAAATATAAAATCCCTCAATCAAACATATCGAGTCTTAGATTCTTTCCATAAGAAATACACATGAAAAACTTGATCGACTAGAGTAGGTTATGCTAAAGGGTGGTGAGATGTCCATCTCATGGAAATTGTCAAAGCAGGTTGCATTACAATCATGTTGGATTTTGAGTCAGACTTAACTAATTGATCTAATGAGATTAAGTACCTAGAAGCATGAAGAAGACTATGGAAAAGAGTTGCACATAACATCTATCCAAGAATTGCATAAGATACAATTGGAAAAAGTTGCCTACCTTAATAATTGGTTATGGACGTTGGCGTTGGCCAGGTAATAACTCAACTATTCTGGATCTTGTCTCACTGGAAGGTTATATTGTGCAATCTTCCAACTTGATAAGTGAGGGCTATGAATTTGAAAAAAATAGTGGGAGTGATAACTAATTAAAAACCTAATAAAAATTGTCAAACTTGTAAAATCAAATTAATAAAAAATGTTTTGACAAAATTGCAAATTTATTTTGTAGAATATAATGGCAAACACAAACATGTATTGTTTGTGACTGGTCCTTGAGAAGGACAACCTGAATGGGAATAACTTCCATGACTGGTTACAGACATTCACAATTGGTCTCACTCAATAGAACAAGCTCTACATCCTTGAAATACCAGAGACAAATGTAACTATTCCCACTGTGCCTAAGGCTGACAAGGATGATTACAAGAAGAATTCTGAAGATGTCGTAGATGTCAAGTGCCTGATGATGTGCTTAATGAACTATGAGTTGCATAGACAACATGAGAACATAGATTTATGGGATGGTAGCACATCTTATGAACATGTAACAATAGAAGGAAAGGCAAGAGAGATATGATGTCTCCAAAGTGTTGTTCAAGTGCATCATGGTATAAGGAGATCTAGTAGGTCCCCATGTACTCAAACATATTGGGTATGTGGAGAACCTTGCTAGACTGGGATTTCCCTTGGGTCAAAATTTGGCCAAAGATGTGATTTTACAATCATTGCTAGAGTCATACATCTTGATTGTCATGAACTACAACATGAATAATTTTGACAAGCCATTGTGAGAGTTACTTGGCATGTTGAGAATAGTTGAAGATTTGATGAAGAAAGACAAGAACACGTCTGTGATGATGATCAAGAAAGACAAAGGGAAGTCCAAGGAAAAAGGAAAAGCTAAGAAGAGTTCTAAAGATATCCAGAAACCAAGTTTTCTACACTCAAAACAAAGGGAGGATTGACCAAGGGAGGCAATTATCATTACTGTCTCCAAGCAAGGCACTGGAAGAGAAATTGTCCTCTCTACTTGGAGGAAATAAGGAAGAAGAATGAGGAGATAAAGATATCCACTTTAGGAACCAAGATAAAGTAAGCTAGAATTGTTTAAAGCAAGAGTTGTTGCCTATCATTCATCTAAGCCTAGAGGGCGTGTAATAGAATTAGTGAATTTCTATCATGTATCTACCATTTATAAAAAGCATCATGAATCTTGTATGGATAAGAATATTATGAATATTTTGATTTCAAAGATATGATAGTTTATGGCAATGGTTGTAATGTCTCATAGATTATATTTATAGTTCTAGATACAATTATATATATATTGAATGACTCGATGTCTCAAATAATGAATACCTATAACATTGTCATCTAGAACATATAAATGAGAAATGCATTTCTAAAATCCATAATGATGGTTTTCTAGACTCTTTTGGTTATGGAACTAATAGAGGCATGCAAGTCTTATTTATTAGGCTATATGACAAAAGCACCTTTCACTAGATGTAGTGGGAGAGTGAGCATTATATTAGGGCTCATACATAATGAAGTATGTAGACCTTTTTCAATAAATGGTAGAGGTAGTTACTAGTACCTCATTATATTTACTGACAATATCAGTAGATATGGTAATTTGTATTTAACAAAATACAAGTATGAAACTCTTGAAGTGTTCAAGGAGATAATAAACGGAGTATGTAACCAACTTCGTAAAAGTATTAAGACACTTCAACATGATCAATGTTGAAATATATTAAACCAAGAGTTTGAGGACCTTCTAAGAAACCATGATAGTGTATCATAAAGAATCCACCTAAAATGCAATGATAGTGTATCACGATAGTGTATCAAAAAGAAGGAATCACACCTTTTTAGTCATGGAGTGATTATCAATAAATCTAGATAATCTTATGAATAACTTTGTCGACACATGCTTTACCCTAAATAATATACCATCTAAAATGATTCAAAAGACAACATATGGGATGGCATGGGAGGCATCCCGTAATCTTACACAGCAAAATTGATTCTAGAAAGGCTTAGTCCATAAATGTTATTTTATTGAAAAAAAAACTACTTTTATATTCCAATCTAACAAAAAAATTGTTTGTTTCCAGTATGACTGAATTCCTTAAGAGGAATTTAATTCCAAAGGAATCTGTGGGAGAAAACTAGAACTCAAAAAGTTAGAGATCAACAAGAAGATATTGAACCTAAATAGGTTCCATAGGAGAAAAGAGAATCACAAATTGTTGTAGAATCTTAAGTTCCCTATGTGACACAAAACCTCACAGTTCTAGTAGAGCACATATTGAGATTGAAATATTATGATATCTTATAACTCATGAAAGCGGTAAGTTGGTCATATACGATGATTCAACAAACTATCTAGAAGCTTATGAGGGACCATTATCTGAGAAATGTCTTGACGCCATGAGATCAAAGATGGGCTTCATGTACACCAATAAGGTATGACCATGTTGAATCCATTTGAAGGGGTAAAACCCATAGGGTGAAATTATCTCTTTAAGAAGAAGACTGACATGGATGGTAGTGTACAAACCTATAAAGGAAGATTGGTTGTAAAGAGTTTCAAACAAGTTCATGTTTTTGTGGATGAATAGATCTTTCCAACACTTGCCATGGTTAAATCCATTAGGATCATGCTTTCTATTGCATCTTATTATGACTATGAGATTTGGCATATGGATGTTAAAACCACATTCCTTAAAGGGAATAATTATTAGGATGTGTGCATGACACATGATAAAAGATTTTATAAATCCTTTTATTGCAAATAAACTCTATAAGCTACAAAGTTCAATCAATGTGACTAAAGCAAGCATCTCAGAGTTGGAATCTTAGATTTGACAAGATAATTCAAACAACTTCACTTTAGTCAAAATGAGGATGAAATATATGATTACAAAAGATTAAGTGGGAGAATATTTATATTCCACATAATGATGGGGAACAACATCCTTATACCTACAAATATTATAAGCTGCATGGGAAGTACCTTCTTTATGAAAGGCTTACACAAATTGTACTATGTGATAGGAATCAAGATCTACTAAGACATATCTAGAAGGATTGTTGACCTAAGAAAGGGCACATACATTGGCAAGATGTTGAAGGGGATCAACATGCAAGACTTGTTGAGATAAAATTTGTCCATGTTCCATGGAATTAGTCTCTCAGGAGCCCATTGTCCCTATTATTGTGAAGAATGGGAAAACATGAGTGAGATTCCATATCCATTCGTAGTTGGATATACCCTGATTGCAATGTAATTTACTCATCTCCTTGTCTCATATGTATTAGATATGACAAGTGGATATCTGACAAATCCAGTGGAAGACACTAAAATATCATAAAGAACATCCTTTAATAACAAAGAAGAACTAAGAGGATCCATTCCTTAGTTATGGTAATAAGGAAGAGTTGGATGTAAAGGGTTACACTACTTCCAAAATTGACAAATAATAGTAATGATCACAATCTAAGTTTGTGTTTGACCTTAAAAATAATCATAAGTTGGAAACGTTCCAAGAAAGAGACACTTGTTTAAATTCTACAATAGAAGTTGACTATCTTGGTGTTATGAACACAACATAGGATACTATAGGGATCAAGAAGTTCATTTGGATGAACTTGTGGGATGTTTCGACTGTTAGTGATATAGTAGAAATACTATGATAGCAATGAAGCTACTGGAAAGGCAAGGAATCTCAGATACATACTACGACAATTCCATATCATACAAGAAGTCATACATTGAGGAGATGTGAAACTTGCAAAATACCAAGTAGAAGAAAACGTTGCTAACCCGATATAAAGTGCTTGTACAGGAGAAATATGATGTTCATGTTAAGATCACTTGGAATAAGATTAGTGGGTGATTGTCTCTAAGTGCAAGTCCAAGTCTGTTGGTATGTATGCCTAGCGACCCAATCATTTGATGATTGTAATGGGATATTAGATACCTGATTTGATAATGATAAAGGAAATTTCATCTATTATGTTTGTCTAAATCATAAGATGATGACACAAACATAGTAGATTTCTAAAGAATGATGTTACTTGATGACATATGTCTTCAAGTTGAGTATCTGAACAATGAGATCATATGTATGATCTGAGTACATACATTCTTGTTATGTCCCTAGTCATATGTTACTATGGACACAAAATAGACAACAATAATACATAAGACTAGAGTGTCTGTTGACTGATGATAGAGTCTGATTAGTCATGGTATGTGACATAAAGTCAAGCATGTAGGCACATGTTAGAGAATAGTGTATTAGATAGACCCACTTTGAGAGTGATATATGGAAACCATGGAATGGTAATCATAATCAGCTCTCATAGTGATAGTGGTGATTATGGTTCTTAGACCTAAAATCACTACACTCATCACATGTTGTTTGATGTACTTTGATAGCATCGAACGTGGCCTCGAATAAGGGTTTCCATAAAGGTGATGCTCAAAATATTATAACACATGGGGACTGACTGTGAATGATATAGATGGGAATTGTCCCTCCTATAAGAAATTGATATCTAGTCCAGTTAATAAATGATAAGGAGAAATGTGTGGTCATACTCATATAAATCAATATGTGATTTGTGAGCTCACATGCATCTCAGATAGTCTACTGTAGTTGAAGGAACATGGATTGAATGTTGAGAGGATGATGATTCCATGCCTCGAGTTCAATGTGGATATTAGAGACAAAGAAACTATACGATCATAGTAACACAGATCATTGATTGTAAGTTGAAGTTGTTCTCCAACTTTCCAAATTACTTGGGTAGAAATGTTGTGTTAGTAGATACCTCTCATTGCTTATGATGTCATAAGTTGGTTATGGATTTACACTGCCAACGTAAATTGGGACATATAGGGTCACACATAAAGGATACACTTAGAATAGGAGTTTATTCATGAATGATGTTTAACTTGATTACTATAGTGTTTAGGCATTCAATTTAAATAATGATACTTGAAAATTGACTGACTGGATTGTGTATCGATCGGTTCAAGTGTTGAACTGGTCAATTCAAGTGTCAAGTCAATTGGAAACGACATTGGTATAATCATACCTAAACCTATCAATGAATGAACCAATTCCCTTAGTGAACTAATTAGATCAAGGTCTCAAAAGACCGGTTCAAGTTGTGAAATCCTCGATTCAATGATCAATGTGATTGGATCAAGGATTGATGCCAACGTGATGTTGTGCATTAATCACATATTGAATGTCAATGTGATTTGAGAATGGAAATCAATTGAACAGAGTTGTTCAATATTTGAATTGTCGGTTCTCCTCCAATCTGATCGATCATTTTTAGCTTCTAGAAAATTCATGAAATTCCATCGCTTCGACTCTCGGATGAACTGGAAACCTTGATCTTGGCCATCCTATATAAAGGGGGGTAGTCTAATGCTTTCAAAAAACAATGACAAGCTCTAACAATTTTTGTCCTCTCTAGTCATAGTAACCAAGAGAGCCTGAGCAAGTGCTAACCATAAAAGGGAGGGATAGTAAGGGAGAGACAATTAGGAGAGAAAGTTGGTGCTAGCATGTTGACTAAAAGGGACAATTGCATCTTTTCCATTCATCTAGAATGGGAGGAGTTCATGGTGTTCCATATAGATTACTATAGAAATGATGACACCATTGTCACCCACTAGGAGGACACAAACAACTGTTGTCCATGGTGATCAACCAAGAAGCCGCATTGTTGTCGTCCAGGTGCAACTTGAAGAAAGTCACACACTGCTACAAGGGATAGTCATTGGACTTGCTGGAGGACAAGATATATGCCTTGCAACTTTTTCTTCCCATTACATAGTTGTTGATGAGATCTGCTATCTAAGGGGAATACGAAAGTTAAATTTTTGTTTCCAATACCTTATTTGATGCCATATTTCCCAACAAGTATAAAACAACTTGGTTATCTTTCCATAGGATTTATCATAGAACATGAATCAATATATTAAGAACTAGGCAAATGCAAGACAATGACAATGAATCTAAACTAGTAGCAATCAAATTGTCAAAATCTTCTGATTGATTACCTAGTTGCATATAAATACACGCATGAATCTTATCTATTTTGGTCATATAGAATTAGGATTTCCCCATGATTATAGAGCTAAAGAGAGAAATAAACACTCATCACATGCACCAAGAACCTTAAAAATTTGGCCCTTGTTCTTAATTTCTATAAACCCTGTCAACTACAATTGATTCACTTTTCTGCTTTCTCTTTTCAACTCAAGAACCCTAGAAAAGGGAAATTAGATAGGAAGAAACATAAAAGAGGGTGATTTGATAAATTCTTTATTTAAATCATGAGTAGGATGGAATTTAAATATGAGAGATCAGTGACCATGAAAACCTACCTAAAGGAGATAAACTTACAATATTTCATCAAATCAAGGAAGTTAAAATCCTAGATCATCATCTCCATTTCTTTCCCCTTCCAAACCCTAACTACTCCACTCTCTCTCTCTTTCTAGAATTATGTATCTCGATATGGATTGACATATTATTACAGGAGCTACTGATGTGTTATGTTAGTGTTATACATAAATTTAGGTTATAGTAAATATTACAAACAACTCATGAATTGCACTTTTTGTTTTAGTATAATTTGTTGTCGGACAAGTTGTTCTAGTCATAAAACCCAGTCAATGAAGGAATTTGTGGTCAACCAAATATGCCCAAAAACTATGAAAGTTGAACAATTAATTTGAAATGCAATTTCCAAGATACAATTGTAAGTACATCCCAAAAGGATAATAATAACACACAACGTCAAATACCATATTGCTATACTCAAACATTAATATGGTAGGCTGAGTTAGTTTTGGGTAAGCTATGATGACCAACATAAGCGAAGAACACTAAAAAATAAAATATTTGCAAAAGCAATAATATTTGAGTTTTTGAAATAGTGTCCGAGTTTCAATAAAATCTTAGTTATAATCAAATAAAAAAATTTATTTACTATGTCATTGTATCTGTGACATTTCATATTCATATACTATTAAAATTTTGATTTTTTCCAACCAGGGTATTCACTTCTCAAACTATAATTATTCAAACCAAAAGCATGCTTAGATTTTTTAATTAGGATTAAAATATCAAAATTAGACTGTCATCTTTAATTAATATTAAACAATGATCAATCTTGTTAATTATGTAATCCTCCAAGTAAATTCTAATTAGGTGGCTAAGATGAAGTAAGGTCATTGGAAGTACCTATCAAGAAAATAGATGCCACAAAACCATTTATTACCCCTATGTGCAAACTACTAGTGGCTACATAGACAAGGGAAAGTTGACCTAGCCATCCATCTCTAGAATGGAACAAACCACACATGCATTATATATGTAAAGAAAGAACAACAAGAGATAATTATATACATCATGCATATAGAGAAATGTACTCATTTCTATTTCAAGGATATCCCATGGGTGTTCCCTATCATAGAATAGTTCCAACAAATCTTCATTTGGCATCTAAAAAATTGTACAAATGAAATATATTAATGCTAAGAAATTAGTTAGGTTATCAAAAGACAAGTAAGCACATTTCAAGAGTAACATAGAAGTTTTTTGTCTACAACCATTATAATAATCAAGAAGTATACACAAGGTGAGAACACTTAAATGAAATTATTTTATACAAAACATGTTGTTTTTCCATCATATCAACATTAGGCCTTTGACCACTTCCAAAGGAAGGGTTCAAGAGGGGAATTTGAGGATCAAAGCATATATGTCGCCCTAATCCTACATGAGGTACCCCAAGACCAAAGACAGCCAGCTAACTATGTATCAATCATGTCTTGTGCCCTTACTCGAAGAATTTAGGAAGGTACACAAGGATTTTGTAATGGATTTGTAGATTATGTTCATGTTTTGTCAACATAGTTTAATCTAACATGAAAGTAGTACTCATAGGAAAAATATCTCAATCAAGTCACGATGTATCCAATTATTCATACGAGCATACATACAGACAAGCCAATATAATAGTAGGGTCAAGAGATTAAGTATACCTCGTGAGTAGTGAGAAAGATGTGATAAGATTCCTAGAGAACGTCCAAGTTAAGGGGACCTAAGATGCAAAAGATATAATATGGGGTCTTAGATCTGTATGGTTTTGATAAGATAAGCATCCAATGTGTTATGAAGATGTTCTCCTTAGGCCCAGGTTTCTATTAGTTCAATAGTAGTTCCAAAGTTTATTCATAGATACTTCCAATATGACAACAACACCTTTGGTCTAGGTGATAAAACCACATGATTTGTGATACTAGATAAATATCAACTCTGATTTGGAAATAAGGGAGGCATGATATTTGTAATATTATCATGTTGCAACATGCAATATAATGGTTAAGTCAAATTAGATCAATTTCGTGCAACAATGTCATATTCCTAAATTATATGATCAAGAAGAGTACAAAGTAGATTAATTTGGATTTAGTGCTAAAAGTATAATAAATTTATTTGTTTGGAGTCCAAAGATAACATGGGTAATATCAGAGCATCATTCTTTCAAGATTAGAGTCAAATAATCAATATATGCTTTTAGATCACATTAGGTATCACATGTAAGTCACAAGTACTAAAAGGGCATATGAGTATTTTACGTTCCATTTTAGGTCACAAGTCAACTGATTTGAAGTCATCATAGAGGTTCGTACACATAGGAGCACTTTTGCATAAGTATTAAAGATCCAATCCTATAAGTATTCTTTCTCCTCACTTTAGGGAAAATAGTGTAATAATGTATGTTTTTATGTCATGGTAAGGAGGCATCAAATCTTAGTCAATCATGGCACAAAACATTTAACTATCTACTGATTTCAAATTTAGATGACTATATGATAGAAAATATACCAAGGATATATCTTGATTAGGATACATCATGCATGTACATAAAAGGGGTTACTTTTAGATCAAGAGAGTCATTTAGGGACAAACATGTGATCCAAGGAAATAACCATGACAAAACTATAGTAAAGTCATTGATTTTGAGGATACAAACATGTTTTAGACTTCAGAGACCAAAGTTGATCACTTAGAAGCATTCATATTCTTAAAATGCTTCAAAGCAAGCATTTCATGGGTAACAATAGAACTACAAGAAGATTTGGGATCTAAACTAGTTCCAATGGATATATCTCATTAAGTAGATTAAAATCATATATTATATGCCATATTTGGCTTAATGATGCATCTTTATAAGTTTTACAAGATTTTATGTGTTTCCAATATATATATATATACATACATATATATATATATATATGTATATATATATATATATATATATATATATATATATATATTACAGATCACACGAATACACTCAAGTGTGTTTGCATATCAAGACTATTTTTTGCAAAATGTAAACCATTGATCTTCACTTTCATACTATAACTAGGCTACATACAAATTTTGAGCCCATTTGGATGAGTGTAAGTCACTCATCCAAGGGAAACAAAATCGACGCGCAAAACTAATTTGAAATGTATAATTTTTGCGGTCTTTATAACATGAACTACAAATGTCCAAATGTGCTCAAATTTTTTATGTGAGCTATTCACAAGATTTTTAAGAAGATCAACAGTTAGATTTTTGAAAAAAATATTGCATCATGAAAAACTACTTGAGTGTATCTTCTCCGAATACACTCAAGTGTATTCTAGCCTGACTCTCTCTCTCTCTCTCTCTCTCTCTCTCTATATATATATATATATATATATATATATATATATATATATATAGAGAGAGAGAGAGAGAGAGAGAGAGACAGAGACAGAGAGAGAGAAATGACACCTCATTTATGCGTGTTGTGGCATGACCCTATTAGACAACAATAGTCTCACACTGCTGGCAACGAGTCGCGGGTCTAGTCTTCCTAGACATGTCAACAAAGGGGTCACTACTGCGGGCCATCCCACATGAAGGAGAGGGGTCAGGCATGACCCAGTTGTTCATTTCCGAGTGGAACATTGTGGTCCCATGGTTGTATGAGGGCATCTACTCCACATCCTACACGGGATGTAGGCCTGCACACTTACACGACATTGAAGCAGTGTGCTTCTCGAGCAGTAGGGATGGGAAGGGGTTCCAACCACCTCATCAAGTGTGAAGCAACCACCTAACCTCAAAGAAGGACATGGGGCTAGAGACGAGGCCTATCGGTAACAAGGGAGACCAGGGGTGAAAGCCCCTATGTAAACTCCCAACAACACCATTGAGTAGGGAATAAGAAAGGAGGTTGAAAGGGAGAGCTAGGGTTTATGAGATCTAAAAAGGAATGATTGTTATGAACACATCTGAGCTTGATTGGTAAACTTGGGTTTACCTGGATGATTTCATGCTTAATTAGATTAATCATCTCTTAAATCTTATTAATGATGATACATCAATTATGATGTTTCAAACCTAATGAAGACTTAATTATACTTTCTTTTTAAATAATTAAGGTTTGAGAAGTTAAACCCTACGTGGCTATAATAAGGGATTTTTCCCACCACGATTGTGCTGAGAAACTTGAGTGGGGAATAGGAGGGCACAATGACCATGCTTGAGTAGAAGATATGAGGTAAGAAAAGGGACAAAGAACTTGGAGTTGGAGTCTTGGGTTGAACGGTTGTGGTAGGCAATACAACCATGTAGCATTGATGGTGGCATGAGCATTCTAAGCCACATGGCCATTTTGGAGGAGTAGAGTTGTTTTTATACTCAGTTATGATGGATTCAAGGCATCACAGCTGGTATACAAAATGGTTATGCTCGGTCCTTCTTGCCACATGAGTGGTTTCTAGGATGGCCATTTTAGGGGTCTTCTAATGCTCCATCACTTAGCCGACCATTAGTGCACATTGCAGAATAGTGGTATATCACTTACCCGACCATTAGTGAAACTTGTGGAAAAGTAGTATAGTGTTTTATTTTTATTAGTTAGTTGGTAAAATCATATGAAATTTACACTGGAGCTCTGAAACTTTTTTGGTAGACAACATGATTTTTTTTCATATGGATGAGGTTTGAGCTATTGAGTAAATGATTTTCAATAACATTTTTATGACAGAAAATGTTGCTGAAATAAAAGAAGCGACAAAGTAGGGTCAATTTCCTATTGACCCATGAACCTTAATTGTTGTATATGACTACCCTAACACACTAGGAGCTCCATATTTTAGGATTCATTCCAAAGAAACAAAATTGTAGAGAGAGGGGGATAGTTATGGTTTAGATGGAGGAAGTGTCAAAGATGGTGATATAGGGTTATCTCTTCCTAAAGTTGATGAAATCAAGTAAGTTTGTCATCTCTAGATAGATTTTTTTGTGAAACAAAATAAAGTACAAAGTAGGGTCAATTTGCAATTTACTTAGGACCTTAGTTTCTCTATATGAGTGACCTAACACACTAGGAGATCCCATATTTTATGATTCATTCTAGAGAAATGAAATCCTAGAGAGAAAGAGGGAGAGTTAGGGTTTTGATGGAGAAAGTGGAGAAGATGGTGATCTAGGGTTTACTCTTCCTATAGTTGATGAAATCAAGTACGTTTTTCATCTCTAGATGTCTTTTCTTTGTGATTCTTCTCTCACATGTCAAGATTCCTTCCTTTCTCTAATTTTAATTGAAAATATATCAAATCATTATCTTTTCCCATTACTTCTCCAAAATTATCTCCATTCCTAGGGTTTCTGGGTTGGAAGGAAGAAGAAAGCGATGGACTGATAGGAGTTTGATATGGTTTTGAGAATTTTATATGTTGCGTTATGAATTTTAAGGTTTTTTACACCTTAGGTGAGTGGTTACTTCCATTTAACAATAGATTGCACCAAATTGGATTAAATCCACTATAATCATCAATTCTTTTGTATGAGACTATAAACCCTAAATTTGTGTATCTATTATAGATTTTACAAGATGATGTAGAAAGGTATTAATTCCTGCTGTGATGAATTTTAAATGATGAAATCATATTATAAATGGATAAAAAACATGTAGAATGGAATTTCTAAAGTTATTGCAGAAATTAGAAGAATATACTGAAATCTGGGGTTTAAGGTTATGTCAGGAATTGTTGAATAAATGAATGAAGAACTTTGACTATTTGAATCTCCTTAGTTATAGGTGATTTTTTATCTAAATCTTTAGCAACAATACGTAAAATATTTTTTTGGGAATCATTTAATGTTACCAGTGTTTGCTTGATATCTCAGTAAAGAGGGTGAAACCCAATTGGGTGGAAAGTTGAAAGTTTATGAATAGACATCATGAAATGTAATAGAAGTGATTCTTTTTGATAGTATAGATTTATTTATTCAAGGTTATTCTTGATGCATGATATTTTAATGAATGGCATGGAAACTGACTGGCCTAAATCACAAATCCAAAAAGAAGCATATCTAGAGTACTCATAATCTTAAATTTATAACCTGACACGTAGGCCTTCAAAACTATTATACGGGGTCCGATGTCGTAAATCAAGGTCGATACATAGGGAGAAGGGGTGGAAAGTGCTAAGAACGTAAAATCTTAGTTCAGTTACACCAACTAAGATGGTAGATTGGGTTTGGTGTTCCTTACGGAAATATGTTACTTCAACCAAAAAATAAAGAAAACTAAGCAAAATGAAGTAATAAAATAAGCAAGTAAACCAGTAGAAATAAAGAGTGATATAACAAGTATGGATAGTAACTTGGATTGGGTTTCACCATCTAATGTCTCTCACCAACATGTAATACTCACAGGCATGGCATACCCTTAGAAAGATTACAAGCAATCAACATATATGTTTATTCCCTCCTCTCTTGAGCTTAGGATAGACCTAGATTATATGGTTATCTCTCTCCCAAGATAGCAAGCAAACAATCACAATTATAACCATATGACCTTCAGATTTAGCATACCAACATTCTCATGCATTCATGCAACTCCATAACACTAAGATAAGGCTAGTACTTCTCTTTTGATGCACTAACTATCAAACATCACAAGATGGTAGCTAATCATACAAGTGAAGCATTAAGACCAAGAGTACAGGGATAATCATTGCTAAGAGAATATATTTAATGGATGTTAATATTTACATGTTGGGAGAGCCCTAGCAGCTACCCCAAATTGAAGCAATATGTTTAGCCACTCTTGTTCATGAGCAACATTACATATTTACAAATGTAGTGAGACATGAGAGAGAACAACTAATGAATGAAGGAGAGATTAACAAATCTAGAGGAGAAGATGGGAGATACACCAATTGGAACCACAAAATGACCAAGGTTGATGCACGTCTCCTTCAGATCTGCTTCCCGTGTAGGCATAGAGGAGCGGCTAGTAATTCTTTTGAAGAATAAGCCAATGGAGATAGTTATGGCATGGATCTTCTCTCTCCTATAGACTTTCATCTTTGGAGATCTAAGACTAATAAAATGGATGATGGAGGAGGCTAAGGAATGTGTCAGCACTTCATCATCTCTCTCATGTCATGACCCCCATCATGGATGAAGTGGGTCTCTATTTATAGGTGTTGGTAATTGACTTAAAACCTCAAGAGTCACTGAGGTGATGAGCCTTCATCAGTCAACAAGGTTGGGAGCTCGATAGTCATTGAAGCATGCTGATCATAGAGGGTGCAATATCCATAGGTCACCAAGGTGTGTATTCTATGCAAACCAAAGAAATGGGTAAGTTTAGGTAGCTACATTAGAACTTACCAAAGCAATGAGAACTATATAGATAAAACATAGTATAGATGATATTATGTGGATAAAACATGCACTCAAATACTCACAAAATTGCATGTTATCAACTCCCCCAAACTTAGAGTCTAGCATGTCCTTAGGCTAATTAATAGAATTAGAGCATCAAGTAACTTCAAAGGGCTTTATTGAGTTATCATTTTTGTGATTGTGAAGAATGTCATTACGTTAGTGTTAAGTTGAGACATATGTTTCGTGACTAGTTGCCTATCCCATGACTCTATATTTTTGATCTAGAGTTGTGTTACTCATATTGTATTCTATGACCATCTTCGGATGAAGGATTTCTCATTCATGATACACTCATGATCCTTTTCTAGGTAGTAATTGCACAAGGTTTTTGTGAGGTAGCTTTCACACCCAACTTTTATGTTTTTGGAAATATTAACTATTGTGTTGGGGTAGGCTAACGCTATAGTGCTTCCTACCTTTCTCAGGTTTCCTCAACCATGTTAATTGTTGTAATGATAGTTTTACCAAATGGGGTCATGATCTAATATCAGGTGGTTGTTTGAGGTCACCTTAAAAAGCCAAGTGTGTAAAAGTTTGTACTCCAATCCTCACTATCAGGGATAACATATATGCATTTTTTAGTGCAATAATACACCAGTCAGATGAACACTTTTGGCATCTTATTGGCCACAACTCTCATGATTTTACAACACTCAACTTTTATTTCTACTCACAAGCTTGTGTATGATAGGGTTTCAAGGAGGTTTTGGGCCTCCATGTCTCTTTGGATCCTAAAATGGGGATTTTAGAACTAGAAGGGGTAGATGTTTTCTCCTTGTCAGGGTTGTGTGTTTTCCTACCTATACTTGGGAGTAGGGTGGCCAATCAGGAGCATATTAGACCGAGTCCTCCTTACTCTGAGGGTTCATCTTGGGGTGATAGGAATTTATGTGCACTTTTCATTATCTTTAGGTAAGGCTAACATTGGAACATTTTCACACACGTTGTTTTAGGAAAATTAAATAGATTCCAAATCCGTCATTCTTAAAATAGTTATGCTAAGAGTTATCACAAAGACAAGTAAGTATAAGAAGGGGAGTAATGACTATATTCAAGAAAACAGGGACCAAAATTTGTTTTGTTGTATTCGATTCTAATTGTCAGAAAGTTTAAAATATTTCAAAAAAAATCTCACAAAAAGGGGGGTGGGGGTATGCTCAAGATCACAATCAAGCTGCAAAATAAGGGGACTACAAAATCAGGAAGACACATTAATTGAGAAGAGGGTACGAGATAGGTACCTTTCACGCCCACCCCCAACTTATCATACATTTCACTCCAGGGTGTCAAAGATAGATGTTGGAAATAAATGGGCTAGTTTTGAACTTCATTTCTGGACTCTTTGGTTTCCCATTTAGAATGAAACAACATGTCAGCGTAGACACCTCAGAGAGCATGATACTACTCATACTGCATATTTTTGATCTTCACTCCCCACTCTTCCAAGGTGGACATCCAATAGAGGAAATGGAAACCACAATTGTTTGATTTGGTATCTATTGAGGGCTTCTGTAGTGGAATTGTGGTTTCTTGAAGTCCTTAGTGGGGTTTTATTCATATCCTCTTCCATGAGTTTGTATCACTATGATTGTTTCTAATACACAGGCTTGCACTTTCTCTTCAGTGACACTCTTTGAGATTGTTGAATTAGTGTACTTTGTTAGATAAAAAGTTGTGTCAGAACCATTGTAGAGTACTACAGTCTTTGCTTGATGTTTGTTGCTAGGAGCATCCAGTGATAATCGTGCAGTATGGGAAGGTATATAGATATTGACAACAAACTCTATAGGAATTATAGTAATCTCTCCTTCTCGCTAGAGTCCTTGTTGTGAATGATATCCCCACTACCATGAAGTAGGCCATGTGTGTATTAGGCATACTATCTCTGAGAAGGGATTGGCAAGATGTCATCACACTCACTGCCATGTAACCATTAGGATGTAGTGTATCACAAAGATCATCCTTTAGGACACAAATGACTTCTCCTTCAAAAACCACTTCCCCCAGTTCATCGTCTGCTTTCAAGCTCTTCATTATTTCTACAACCACTCTAAATATAGGTCTTCAAATGACCATCTATCTATGTTTGGGAAGTTGCCTTCTATTGTCCCAATGGGTCTTTCATGCCATGCTTCTTGTGATTCCTCATCTTCAATCTCACCTTGTTCATGTGTTGTTGTCTCAGTATGTACATTTTGTTCTACATTGGCAATATGGGTTGGGTTCATTGACTCCTGCCGTGTTAGAGTTACATCATCTTTATTTCCATACTCATTACCCTTGTCATGAGCTAGTTCCTCTGCCTGCCATCTGGCCTTCCACTTTGATTCCCACTCATGTCCAAAAGGATTTTCCCAAAGGGTTGGAAACTTCTCCCTCCATGGGTGCTTTTTGTTGGTATGTATGCCCTGAGAGCCAATCATGGGATGATTGGTGGGATACATTAAGATTGATTTGATAAACATCAAAGGCAAGCTTCCAATTCATTCTGGTTCAGTCATATGAGATAGTGATAGATCAGATTGAATGTCTAGAGAATGACAATACTCAATGACGTATGCCTTCAGGTTCATGACCTGAACGATGAGATCATACAGATGCTAAGAGTTTGTACATTCTTGATATGTCCCTAGCCGGATGTCATTGTGGAAGGTAGATAGACAGCAATGACACACAAGACTAGATTATGCTGTTGGTTGATGACAGAATCTCATTAGTCATGATATAGAGATATCAAACCAAACACATAGGTACTTGTTAGAGAACAAGTGTACCGGACAGACCCACCGTGAGTTTGACACATGGAACCATGAGATGGTAGTCACAGTCAGTACTCACAATGATGGTGGTGAGTGTGATTCTTAGACCTGAAATCACTGCACTCAACACATATCGTTGGGCACACTTTGACATCATCAAACGTAGTCTTGAAACATGGGTTGTTATAAAGGTGATGATTGGGTGGCTTTGACACATGGGGCTTTTGAGGGGTGAGTGATAGATATGGGATTTGTCCCTCCCGAGGGAGTTTGATATCCATGGCCACTTGATGAGTAGGATTGAGAAAGGCGTGCACGCATGTGTGAATCAGTATGTGATACTGATGTCATACATATCTCTTCCAGTCTACTCTGAGATCAAGGAAGTGAATGAATGTTGACAGGATGACTGTTCCATGCCTCGAGTTCATTCGGGATATCAGAGACAAAGGAATTATACATTCACTGTAACACCATTCACGGATTGTAGGATGAAAGTTGTTCTCCAACTTTCTACTTTCACTTGGGTAGCACTGATGTGTGACTAGGCACCGCTCTTTGCTTGTGAAGTCATAAGTGTTATGGACTTTCACTGCCAACGTGAAATGGACCTGCAGGGTCACACACATAGGATTTAACCTGGAAGAGGAGTTTTGTCCACAAAGTAATGTTTAGATTGATTACTAAACGGGTTTGGTAGTTCAATTAAACACTCAATCAGTCGATGGCTCAATATCGTATGGTTCAAGGTGTTGAACGCATGATTGGAGTATCAGATTGATTGAAATCGCAATTGACTGATTTTGCCCAACCTGTGCTCCCAACCGATCGGTTCATGTGATGAACCAGTCGGCTGAGGTTGCTGAACCAGTCGGCTGGAGTGTCCAGGCCGATCGGCTCATGCCCAGGTTGAAATGACCGATTCATGGGTTGAACCGATCGGCTCAACTGGTGCAACTGACCAGTTGGAAAAAGTCATGTCGGAAAGAATTTTCCTTTGGTTTCAAATTGCCCAATTCGATTGGGAATAATATTGGTATTCGATACCAATTGGGAAAGAAACAAGGAAAGTCTTTTTGAGCCGGATTAGGACCATGAACCGATCGGTTCAGGGCACCAACCGATCGGTTGGAGTGCCCCAAATGATCAGCTCAGGTCCAACCGATCGGCTCAATGGCCGAACTGATCGGTTCAGTGGTGAACCGATCATTTCAAGTTGTGAATCGGTTGCTTTTGTGGAAAATTCTCGAACCCTTCTACTCCTGCTTTAGTCCCGCATTGCCCGGGATGGAGAACCCTGTCCCATGACTCTCCTATATATAGGGGTATTGGGGGCTTCTCAAAGTACAGCTCAGTGCAACCAGTTGCTTTGCAAGTTGTCGTTCTCTCTGGTTTTGGTAACCGTGAGAGAGCCCGAGCAAGTGCTTCCCACAAAAGGGAGGTGCAACAAGGGAAGGAAAACTGCAGTTGCAACAGGAGGCAGGAGAGCGTGTTGGCGACTAGTACGTCAACAGGAGGGTGCGACTCCTTCCACTTCCTTGTGGGACAAGGAGAGTGGAGTTCCAGGTGGTCCGTGTGGACTACTACAGAGGCGGGAGGACACTGCCGCTTAGGAGGACAATGGTCATCCGACAGTCCGGTTCGAGTAGGAGTTGTCAGTCCCGGTGCGACCAGGAGCTGCACAGACACCGTCAAAGTCCGGAGTTGAAGACCGCACATTGCGCGAGGTATTGTCGCTGAGCAAGCCTCGGGACAAGGTATGATTCCGCAAACCATCCTTTCCTATTATATAGACGTTGACGCGTTTCCTCGGTATGGGTTGGGGAGAAAATTTTTGTTTCCGCTGCCTTCTCTGTCTCCCCTAAAAACCCAACAGTGGTATCAGAGCCACGTCAGCTGTTCTATATGTTAGGAATATCGATATGATCGATTTTGGTTTGTCGCCTTTATTTATTGCATACGATGCGAATAATATCGGCTTTATGCATGTCCAATCTTAAATCCAGAAATCCCTAATTACATATATGATATGCACTCGATATGCGTCGCCCTTAAACGAGTTTTGTGGTGGATGTGTGTAGCGAGATTATGGCCTATAAACCCCTATCTGTGTGTGGTTGTTTGTGGTTGCTTGCATCTCGGTCTGCGCACCGATCTTCCCTCTCTTAATCCCGATGTAACTCGAAATAATTCAATTTTCTTTCCTACCTTTGCTCCCCCCGAATATAACTCGGGGTTTCCCTAAAACAATGTAATAAATAGGATAGATTTTATTTCCTGTTATGTCAAAGACCGGCGGACATCTGACGACTGCTCAGACGGTCGGTTCAAGGAGTGAACCGATCGGTTGATGACCGGTTCGAGAAGTGAGATGAGCGGGTGGCGGACATGACGAGATGCACAACGACCAGGCGAACGGATCGGTTGGAGGAGCCAACCGATCGGCTGGTGGCACCCAGACGACCGACTGGAGAGTACAGATCATTCATGTGATGAGTTGATCAACTCAGATGGCAAGGCACAGAATTCATCTTGTACAGGTTGCATGTGATGTTGACCTCGATGACCGTGATTCCTCTTGGCTCGAGGAATCACATTAGGATGGCCATAATCATCACTTTTATCATTTTATGCATGTTTTATGTGGGATATAGCATGTATATGATACTTACTATGTATTGTGGTGATTGGATATGTATATATATAAAACCAAATCCCTCATTAAAATATTAAGTTTTAGATGCCTTCCAAATGTGACACACGTGAAAAGCTTGATCGACCAAGTGTGGGCACGCCCTAGCGTGGTGCACCGTCTATCTCATGGAAGCGTGAAGGATGAATGTGTGGGTCTGCCCTAGCAGGGTGCATATTCATCGTGTTTGCTTTGGGTCGGACTTAACAAGGTGATCTAGATGGGATCTAGTACCTTGAGGCATGGAGATGATCATTGCAAGGAGTTGTATATGACATCTTATCAAGAGTTGCATATGATGCAATTGGCAAAAGTTGCCTACCTGAGAGATCTATGTTGTGGGTGACAGCCCTAGCTGGTCCATGACTTAGAGGATTTCAGGATCTTGCCCACTAGAAGGTTGTACACTGCAATCTTCCAAATTGATGGTGAGGGCTATCAATTTGAAGTAAAATAGTGGGAGCGATAATTAATTAAAGGCCTAATTATATCGTCAAATTTTTAAATCAATCAAATAAGTCAAAAATGAGTTTTGGACTAAAATTGCATATTTTCCTTTTTGTAGTTCAAATGGAAACAAACAACAACAACTTTTCTTTGTGATCGGTCCTTGACAAGGACAAGCTAAATGGGACAAACTTCCACGACTGGTATCGGACATTGAGAATTGTTCTCACTCAAGAGCGTAAGCTCTATGTCCTGGATACTCCAATTCCAGAGGAACCCGCTCCTAATGCACCAAGGACAGAAAGGGATGCTTACAAGAAGCATTCTGATGATGCCATTGATGCAAAGTGCTTGATGCTATGTTCAATGAACCATGAGTTGCAGAGGCAACATGAGAACATGGGTGTCATAGAGATGATTCTGCATCTCAGGAACATGTATGAAGATCAGGCACGGCAAGAGAGGTACAATGTTTCTAGGGCGTTGTTCAAGTGTGTCATGACAGAAGGAGATCCAGTTGGTCCTCACACACTCAAGATGATTGGGTATGTGGAGAACCTGCAGAGACTGGGATTTCCACTGAGCCAAGAGTTGGCTACTGACGTGATACTGCAATCGTTGCCAGAATCTTACAGTCAGTTTGTGATGAACTACAACATGAACAACTTTGATAGGCCACTGTCAGAGTTGTTGGGCATGTTGAGGACAGCCGAGTTACAGATGAAGAAGGACAAGCCTAAGTCCGTGATGGTGATCACGAGCAAGAAAGGCAAGTCCAAGCGCAAGGGCAAGGGCAAAGCTAAGAAAGGTTCTGAAGCTAGCCAGGAGTCCAAGCCATCTTCAGCTCTCAAGGCCAAGGGAGGCGTGACAAAGAAAGGAAATTGCCACCATTGTCAAAAGCCAGGACATTGGAAAAGGAATTGTCCTCTCTACCTGGAAGAACAAAAGAAGAAGGAGGTGACTGAAGCCTCTACTTGAAGGTGTCATGTAAATAAACTTGTAACATTTTTTTGAGATATATGATATCAAGATGTAAAGTGTAAAGCATTCTTACTTGGGGCAAGTGTTGCCTTTATAGATAGGAATACTTTAGTTTATTTTCAGCCAATAAGGCATGTAATACAGTTATGAACTGCTATTTCATACTTGCCAATAGATAGAAACACTTTATTTTTGCATATTGTATGACAATGATAGCAATTAATAAAGAGATGTTTCAATTTATAAAGATGTGATCTTTGTGGCAATGCCTTATTTATCTTGTGATATTTGATATGCATAAGATAAGACGATACCTAAAAGTTATAGATAACTCAAACAATTTAATTAGCATTAATCATGAGAAATTCATTTCTAGTTTCCATGTGATGGATAAAACTAGACTCTTTTGGTTAGAGAACCAGTAAGGAACATGAATATCTTGGACATGATTAATCAATCTTCACTAAAGTAGTGGAAGAGTGATTATCCTATTAGGTATAATACATGTGATGTATTTACATACCTATTGGAATAAATGCAAATACTTCAAATGGTGTTTAGAGAAATACCAATATGAATGTCTTGAAGTGTTCAAGATTATCATAAATGAAGTACAAATTTGGTAAAGTGTTAATTCTTGATGAGATCATACTTGGACCAAATGTTTGAGATCCTTATGAGTGATTATGATAGTGTATCATAGTGAACTCATGATTAAGGCATGGTGATGTCTGAATCAAGAAGGAATCATACTCTAAGGAGTTAGAGAATGATTATCAAATAACTGAATTCTTCTTAATAAATGAATACCCCACACTAATAAAAGAAATTAAGAATCACAAGGGTTGTGAGTTCTTATATCTTTAACAGATACACCTCAATTATCTATGTAATGAGTTGTTCATGTGATGAGTCAACTATCAAGATGAATATGAGGAACCTAATATTGAGTTATGGTTTAAAACCATTACATCCTAAATGACTTCCATGTGAACCATAAGGTATGACCTTGATGGTAGCACTCATTGGATCATATCTAAGTGCAAATGAGTCTTAAGTGTTAAGACACATGGATAACATTTTAAGAAGGATGATGCTTGTTGATTGCAACTTAATGACTAAGACATTTGGCATATGGATACTAAAACCGCATTCCTATGAGGAATAAAACAGGATGTGTACGTGACACAACCTATAAGGTTTATGAATCCACTAATGCAAATGAAGTCTATAAGTTACAATGGACTAATCAATGTGATTGATTGAGTACAAGCAACTCAAAATTGGATATTTATTTTGATAATATAGTCAAAGGGTTTGACTGATATGTCAAAGATAAAGAAGTGATCTGTGATTTAGTGGGAGCGTATTCACATTCCAAATATTGATGTGAAATGGAATTGTTCTAGAATAGAAATCCAAAAGTGGAAATTATCTTTAAGGAAGATAGAGATGTTTCCTATGTGATAGGAATAGAGATCTATAGAGATAGTTCTCGAAAATCTCTTGACCTGGAAAGAGAAAGCATACATTGGCAATCTGTACTGAAGTGTTCAGTATGCACAGATTCAGTGGGAGAAAACTTGTCCATGTTACATGGAGTTAGTATCCCAAGGCCAAGTGTCCAATTATTATGAAGAATGGGAACACTAAGAATAGATATGGATCTATCATGTATGTAATCATCCCATTATCTTGCATGTATGACATGGCAAGAATAAAATGCATTCATCATCTTGTATGTAGGACATGGCAATATGATGTGCTCATCCTGATAACTCGCATGTGTGACATGACGAGTGGATGGCTGTCTATTTCCAGTAAGGGTTACTGGAATACCATGAGAACTTGATAAGTGCTAGTTCTATGGAGATAAGGAAGAGTTCGATGTAAAGAGTTACATTGATGCGAACTTCCGAAAGGACAGAAAATTAATCGCAAAATATACATAAGATGTATAAAAGAGAATGTTTGTTGATAATAGGAAGTGTTCCAATAAAGCCATTTGAAAAGGGAAATGTCGAGTATCTATGTGTTAGTGAGCAGCAGTGGATACTATATGGATCTGAAAGTTCATGAGATGAACTTATATTCCACTCATTGATGACAAGTATGGAATCCTTGATCATGCAATGTGGCTAAAGGTTAGCAAATGGAATACAAGATCGCATATTACGGCAACTCCATCTCATACGTGTGACGTACATCGAAGAGATGAGAGACATGAAATTTATACAGACTTTGGCAAGGTGTTGTCATTACTCACTATGTTGGCACTAGAGCACAATAACATGTGGGACATGTTTGAAGATCACTATGAATATGTTTCATGGGTGATTGGCTCACAGTGCAAGTGGGAGTCTGTTGGTATGTATGCCCTGAGAGCCAATCATGGGATGATTGGTGGGATACATTAAGATTGATTTGATAAACATCAAAGGCAAGCTTCCAATTCATTCTGGTTCAGTCATATGAGATAGTGATAGAACAGATTGAATGTCTAGAGAATGATAGTACTCAATGACGTATGCCTTCAAGTTCATGACCTGAACGATGAGATCATACGGATGCTAAGAGTTTGTACATTCTTGATATGTCCCTAGTCGGATGTCATTGTGGAAGGTAGATAGACAGCAATGACACACAAGACTAGATTATGGTTTTGGTTGATGACAGAATCTCATTAGTCATGATATAGAGATATCAAACCAAACACATAGGTACTTGTTAGAGAACAAGTGTACCGGACAGACCCACCGTGAGTTTGACACATGGAACCATGAGATGGTAGTCACAGTCAGTACTCACAGTGATGGTGGTGAGTGTGATTCTTAGACCTGAAATCACTGCACTCAACACATATCGTTGGGCACACTTTGACATCATCAAACGCAGTCCTGAAACATGGGTTGTTATAAAGGTGATGATTGGGTGGCTTTGACACATGGGGCTTTTGAGGGGTGAGTGATAGATATGGGATTTGTCCCTCCCGAGGGAGTTTGATATCCATGGCCACTTGATGAGTAGGATTGAGAAAGGCGTGCACGCATGTGTGAATCAGTATGTGATACTGATGTCATACATATCTCTTCCAGTCTACTCTGAGATCAAGGAAGTGAATGAACGTTGACAGGATGACTGTTCCATGCCTCGAGTTCATTCGGGATATCAGAGACAAAGGAATTATACATTCATTGTAACACCATTCACGGATTGTAGGATGAAAGTTGTTCTGCAACTTTCTACTTTCACTTGGGTAGCACTGATGTGTGACTAGGCACCGCTCTTTGCTTGTGAAGTCATAAGTGTTATGGACTTTCACTGCCAACGTGAAATGGACCTGCAAGGTCACACACATAGGATTTAACCTGGAAGAGGAGTTTTGTCCACAAAGCAATGTTTAGATTGATTACTAAACGAGTTTGGTAGTTCAATTAAACACTCAATCAGTCGATGGCTCAATATCGTATGGTTCAAGGTGTTGAACGCATGATTGGAGTATCGGATTGATTGAAATCGCAATTGACTGATTTTGCCCAACCTGTGCTCCCAACCGATCGGTTCATGTGATGAACCGGTCGGCTGAGGTTGCTGAACCGGTCAGCTGGAGTGTCCAGGCCAATCGGCTCATGCCCAGGTTGAAACGACCGGTTCAAGGGTTGAACCGATCGGCTCAACTGGTGCAACCGACCAGTTGGAAAAAGTCATGTCGGCAAGAATTTTCCTTTGGTTTCAAATTTCCCAATTCGATTGGGAATAATATTGGTATTCGATACCAATTGGGAAAGAAACAAGGAAAGTCTTTTTGAGCCGGATTAGGACCATGAACCGATCGGTTCAGGGCACCAACCGATCGGTTGGAGTGCCCCAAACGATCGGCTCAGGTCCAACCGATCGGCTCAATGGCCGAATCGATCGGTTCAGTTGTGAACCGATCATTTCAAGTTGTGAACCGGTTGCTTTTGTGGAATATTCTCGAACCCTTCTACTCCTGCTTTAGTCCCGCATTGCCCGGGATGGAGAACCTTGTCCCATGACTCTGCTATATATATAGGGGTATTGGGGGCTTCTCAAAGTACAGCTCAGTGCAACCAGTTGCTCTGCAAGTTGTCGTTCTCTCTGGTTTTGGTAACTGTGAGAGAGCCCGAGCAAGTGCTTCCCGCAAAAGGGAGGTGCAGCAAGGGAAGGACAACTGCAGTTGCAACAGGAGGCAGGAGAGCGTGTTGGCGACTAGTACGTCAACAGGAGGGTGCGACTCCTTCCACTTCCTTGTGGGACAAGGAGAGTGGAGTTCCAGGTGGTCCATGTGGACTACTACAGAGGCGGGAGGACACTGCCGCTTAGGAGGACAACTGTCATCCGACAGTCCGGTTCGAGTAGGAGTTGTTAGTCCCGGTGCGACCAGGAGCTGCACAGACACCGTCGATGTCCGGAGTTGAAGACCGCGCATTGCGCGAGGTATTGTCGCCGAGCAAGCCTCGGGACAAGGTATGATTCCGCAAACCATCCTTTCCTATTATATAGACGTTGACGCGTTTCCTCGGTATGGGTTGGGGAGAAAATTTTTGTTTCCGCTGCCTTCTCTGTCTCCCCTAAAAACCCAACACTTTTTAGGTAGTGGCTCCCCTATATGTAGCCGATGAGGCATCACATCAGGGGGCATCACATGGTCGTTGAAGAAGTGACGATCATATATGACCTCCGTCACGTATATACCTAAAATTCCATGCAAGTCTTTATGAAACAAATCTTCAAAGGGGATGCATTTATTGGCTACTTCAATCAGACATAGTACAATGAATGCACAATCCCCTGACCCTTGCACTTCTTGTGGAACTTTGGTGTTTATCATGAAGTTCTTCTAGTAAGAGACATGACAGGTGTTGGCCTTCTGGATGGCATGTTGGAGGTGTATCAATACCTTCTGAATGTCACATGCTTCTTTGTTCTTAAACACAAGAGAGGTTTTGGGCAACTCGACCCTATGTCAGTTGTAAATCATCATCTTTGGTTGTAAATATCTACTATGATCAGTGCCCAGTGTCCAATGGTTCTGATAGGTAAGGTAACCACATTCTAAAACATCTAGAGAGGGGTGAATAGAGCTTTATGATAATTTTAAACTAATTAAACTATTAAACTTAAGGTATCAATGGAAATAAAATATGCAACCACAAAAGGGACATATGATATAGAGTGATTCTGTCAAATTATGTCAGTCCACAACCTGGTTCAACGAGGATTTGCAAAACATGTATTTTGTTCCTTTTGTATACCAATATATAATACACAAAATTTATCGGTGTCTTTTGTGGTGCAAGACTAACCCTCCTCTTCAGATCAAGGAGAATTCCACCTTCTTTAATGGGCCATGGATGGTAACCCACTTGGGAGAGGATCACAATCCACCTCAACCACCTTGGTTGCAACCTTGAACCTGGAAGTAGCACCAAGAGCACTTCACCACAATCTTCTTCCTTGAAGTAGTGAGAAGAAGAAACACAACAATGTACAATAACAAGAGAGAAATAAGGAGATTCCAATGATCTTTTCACAATATGTACAAGTAAGCACTATATACCGAAAAGTGATGACGATCATTTTCTGCAAAGTTTATGACAAAGTTGTATTGGGTGGAGAGGACACTCAAGCTAATGTTCGGACGGGGCTTAGTCGAGATTGATGGAAATACAAAGTATATGGACTAAACACTTTGGGAAAGATGGCTAGTATGCTCAAGTGCATGTCAATGTATATGAAATTGTTATTCAATGTATGTGTCTAAGTGTCCTAAGACCAATACTATTTGTAGCAATGGTTTACAAGTGGCTAGGACATCTTAGTGAATGTATAGAGTGTTTTTGATGGTCAAACTAGCCTTTTGGGTGAAATTAATTAAGGTACAATGGCTAGTTTGATACCAATTAATTTTTAGTCCAAAACGCTCCTCAGTAGAGATTTATTTTGATTGGACATTGTCTTTGTCGAAATTTATTTCAATAAAAACTGTTCTTAGTGCAAAAAGTCTCCAACAACTATAACTTGGTCAAAAAACAAAAGATGCCCCAGTGACTCTTTTTCAGTCAAGAAAATTTCGATCGAAGGTGTATCCGGCCAATAATAAGTTCGACCGATAAGGACTCTGTTCAAGAATATGCAAAGTATGTGAGGTCCTATAGAAGACTTATTTGAAACCTATTAACCCTAAGGTCTTTATGTGAGGTAGGATAGGGTTTTGGGAAGGTTTTGGAAGATCATCACTTGTCACTACATCATGTATATAAAGTTGTACATAAAGCACAAGAATACATAAATACATGGTACAACTTGATTTGCAAGTATCTAGATATATATATTTGAAATGTATTTGTAGTTGGATCTTGACTTAGTTCCTTGATCACCTGAAATAATTAATACACATCTTAGTAATATAATTTGGGAAATATTTAAATCATCAAAAAATGAAATATGAGTGTGGCATATCCATAAAGCCAACAATCTACCCCTATTTGATGATGACAAATATTTCCATAGGATAAATTAAAAGTAGCAAATTATTACTGCATACCTTTAAATTTCTTTGTTGATAGCCTATTTACTCATGGGTTATTCTCCCCCTTTTATCGAAGTCAAAAAGGGTCCATACTTACCAACACTCTTCCTCAAGGGGACACTCCCCCTCAACAAGATAGTCATTTTGGAGAGGGAAAAACCTAAACTCGATGTATTAATTTAAAAAGAATACCTATAGATGGGAAACAAAAAAGATAGACATTAAGGCATAGACAAAAAGCCATATGAACAAGGAACATTGAAAGATTGTCTAATTGCCAATGAAAGGAATGTTAAGTCCTTCATGACAAAAAGATCCCATAAATTGCAAATATAAAAAAGATACTCTAAATAAATGGTAAGGAATGTTAAGTCCACCATGACATAGATATCCCATGAAAAATAAAAACCTGAATTGATTTCTCAATCATTTTCAAGGGATGATAAGTCCATAAATGTTTAGAGAATCCATTAAGTGCAAATATTGGGTCAACAAAATAATCTCTAGACCAAATATAAGGGATGTTAATCCCATATTGATTTATAGAAGGCATTCAGTATCATAATAGAAGATCGTAAAAGAATCTCTAAACCAAATGTCAAAGGATGTTAAGCCTACATTGATATAGAGAATCAACTCAGAGAAGAAAAAGATATGAAAGTTATATTGAAGGACTTTGAGCTCCCCCTTAATCTCATACCAAGTAAATAGAGATCAAAGAAAAATATTCACTAAAGGCTAGACATTTAGGATCCCAAACTTTCATGATAAAACGTTTATGTCAGATGTAAAAACCAAGAAATGTAGGGTGCTATCAAGAATTAATCCAAGATTTGAAAGTTAAATTCAATATTTCTTTTAGGAATAAAGTAGATTTTTCATACAGGAACTTGAAATTGATAGGCAACATTTAAAAAATCATTTTTGTATAACATACATATCATGTATGAAACATGAATTTTCTAAGACAAAGAATTTGTGAAAATATGCCATTAACAATGAGTAAAAATTATTCAGAATAAATTTTGCAAAATGAATCATTTTTAAGTAAAAATAATCAAATGAATATTTATATAAAATATAAGCAAGTTAGGCTCAAATTAGGTTGTGATAAGACAAAAATGTATATATCAAGATTAAGCTCATGTCAAATCTCAACAAATTCCCCTTTATTTTCTATGTTTGGGGTTTGGAACCTAAATCATGTTAAGGGCTCCTCTATTTTGATAATCACATGAAAATGAATAATGACCAAAACATTGATCATAATGACCTGAGATACAAGATATTTGATTTCTCATTTTTGTGATACCATTTTTTGGCACATATATAGTTCTAGTCATTGGAGCATAATTCATCTTAGTTTTAGGAATATGTGAGGGTTGATTCTTTGGCACGTATTGTAAACCTCTGCTTCCAAGTTGTTTAGAACTATTAACTAAGATGTTATCAAGATTATTGTTCCCTTGTATTAATGTAGAAACTAGTTTTTGCAAATCAACATTTTCAACAATCTTCTTATTTAGATCTAAGTTCAACAGAGCAAGAAATGAAAGTAGAGCATATGTTTCCTTTAATAAATCATCATAATCTAAATGATTGCATAAAATAGGTTGAGTTTTATAATCATGTAGTTTAGCGAGCATATCAACCTTTTCTTGAGAAAAAAAACTGTTTTTATTTTCAAGAACAAGCATCTGAGTGTTATAACTCTTAATGGATTCTTTTAATGCACTATTTGAAGATTTTAAAGTATAATTTTTAGAGCTAAGATTATCCAAATTGACATAGAGTTCATCAATAATTTTGGGAAGTTTTTTATTTTGTCTTTTGTAATCAATATATATATCATGAAGTTCTTCAAGACTATTAACTAATTCTTCTTTAGATAAATCAAAAAGTCTTACATCATCCGTTCCTTCTTCATCTGTTATTTCCATGAGACATACTACCTTCTTCTCTATACTACTTTTACTATCATCACTTGATTGGTCCCACACAACTTTTTAGGACGTTTTACCTTTCCTTATATATAGACATTCAAAAGTAAAGTGGCCTCTCTTTTCACATTGAAAACACCATTTACAATCAATGTCAAGTTGTCCCATTATGTTGTCCCCATCTTCAGGACTAGTTAAGGCTCCTTGAAGTCATGCTCTAATGCCCAATTGAAAGATCTAGAGTGGGGTGAATAGATCTTTATGATAATTTTAAACAAATGAAATAATTCAACTTAAAGTACAATGGAAATAATAGATGCAACCACAAAAAGGACACAAGACATAGAGTGGTTTCGTCAAATGACGTCAGTCCACTACCTTGTTCAAAAAGATTTTCAAAACAATTGTTTTATTCCTTTTGTATAGCAATACACAATATAAAAAATTTACTAGTGTCTTTTGTGGCACAAGACTAACCCTCGTTTTTAGTTCAAGGAGAACTCAATCTTCTTTAATGGGCCGTAGAAGGTACCCACTTGGAGAGGATCAATATCCACCTCCACCACCTTGGTTGTCGCATTCAACCTTGAAGTAGAACCAAGATCTCTTAACCACAACCTTCTTTATTGAAGTAGTAAGAAGTAAAAGCACACTTTTGTACAAAAACAAGAGAGCAATAAGGACATTACAGTGCTTTTTTTATGAGATGTACAAGTAAGAACTATGGACAAGTGATGGTGATCTTCTTTCACAAAGTTTATGACAATGTTGTATTGGGTGGAAAGGACACTCAAGTTGATGTTGGGGCTTAGTCTTGATTGATGCAAATATGAAGTATAGGTACTAAACACTTTGGGAAAGATGGCTAATATTCTCAAGTGTATGCCAATGTATATCCAATTTTTGCTCAATGCATGTGTCTAAGTGTCCTAAGACCACTACTATTTATAAGAATGGTTTACAAGTGGCTAGGACATCTTAGGGAGTGTTTAGAGTGTTATAGATAGTCAAACAAGTTGTTTGGATGAAATTAATTAATGTGCAATGGCTAGTTTGATCGCTAATTAATTTTTTGTCCAGAGTGCTCCTTGGTCGAGATTTATTTGATCGGGCACTGTCTAAGCCAAAATTTATTTCAATCAGAAATTTGTTGAGTGCAAAAAAAGTCTCCAATGGATATATATTGGTCCTCCAAAAAAAAAAGATGTCCCAACGTTTTTTTTTTGTTTGATAAAATTTTTGGCCGAAGGTGTATCCAGTCGACAATAAGTTTGACCAAGAAGGACTCTATTCAATAATATGAAAAGTATATGAGGTCCTATAGAAGACTTATTTGAAACCTACCAACCCTAAGGTCTTTATGTGAGGTAGGATAGGGTTTTAGGTAGGTTTCGGAAGACCATCACTTGTCCTTACATCACGTCAATAAATTTGTACAAAAATCACAAGAATACATAAATAAATGGTAGAACTTGAATTGGATGTATCCAAATATTTATATTTGTAAGGTATTTGTAGTTGGATCTCGACTTAATTCCTTGATCACGTGAAATACATAATAAACTTGTTAGTAATATAATTTGATAAATATTTGCATCATCAAAATATGAAATATGACTATGACATATCCAAAAAGACAATATATTCCTTCTCTTGTAATGGCCTCTTGTAGCTCCTTGGGTTCAGAATTGAAGTTGTTTTCATAAAGCTTCTTTGTCAGGGTAGTTGTGCCATTGAACATTGGTAGTACCTTTTCAGTGTAAGGAGTGGGACCTGATAGGGGATCCACTCCCTACTAAAAATTTGAAGAATAGAACCTCCAATCCAAACACACCTAAATGATATGTTGGAGTGGGTGGAAATGTTTTAAATATTATTTATGGTATACAAAACAACCAAAGTGTAGCAGCGGAATAAAAACATTGACTACATTCAATTTCTCATAAGGTTACAAAAGAACATCTTAAACTTACATGTAAAGGTACACCATAAGGATCCATGTAGAGGGAAATCTAAACCACATCAAGATTGTCTCCAAGATTTAAAGTCTTAAGCTAAGTCCATAACTTTACACCATATCCTCCATATCCTTCACCTAGGGTTGGAAGCATACCCCAGCAAGAAGAGAAAAATTAAAGACATCAACAAATGTTAGTATGTGCATACTAAAAGTAAATTTGAGCAATATATTGACCAAAGGACATCAATAATAAATGCTTCCCATGCAAGATATAAGGACTACCCACAAGGTAATAAAAGATAGGAATCATCATCACATAATAAAACAAGATACTTGCCATAATCAAAATAATAAAGATTGTGCAATACTGGCACATAAAGAAAGTAGGGCACACACCCCCACAATCATCATCAATATCCTACATGCATGTGAGATAAACATAGCCATAGAACAATATAAATATAAAGGTGTCCAAGTCCAATAAACATGATGCCTGATAGAGAATGGAACATAACCAAACTCCCAATATATGAATGTGGGACAAACCTCATAAATTTGAAACCCAGGTATGGGCACATAACTTTCATCCCAAAAATAATAAAATGAGCACATGACCCAAAAACCAATGCAATTACACTACTCTAGTACTGTTGAATCACATAGCATGTAAAATGTAGAGGCAAGTAGAAAGTATAGTTAGATTATATACACTAGTCACCATATAAGTGACCAACATATACATCCACCTCATAAGTAGGCAGAAGACATCACATGTCATCATATAGAGTTCCATCATGTACAAATCATATGAAAAGAGTCCAAAATAATATCCATGATCACATGATCAATAACAAATAAGGTAGTTCACATGAACCATGATTTTCAAAAGAAAAGACATTGTGTAGGCTAATGTCCATAGGAGTAAGAGAAAGAAATATAGGTGAATTGATCAACATAGAATAATAGGAGATGTAAAACATACCTTAAAATAGGGTCCTAGAAACTCTCTTGACCAAACTAGTTGTTTCCAAGATCAACCTTGCCTAATTAAAAAGTGTTCACATGTATGAGGGTTTGAGATTCATATGTATGTAATGTAACCCTAATTCTAGACCTTTCTACAAAACATCAGATCTTGGACTCCAAACCTGAACCAATCAACTTATTAGGTTTTTCTGATTAGAAAAACATATTTATTTACTAAATTTGGAGTTCATATGGATTAGTTACCAATTTTAGGTTTTTTATATTAATTAATTAGATCCTTAAAAATCCATCTTTGGATTCATAGAAATCGGGATTTGAAACTATTTTTATTTGAAATACAAAATTTTGTGATTCTAAAACATATTTTATTTTAATTTTTGGATAAGTGAATTAAAAGATATGAATTTTGCAAGATGAACCAATCACAAAATCAGAAAAAGCCAAATCAGTAGGGAATTTGTGAGAGAGGAAGAGAGGTTGGATGGGCAAAGAAAAACTTATTGGAGAGTTTGGGGAAAAACTGTATTCCTCATTCGTTTGTAAAACTAACTAACTGACCATGAAGAACAAGTGCCAGAGTTGTTTACCTGAGGTCCAATTATGCTCTAAAAATAAATATGACGCCAGGGAGCGGTACCACAAACTAACCAAGAACCATGTTCGACTTTTAGGTGAAATGATGATGCAAGGAAAAATCAAAGCATGACCACAAGAAGCCACACACTCAAGAAAGGATGAAATTGGAATGAGAGTATGTTCACAAAACAACCGAGGAAGATCGGGTAGACCTGTTTATAAATGGAGGTGTGCAAGAAGTTGTTTCAGAAGACTTGAAGAAAAAGTTTAGGCATTTCTCAAATTTCCACGTTAGTCTGTGAATGTGATATGGATAGATACAGAATTAAATTTGCAATCCAATGCAAGTTATTTTGTGAAATTTTGTTTAGAAATGAGGAAGTTATGCCCAAAATATCAGACCTTGGTTCGTGGTTACTCTTTGTGCGGGCTGGTGTTTCCTAATCTGAATTTTGAAAAGTGTTGATTAAATTATTTTCCTTTTTCTCGCTCTCTTCAATTGAAGGTACAGATAAGGTCCAAATTAAATGAAATTTGATACCTAGCCTAATTAGGACATGTAGAATCTTATTTTGACATTAGTTTTCCCTTTGGAGACTTTTGCTATTTTATTTAATTCTTTTAAAGTAAATCACATTTTCTCTTACATATGGAATTATCCAAAATTGATGAAACTTCACCCACAAGTCATATTTAATATGTTGGATATGAATTTACCATCAATTTCACATGTTGAAGTTGAATATTTTGAAGGTTCTACACACTTTCTCTCTCCTGATTTCACCTTTTAAGCAAACTTTCTCCAAATTGGATGAAAATTTACCCAAAGGCTATATTTATTATTTAGATTAAATCCAAGATTATTTTCCTCTTTTGGAGTCATTTATTATGTTATTTGATATTTTGGGGAAAACTTAGATCTTCACTCTCCTAACAGAATTAAATTAATTATTAATGTGTAAAAAATGTAAAACTTGACTCGCAAGGCATTAGGACCCAAGGAACACGGTTTTTAACTTAGATTTCACTTTTGGGGTTTCCATTAATGAGTTATGACAAAATTATTATTTGTGGCCATTATTATCACATTATTTTATTATATCACTCTTCCTCATTCAATTATGTTCCATATCCTAATATTATCACCAAAAGAATTATGCATGCCTATTTGCACAAAACTTCATATAATTCATTACTATCTCATGTGAAATATTTTATGTGTCTATTATTAATTTAGGACTAATTTGATAACATTAGGTTACATTAGTGTGATTTATGCGTGCATTATATTATTAGGCTTATACTAAACATCTTCTAGATCTATCCACAACCTTGTTTGGCTAAGTCCGAAAGCTCAAACTTCTAGGGTAGTGTTCAAGATCTGGTATGTTACCACAGTCCACCCCTTAAAAGGATTTCATCCTCCAAATCTATAGATCCAAACATCAACAACCAACTACTCTCCACCCCTTAAAAGATTTAACCTAACCACTCAAACTAAATAACATTTAGGGTATCTCACATATCTTTTAGTTGTGAATGTTTAAGAAATTTATGTTTCTCATGTATCCAACTAATAGTCAAACCATCTAAGGTTGAGTTTTAGGTCCTTGTGTCCCTAACCTAACAATCCTACATAAACATCCAATAGTCATAGGGCAGGTCAACTACACCTTTATATCAATCCTAGTCACAACTCCAAAGTCAAAACTAGGGTTTGCACAAGGTTAAGGGTTTCACTACCAAAATCAACTCAGTTTATTGTGACTTAGTTTAGGAAAACTTCGATGAAATCCAGAAAATTTTGTACATATAGTAGTATAATTGAAAATATATTTTTATTCAAAAACTCATGCGATATGAAACAAAGATGAGCTCAAAATCAATGTGGATACCAAGTCACAATATATCCATAGCAAGATCTCCTTATCCTACCAAAACTCATAACCTAATAGCATCCTCAAGTCAAACCTCATAGCATCAAGAGACACAAATCATACTCAATCTACATGGTAGGTTAAAATCATATAAAACCTTATCTCAAAATGGGGCACCTAGGCGATTTGAGGGAAAACATCTCATCTAAAGAATGACTATGCATGGCAAAGGTTTTAACTAGGGAGACACAATTTAGATAGTCATATTTCAACTACCATGGTCTCTAAAACCATGTTGTAAGGAGTGGGACCTGATAGGGGATCCACTCCCTACTAAAAATTTGAAGAATAGAACCTCCAGTCCAAACACACCTAAAAGATATGTTGGAATGGGTGTAAAATTTTCAAATCTTATTTATGGTATACAAAACAACCAAAGTGTAGAAACGGAATAAAAACATTGACTATATTCAATTTCTCATAAGGTTACAAAAGAACATCTTAAAATTACATGTAAAGGTACATCATAAGGATCCATGTAGAGGGAAATCTAAACCACAACAAGATTTTCTCCAAGTTTTAACGTCTTAATCTAAGTCCATTACTTTATGTCATATCCTCCATATCCTTCACCTAGGGTTGGAAGCATACCCCATCAAGAAGAGAAAATTGGAAGACATCAGTAAAGGCTAGTATGTGCATACTAAAAGTAAATTTGAGCAATATATTTACCAACAAACATCAAGAATGAATGCTTCCCATGCAAGAGATAAGGACTACCCAAAAGAGCATAAAAGATAGGAATCATCATAACATAATAAAAGAAGATACTTTCCATAATCAAAACAATAAAGAGTGTGCAATACTAGCACATAAAGAAAGTAGGGCACACACCCCCATAATCATCATCAATATCCTGCATGCATGTGAGATAAAGACAACCATAGAACAATATAGATATAAAGGCAACCAAGTTGCATAAACCTGAAGCCTGATAGAGAATGGCACATAACCAAACTCCCAATATATGAATGTGGGCCAAACCTCAAAAATTTGAATCCCGGGTATGGGGCACATAACCTTCATCCCAAAAATAATAACATGGGCACAAAACCCAAAAACCAATGCAATTATACTACTCCAGTGCTACTGAATCACATATCATATAAAATGTAGAGGCAAGTAGAAAATATAATTAGATTATACAAACTAGTCACCACATAAATTACCAACATATACATCCACCTTATAAACAAGCAAAAGACATCACATGTCATCATAAAGAGTTACATCATGTACAAACCATATGAAAAGAGTCTAAAAGAATATCCATGATCACATGATCAATAACAAATAAGGTAGTTCACATGAACCATGATTTTTAAAAGAAAAGACATTGTGTAGGATAATGTCCATAGGACCAAGAGAAAGAAAATATAGGTAAATTTCTCAACATAGAATAATAGGAGATGCAAAATATAACTTAAACTAGGGTCCTAGAAACTCTCTTCACCAAACTAGTTGTTTCCAAGATCAACCTTTAATAAATACAATTTGTTCACGTGTATTAGGGTTTGAGATTCATATATATGTCATGTAACCCTAATTCTAGACCTTTCTATGAAATATCAGATCTTGGACCTCAACCCTGAACCAACTGACATAATAGGTTTTTATAATTAAGAAAATATATTTATTTACTAAATTTGGAGTTCATATGGATTAGTTACCAATTTTAGGGCTTTTTATAATAATGAATTAGATCCTTAAAAATCCATCATTGAAAACATGGAACTCAGGCTTTGAAATTATTTTTATTATAAAGAAAACATTTTTCCTCTTTCAAAACATATTTTATTTTAATTTTTGGACAAGTGAATTAAAAGATATAAATTTTACAAGATGAACCAATCATAAAATTAGAAAAAGCCAAATCAGTAGGGAATCTGCGAGAGAGGAAGAGAGGTCGGGTGGGCAAGGAGAAACTTATCCAAGAGTTTGGGAAAAATCTTTATTCGTCATTTATTCATAAAACTAACTAACCAATCATGAAGAATAATTGCCAGAGTTGTTTACCTGAGGTCCAATTATGCTCTGAAAATAAATACACCATCGGGGAGCGGTGCCACAAACTAACCAAGAGTCATGTTCGACTTTTGGGTGAAATGACGATGCAAGGAAAAATAAAAGCACGACTACCAGAAGCCACACACTCAAGAAACAATCAAATTGGAATGAGAGGAGGTTCAAAAAACAACAAGAAAGACTGGGGTAGAGGTATTTATAAGTGGGGGTGTGTGAGAAGTTGTTTCAGAAGACTTAAAGAAAAAGTTTAGGCGTTTCTCGAGTTCTCCACGTTAGGCTAAGAATATTGTATGGATAGATCCGAAATTAAATTTTTAATCCAACGCAAGTTATTTTGTGAAATTTTGTTAAGAAATAAGGAAGTTATGCCCAAAATACCAGACATTGGTTCGTGGTTACTCTTTATGCGGGTTGGTGTTTCCTAATCCGAATTTTGTAAAGTATTGATTAAATTATGTTTGTTTTTCTTTCTCTTCAATTGAAGGTGCAAACAAGGTCCAAGTTAAATGAAATTTGATCCCTAGACTAATTAGTACATGTAGAATCCGATTTTGACATTAATTTTCCCTTTTGGAGACTGTTGCTATTTAATTTAATTCTTTTAATGTAAATCATATTTTCTCTTTCCTATTACATTTGAGACGTCTAGAATTATCCAAAATTGATTAAACTTCACCCACAAGTCATATTTAATGTTTTGGATACAAATTTTCTATCAATTTCACATTTTGGAGTTGTTTGTACAATTATTTGATATTTTGAAGGTTATACACACTTTCTCTCTCCAGATTCACCTTTTGAAGGCTATATTTATAATGTATATTATGAATCCAAGATTATTTTCCTCTTTTGGAGTCATTTCATATTTTATTTGATATTTTGGGGAAAACTTACATCTTCTCTCTCCAAAAAAATTAAATTAATGATTATTATGTGAAAAATGTGAAACTTGACTCCCAAGGCAATTGGGACCCAAGGAACACGATTTTAAACTTAGATTTCACTTTTGGGGGTTCCATTAATGAGTTATGATAAAATTAATATTTGTGGCCATTATTATCACATTATTTCATTATTATAACTCTTTCTCATTCAATTATGTTCCATATCTTCATATTACCTCCAAAAGAGTTATGTGTGCCTATTTGCATGGAACTTCATATAATTCATTCTTATATCATGTGACATATTTTAGGTGTCTATTATTAATTTAAGACTAATGTGAGAACATTAGGTTACATTACGATGATTTATGCATGCATTATCTTATTAGGGTGATACTAAACATCTTCTAGATCTATACTCAACCTTGTTTGGCTAAGTCTAAAAGGTAAAACTTCTAGGGTAGGGTCTGATATCTGGTATGTTACATCACTCCACCCCTCAAAAGGATTTTGTCCTCAAAATATATAGATCAAAACATCAACAACCAACTACTCTCCACCCCTTCAAAGGTTTAACCTAACAAGTCAAACTAAACACCATTTAGGGTTACCCACATATATTTTAGTTGGGAAGTTTTAGAAATTTATGTTGCTCATGTATCCAACTAATAGTCGCACCATATAAGGTTGAGTTTTAGGCCCTTGTGTCTCTAACCTAACAACCCTACATAAACATCCAAAAGTCATAGGGTAGGTCAACTACACCTTTATATCAATCCTAGTCACAACTCTAAAGTCAAAACTAGGGTTAGCACTAGGTTTAGGGTTTCACTACCAAAAGCACCTCACTATATTGTGACTTAGTTTAGGAAATCTTTGAAATCCTGGAAATTTTGAACATATAGTAGTATAATTGAAAATATATTTTTCTTCAAAAAATCATGCGATATGAAACAAAGATTAGCTCAAAATCAATACAGGTACTAAGTCACAATATATACATAATAAGATCTCCTTATCCTACCACCAACTCATAACCTAATAGCATACTCAAGTCAAGCCTCATAGAATCAAGAGACACAAATCATACTCAATCTACATGGTAGGGTAAGACCATCTAAAACCTTATCTCAAAAGGGTGCACCTAGGTGATTTGAGGGAAAACATCTCATCTAAAGGATTACTATGCATGGAAAAGGTTCTAACTAGGGAGACAAAATTTAAATAGTCAGATTCCAACTACCATGGGCTCTAATACCATGTTGTAAGGAGTGGGACTTGATAGGGGATCCATTCCCTACTTAAAATTTGAATAATAGAACCTCTAGAACAAATACACCTAAAAGATATGTTGGAGTGGGTGTAAAATTTCCAAATCTTAATTATGGTATACAAAAAAACCAATGTGTAGCAGCGGAATAAAAACATTGACTATATTCAATTTCTCATAAGGTTACAAAAGAACATCTTAAACATACATGTAAAGGTATATCATAAGGATAAATGTAGAGGGAAATCTAAACCACATCAAGATTGTCTCCAAGCTTTAACATATTAAGCTAAGTCTGCAACTTTATGACATATCCTCCATATCCTTCACCTAGGGTTGGAAGCATACCCCAACAAAAAGAGAAAAAATATAAGACATCAACAAAGGCTGGTATGTGCATACTAAAAGTAAATTTGAGCAATATATTGACCAAAGGACATCAAGAATAAATGCTTCCCATGCAAGAGATAAGGACTACCCACAAGGGCATAAAAGATATGAATCATCATCACATAATAAAAGAAAATACTTTCCATAATCAAACATTAAAGATTGTGCAATACTGGCACATAAAAAAAGTAGGACACACACCCCCACATTCATCATCAATATCCTGCATGCATGTGAGATAAACATGTCCATAGAACAATATAAATACAAAGGCGGCCAAGTCCCATAAACCCGAAGCCTCATAGAGAATGGCACATAACCAAACTTCCAATATATGAATGTGGGCCAAACCTCATAAATTTGAAACTCGGGTATGGGGAACATAACCCTCATCCCAAAAATAATAACATGGGCACATAACCCAAAAACCAATGCAATTATACTACTCTAGTGCTGCTGAATCACATAGCATGTAAAATGTAAAGGCAAGTAGAAAGTATAGTTAGATTATACAGACTAGTCACCACATAAGTGACCAACATATACATCCACCTCATAAGTGGGAAAAAAGATATCACATGTCATAATATAGAGTTACATCATGTACAAATCATATGAAAAGAGTCCAAAAGAATATCCATGATCACATGATCAATAACAAATAAGGTATTTCACATGAACCATGATTTTCAAAAGAAAAGACAGTGTAGACTAATGTCCATAGGACCAAATGAAAGAAAATATAGGTGAATTATTCAACATAGAATAATAGGAGATGTAAAACATACCTTAAACCAGGGTCCTAGAAACTCTCTTCACCAAACTAGTTATTTCCAAGATCAACCTTGCCTAAATACAAAATGTTCACATGTATTAGGGTTTGAGATTCATATATATGTAATGTAACCCTAATTCTAGGCCTTTCTACAAAACATAGGATCTTGGACTCCAAACCTGAACCAATCAACTTATTAGGTTTTTATGATTAAGAAAACATATTTATTTACTAAATTTGGAGTTCATATGGATTAGATACCAATTTTAGGGCTTTTTATATTAATTAATTAGATCCTTAAAAATCCATCGTTGAAAACATGGAAATTAGGCTTTTCAATTATTTTTATTAGAAAGAACACATTTTTCTAATTCCAATACATATTTTATTTTATTTTTGGACAAGTGAATTAAAAGATATGAATTTTTCATGATAAACCAATCACAAAATTAGAAAAAGCCAAATCAGTAGGGAATTTGTGAGAGAGGAAGAGAGGTCAGATGGGCAAGGAGAAACTTATCCGAGAGTTTGGGGAAAAATTTCATTCGTCATTCATTTGTGAATAATCGATCATGAAGAACAAGTGCCAGAGTTGTTTACCTGTGGTCCAATTATGCTTTGAAAATAAATATGACATCGGGGAGCGGTGTCGTAAACTAACCAAGAACCACGTTTGGCTTTTGGGTGAACCGATGATGCAAGGTGAAATCAAAGCACGACCACCAGCAGCCACGCACTCAAGAAAGGATTAAATTGAAATGAGAGGAGGTTCACAAAACAATTGAGGAATACCGTGATAGAGGTATTTATAAGTGGGAGTGTGCGAGAAGTTGTTTTAGAAGACTTGAAGAAAAAGTTTAGGAGTTTCTCAAATTCTCCATGTTAGACTACGAATATGGTATGGATAGATCCAGAACTAAATTTTCAATCCAACACAAGTTATTTTGTGAAATTTTGTTAAGAATGAAGAAGTTATGCTCAAAGTACTGGACCTTGGTCTGTGGTTACTCTTTATGGGGGTTGGTGTTTCCTAATCTGAATTTTGTAAAGTGTTGATTAAATTATTTTCCTTTTTCTCTCTCTTCAATTAAAGGTTCAAATAAGGTCCAAACTAAATGAAATTTGATACCTAGCTTAATTAGGACATGTAGAATCCTATTTTGACATTAGTTTTCACTTTTAGAGACTTTTTCTATTTTATTTAATTCTTTTAAAGTAAATCACATTTTCTCTTTCCTAATACATTAGTGACGTTTAGAATTATCCTAAATTGATGAAAATTCACCCACATGTCATATTTAATTTGTTGGATATGAATTTTCCATCAATTTCACCTATTGGAGTTATTTGTACAATTATTTAATATTTTGAAGGTTTGATACACTTTCTCTCTCCTAGTTTCACCTTTTAAGAAAACTTTCTCCAAATTGGATGAAAATTCACCCAAAGGATATATTTATTATGTACATTATGAATCCAATATTATTTTCCTATTTTGGAGTCATTTATTATTTTATTTGATATTTTGGTGAAAACTTAGATCTTCTCCCTTTAAAAAGAATTAAATTAATTATTATTATGTAAAAATGTGAAACTTGACTCCCAAGGCAATTGGGATCCAAGGAACATAATTTTTAACTTAGATTTTACTTTTGGGGTATCCATTAATGAGTTATGACAAAATTATTATTTGTGGCCATTATTATCACATTATTTCATTATTATCACTCTTACTTATTCAATTATGTTCCATATCTTAATATTATCACCAAAAGAATTATGTGTGCCTATTTGCATAGAACTTCATACAATTCATTATTATCTCATGTGACATTTTTATGTGTCTATCATTAATTTAAGACTAATGTGAGAACATTAGGTTACATTTGGGTGATGAATGCATTAGCTTTTTAGGGTTATACTAAACATTTTCTAGATCTATCCTCAACCTTGTTTGGCTAAGTCCAAAAGGTCAAACTTCTAGGATAGGGTTCAAGATATGGTATGTTACATTTGGTATGAAGGAATTCCTCTAGGACTGTTATACAGAGCACCTTAAATAAACTTTGGTGTACCTGTTCTCTTTTTAGGAACATGCCCTAAAAATATTCTCTAGTAAGCATTCTCCCCTGATTGTTGTTTACAACATCTGTCTTAGTCAGATTGTTGTCTAATATGTATGCCAGAACATGAACACCACTACATGAAATGCGAGACACTGATGGCATATCAATTCCCATCAACTTGCAAGGTAGTGGGGAGAGGTATTGACCCTATTGATGATGCTTCTAGTAGTGGCCTCTATTCTCTTTGTGATGCTCTTGTGAAGAAAGAGGAAAGGCCACCTTCATCCTAGTCTGATGCCCCTTCACCTATTGTCATTGTTGTTGCAGTCAACACCTTGTCTTATAGTGCATAGATGGAATTTGTGGTGAGGATGGCATTATCCTTGTTGATGCAGCATATTCCGATGTCTCTCCAGTCATTGGGGCATAATGATGGCGAGGGTAGTAGCCATATTCCCATCATACATGATTTTTTTTGTTTGTTGTGGTCCGAATCTTGTAGGTAGACATCATGGATGTCAATACCTATATTCATTGCGTCTAGGTACCTACTAAGCGTTGCAACGTCATAAGTTGTGGATTTTTCAATGCCGTCTTCCACCTTCCTTACTACATCTCTGATAGGTCTATTTTCCAAGATAGGTTCATCCTCTATGGGTGAAGAGTTTAAATCAAACTCTTGCATTGTGGCATTTACTCTGGATGCAAACCTCTTCATGTGGTGGTTGCTCCTCTTCCCAGACTAGTTCTTCTTGAGGCACTACAGGCATACTTGTGACTTCTTCATCCTTGCGCTCGTCTGGGTATGAGGGACTCAAAGATGCTTACGGAGGTGAAGTGTTGGCTATCTTCTTTTTTGACCTTTTTCTAGATCTCCACTTCTCCAAGTGTTTTTGTTCTTGTTCGATTTCCTTCAGGAATTCGTCATGATGCTTTCACATGGCCTCCGTGTCCTTCCGCATCATATCCTTCTCCTTCCTCGATTCTGCCATCTCTGCCGGCATAGCTTGTATGGCATGCATCATTGCCCTTTGGCTGATGAGGATGTCCTACATGAACTGGGGGAGGTTTTTCGTTCTCTCATCTATGAACTTTACTTGCGTAGTTAGGGATTGCAGGCTAGAAGAAATGAGTTGAGTATTTGAAGAAGAGTGTTGCTCTTTCTCACAGATGGCATCGAATTTATGCACAAATTCTTCATCAAAGCTTGTTGTTTTCCATTGTTCTTGTTGGGGTATCGTTGTTGTGTTTGTTGTGCTAGTTTATGTTGATGGTGCCAACTTCTTGACTTCATATTGAACATGAGCTAGTTTCTCAGGCTCTAATGACTGACATGCACATGTTTCTTTGGGTGGTGATGGAGTTTTTTGTTGCTTACCTGGTTTCACTTCTTTCTAATGGACTTCATTTGGAGTTGTTGGTTGTCCGTTTATAGTTGGTGCAGGTTATTCTGGAACTTCTTTATCTCCTACCTCCTCGACTTATGGCTGAACTACCTTTGGTGTTGATGTCAGTACTTCAGAGACTACCTTGCATATTTTGAGTGGTATCTTCTCCTTCTTTCCTAGTCTTGTTGGTTTTGATTCTTTCTCTTGTTCTTATTCTTCTTATAAAATGATGGATGGTGAGGATGGGTCTGCAGCTCTCCTATTTGTACTAGATGACATCATGTCTATATCATCTCTAGTGATCCTCAATTTTTGAGCATCATAGTAGCTCATTTCAGGGAGGGGGAGGAGGGCATATGACTTAGCGTGCCTATATTAACACTTACTCCCCTTCTTTGCAACTGTCCCAATAGTTATGAGGTACTTCACACCAATCAGGATGTTTCCTTGTGTTACCTCACGTTGTCTTAGTTCTACAAGGCCGATGAAGTGGAATGCTATCAGTGAGATTTGGCATCCCATGCACTTGTCTATTATCTTCTCCTTGCTTTCTTGGCCTGCGGTTGTGACTAGTTTGTCAATTAGAAATCTCTCAATGTTGACAGGTCGCTTATATAACATTGACTGTATTAGGAGAAAGTCCCTTCTAGATACACTTCCTATTTCAAATCATGCAAACAACATGTTAGCAAAGATTTTCTGGATCACTCTAATTAAATAGGAGGGAATCTAGGTTGCTTTGGATTTTCCCAAGCTGTGTTTGTTTTCCTCGGTCAACGTTTCCCATGTTTTGTGTCTGCTAAATCCAATTGTGTCTTTATCATATCTTGCCACCATGCAGTCCTTATCTTGACCACCTATCTCAAAAATATCCCATTCAAAATGTTCTCTATTAGAAAATAGTCTTTGCCTCCCATCCGTACTTGAAGCTTGAACTCCATGTCTGCATCATCTTTATCTTTATGTTCAATATGAACTTTCATAAGAGAGAATATAAACTCCAAAGTTAGGTTTGTTTAGGAGCATTGGGCCTTTGTGCATATTATTTGAAGGTCAGCCCCTTCAAGAACTCAATCACACATTCATAGAGCCCCAACTCTTTGAAGTCTTGTCTGACCATATATCTTGTCGGTTTGAATGTCTTTGTTCTCATGAACTTGTTGTAATTTCCTTGGGGTTCCTTGTCTCGAGATTTGAACATATCTGTGTGTTCCTCATTTGTCAACACTTAAGTCTTACTAACAACTGCATCTTTTGGTTCAATTGATGATTCTTCCCCGTGAAGTGTTATCACCTTCTTCCTCTTATGTATTGGGGCATCTAGAGCTGCCCTTGATGCCTTACACTTCTTCTTTGACTTTGTTTCTTCCTTAGAAGGGGCATATTTAGAAGAGTTTATCCCCTCATATTGGCTAGGTTCTTCATCTAACATGGGGGATTCATTACCCAACATAAATTTTGTATTGTTCCTTATTCAGTTGTAGTCTCATTCCCTTCTCCTCAAGCATGTCTTGAATTTTGTTGAGGGCCTTGATGATGAGCTCGATTGCTTCCTCTATCCCATCTAGAGAAGTCTCTCTTTTGATCAAGGAGTCTGAAGATGTTGAAGACATCCTATTGAATAATAAAATTTATTTAATTAGTAAAGGAATGATGGTTGTAATTAACCGACTAATATGGGGGGTATGTGAGAAGTATTAGGTGAGAATTAGGTAATGGTTTTAATGAAATAAGTGATTCTCGACGGCGAATGATATTCTTATAATCTTAGCTATCACTGACAATGTTGTCCATCATTGCTAACTTGGCGGTCACTAAAATTTAATCTTGGGGAAGACAAGATTCTAGGGGATTAGATGGTTGATGAGAATATTGTGAGAAGGGGGTCACTAAGAACTATACATTTTGTGATCGCTGAAAAACATTGTGAAGTTGCTTGATAAAAATTAAGATACATGGAAGTTGATAAAATATTCTCTTTGGTCTCTAAGAACTCTGGTTTAAGCGGTCGCTGAGAAATTTTCTTAACATTCACCTAGAACTCGAAATGTTTGTTACATAAATCTAGATCGCCAAAAAGTTGAAGAGTATAGGTCATTGAAATTGTTCAATGATGCCCTTGTGAAACTCGTGATGAATTGGCAATCTATATGAACTCACAAAATAGGCATTTGTCTCTCACAATAGTGATGCTAGGTTCAAAACCCTAGGCCATTGGCCCATAGGATAGAAAAAGAGGGAAAATGACGATGGTATCTTATTAGTGTAAGGAGTGTCCGTAGGAGGAGAATGGTGTTGTGTTGATAGATATAATATTGATCATAGTTATAGGGTTACCGTCCATTATTTATGGTTTGAAGGGAAAGAAGGGGAGGTTTGCTGAAGGTCGGTCGGTGATGCGGTTGCTTTGAATAGTGTCAGTGGCAGCACATGTTCACCGACAATCGACTTGCAGCACTTGTCAGCGTCAGGAGTGCACTTTAATTGTCTAAGGAATCCTCTAGGGTTTTGCCACTTTTAAACATTAGAGGATAGGAAATGATACTAGACTGAGAATTTTTAATACTCTTGGGTTTAAAGGTTGTAAAGAATTGTTCTCAACGGTTGCCAAAGTTGGGGTGTGCATGGTCGCTAGGATTCTTAGTCTAGCGGTCACCAAGAATTGGAGGAGTTCCCAGCAGTTGTTGAAGATCATGTGTGTATGTTTTCTATTTCAGTAGTTGCTAAAGATTAGTATCAATGGTCATAGGGATTTTAATTCTTAGTGATCGTTGAGAATATACTTCTCAGTGATCGATGACTCTTGGCTTGCATACATCACTTAAAATGAAGCATAGTCATGATTTTATTTTCAATAATATTTTATACCCACTAGAAATTAAGAGACAAAGGAATAATCTCAAAACATGTGACTACACTCTAGAGAATTAAGATCACTTAGAGATTAAGGGGACTTTTAAAGAGAATTTTGATTTTATTCTATGTTCGTAGAAAATTATGAAACAAAACAATTTTTCTTAAGATAATGATTAAACTAGTGACTAACTTGATTCATGTAATTAAAAACAATGGACTATTTAAGAAAAGAAGAAAAAGACTATAAGGTTAAAGAAAGGTGAGTAATCCTTTGGTTGCCTCCCAAGAAGAGTTGTTTTATAGTCTTTAGCTTGACTTTCTTTCTTTATTCCTTCAAATATCTTCTAGTGGTGCAGGTGTGGTTTTTCCAGTTGGAGTTTTGATCTTCATAGAAAAGCTTCATCCCCGTAGTATATCCTCACACAATGACCATTTACATTGAATGTGAATGTCTTTTCACTGCTAATTTCCACCGCTCCCGATGGATATATCTTGGCTATTGTAATGGGGTCGGACCATCTCAATCTTAGCTTTCCTAGAAAAAGTGTGATACTAGAGTTGAATAGGAGGACCTTGTATCCTTCCAACACATCCTAGATTTTTAGACGGGTGTCATGACACACCTTGTTCCTTTGCTTGTAGATTCAAGAATTTTTGTAGGTATGCAACTTAAGCTCCTCCAATTCTTGCAGTTGTAGAAATATCTTTTTACCGCTCGGTCAGGATCCATGTTTAGGAACTTGATGGCCCAAAAGGCCTTGTTTTCTAGCTCCACTGGAAGGTGATAGGATTTCACATAAATAATTTGGTAGGGAGTAGTCCCTGTCAGAGTCTGGTAAGTGGTGCAGTAAGCCCATAATGTGTAACCAAGTTTCATCAACCAATCTTTGTGTGTCATGTTGAGTGTTTTCCAACATTTATTTGATTTTCTTATTCGACACTTCAACTTGTGTAGATGTCTTTGGATTATATAATATTTCCACTTTGTGCATAACCTTGTACTTCCTCAACAGTGTTTCAAACTGTTGTTCCCCAAAGTGGGATCTTCCATCACTGATGATAGTGTGTGGAACACCAAATCTTGGTAAGATGGTCTTAGCAAAAAGTCTGATCACATCCATGGAGTCACAGGTCAGAGTTGCCACTTCTTCAACCCATTTGGAGACATAATCAACATCGGCTAGGATGATTGGTTGCCCCTGGAAGAATTGAAGGGTCCCATATAATCAATTCCTAAGACATCAAAGATTTCAAATTCTATCTACTCTGACATAGGCATCTCATTTCTCCTAGATATGTTCCCCATACTTTGGCATTCATCACATATCTTAACATAAGCATGGATGTCCTTGAATGTGGTAGGTCAATAGAACCCCAATTGTGGAACTTCTGTTATTTTTCTTTCTCCGTTGACACTACTACAGAATGGGGATATAGTGTTGGTTATATTTGTAAGACTAACCGATTGTGTTACTTCTACTGGCGGTTCAAGGTTAGCAATTTTTAGGGTTTGCGCAACTGAGCAAACACGGGTTGTGCTTTCTTGTTTTTGTCAGTTTCTTCTTTAACAAATCCACACTATACATTACCCACAAAAATGGAATTTCGTGCAAAATTTATGGGAGCATTTCATTTGCCTCCAAAAAACCTTTATTGGTTTTTTTTTCAAAAACACCAATAGGATAATGATGTGCATGCTCCATCTGGTCTGCGGGAATGAATTGACCTTTGTTAGTCATTCTTTACTGAGGGACCGACGATAAAAGTTTTCATGGAAATTTTCGTCTGAATTTTTTCCACCCCCAATTGATATTTTTCGTCAGTTACACTGAACATAACTTCTTATAAAGATGTGTTAAGGATCACTTTTGGGCTGCAAGATTCGTCAGTGGATGTTCACCTATAATCGACGATATATGTCTTACTTGACACCCCCGATGAACCCTTTATCCCCTCCATCCTACCCACATTTCATGTAATATTGATGCTCTGGTGATTGAGCTATCTCCTCTCCACCACACCATTACTACTTCTCACCAGACTCTTGTTGGTCGCCAAAGCCCAAGCTCGCTGTCAAAGCTCGTCGGTTGCTCTACTGGTGATCACCATCACCATTTTTCTCTGCTATGCTGTTAATTGTCGCTTCCGGTGATTGCACTATCTCCTATTCTCCATGCCAATACTACTACTCATCATTGTTGTTACTGCTCATCGTCACTGCTATTGTTGCTGGTCAACTCCGCCCAAGCTCATTGCCAAAGCTCGTCGGAGTTGCTCTACTACTGATCGTCGCAACCTTCCTCCTCTACTTTGTTATTGATCATTGCCACTATCAGTCGTTGGCCTTCCTCCTCTTCCTTCATCTTCCTCCTCTTCCATTCATTCTTGTTTCATATTTGAAAATGATCATTTTTTATCCCTAAATCAGTAGACTACACTATAATTGATGCCTTGGACCACTTATATGCCTTGTTATGTATTATCATGACTATAAGTATTGCAACTCTATCATATGTGATTTTTGGACCTAATTTATCATCATGAAATGGTTGAACTTTAAAATCACAACATGTGTTGTGTACCCATTTGAACCAAGATCTTATAGTAATATGCTATATTTTACTTATAAGAGATCATATATATAGTTTGTCCATTTAAAATGATCAAGTTGGCCTAGTTTGAGTTCATCTTTCTCTAGCAATATTACATGGTAATGAACATGCCTATTGCTTGTTGCTCTGTCCTGTACAAAATAATTTCTAAACTACTGGCAGCTCGACTTAAGCTTATTCTACCTAACATCATATCAGAGGAGCAAGGAGCCTTTATTAAGGGGCGTAATATAGGGGATTGTTCCCTGCTGGCTGATGAGTTCCTCCAAGAATTCAATGTCTCCAGTTCCAGTGCTAAAGCATGTCTTAAGGTGGATTTAAGAAAAGTGTACGATCATGTATAGTGGAATAGTCTATGGATAATTATGAGGAAGATGGGGTTTGATTCGAAATGGATTGAACTGATGATGCAGTGTGTACAGACGACATCCTTCTCCATTTTTGTTAATCGTACTCATGAGGGTCTGTTCAGGGCCTCTAATGGCCTTCGTCAGGGGGATCCGCTGTCCCCGTTACTCTTCACCATTGTGATGGAGGGTCTCACGTGCCTCATTAACAAAGCTGAAGATGAGGGTAAAATCCGACCTTATAAGATCCAGGGCACCAAAGTGAAGTCACACATCATTTTTGTTGATGATGTGCTCCTTTTTTCTGTCGGAAATATGAGAAGACTTAGAGAGTTCAAGCTGGTCCTAACCCGCTTTGGTAAGATCACAGGGTTATATGTGAGCACGATTAAATATAAAAAAAAATTATCTAGTTCCTGTGATCATAGAAGGGGTCGGCTTAAAATCGTTGCTGGTATGGGAAGAGGTAGGTTCCCTACGAGGTACCTTGGTGTACCTATTGCTGGTGGTAGAGGCTTTGCTAAATATTACACAAATTTCCTTGATAGAATCAGAAGTAAAATAAATGGCTGGGTGGGGCTGAAGTTATCCATGGTTGGCCGGATCATTCTGGTCAAATCGGTGATACAAAGTATGGTGTGCTTCTGGTCCAGGATGTGTGAGCTTCTGCTTGGTACACTGCAGGGTATCAAAGCCTTAACTGGGAACTTTATTTGGTAGGGTAAAGCTCATGCTGTAGCTTGGGATACGATTGCTAAGCCTTTTGCTAAAGGGGGGCTACATCTGAAGGATCCCGTACTGATTATGAATGAAAGCCGTGATAAAAGACTTAACAATTTTTTGTCTGGACAACCTTCTATTTGGAGGAACTGGATGCAGCTGCGTTATGGTGCGTTGCCGGTACAGATGGAGGGTAAAAAGAGTTCTAAATGTTGGAGGGCCCTCTGCAGATCGTTTGATGATAATCGCTCTTTGTACTCTGTTGACCAGTTTGGTATCTAGCGCCGCAACAACCAGACACCACTGGTCAACAGGAGTATAAGTTTTTTGGCACCTTGGGCTGATCTTTTCTGGGGGGGTGTGCATTGTCCCAAATGGTGCACTCTTGCTTACAGAGCTATTAAAAATAAGCTTCCTACTAAAGATAGAATGGCCGGGTGGGGTATCCCAGTTAACCCGATGTGCGTCCTCTGTGGGAGGGTGAATGAATCCATGTCTCACCTCTTTTTTGACTGCAAGTTCTCTAAAACTATATGGAGCATCATATGCTTGAGGAATGGCTGGAAAAGTGGTGCCCCCTCTTCGCTAGGGGATTGTGTTGACTGACTCAATAGCAGTTTTATTGGCTTCAAACATATTAAACAGTTTACTGGCTTGTGTCTTACGGGTGCTAGCTTTTATGTGTGGAAGGAAATAAATGCCAGGTTGCATGGTAAAGTGTCGAAGACTGGGAATCAGTTACTGTTGGAGCTGGGTCAGTTTATTGGTGCTCTACTTACCAAGAAAAAGGATTTTTTTTGTAGTTTAAATGCTTATACGAGAACCTATTGGGGCTTTTGTATGTAACCCAATAGTGTGTTTTGTGGCTGGGTTTAGCCCGTAACTACTGCTCTGTACAGTATAACTCTGCTATACCCACTTTTGGAAATATATTTACCTATTTCCAAAAAAAAATAGAGAACATGCACGACCTAGTTTATAATTCATGTTGTATGATGTAACATGGTAATATGTGAGTAAACCCTAATTTGTGAATTCCTAATCTATAAAGTCTAGTTTATAAACCCCAGACTATGTCATTGGCCTAGAAACCCATCTGAGATTTACTCATTAGGAGTAAACCTTGGACAGTCCCTAGTTTGGGAGTGTTCTTGAGAACTTCATCTCACTTAGGATGTAAGTGTATAATGTGTGTTCATTTTCAATAAATTTCGACAAAATTTCCCCTTTGTTCACTGCGTACATATGTAGGTGGGTATTTTCCCATCTACATCGATGTACTTGGAGAACTGTGGGGAAATGCTGCTGAAATTTCTTGAAATCAAACACACATTATACACTTATTAGTGAGATGAGGTGCTCAAGAAAGCTGCTGAAATTTCTTGAAATCAAACACACATTATACACTTATTAGTGAGATGAGGTGCTCAAGAATGGGATAGGTGGTACATATTCATGATTCTAAATGTTACTAGATGATTAGGACTCAATTATTCAAACATATATTTTCCTGAAATTAACTCGTCTCCCATCTGACCATATAGAAATAGATCGATCATGGATGTCAATACCAAACCGATGTACTCTGAAGTTTATTAGCGATCTCAATGAGTTTGTAAGATTTGTAAAGAAATATATAAAACAACCTGGAGATAGGTCTATTGCCCATGTAGGAATTGTAGCAACAACCTGAAAGTTGACACTGTTGACACGATCAAATATCATGTCATGTGTAATGGTATTGTACAGGGCTATACAGAATCATACTGGCATGGAGAGATCTCTAGTATTAGATTGGTAGATGTGGGTCATGGTTTTTGTTTCCAAGAAGAAATGAATGACAATGTTGATGAGAATGAACAAATTTTGACATATATGATTGATGTGATGCAAGACACTTGCGTAGTAAATGTTATAGACCCACCTCTCATATTTATAAACATTGTGCACAATGCTGAGAAACCATTATTGTAAGAACACCAACCCACTTTTGGGATAACCCTATTTGTTTTGCTTAATCATGTTGATTAGAACCTTGATCTAATCATCTAAGATGTAATTAGGGCATGTTGGAAGCTTAAAGTTTCTTGCTTGAGCTTGTTTGGTTGATGCTTGTGTTTTGTGGTGAGGTTTTGGTGCAAATTGCAATTTACCCTATATAAGGGTTGATGTGCAAGTTTTCCACCTCTAGTGTGTTCCTTCTCTCTCTTGGTATCATCTTGAGGATAGAGAGAGAGATGGATACCTTGCATGGGTCTTGGTTGTGTGGTGAAATCTTTGAAGATGTTTTGGACACATGTTTGAGGTGTGCCTTGCACCTAGAAGTTTTGTCTCGGGCTTGAGAGCCTTAGAGAGGCCTTGTATCAGTTTGTGGGTGTCTTCAGTTGCACCCTATCAATTTTTGGGTGTCTTGAGTCACTCTCTATCGGTTTATGGGTTTGTGGAGATGTGGTATCGGGCATGACCATGATGGGTGACCTAGTGGGCGATCCCTCTCTCATCCCTCTTGTATATATACCCCTTCCTCTCCATGCAATACAATCCTTTTGGCTATCCTTGTTGGACAACCTTGAGCTAGAAGATCTCTCTTGGAAGCTTGGTGGATGAGTCCCAAGCTTGTGGTGTTCCCTACATCATCTACCTTGGTAAGGCATGGTTTCTATCTCTCATTCTCTCCTTCTTTCTTCTTCTCAGACATGGATATTGGTTATCTTCTTTCCATCCCAACACCTCCTAACCTTGGTTCCATCTTCTTACTAGGAGGTGTTGTTGTGACCAAGCTTGGAAGATCATCTTCTACCTTGGGCTCCTGAAGCTTGAAGCTTGACCTTGGAGCTTGGATCTTGGTGGTAATATTTGAGGCAGGTTATATAACTCTAAACCTTCTTTGTTATTATCACTCCTTACATGATATCTTGTTTTTTATCTCTAGAATGTTACCTCTTGCATGTTAGTAGTTTTTCTTGGTGGTTTTTAGATCTATTTTGAAGGAAGGAGTTACACTTGATTTTTGTCCTTGTTTTACAACTTCTTGCCTTGCTATGGACAAGTGACCTTAGGTTGAAGATTATGAGGTCGACACATTGTGGTGGGTGGCCGTCACCACTTGTGATGCCACAGACCGTCACACCTTGTGACATGTCTTCATGACCTTGGTAAGGTTTAGGTCGACACGTTCTGATGTTTCTTAGGTCGCCATGCCTTGTGCATGAATAGGCCGTTATGAGTCGGGATGGTTATCTTTGTTTGTGTTTGTTAACCAATATGGTGTTTAACTATTTTAGTCAATCATTATGTAAGGGTGTCAGCCGTCACAACTATGGTTGAACCTAGTGGGTTTGGTTTGTGTTGAAGGCAACAGTGATGCCCTGCTTAGGCAGAGGCCGACACACCCTACAACGGTGTTTCTTGATCCATCCTTAACTGTAATGCCCGACATACCCAACTCATGACACCCAGCTAACCCTAACCCTAGCATCCCATCACAATATGTGACGCATGTCATGCCTTTGGTTGGAATTGCCCGATATGCCTTGTTGCCCATCACACCCAGGCATATGTTTCCCGTTACACCTTGGAGATGGTGTTGCCTGATAGGCCTTGGAGACTATGGTTTTTGAAACACCATCCATAAGTGTTTCTAAACCGATATACCTCTCATGGTATGGTTGTCTGGCACACCTATGATGCTAAACTGATACACCTCTCATGGTATGATTGTCTGACACACCTATGATGCTAAATCGATAAACCTATCATGGTATGGTTGTCAGACACACCTATGATGCTAAACCAATACCCTTTCAAGTTGATCTAATCTATTACATCATATTCTAGCTTTAACAGAGATCTTGATGATGGTAGTTATGCTACACCATGCTGGTGATGGGGTTACATGTTAATATGTGACACCCTATGGGATGGTTGTGCGAATGAAAAGGGAGTGTTGTTTTCTATAGTCTTTATCTCATAACATATCTCTTTATGATGATGAAAGTGATGACCTAAGGGTGGTTTTTGATCCAACCTTGTAAACCCTAATTGATTAGATGGAAACCCCAAACCCTAATGAAGTGATGTGAATGGCATGAATCTTATGAGCTGGGTATTATTTTGATGTACTGTCCTTCTTGTTGCAAGTCTGTAACCATGCATGTGATACCAGTTGATAAGCATAGCCGTATATGAACTATGTTTCTTATAATATGTGTTAATGGACCTTGTGAGGCAAGTGTTGTTGACATCTTTAAAAGAGGAGGTGAATGGTCTTATGAACTAATGATGGTTTATTGCCTTTTACAAGTTGGTGATTTTCCTAAGTGACGAGATGAGGGGTTGTTACCTCAAGATATGTGATCCTTGTGATGAAAATTATGATGAATGGAAATTATCAAGTGATGATGTGATGAGATTACACCCTAAGTACTCAAATATCTCTAGTCATGTGTTATGTCCTTATTTATGTAGAATTTATTTATAGGTTGTATGTTGGAACTTGATTGATGTTGAAAGATGCTTAAATAACCTAATTAATCAAGTGGAACATAATTTTGTAGTTTTCCCTGTGCCATAGATCCATTCAATGTCAGCATTTGCTGGATGGTGAAATGAGTTTAACTCAGAGTGCATATTGTTGAATATGTGGGGTGTAAGTTGAGGTATCTTCTTGTATCCTGCATATATGGGATTGGCACCGGTCATAACCCAATAAGAGTGTGGTTGTATTCATAGCTTAGTGATATGTGATACAGGATTGGTTGCGGTCATACCCTGATAAGAGTATGGCTGCATTTGTAACTCACTAGTGGTGTGACTTGTACCAAGGTGGGCTAGATTTGTATAAGTGGACTATATGTCAATGATAGCAGTTCGAATCATGATGTCACTCCATGTTTAGTCATACTGACTAAGGGGGTGAGGTCGTGGAGTCTGGCTCTTCCAATAGACCTTGTATGGCACCGATTTTGACTTATCGAGTGGTCAGTGGGATTTGGGTGGTACGACTCAAATCCTCGAGGCATAATAAAATGTGTAATAAGTTTTATAGTATAATTGTATATGATCCAAATATAGAAACATTAGATGAGGACTTGCTTGATCTTTATACAATATTGTTGTTAGAAATTATACATGTTCTTCATATTCCTTTTAAATTATTAAGATGTTTCATAATTCATCAAAAATTGCTCTTCTGGTTAATAATGATTACACGTTTCACATAGTTGTAACTTTACTACTGCTTAGTTTATCTTATCTGTGATAATAATAGAGTTGGTGGAGAGTTATATCTTCTGCTGAGATTTGGAATCTCACCCTGTGAGTTTCCCACACCCTTTTTAGGTGGACATGTATGAAGAGGTAGAGATCGTGCAGTGGAGGTTGAGCAATAGCAAGAGGAGCATTAGTTGAAGAGGTTGGAAGTGTTGTTGGGCGTCTTTTTTTTAATAGAGTCCTAGAGTCATCCCTGTACACTCGGGTCCTTGGGAATGTTTTGTAGACATTTTGTGGATGTGCTTCCGATACGTGTTTGTCTTATGTGCCCTTCTTGTATATAGTTGTAATGGATATACGTATATATGTTATAGAACAAGTTCCCTGGTAACAGGTTGGTGGCACACATAGTAATGCTTTGAGGCATGAAAGTACTTGTATGTAAAGGTTATTGTTGTTTGGTAGTTTTATGAAACAGTTCTAATTTGTAGTGTTTTCTAGTGATCTGTTCGTTAATTTTCTTCCGCGGTTTTGTTTTGAGTAATCTCAGTTTTGTGTGGTGTGAGGTTCATGTCGCGATGCGACAATTATACTTAGGTTGTACTAAGTTTATAAAATTCGACGATGCGTTGATATTGTATACTTTGAAGTCTAACAATAGATGGAGCGACAAAAGCCTCACTTCTTTATTGTCTTTGTTAAAAGATATTCTCCCTGAAGGCAACGAGCTTCCAATCTCAACATACACAACAAAAAAGATGTTGTGCCCAATGAGAATGGAGGCTAAGAAGATACATGCATGTTTGAATGACTGTGTGTGTTGTTTCAAAAGGACTATATCAATATGAAAGAATTTCCAAAATGTGTGGCATCTAGGTACAAAAGGATGACATCGATTAAGACCAAAACCGAGTCTCCTACCAAGGTGATGTGTTATCTGCCTATAATACCCAGGTTTAAATGTTTGTTTCCCAATGTTGTAGATGAACAAAAATTAACTTAACATGCAAAGGTAAAGAAAAACAATGATGATATGCTACGACATGCATGTGATTTCCCACAATGGAAGAAGATTGATTTATTGTATCTTGAATTTGGCAAAGATGCTAGGAATTTAAGACTTGGACTTTGTACTGATAGGATGAATCCTTATGGAACATTAAGCAGCCAACATAGTATTTGGTGTGTTATGCTTGTTGTATACAATCTTCCTCTGTGGTTGTGTATGAAGAATAAGTATGTCATGATGTCATTGCTAATATTGGGTCCCAAACAACCTGAAAATGATATTGATGTTTACCTTAAACCTCTGATTGATGACCAAAAGAAACTATGGGGAGATGGTGTGATGACTTATGAGGCTTTGATTCGAGAGATGTTTAATTTATGTGTTATGTTGTTTTGCACTATTAATGACTTACCTACTTATGGGAACTTGTTTGGATACAACATCACAGGATCCAAGGCATGTCATATATGTGAAGAAACTACATATTCTATCAGATTGAAACATGGTGGTAAGACTGTATATCTTGGTCATTGAAGGTTTGGAGGATGTTTATGCAAGAGTAAACAACATTGTAAATCATTTTGGTAAGAGACCGTGTACTACTCCCACAGATGAAACGTCATTATTCAAAAATAGGTTGATAATATGGGATCTTCCTTATTGGAGTTCTTTGACAATTCGACATTGTATCGATGGTATGCATGTTGAAAAAAATGTTTGTGATAGCATTATTGGCACTATATTGAATATACCCAGTAAGACCAAAGATGGCATCAAATCCACAATGGACCTATGTGAAATGGGTATAAGGAAAAAATTAACAAAATGTAGTTGTCAAAGGTCGCCGCACATATCTACATCCTGCTTGTTACACCTTTTCTACCAAAGAGAAGAGAACCTTCTATGAGTGCTTGCGTAATGTTAAGGTACTACATGGATACTCAGCCAATATCCTTAGATTGGTATCAATGAAGGATATGAAGTTGATAGGTTTTAAATCTCATGATTGCCACACACTAATGCAACATATATTGCATGTGGATATTCGATCTATTCTTCCAAAGTATGTTAGGTTTGCAATCACTAGACTTTGCTTCTTATTCAACACTCTAAGTAATTGATTTTGAGATTCTAGATAAGTTGCAATGAGAATTAGTCATTACCCTGTGTCAACTTGAGCAATATTTCCCCCATTCAATCTTTGATATCATGGTACATCTAGTTGTCCATATGACCAGGGAAGTGAAAATGTTGGGTCCAATTTTCTTGAATTGGATGTATACTTTTGAGAAGTACATGAGTCTTTTAAAGGTGATGTTCGGAACCTTTGTCGGACTGAAGGAAGTATCATTTAGGGCTATATTTCTAGGGAGGTTATGGACTTTTGCAATGACTTTTTGAGTTGCAACAAAACTAATGTTAATGTCGTGAACTCTAATGTTTATTTTGGCAAAGATATTTTGGGAGAATGATAAATAAATATCATTCGTGAAAGGTGGGAACAAGCACACTTGTATTTTTTACACAACATTGACAATGTGGGTGTTTATATTTCCACCACCAATGAGCTCAAGAGAAGTCATCCCAGAGCCAGTTCAATGTGGCTTGCAGAGAGCATAATACAACATTTATTAGGTGGTTTAAAAAGGAAGTAATCAATAAACTAGCTCAAACACCAAATAATGTTACAAAAACTATCAAATGGCATGTGTATAAGCCAAAGATCCATATTACATCTTATGAAGGGTTTGACATAAATGGATTTTCATACTACACAAAATGTCAAGATGATAAAAGTGACGTCTGAAATAGTGGGGTCACTCTTCAGGAATCTTTATCATATTTTTCTAATGCTAAGGATAAGATTTTATATGAAGGAAAGTTGTATTATTACGGTGTCATTGAAGACATATGGGAATTTGACTAAATAGAGTTTAGAGTTCCATTATTTAAGTGTAAATGTGTTGATAAACTCGATTTCACACAAGTGAATTTTGAGTGGACATGCGAGAAGGATGAACCCTTCATTATGGAATTATAGGAAAAATAGGTATTCTATATCAACGATCTTGCAAAAGAAAATTGGTGTGTCGTTCTTCATGGGAAAAGACAGTTCATTTCAGATCCTATTGATGAAGAAGAGTATTATGAAAAGTATGATGAATCTAGTCCATTTTTTGTTGGCTTACCAAGTGTAAATGTTGAAACTAACACAGATGAGTATACAGGTGAAGATCACACATAATGGATATTATTTTAAGGTATACTTCTCATATGCAATTTAACTTTTTGCATAATATAACATGTTTATTGGTTCATATGTGATCTGATTTCATTATAGTTTTCACTTTTTATAAGTGATCTGACATTTTGGTTTACTTTTGATTTTATAGATGATGTTTGACCAGGAGCAAAATGATCATCAGAGAGAGAATGTTGAGCATCTTGATCAGGGTGCTGACAGAGCTCATAACTAAAAGCGTAAGGGAGCTAGAGGGATAACTATGATGAAAGATGTCGCAAAGAGGCAAGGGAAGAAGACAGTCGTCAAATTCAATGAAGCAGGCATGCCACTTACTAATGAGTTTGTCAGCTATTGTGGGGTCCTTGGTCGAAGCAAGGTGCCTCTCCATTATAAGGATTGTGGACAAGTGAGTCCGGTCTGTAAAGACCTCATCTGGAAGGAGTTAGAGGTGAGATAAATGTAGTTACATTTTATAGTCTTTTTTCTATTCTTTTTGTAACATTTCTAAACAGTATTGAATGTTGAACCTTTTTAGAGTCGGTATGAACTTGATGAAAAGATACATCACAAGTCTGTTATGCAGTGCATCGGTATAAGACATAGAGATTGGTGAACAATACTCATCAAAGACTATGTCCTTGGAGTCACGAAGGAACCCTAGAAAAAAATCGAACTATATTTGTCAAGATGATTGGAAGGAGTCTGTTCTACAGATACACAAAGAAGAGTTCCATGTATTAAATTAATTACATTTTTATGATTTCCCATGGTTACTTAATAATATCACTTGTATGAATTAATTAGGCCCTTCACAAAGCTCAAAAAGACAGGTGTGACAAGAATGTGCACAACCACCAGTTGGGTTCAGGTGGTTACTGGTACCATCGCAATTTGAAACAACAACAACAAGAGCAAGAAGAGCAAGGGCCTTCTGCATCTATTCCTACTTTCGAGTCTTCTACTTCTTTTGGTTGGTTGCCTCACTATGTTGAGTGGATAGACGTGAGGAAAAAAACTCAGAGAACTCTCCATCCTAGCAACACAGAAGGTGGATGCAAATATGGTAAATTTCTTGGTCTAGTGATAATGTCTATGTCTTTTTTCACTGGTGTTAAGTTTTACTGAATAGTCAGTTTTTAATGATTAATCAATTCGAGCTAGATGCCCAATCAAAGGAGGAATAGTGGACACCTCAGGGCACACATGATGAGTTGAAGATTGATCTAGGGATAGAAAATCATCTGGGACGTGTTAGGGGTACTGTAGTTGGTTTTGGTATAAAATCTTTTTTTTGGCTCATCCCAACAAAAGTGCAAACAAACAAAGAAAGGGGAACTGGAACCTGAGTACGTGCATAGATTGGTAGATGCAGCCTTGGAGAAACACTTTGCCTCTTAGGTGATGCATAAAGTTCCTTCTACAGTAGTCACAACACGAATTCATCACTCTACCACATAGTGCATTGAGAGAAGCCCTTCAGACCTGTAGGGCACAACTGAGGCAAGATTTCAATTCAAGTCATATTTTTATGATAAAAGTAATCTCTCAAATCAATATGTATGTTTGTCAAAATTTAAAATTTTATGTTTCACTAAATTGCAGCCCAAAAAATTTCATCTTGCCGTCAACAAGCCAGCAGGCCAAGTTGTGGCAGATGTCGAGGTTGATAATTGTTGGGTTTTAGGGGAGACAGAAAAGGCAGCGGAAACAAAAATTTTCTCCCCCAACCCATACCGAGGAAACGCGTCAACGTCTATATAATAGGAAAGGATGGTTTGTGGAATCATACCTTGTCCCGAGGCTTGCTCGGCGACAATACCTCGCACAATGCGCGATCTTCAACTCCGGTCTTGGACGGCGTCTGTGCAGCTCCTGGTCGCACCGGGACTGACGACTCCTCCTCCTACCGGACTGTCGGATGACAGTTGTCCTCCTGAGCGGCAGTGTCCTCCCGCCTCTGTAGTAGTCCACACGGACCACCTGGAACTCCACTCTCCTTGTCCCACAATGAAGTGGAAGGAGTCGCACCCTCCTGTTGACGTACTAGTTGCCAACACGCTCTCCTGCCTCCTGTTGCAACTGCAGTTGTCCTTCCCTTGCTGCAGCTCCCTTTTTGCGGGAAGCACTTGCTCGGGCTCTCTCACGGTTACCAAAACCAGAGAGAACGACAACTTGCAGAGCAACTGGTTGCACTGAGCTGTACTATGAGAAGCCCCCAATACCCCTATATATATAGGAGAGTCATGGGACAGGGTTCTCCATCCTGGGCAATGCGGGACTAAAAGCAGGAGTAGAAGGGTTCGAGAATTTTCCACAAAAAGAAACCGGTTCGCAACTTGAAATGATCGGTTCACAACTGAACCGATCGGTTCGGCGGTTGGACCTGAGCCAATCGTTTGGGGCACTCCAACCGATCGGTTGGTGCCCTGAACCGATCGGTTCATGGTCCTAATCCGGCTCAAAAAGACTTTCCTTGTTTCTTTCCCAATTGGTATCAAATACCAATATTATTCCCAATCTAATTGGCAATTTGAAACCAAAGGAAAATTCTTGCTGACATGACTTTTCCCAACTGGTCGGTTGCACCAGTTGAGTCGATCGGTTCAACCCTTGAACCGGTCGTCTCATCCTGGGCATGAGCCGATCGGCCTGGACACTCCAGACGACCGGTTCAACAACCTCATCCGACCGGTTCATCACATGAACCGACCGGTTGGGAGCACAGGTTGGGCAAAATCAGTCAATTGCGATTTCAATCAATCCTATACTCCAATCAATGCGTCCAACACCTTGAACCATACGATATTGAGCCATCGACTGATTGAGTGTTTAATTGAACTACTAAACTCCTTTAGTAATCAATCTAAACATTGCTTTGTGGACAAAACTCCTCTTCCATGTTAAATCCTTTGTGTGTGACCCTGCAGGTCCATTTCACGTTGGCAGTGAAAGTTCATAACACTTATGACTTCACAAGCAAAGAGCGGTGCCTAGTCACACATCAGTGCTACCCAAGTGAAAATAGAAAGTTGGAGAACAACTTTCATCCTACAATCCGTGAATGGTGTTACATCGAGTGTATAATTCCTTTGTCACTGATATCCCGAATGAACTCGAGGCATGGAACAGTCATCCTGTCAACGTTCATTCACTTCCTTGATCTCAGAGTAGACTGGAAGAGATATGTATGACATCAATATCATATACTGATTCACACATGCGTGCACGCCTTTCCCAATCCTACTCATCAAGTGGCCATGGATATCAAACTCCCTCAGGAGGGACAAATCCCATATCTATCACTCACCCCTCAAAAGCCCCACGTGTCAAAGCCACCCAATCATCACCGTTATAACAACCCATGTTTCAGGACTGCGTTTGATGATGTCAAAGTGTGCCCAATGACATGTGTTGAGTGTAGTGATTTCAGGTCTAAGAATCACACTCACCACCATCACTGTGAGTACTGACTGTGACTACCATCTCATGGTTCCATGTGTCAAACTCACGGTGGGTCTGTCTGGTACACTTGTTCTCTAACAAGTACCTATGTGTTTGGTTTGATATCTCTATATCATGACTAATGAGATTCTGTCATCAACCAACACCACAATCTAGTCTTGTGTGTCATTGCTGTCTATCTACCTTCCACAATGACATCCGACTAGGGACATAACAAGAATGTACAAACTCTTAGCATCCGTATGATCTCATCGTTCATGTCCTCAACCTGAAAGCATACATCATTGAGTTCTGTCATTCTTTAGACATTCAATTTGTTCTATCACTATCTCATATGACTGAACCAGAATGAATTGGAAGCTTGCCTTTGATGTTTATCAAATCAATCTTAATGTATCCCACCAATCATCCCATGATTGGCTCACAGGGCATACATACCAACAGACTCCCACTTGCACTGCGAGCCAATTACCCATGAATCATATTCATAGTGATCTTTAAACATGTCCCACATGTTACTGTGCTCTTAGTGCAAACTTAGTGAGTAATGGCAACACCTTGCCAAAGTCTGTACAAATTGCATGTCTCTCATCTCTTCGCTGTACGTCACACGTATGAGATGGAGCTGCCGTAATATGCGATCTAGTATTCCATTGCTAACCTTTAGCCACATTGCATGATCAAGGATTCCAGACTTGTCATCAATGAGCAGAATATAAGTTCATCTTATGAACTTCCAGATCCATATAGTATCTACTACTGTTCTCTAACATATAGATACTCGACATTTCCTCTTCAATGGTTTTATTGGAACACTTCCAATTATCAACAAACTTTCACTTTTATACATCTTATGTATATATATATATTGCGATTAATTTTCTGTCCTTTCAAAAGTTCGCATCAATGTAACTCTTTACATCGAACTCTTCCTTATCTCCATAGAACTAGTACTTCACAAGCACTTGTCAAGTTCTTATGGTATTCCAGTAACCCTTACTGGAAGCAGACAGACATCCACTCGTCATGTCCCACATACGAGTTATCAGGATGAGCACATCATATTGCCATGTCCTACATACAAGATGATGGATGCACTTTATTCTTGCCATGTCATACATGCAAGACAATGGGATGATTACATACATGATAGATCCATATCTATTCTTAGTGTTCCCATTCTTCACAAGAATTGGACACTTGGCCTTGGGATACTAACTCCATGTAACATGGACAAGTTTTCTCCCACTGAATCTGTTCATACTGAACACTTCAGTACAGATTGCTAATGTATGCTCTCTCTTTCCAGGTTAAGAGATTTTCGAGAACTATCTCTATAGATCTCTATTCGTATCTCATAGGAAACATCTCTATCTTCCTTAAAGATAATTTCCACTTTTGGATTTCCATTCTAGAACAATTCCATTTCACATCAATATGTGGAATGTGAATACGCTCCCACTAAATCACAGATCACTTCTTTATCTTTGATATATCAGTCAAACCCTTTGACTATATTATCAAAATAAAGATCCAATTTTGAGTTGCTTGTACTCAATCAATCACATTGATTAGTCCATTGTAACTTATAGACTTCATTTGCATTAGTGGATTCATAAACCTTATAGGCTGTGTCACATACACATCCTGGTTTTATTCCTCATAGGAATGCGGTTTTAGTATCCATATGCCAAATTTCTTAGCCATTAAGTTGCAATCAACAAGCATCATCCTTCTCAAAATGTTATCCATGTGTCTTAACACTTAAGACTCATCTGCACTTATGGATATGATCCAATGAGTGCTACCATCAATGTCATACCTTATGGTTCACATGGAAGTCATTTAGGATGTAATGGTTTTAAACCATAACTCAAGATTCGGTTCCTCATATTCATCTTGATAGTTGACTCATCACATAAAAAACTCATCACATAGATAATTGAGGTGTATCTATTAAAAATATAAGAACTCACAACCCTTGTGATTCTTAATTTCTTTTATTAGTGTGGGGTATTCTTTTATTAAGAAGAATTCAGTTATTTGATAATCATTCTCTAACTCCTTAGAGTATGATTCCTTCTTGATTCAAACATCACCATGCCTTAATCATGAGTTCACTATGATACACTATCATAATCACTCATAAGGATCTCAAACATTTGGTCCAAGTATTTCATTCATTGATCTCATCAAGAATTAATACTTTACCAAATTTGTACTTCATTTATGATAATCTTGAACACTTCAAGATATTCATATTGGTATTTCTCTAAACACCATTTGAAGTATTAGCATTTATTCCAATAGGTATGTAAATACATCACATGTATTATGCCTAATAGGATAATCACTCTCCCACTACATTAGTGAAGATTGATTAATCATGTCCAAGATATTCATGTCCCTTACTGGTTCTCTAACCAAAAAGAGTCTAGTTTTATCCATCACATGGAAACTAGAAATGAATTTCTCATGGTTAATGCTAATTAAATTGTTTGAGTTATCTATAACTTTTAGGTATCGTCTTATCTTATGCATATCAAATATCACAAGATAAATAAGGCATTGCCACAAAGATCATATCTTTAAGATTGAAAACACAACTTTATTAATTTCCATCATTGTCATACAATATGCAAAAATAAAGTGTTTCTATCTATTGGCAAGTATGAAATAGCAGTTCATAACTGTATTACATGCCTTATTGGCTGAAAATAAACTAAACTATTCCTACCTATAAAGGCAACACTTGCCCCAAGTAAGAATGCTTTACACTTTACATCTTGATATCATATATCTCAAAAAGTGTTACAAGTTTATTTACATGACACCTTCAAGTAGAAGCTTCAGTCGCCTCCTTCTTCTGTTGTTCTTCCAGGTAGAGAGGACAATTCCTTTTCCAATGTCCTGGCTTTTGACAATGGTGGCAATTTCCTTTCTTGGTCACGCCTCCCTTGGCCTTGAGAGCTGAAGATGGCTTGGACTCCTGGCTAGCTTCAGAACCTTTCTTAGCTTTGCCCTTGCCCTTGCGCTTGGACTTGCCTTTCTTGCTCGTGATCACCATCACGGACTTAGGCTTGTCCTTCTTCATTTGTAACTCGGCTTTCCTCAACATGCCCAACAACTCCGACAGTGGCCTATCAAAGTTGTTCATGTTGTAGTTCATCACAAACTGACTGTAAGATTTTGGCAACGATTGCAGTATCACGTCAGTAGCCAACTCTTGGCTCAGTGGAAATCCCAGTCTCTGTAGGTTCTCCACATACCCAATCATCTTGAGTGTGTGAGGACCAACTGGATCTCCTTCTGTCATGACGCACTTGAACAACGCCCTAGAAACATTGTACCTCTCTTGTCGTGCTTGATCTTCATACATGTTCCTGAGATGCAGAATCATCTCTATGACACCCATGTTCTCATGTTGCCTCTGCAACTCATGGTTCATTGAACATAGCATCAAGCACTTTGCATCAATGGCATCATCAGAATGCTTCTTGTAAGCATCCCTTTCTGCCCTTGGTGCATTAGGAGCGAGTTCCTCTGGAATTGGAGTATCCAAGACATAGAGCTTACGCTCTTGAGTGAGAACAATTCTCAATGTCCGATACCAGTCGTGGAAGTTTGTCCCATTTAGCTTGTCCTTGTCAAGGACCGATCACAAAGAAAAGTTGTTGTTGTTTGTTGCCATTTGAACTACAAAAGGAAAATATGCAATTTTAGTTTAAAACTCATTTTTGACTTATTTGATTGATTTGAAAGTTTGACGATATAATTAGGCCTTTAATTAATTATCGCTCCCACTATTTTACTTCAAATTGATAGCCCTCACCATCAATTCGGAAGATTGCAGCGTACAATCTTCTAGTGGGCAAGATCCTGAAATCCTCTAAATCATGAGTCAGCTTTTGCTGATTGCCCACAACTTAGATCTCTCAGGTAGGCAACTTTTGCCAATTGCATCATATGCAACTCTTGATAAGATGTCATCTACAACTCCTTGCAATGATAATCTCTATGCCTCAAGGTACTAGATCCCATCTAGATCACCTTGTTAAGTCTGACCCAAAGCAAACACGATGAATATGCACCCTGCTTTGGCAGACCCACACATTCATCCTTCACGCTTCCACGAGATAGACGGTGCACCACGCTTTGGCGTGCCCACACTTGGTCGATCAAGCATTTCACGTGTGTTGCATTTGGAAGGCATCTAAAACTTAATATTTTAATGAGGGATTTGGTTTTATATACATATACATATCCAATCACCACAATACATAGTACGTATCATATACATGCTATATCCCACAGAAAACATCCACAAATGATAAAAAGTGATGATTATGGCCATCCTAATGTGATTCCTCGAGCCAAGAGGAATCACGGTCATCTAGGTCTACATCACATGCAACCTGTACAAGATGAACTATGTGCCTTGCCATCCGAGTAGATCAACTCATCACATGAATGATCTGTACTCTTCAATCAGTCGTCTGGGTGCCACCAGCCGATCGGTTGGCTCCTCCAACCGATCGGTTCGCCTGGTCGTCGTGCATCTCGTCATGTCCGCCAGCCGCTCATCTCGCTCCTCGAACCGGTCATCAACCGATCGGTTCACTCCTTGAACCGACCGTCTGGAAGGTCAACCGATCGGTTCACTCCTTGAACCGACCGTCTGAACAGTCGTCTTGATGTCCGCCGGCCTTTGACATAACAGGAAATAAAATCCTATTCTATTTATTACATTGCTTTAAAAGGAAACCCCGAGTTACATTTGGGGGGAGCAAAGGTAGGAAAGAATCTCGAATTATTTTGAGTTACATCAGGAATAAGAGAGGGAAGATCGGTGTGCAGACTGAGATGCAAGCAACCACACACAACCAATCACATATAGGGGTTTATAGGCCATAATCACGCTACACACATCCACCACAAAACTCGTTTAAGGGCGACGCGTATCGAGTGCATTAATAATACATATCATATATGTAATTAGGGATTTGTGGATTTAGGATTGGACATGCATAAAGCCGATATTATTCGCATCGTATGCAGTAAATAAAGGCGACAAACCAAAATCGATCATATCGATATTCCTAAAATATAGAGCAGTTGACGTGGCTCTGATACCACTGTTGGGTTTTAGGGAAGACAGAGAAGGCAGCAGAAACAAAAATTTTCTCCCCCAACCCATACCGAGGAAACGCGTCAACGTCTATATAATAGGAAAGGATGGTTTGTGGAATCATACCTTGTCCCGAGGCTTGCTCGGCGACAATACCTCGCGCAATGCGCGGTATTCAACTCTGGTCTTGGACGGCATCTGTGCAACTCCTGGTCGCACCGGGACTGACGATTCCTCCTCCTACCGGACTGTCGGATGACAGTTGTCCTCCTGAGCGGCAGTGTCCTCCCGCCTCTGTAGTAGTCCACACTGACCACCTGGAACTCCACTCTCCTGGTCCCACAAGGAAGTGGAAGGAGTCACACCCTCCTGTTGACGTACTAGTCACCAACACGCTCTCCTACCTCCTGTTGCAACTGCAGTTGTCCTTCTCTTGCTGCGCCTCCCTTTTTGCGGGAAGCACTTGCTCGGGCTCTCTCACGGTTACCAAAACCAGAGAGAACGACAACTTGCAGAGCAACTGGTTGCACTGAGCTGTACTATGAGAAGCCCCCAATACCCCTATATATATAAGAGAGTCATGGGACAGGGTTCTCCATCCCGGGCAATGCGGGACTAAAAGCAGGAGTAGAAGGGTTCGAGAATTTTCCACAAAAAGCAACCGGTTCGCAACTTGAAATGATCGGTTCACAACTGAACCGATCGGTTCGGCCATTGAGCCGATCGGTTGGACCTGAGCCGATCGTTTGGGGCACTCCAACCGATTGGTTGGTGCCCTGAACCGATTGGTTCATGGTCCTAATCCGGCTCAAAAAGACTTTCCTTGTTTCTTTCCCAATTGGTATCGAATACCAATATTATTCCCAATCGAATTGGCAATTTGAAACCAAAGGAAAATTCTTGCCGACATGATTTTTCCCAACTGGTCGGTTGCACCAGTTGAGCCGATCGGTTCAACCCTTGAACCGGTCGTCTCAGCCTGGGCATGAGCCGATCGGCCTGGACACTCCAGCCGACCGGTTCAACAACCTCAGCCGACCGGTTCATCACATGAACCGACCGGTTGGGAGCACAGGTTGGGCAAAATCAGTCAATTGCGATTTCAATCAATCCGATACTCCAATCAATGCGTCCAACACCTTGAACCATACGATATTGAGCCATCGACTGATTGAGTGTTTAATTGAACTACTAAACTCCTTTAGTAATCAATCTAAACATTGCTTTGTGGACAAAACTCCTCTTCCAGGTTAAATCCTTTGTGTGTGACCCTACAGGTCCATTTCACGTTGGCAGTGAAAGTTCATAACACTTATGACTTCACAAGCAAAGAGCGGTGCCTAGTCACACATCAGTGCTACCCAAGTGAAAATAGAAAGTTGGAGAACAACTTTCATCCTACAATCCGTGAATGGTGTTACAGCGAGTGTATAATTCCTTTGTCACTGATAACCCGAATGAACTCGAGGCATGTAACAGTCATCCTGTCAACGTTCATTCACTTCCTTGATCTCAGAGTAGACTGGAAGAGATATGTATGACATCAATATCATATACTGATTCACACATGCTTGCACGCCTTTCTCAATCCTACTCATCAAGTGGCCATGGATATCAAACTCCCTCAAGAGGGACAAATCCCATATCTATCACTCACCCCTCAAAAGCCCCATGTGTCAAAGCCACCCAATCATCACCTTTATAACAACCCATGTTTCAGGACTGCGTTTGATGATGTCAAAGTGTGCTCAACGACATGTGTTGAGTGTAGTGACTTCAGGTCTAAGAATCACACTCACCAGCATCACTGTGAGTACTGACTGTGACTACCATCTCATGGTTCCATGTGTCAAACTCACGGTGGGTCTGTCCGGTACACTTGTTCTCTAACAAGTACCTATGTGTTTGGTTTGATATCTCTATATCATGACTAATGAGATTCTGTCATCAACCAACACCACAATCTAGTCTTGTGTGTCATTGCTATCTATCTACCTTCCACAATGACATCCGACTAGGGACATAACAAGAATATACAAACTCTTAGCATCCGTATGATCTCATCGTTCAGGTCCTCAACCTGAAAGCATACGTCATTGAGTTCTGTCATTCTTTAGACATTCAATCTGTTCTATCACTATCTCATATGACTGAACCAGAATGAATTGGAAGCTTGCCTTTGATGTTTATCAAATCAATCTTAATGTATACCACCAATCATCCCATGATTGGCTCTCAGGGCATACATACCAACAATAATGCCACTGTGGTTCATAGTATTCCCCTTACCGCTGATCACTATCATGTAATAATCATGCGTGTATTTCTTGGAATGAGGGACATACCTATCCCACACAAACACCCAGAAGCCACCACAATCGGGAAGGTAGAAGACAACTTTATTGGGTGGCCCAAACGACTTGTTATATTTCTTCGGGTATGACCAATGTATATGGAAACTTAGATAAAATGATCATAGTGGCGTTAGAATATATTCCACAACAAGATAATAGTAGAATATATGCATGAAACCTACAACAGCTAAGAAGCCCCCTAAGGTTCTGAAGCCTCCACCACCTCATTTTATTCCACATGAGTTGTTCCATTCCTTAGGCCCTAAATACCAAACGTTGACAAGATGGTCAGACACTACAGACCAAATTGATACCATTGTGATATGCTTTGGGGAGGACAATGTAGGTATACAACATGAACATGTTATAGTGTTGACAGGTGTCACTGAGGTTGATTGCCGAAACACATTAGTGATAGAATTTTGGATACAATGAGTGTGAATACCCCATCATATGTGAAACGTGTTTTATTGTTTCTTACATATAGTCTGAGTATCAGTTTATATATAATATTTTTAGTCATTTGTATTTCACATCTCCTGATTGCACAACAGAAAGTTTGGTATTTTTAGTGTCGTCGTTGATTAGCAATGTACTTAGAGATCAGAGTGGCATCAAAGAATATGTGACTAATGTGATGCAAGAATGTGGTGCTTCCAGGAATGTGACCTTAGCTCCCTTTAACATTATGTCAGTTTTTGTCTTGTTGTTTATATGTCTTAACCTATTGGATACATTTTTATTTTATTTTATTTGCCTTCTATTTTATAAATAGGCATTGGAAGTTGTTAGTGATTATTCTCGAGTCTTAGAGTGTGTACTTAATTGATCCTTCGAGTGAAAAACTACTAACAAATGAGGGGCACCCAATGAAAATGGTGATTCATGTGTAAGTATAGTTTTTCAGTGCCCAACATATGTTTTTAATGTTTTCACATCATGGTTTAATAATGCAACATGTATGTTAATTTAACCTATAGGGGTGTGAAAGCATTTTGTATCGGCTGAGGGAAGGCAGATAAGAAAAAGAAACCACTAACTTGGAGGAGTGTTGATGTATAGTCTTCTCATTTTCCAATACCATAATATATTATGATCAACTCTGCTTAATTATATATTAATGTAAAATTATAAATCTATAGGCCCCTATACAAGACAATGGTTGGGCATGTGCATATTACATGATGATGTATATGCAGGTGATTTCCAATCACGCAGATTACAAGTATGTACTAAATGTAAGTTTTTAGTCTTGGATCATATTATATTAAGAAAGTATCCTCATTTTTGATAAATCTAATTAGAAGTCTCATTATCTCTATAGTCTTTTACGAATACTGAACCCTATACATTGAGAACTAAATGACCTACGTGAATAGTGGGTAGCATGCTTCATCAAAAATATGGCTTGAATGAAAAATATGACGGTTGATTGATATTTTTTGGTGTTTCGATCTTTGATGTCAGACTTTTTATATGTATTTCTAAGTGTCGATTGTTGATATGTAAAAAAAATTCTGAACTTAATTAATCTGAGATGGAAGCTAATGTTGATATGTATTTTATGAGTGTGAATTTTTTTTTTGGTATAGGAGACTCGTAAGGCTTTTGCCAAGCCCAAGCTGGGGAGCTCAACCCCATCACATAAGAAGTGTAGCCCAATAAGTCGCGCAGAGGCCGGTTGTGCTATGGGAGAAACAATTATGAACAACACCATCAGGGGGATTCGAACCTGAGTCCTTTTATGAGGTGCCCCGGGCTGCGACCACCTGAGCTATTGCTCACTGGTGAGTGTGAATTGAATGTTAAGTGCATATGTGTGTGTGAATTGTTTTTGAAAATAGGTAAATATATTGCCAAAAGAGAGTGTATAGAAACGGTGTACTATAGAAGACCATCTACAAAAAGTATACGGGACAGGCTCTACAAAATTCCCCAGTATCATTTGGCTATGGGCTTTAGCCCTTTATCAAGTCCTTTTTTGGCCTTGATAGCATTACAGACATCTCTGGTTACTAACTGAAAAACATCAGTGTTAGCCTCACCCCCATGATTCAAGGTGTTCCTTTCTTTCCAGATATTAAAGCATAAGTCAGAGAGGCATACACCCACAAAATCTCTCTCCTCTTTGTTGACACACTTGTTCTTTAGATGTTCTAACTGAAAAATATGGTCTGTTATACTGCCCCAGCCATTCTTCAGCCACATCAGAGCCCACAGGCTTTTGGTCTTGGAACACCCGAAGAATAGGTGCTCATGAGTCTCATCCTCCTCGCAAAAGGAACACTTGGGATTGGTCGGGATGCCCCAATGGATGAGCCTATCTTTGGTTAGGTGTTTTCCTAGAATCACCTTGTAACATGCAATACTCCATTTCGGTATGTGTTTTTTGCCCCACACAAGACGTCTTCACCTGTAGGTGTGTGGATCCACAGTTTCTACTATCCTAGGATCTTGTAGAGATCAGAACCATCCACACTATACAAGGGTTGCACTTCGTTCCACCTCTGGTTCATGGCTTCCCAGGTTCTAGATGCATTAGCACAAGAGGTAGGAGTGCTGTCGTATCTCAGTCTAAGCCAGTTGACCCACACCCCATCTTTGTTTGTGAGGAACCTGTCAAGTCTACGTAGTTGTCCAGTTCTAACCAGGTCTTCAACCTTGGTGACATTTAAACCTCCTTTGCTGAGAGGTTTCGTAATGGTGTCCCATTCGATTGTGTGACTCTTGCCTGCCCATATGAAATTGGCAATCTGTTTTGTGAGACTATGGATGGTAGGCTTTAAAAGGATGCTCATCTTGCACCAGAACCAGATCATGCTGATGATGACTAATTTCGTAAGCATAAGTCTACCAGCCATAGCCATCTTGATCCCAATCCATCCCTCTATCTTGGTTCTGACTTTGTCTAGGCAGGAGTTAAAGTCCTTTGTGAAGCCCCTTCCTCCAGCAATGGGGGTACGTAGGTATCTTGTGGGAAGGCACCCTCTGTTGAGGCCAATCGCTGCTTTGAGTCGACCTCTTCTATTGTCACAAGATTTTGAAAGGTATACACGTGATTTGATGTCACTAATGTACAATCTTGTGGTTTTTCCAAAATCCTCCAAGACTTCCTTGAATTCACGAAGTCTGTTAGCATGTCCTTTGGAGAAGACCATGATGTCGTCAGCAAAGATCAGATGCGTCTTCACCTTTATACCATGTATCGTGAAAGGTTGAATCAGGTTTCTTACTTCAGCTACTCTAATCATACTAGTTAGGCCCTCCATAACCAGGGTGAAGAGGAGGGGGGACAGAGGATCCCCCTATCATAGACCATTAGAAGCTCTAAACATACCAACTAGTCCTCCATTAAGGAGGACAGAGAAGGAAGTGGTAGTGACGCATTGCTGGATGATTTGGATCCATCTCAGAGAGAACCCAAGTGAGTGAATTATATCCCACAAGGTATCCCATCTGACATGATCATAAGCTTTTGTCAAGTCAATCTTTATACAGGCCTTCGCACTAGCTCTTTTGATTTTAAACCCTGTAAGGAACTCTTCCACAAGGAGCGCACTGTGGCAACACATCCCATTATCACACAGATAACGAGGTGTTACGCGAAAATGTGCGGAAATCACCATAACCACAGATTATCAAAAACACAGGTTAATTAAAACCGATTGCGGAAAACATACAAACTATGGGACTATTACTTTTCAGTCCTCATCCTGCACAGAAACATGTCGTAAATATACATGCATGAAACTGATACGTGTCCACAGCTCAGAAACAGCTGTTCATCCATCACATGAGTTCACCACCTGTTCATATACATAAAGGCCCACATCCGGCCAACAACAGGATATACAACATCGTCGATCGATCATCATGAAACAACGTCAAAATACTGCCAAGGACCTGAGAGTACAGGGATGACTCTAGACTCTACTACAAAACCTCAAAAAAGCAGCGTATCCACTGCTTGCCTTCTACTGCTCGTCAGGTTGCTCGGCCACAACGCCACGACCACGACCACGTCTACCTCGACCACCTAAAAAGGGTGTAAACCAGCAGAGTGAGACAATTGAACAATTGTCCCAGCGGGAAACATAACTTCCCACCGCAACTACAAAACCTCAGCAAGATAGACTATAGTAGCAGATAACTAATAACAGGTATATCAAGAGCAATCTATATAAAACAAATCATTCTTGCCGACAAGCTTACCAGCTGTACAGAAGCATATAACCAGATATATCTCAAAGAATATGATTTGCAAGATAAGATGTATCTCTATGTAACATGATTATCAGAACAAGATATAATGTCACATAACCTGATTATTAAAATCAGACATATTATCGCATAACCTGCAAGGTACAACAGAGATAATACACAAACAAGGCTTCAACCAATGTTTTGTGTTTATCCTAAGCAATAAGTACTAAATGGTTGTATTACGTATTATTATGCCCTGAGGATTTGAATCGTACCATTCAAATCCAACCTTTGGCTGCGAAGCCTAAATCCAGTGCCATACTAGGTCAATGGAAGAGCCAGACTCCATGACCTCCCACCTCGTGGTCATTACACGAGTACAACACAAGTAGGACCGTAGTCACATGCTGAAGTGGTCTAAGCCACAGGGTCATCTCCATAGGCTACCCTCACTCTAGCGTGCCTTGGTACAGGTCTCAGCGCTAGTAAAACTGAGCCACGGGCCTGTTCACCGTGCTCTGAGCCATGAACGCATTCATGCTCCTTACATCACATATCCTGAGCCATGGGCCTGTTCACCATGCTCTATACACATATCTGAGTCTGTAACCGAAGTTACACTCTTACCTCCTCATTTTCAGGCTAGGAGCAACCTACACATATTCAACAATATGCGCTTCCAGGTTAACCCATAGGAGAACCTGTTTCACCATCACCAAGTCCTAACGATGATGGATCTATGGCCAGGGCAAACTACATGATATAATTCCACTATAATTAATTAGTGTCTTTTAGATGGATTGCAGGATTCAACCAAGTTATAATCATGCAAGATATAACAGAAAATAAAGAACATTATATTATTATTGGGACCTCATCAACCTGATCCATCACAAGGATCCAGCATCACATGTTACCACTTGGCCTCTTGTCAACCATCCAGATCCATATCAAGGATCATCACATAACATAGGATATCAATCCTTCATCATGTACTGTCACTGCCTCTCAAGGCTCACATCATCATCATGGGACCAACACATTACATATATAATCTCATAGAACAAATATCAAGGTAATGTTACTCATCATATATGTCACATAGCCCTTTCATGGCTACACATCACCTGCATGGTTAGGATACACAGTAACCATAGATTCAACATAAGGAATATGCTCACTATCATGAGTTATCATTCAAGATAATCTATTTATCAATATTACACTATTTGATGATCAGGCTTGCTAGGCACATTGTACCATAATCATGCTTACCCTTATCACAGGATTATCCAATCAGTCAAGGTATTCAATTTACATAACAATTATGTTGAGTCTACTAGTCAACTACCATTGTTACCAAAATCATTACTATTACCATCCATTATCATCATTATTACCATTTTATCATCATGCAAGCTACTAGTGTACTATCATCATTCTCACTAGCAATTAAGCAAAAGGGTTAATTCATGTGTGTCATTACTATCATCATTGCCATCATTATTATGATCATCATCATTATTGTCATTATGCAATTACCATTATCATCATTGTTACTATCATTAGAATTATCATAGTTTGCGAGGCATCATCACAACTACCATCTTTGTTATCGACACACTATCATCATGGCTATGTCATTAATACTACCATGTCATTTGATTGTCACTAAGCAAGGCATTATTACCAAGATTTAGTTGTTCATAGACGTCTACTGTCATTATACTTGGGGCCGTCACCAAAGGACCCAACAGCCCTCACCTAAAACCTCACAACCCTCACTATAACTCATCACCACCGTTATTAAAACCCATCAGGGCCTATCGGCCGACACACACAACCAACCTAGGTTATCGCCCATCTTGGCTATCGGCCACCATGGATATCGACCAACATGGATATCGGCCAGCACACCATGCATGGCTATCGTCCAGCACCAACCATCCACGAAAACTTAGGTCTATCGTCCACTGTAAAGAAGGGGATGTCTCTCAACACAAGAAAGTCCATATCGCCCATCATGCTCACCATGTCGGCTGACACAACAAGGGGTATCGCCCGATACACAACCACCCTTATCGGCCAACTCACCATACTTGCCTATCGGTCAACATAAGGAAGCAAGCCAAGCATGGTCCTATCGTTCAGCTCAAGAACAAGAGTAAACCAAACACAAGGACCATGTCGCCCAACATGGTCACCATATCGGCCAGCACAAGGGACACCACTTATGTCGTCCACCATAAGAATATGGGTGTCGCCCAACACACCAAAAACCAAGGAGGGTATCGCCCACACAAGGGCAGGTCATCTTCTACCTCCAACTCAAAGCAAAACAAACCCTAGATCACTAGAAACCCTAAACCCTAAGGGTATGTCGACCACCAAAGGAAACTCAAGCATAAAACAAGCTAAGCTACTAAGTTAACTACTAACATATAACAAGGCTATTGCTAGAGGTAAAGGAATTAGGGTTAGAAGTCATGCAACCCGCCTTAACTCCAAGGAAGAAGATGTACTTGAGCTCCAAGAGTATCTCGACCACCAAGGCTTCTCCAAGGGTGTGTATCGGCCACCACCTTCCTTCTCCAAGGGTGTATCGGCCTCCAAGCTGCTCACACAAGGGTGTGTCGGCCACCAAGCAAGGGGAAAGAGAGTGGGTCGAGCACAAGAAGGAGAGGAACTAAAGGGACCTCAAGCTAAGGAAGGGACCACCTATATAGATGAGAAAGGAGGAGAAAACAAGGTAAGCTCTTGCTATGTGTCGTCCACCCAAGGGACACTTGTCCACCAACTCAAGCCACCACTCTTGCAAGCCATAGGACACTTGTCCAAGATGTGCACCATGTGTTCCACCCAAACAAGACCAAGGTTGGACGAAGTACCATGGGCAACACAAGCTCCACTCTAGGCCGACACAAGCTCCACTTGGTCGACACAAGGCCCAAGCAAACCCAAACAAAGAACTCCAAGGCCCAAACAAGCTCAACAAAGGCCCAAAGGGCTCAAACAACAAGCCCAAGCCTTCCTCTCAACCCTAGAGGAAGCAAAGAGGGAAAACATCTCACAAGATTGCAAACTTGCACACAAAACCCTAATCTTGGTTTATTTGCAAGTAGCCCCTCAAACTCTCAACAAGGCACAACAAAAACCCTAATCACCACTCAAAGGTGATTAGCAAGCATTAAACCACCAAGATTAAGCAAAACAAATAGGGTAAACCCTAAACGCAGGTCAAGGTCCTTACAATCTAACCCCCTTTAAGGGATTTCGTCCCCGAAATCCGAAGAGAAAAGCGAGGGATACTTCCTCCTCATCTCTTCCTCAAGCTCCCACGTGGCTTCCTCGATGCCACAACGCTGCCAAAGAACCTTTACAAGAACCAGATCTTTCTTCTTCAACTTCTTGATCCTTCTGTCAAGGATCGCCACCGGACCTTCCTCATAGGTCACATCTGCATCAAGCTCAACCTCAACTGGCTGTATCACTGTACCTAAATCCGGACGACTTTTCTTCAGCATACTGACATGGAACACTGGATGCAACATGTGCAACTCAGGAGGCAACTCTATCTCGTAAGCTACCTTACCAACACATGCTAAGACTGGGTAAGGCCCCATATACCTGGGAGCTAACTTACCCTTCCGTCCAAACCTTAGCATACCTTTCCACGGTGAGACTTTGAGATACACTTTGTCTCCTACCTGGAACTCCAAAGGTCGTCGGCGATTGTCTGCATACGACTTCTGTCTATCCTGTGCCACTTTCAACTGTTGCTGTATCACCTTGATCTTTTCCATCGTCTACTGAACTAACTCAGAGCCCAACAACTGATATTCACCTGATGCATACCAACACAAAGGAGATCTGCACTTCCTCCCATACAAAGCCTCATAAGGAGCCATGTTGATGCTTCGTTGGTAACTGTTGTTGTAAGCAAACTCTATCAAACTCAGATGTACATCCCAGTTGCCTAGAAATTGCAAAACACAAGATCGAAGAAGATCTTCTAAAATCTGAATAGTCCTCTCAGACTATCCTTCTGTCTGTGGGTGAAAAGCTATACTGAACCTTAACTGTGTTCCCAACGCCTTGTGTAACTGTTCCCAAAAATGACTTGTGAACTGAGGACCTCTGTCAGAAACTATCGTTGCTGGAACACCATGCAAACGTACTATCTCATCCACATATACTCGAGCTAGATTCTCAGTTGTATATGTCGTCTTCACTGGTAGGAAATGGGCAGACTTAGTCAATCTGTCCACTATCACCCAAATGGAATCATGATTCCTAGTTGTCTGGGGTAGACCAACTACGAAATCCATAGTGATATAATCCCATTTCCACTGTGGTATCGGCAAAGGTTGCAACATACCTGCCGGCTTCTGATGTTCAGCCTTCACTTGCTGACACACCGCACACCTTACCACAAACTCAGCTACATCCTTCTTCAAACCGGGCCACCAATACAAGTCCTTCAGACTATGATACATCTTGGTGACACCTGGATGCATAGCATACATCGACGTATGTGCTTCTTCAAGCACCAACTCCCTCAGATTATCAACATCTGGAACCACTATCCTGTCATGATAGCAAACCAGTCCATCCTCGGACTCATGAAACCCATCACGCTTGTCGCTGCCGAACTCTGATCTAATCAACTGTACCGCATTATCAGTCTGTTGTGCATCCTTGATCTGTTGTCTCAGCGTAGGCTTGACTTGCATCTGTGCGAAAAGACCAGACAACAAAGAAACTTCCATCTGTACATTCATCTGTCTCAGAGAAACAAACATATCTCACCTATGGCATACCAGAGAACTCAACTATGCCTTCTTTGAGGAAAGAGAAGAAGACTTTCTGCTAAGCGCATCAACTACCACGTTCGCCTTACCAGGATGATACTCGATAGTGCAGTCGTAATCATTGATCAACTCCATCCATCGTCGCTGTCGCATATTCAACTCTTGATGCGTAAAGATATACTTCATATTCTTATGATCCGTAAAGATCTGACATACTTCCCCATACAGATAGTGTCTCCAAATCTTTAAAGCATGAAACACTACTGCCAACTCCAAATCATGGGTCGGATAGTTCTCCTTATGCTTCTTGAGCTGTCGCGAGGCAAAAGAAACCACATGATCTTCCTGCATCAACACGCAACCTAAACCTTTCTTGGAAGCATCACAGAAAACAACATAGCCTTTCCCAGGCTCTGGCAAGATCAACACTGGAGCACTGGTCAGCTTCTCCTTCAAACTCTGGAAAGCTTGCTGACATCGATCATCCCAAACAAAAGGTACATCCTTCCGGGTCAACTTCGTCATCGGTAGAGCTATCGAACTGAAGTCCTTGATAAACCTCTGGTAGTATCCTGCGAGACCAAGGAAACTACGAACTTCTGTCGGCGTCTTCGGCTGTTCCCAATCTGCAACAGATTCTACCTTCTTCGGATCTACCTTGACTCCTTCAACGGATATCACATGGCCCAAAAAGGTTACTTCATCCAGCCAGAACTCACACTTACTGAACTTGGCATACAACTTATGTTGACGAAGAAGAGTCAAAGCTCGACGAAGATGTTGCTCGTGCTCTAGCCTGTCCCAACTATAGATCAAGATGTCATCTATAAAGACTACAACAAACTGATCTAAGAACGGACAGAACACTCTGTTCATCAAATCCATGAAAGCAGCAGGTGCATTGGTTAACCCAAACGGCATAACCACGAACTCGAAATGACCATACCTCGTCCTGAAAGCTGACTTTGGTATGTCATCCGCCTTTATCCTCAACTGATGATATCCAGACCGTAGATCGATCTTCGAAAACACTATAGCACCACGCAACTGATCGAACAAATCATCTATCCTTGGCAACAGGTACTTTTTCTTGATCGTGACTTTGTTCAACTGCCGGTAGTCTATACACAACCACATTGAACCATCCTTCTTCTTAACGAACAACACGGGAGCACCCCACGGCGACGTACTCGGTCGGATAAAACCCTTATTCACCAACTCATGTAACTATTTCTTTAACTCTGCCATCTCTGCTGGAGCCATCCTGTATGGTGACTGTGCAACTGGCTGTGTTCTAGGGACCAGATTGATCTCGAAATCAATCTCTCGGGGTGGAGGAACACCAGGAAACTCCTTAGGAAACACGTCAGTGAACTCTCGAACCACAGACACCTCCTCAAGACTAGGACCTTTCGCTTTGGTAACCACAACGGTATCCACCACGTGAGCTAGGAACGCCTCACATCCTTGTCATAACAACTTATCTGCCACCATAGCTGATACTAAACACGTCGGAAGAATCTTCCTATCTCCCTGGAAGACCCACTTCTCTCCAGCAACATCAAACACTGCCTGCTTGGACCCACAGTCCAAGACAACCTTATACTTCTCTAAGGTATCCATCCCGAGGATAACATCGAAACCATGCATATCAAGTGGTATAAGATCCACTTGAATGCGATGTCCCGAGAAAAACAAAACACAAGATGGACACTCTTCTCGAACCAAAGAGGAACCATCAAGAGGGGTTTCTAACAACAAGCTATCCTTCTTACAACTAACAGGTAGATGACAATTTTCAAGCATACTATAGGCGATAAAAGAGTGTGTAGCACCCGGGTCAACTAGAAAAGATATAAAGCAAGAAGAAGACATATCAGAATGAAATAACTCCATCTGACCTGTCACCACTCGTAGGTTGACTATCGCCTTCGGCTGATTCATGGCATACAATCGAGTCGTTGCTTGTTGTCCACGACCTCTGCTTCCTTGAGCAGACGATCCATCTTGAGATGCCTGACCGAGTCCTCGTCCTCTGCTACCACTGGTCTGCTGTCTATCAGACTTCTGGAAACTCTGTCTCGGTTGCTGCGTCACTTCAACATCTCTATTCGGGAAATTAAGCCTGAAATGCCCGACTTGTCCACAAAGATGACATGCCTTGTCCTCAAACCGTGGCCTAGCTGGCCCTGTCACTGCCACAGAAGCTGAACTATGCGCCTTGGACGGTGAAGAAACATAACCTCTTCCCTTACTCAGAGACCACTGAGATGGTACACCGGCACTTCTCATCGCTGACGGTGTTGAAAGCCTGGGCTTCTTAAAGCCACCAAACCTTCGCCCTTGAAACTGAGTAGGTCTTTTGAGAGACATAGACTCTCTTTTCTCCCGTACTATCTTCTCGATCCGCAGAACTGATTCCACGAACGTAGCAAACCGTTCTCAGTTCTCCAACGCAGACACCGGGGTTGTCAACTCAGCACTTAAACCCTTCTCGAAACGTCTGATCCGTTCCTCATCTGTTGCCGCCATGTGAGGACAGAACCTCAACAGATCCATAAACTTAGCTTCATACTCGGTGACGTTCATCGTTCCTTGTCGCAACTTCTCAAACTGACTGATCTTCTCATCCAGGTACATCTTTGGAAAGTATCTGGTGACGAACTCGCGTCGAAACACTTCCCAACAGATCACCTCACCAGGCCGCTTCTCTTCCTCGATGGTCCACCAGTGACCAGCACTACCTTTCAGAAGGTAGACAACATGCTTTACCTTGTCTGCTTCGGGGATGTCAAGGATCTGGAAAGCCTTCTCGAGACTTGTCAGCCACAGATCTGCATCCGCTGGATCAGCCGTTCTAGCATAATCCGAAGCTCCAACTCGGCGAAGCCGCTCAAAGTTCTTCCCAATACCCGATGCTTCTCCATGGGGAACCTGTGCTCACGGAGGAGGCACTGGTAATCGCTCAACCATGAGATTCATCGTAGCCATTAACTTCCCCATAAGATGTTGGTAGGCAGGGTGTTCAAGTATGGCTGGGTTAGGTTGGGGGACCTCAGGCACCCAATCTTCATGTGCCTGTCCATCTGCTCCATCAACCGATGCAGCATCACTATGCTCAGGAGCATGTTCTTCATGGTTTCCAGACATCTTGGCTTTTCTTCCGCTGAGGGCAGAAGATTTTGTAAGATAACCTAGAAAAGTCATAAGAACAGACTCAACCTAGTCCTAGATCCCTGTAGACTCAGCGAACCTAAAGCTATGATACCAAAACTTGTGGCAACACATCCCATTATCACACAGATAATGAGGTGTTACGCGAAAATGTGCGGAAATCACCATAACCACAGATTATCAAAAACACGGGTTAATTAAAACTGATTGCGGAAAACATACAAACTGTGGGACTATTACTTTTCAGTCCTCATCCTGCACAGAAACATGTCGTAAATATACATGCATGAAACTCATACGTGTCCGCAACTCAGAAACAACTGTTCATCCATCACATGAGTTCACCACCTGTTCATATACATAAAGACCCACATCCGGCCAACAACAGGATATACAACATCGTCGATCGATCATCGTGAAACAACATCAAAATACTACCAAGGACCTAAGAGTACAGGGATGACTCTAGACTCTACTACAAAACCTCAAAACAGTAGCGTATCCACTGCTTGCCTTCTACTGCTCGTCAGGCTGCTCGGCCGCAATGCCACGACCACGACCACGTCTACCTCGACCACCTACAAAGGGTGTAAACCAGCGGAGTGAGACAATTGAACAATTGTCCCAGCGGGAAACATAACTTCCCACCGCAACTACAGAACCTCAGCAAGATAGACTATAGTAGCAGATAACTAATAACAGGTATATCAAGAGCAATCTATATAAAACAAATCATTCTTGCCGACAAGCTTACCAGCTGTACAGAAGCATATAACCAGATATATCTCAAAGAATATGATTTGCAAGATAAGATGTATCTCTATGTAACATGATTATCAGAACAAGATATAATGTCACATAACCTGATTATTAAAATCAGACATATTATCGCATAACCTGCAAGGTACAACAGAGATAATACACAAACAAGGCTTCAACCAATGTTTTGTGTTTATCCTAAGCAATAAGTACTAAACGGCTGTATTACGTATTATTATGCCCTGAGGATTTGAATCGTACCATTCAAATCCAGCCTTTGGCTGCGAAGCCTAAATCCAATGCCATACTAGGTCAATGGAAGAGCCGGACTCCACGACCTCCCACCTCGTGGTCAGTACACGAGTACAACACAAGTAGGACCGTAGTCACATGCTGAAGTGGTCTAAGCCACAGGGTCAGCTCCATAGGCTACCCTCACTCTAGCCCGCCTTGGTACAAGTCTCGGTGCTAGTAAAACTAAGCCACGGGCCTGTTCACCGTGCTCTGAGCCATGAACGCAGTCATGCTCCTTACATCACATATCCTGAGCCATGGGCCTGTTCACCATGCTCTATACACATATCTGAGTCTGTAACTGAAGTTACACTCTTACCTCCTCATTTTCAGGCTAGGAGCAACCTACACATATTCAACAATATGCGCTTCCAGGTTAACCCGTAGGAGAACCTGTTTCACCATCACCAAGTCCTGACAATGATGGATCTATGGTCAGGGCAAACTACATGATATAATTCCACTATAATTAATTAGTGTCTTTTAGATGGATTGCAGGATTCCACCAAGTTATAATCATGCAAGATATAACAGAAAATAAAGAACATTATATTATTATTGGGACCTCATCAACCTGATCCATCACAAGGATCCAGCATCACATGTTACCACTTGGCCTCTTATCAACCATCCAGATCCATATCAAGGATCATCACATAACATAGGACATCAATCCTTCATCATGTACTGTCACTGCCTCTCAAGGCTCACATCATCATCATGGGACCAACACATTACATATATAATCTCATAGAACAAATATCAAGGTAATGTTACTCATCATATATGTCACATAGCCCTTTCATGGCTACACATCACCTGCATGGTTAGGATACACAATAACCATAGATTCAACATAAGGAATATGCTCACTATCATGAGTTATCATTCAAGATAATCTATTTATCAATATTACACTATTTGATGATTAGGCTAGCTAAGCACATTGTACCATAATCATGCTTACCCTTATCTCAGGATTATCCAATCAGTCAAGGTATTCACTTTACATAACAATTATGTTGAGTCTACTAGTCAACTACCATTGTTACCAAAATCATTACTATTACCATCCATTATCATCATTATTACCATTTTATCATCATGCAAGCTACTAGTGTACTATCATCATTCTCACTAGCAATTAAGCACAAGGGTTAATTCATGCGTGTCATTACTATCATCATTTCCATCATTATTATGATCATCATCATTATTGTCATTATGCAATTACCATTATCATCATTGATACTATCATTAGCATTATCATAGTTTGCAAGGCATCATCAAAACTACCATCTTTGTTATCGACACACTATCATCATGGCTATGTCATTAATATTACCATGTCATTTGATTGTCACTAAGCAAGGCATTATTATCGAGATTTAGTTGTTCATAGACGTCTACTGTCATGATACTTGGGGCCATCACCAAAGGACCCAACAGCCCTCACCTGAAACCTCACAACCCTCACTATAACTCATCACCACGCTTATTAAAACCCATCAGGGCCTATCGGCTGACACACACAACCAACCTAGGTTATCGCCCATCTTGGCTATCGGCCACCATGGATATCGGCCAACATGGATATCGGCCAGCACACCATGCATGGCTATCGTCTAGCACCAACCATCCACGAGAACTTAGGTCTATCGTCCACTGCAAAGAAGGGGATGTCTCTCAACACAACAAAGTCCATATCGCCCATCATGCTCACCATGTCGGCTGACACAACAAGGGGTATCACCCGATACACAACCACCCTTATCGGCCAACTCACCATACTTGCCTATCGGTCAACATAAGGAAGCAAGCCAAGCATGGTCCTGTCATTCAACTCAAGAACAAGAGTAAACCAAACACAAGGACCATGTCGCCCAACATGGTCACCATATCGGCCAGCACAAGGGACACCACTTATGTCGTCCACCATAAGAACATGGGTGTCGCCCAACACACCAAAAACCAAGGAGGGTATCGCCCACACAAGGGAGGTCATCTTCTACCTCCAACTCAAAGCAACACAAACCCTAGATCACTAGAAACCCTAAACCCTAAGGGTATGTCGGCCACCAAAGGAAACTCAAGCATAAAACAAGCTAAGCTACTAAGTTAACTACTAACATATAACAAGGCTATTGCTAGAGGTAAAGGAATTAGGGTTAGAAGTCATGCAACCCGCCTTAAGCTCCAAGGAAGAAGATGTACTTGAGCTCCAAGAGTATTTCGACCACCAAGGCTTCTCCAAGGGTGTGTATCGGCCACCACCTTCCTTCTCCAAGGGTGTATCGGCCTCCAAGCTGCTCACACAAGGGTGTGTCGGCCACCAAGCAAGGGGAAAGAGAGTGGGTCGAGCACAAGAAGGAGAGGAACTAAAGGGACCTCAAGCTAAGGAAGGGATCACCTATATAGATGAGAAAGGAGGAGAAAACAAGGTAAGCTCTTGCTATGTGTCGTCCACCCAAGGGACACTTGTCCACCAACTCAAGCCACCACTCTTGCAAGCCATAGGACACTTGTCCAAGATGTGCACCATGTGTTCCACCCAAACAAGACTAAGGTTGGACCAAGTACCATGGGTGACACAAGCTCCACTCTAGGCCGACACAAGCTCCACTTGGCCGACACAAGGCCCAAGCAAACCCAAACAAAGAACTCCAAGGCCCAAACAAGCTCAACAAAGGCCCAAAGGGCTCAAACAATAAGCCCAAGCCTTCCTCTCAACCCTAGAGGAAGCAAAGAGGGAAAACATCTCACAAGATGGCAAACTTGCACACAAAACCCTAATCTTGGTTTATTTGCAAGTAGCCCATCAAACTCTCAACAAGGCACAACAAAAACCCTAATCACCACTCAAAGGTGATTAGCAAGCATCAAACCACCAAGATTAAGCAAAACAAATAGGGTAAACCCTAAACGCAGGTCAGGGTCCTTACACGCACAATCAGCTATTTTCCTTCCTTTGATGAAAGCACATTGCTCCTCTGATATTATATCGGGTAGGATGTCTTTCAGCCGGTTAGACAATATTTTAGCCCACACCTTGTAGATCACCGAGCAACAAGCGATAGGTCAATAGTCACTAGCAGCTCTAGCATCCTTCTTTTTGGGTATTAGTTTTAGGAAGTATGGTTGGCAGCTCTCACCATGTTACCACCTTGCATCAGCCATTGCATAGCTTTAGTTATGTCATCTTTAATGTGATCCCACATAAAATGGAAGAAACGACTGTTGAAGCCATCGGGCCCCAATGCTTTACTAGCATTGATGTCAAACACAACCCTCTTTACTTCAGCTTCACCCACATCAACGCACATCACTTCATTCACTCTCGGGCTGACCCTAGGAGGGGGTAGATGTTCTCATCAAAGTATCTTCTCCTGCCTTTATGGTGGTTATATAACCTATTGAAGAAATCCTCCAACTGGTTGCCTATCTCTTCTCTGCTTTCAGCAAGTTGTATGTCTTCTTTTATGACTTGATGTATCGTCTCTTTCATTTCTTTCTTCCTAACTGCAGCATGATAAGTTTTTGTATTTAGGTCTCCATCTTGTAACCATTTCATCCTACTCCTTTGCCACATAAAAACCTCCTATTCCTATAGAAGTTTTTTCAACCTTTGTTTGGACTTGATCCAGTTTTCCACCATCTCATCATTATCAGGATTCTCCCTTGCTTTTCTAGCAGCCTCCTTATAGATCGTTTTCGCATGGGTGGTAAGGTTCTTTAGATTAACCACTTTTTTCGCCCACTTTCTTATCTTCTTCTTAGAGTTTTGTAAATTTTTAATAACAATGTATAGAGGGTTGCCTTCAACAACCTCCCCCCAGGCCTCCTCAGCCAACTATTTGAAACCATCCCACTCACACCACCAATTGTTGAACCTGAAGGGTCTCACAATGTCAGGGGGACACGTGAGGTTCAACTTCATCCAACTAGTCACTAAGGGAGTCGTTGTCATGGTTAATCACATCTCTAGGCCAAACTTCAAGCCAAGCTTTGTTTACTAACCCTTTATCCAGTTTGTTGGATATCCTTCTTCCTCTTCCCTACTTGTTCGACCAGGAAGTGAAACCTCCCACTGAACTGAGCTCCATCAAACCAGCTGCGTCCATGGTGCAGTTGAAAGCGTCCATGACTCTCTCTGGGACCGGTAACCCTCCATGCTTCTCATTGTTCCTTCGAACGTTGTTCAAGTCCCCCAAACCAGCCAAGGGACCTGGTTTTGGGAAGTTTCTCTAATGGTCTTCCACAACTGGGTCCTTTCAGTCTCTAGGTTTTCTCCATAAGTTGAGGTAGCTATAAAAGCCATACCACCTCTGTTGCAGCAGCTAATGGTGATAGCTTGGTCCATGATGTTGATCAAATCAATGTCCCAAACATCTGGCATCCATACGACAGCGATTCCAGTGCCATCTCTGCATTCAAGATTGGATCTCGCAACCCAACCAGTAGGGAAAAGAGTCGTAACTCTTTCACTTACCACCCTCCTAATCCTCGTCTCTAGAACAAAGACGAGGGAAAATTTCTCTTCTTTGATCACTGCTCGTAGCCATCTTTGCTTCTTGGCTAACGATGCCCCTCACACATTCCATGCGAGGATGGACATCTTAACCTCTGTTGGAGCCGCTCCCTTCCCCGGAGCTGCTCCTGCCTTGCTTCTTCTTGCTCGTATTCCTTGTTGTTCTGGGGCTCCTACTTCTTATCCCTCCTGTGACAAAAAACTCTTCCTCCATGTTTTTGAGGATAGCAAACGAGTTGGTAGTTGCCTCATCCACCTCACCTCCTGTGGATGGTCCACCTCCGTCGGGTGTCTGACCTGTATTCCTTCTGGTACTAGGTATGTCAGGCAATGCTGCAGACACTAAACCTTCTCCAGGAGCCACTTGAACCTCTACTGAGGATGAGGTAGCTCCAGCCTCTGGACTCACCACCAGTGGGTTAGCACCTGTGGTAGCTTCCTTTGTCTTTCTTCTCTGACTAAGGGGCTTGGATTTCCCAGATCTTCTCAGTCGTCTGCGAGGGGGGTCAGGGACAATAGGAGGAGCATCTGAGCTCTTACGCCTCTCACCAGGGCATTGGCCTATCTCATGGATGAACACCTTACAATCTGCGCACCTATCTAGTAGCACTTCATACCGTACATTGATTTCCCATACTTCGCCATTAGGGAGCTCCACCATCACTACCGGAGGGGGTTCAGTATCTGCCGCGATGTCCACACATGAAGCGAGCACACCCCATGGTAGAGCCATCAGACTTTCTGTCAAACGCCCTTGGGGTCCCAATTGTGTGGGCAATGACAGCGATCACTCTCGACGTCCAGTGTCTACCAACATCAGGAAGGGAAACCAAAAATGACACAGTATTAAAGGCCTCCCTCCTCGTGTCAGCTTCCCGGGTCCAGTTACGAACCAGCACCAACTGATCATCAAAGAACCACGGCCCTCTGAGGGTAGCTTTTCTACGATCATCTTCATTAGAGAACCAGACTAGATAGAGACATCCATCCACTGTGAAGACTTCTATTTCACCTCTAGGCCTCCAGTTCCTCGTCATCCATCCTCTTAGCTGTAGAGGGTGGCATTTCTTACCCAGGATTTGGACGATGACTGAAAATTTGTGGTAGTCGGCCATCTCATCTAGGATCGACTCTGTCATCCTCGTCCAAGCCCGGTGATCCCCCTCATGCCTAAACGACGCTTTTGGGTCTGATGCTAGGGATCCACAGATGGTCGGAGGAGGCCCGACGACTAATCTAACCCAGTCTCCCACGATGGTGATGTCAGAAGTCGGGGTAAACTAGTCAGCAGCCTCAAGAGGAGGAGGCGGGGGAGGGGAGGGGTTGGTGGTGGTGGGAGGGATCGGGGGAGGGGTGATTGGGTTGGTGGAAGCAGGAGGGGTGCGAGTACCCCCACCCGCCATTGTTAGGTTAAATCGAAAAGGTGTGTGTGAATTTGAATGTGAAAACATGAAGAAGAGAAATGATGATTTAATATATGAAATTGAAGTGTGGTTGATGGTTAAATTTGAGATGTGATCTCACGGATTTACGTGCAAACTTAAAGTGAAAAAAATGATAGAATGTGGCATTTTTGTGCCTACTTTGTATATTTTATCTTTTTCTTGTAGGTTTGTTGGCCTGTTGTAAGGCCGCGATGCTTGTAGAGCCTTCTTTTCTTTATAATTCAATTTTGAAGAATAGTAGGGTCCAGACATGCTAGCATGCCAGACACTAGGTCTGCAAAAATGTTGTAAAAAAACATATACTTATTTGTGTCAGTTATGTATAAAACCCGACTATATTTGTTTTCAACGTTGGTGTTTTTAGGTAACCTCTGACAAATACCTAAACATTTACTATTCTATCACTAATAAAAATGACTACATTTGATTCAATGTCGGTGCTTTCAAGTAACTGCTAACAAATACCTAAACATTTACTATTTCATCACTGATAAAACTAACATCAAGTTATTTGGTGTCAGTGCTTTCAAGTAACCACCAATTAATACCTAAACATTTACTATTCCCTAGCTGATAAAACTGACATCAAGTTATGTGGTGTCGGTTGCTTGGTAGTAAACAACCAATAAGGAAATGTCAGAGCAACACTCACTGAGAGTTACGTCATTAGCTTCTCTCTAATAAAGTGCCTACGTGGAAACATTTTTCCAGTGGTTAACCAACCGAAAAAGAAAGGTCCAACTTTTAGCATCACCCACTTGGTCGTCAGTTTTAAACTGACGTTGAATGACAAAAGTAATCGACATTGTATCCCCATTATGTAGTAGTGTGAGATGGCCACCACAGGATGAAGAATGGCATTGTTGTAATATCTTGGGGACTTCTTCTTCTGGGATGCATTTCTTGTATAGATTGTCGTAGACTTCTTGAATAAGAGTTGGTCGTCCAAGTAGTAATTCTTTAAGTCTGAAAATAAATTTTCTTCTCATTATATGTGATCTTAGGTGGTAGTTGTCGGCATGCTAAGTAGTTACATATATCTACAAACCATGTCATCTTTGGTTTGACATCGTCAACCATCATTAATGCTTTGCATGGCTAGTTGTCATTAACTGGAAGATTATTTTCATCATCTACAATGATTCTCGATAGATGGTCTGACACAATATTCTCAGTTCCCTTCTTGTCAATTTTCTTGTGGTCAAATTCTTGAAGAAGCAGTGCTCATCACAGGAGCCTAGGTTTTGAGTCTTTCTTCTACATCAGATCTGTTTACAAATTTACCTTTGATCCAATTAGATATGACTAGAACTTGTAGAAGGAAAATATTATTGTGAGCACCATGATTCTATAGTTCACTTGCGCCTCGTAGAGAGTCTTGCTAGCATAGTAGATCACATGATGCTTCTTATCCTTCTTCTGTCCTAAAATAGCTCCAATTGCAAAACCTCTAGCGCACACATTATTTCAAATGACAGCTCCCAGTCTGGGGCTTGGAAAATCAGTGTTATGGTAAGATCACTCTGTAGGGTTTTAATAGCTTTGAGACAATCTTCAAAGAAATTGAATTCCACATATTTGATAAGCAAATTTGATAGGGGTTTAGTGATCTTTGAAAAATATTTTATAAACCTCATGTAATATCCTTCATGCCCAAGAAAACTCTTCACTCATGTTATGGACTTAGGAGGTGGAAGTTTAGATATAGCTTCCGCCTTAGTTACGTCTACCTCGATTCCTTTCTCAGAAACTGTGTGTCGTACTATCCCTTCTCGAACCATAAAGTGTCATTTTCCCAATTCAAGACTAATTGCTTCTCTTCGCATCTCTCCAGAATCCTAGATAAGTTCTTCAAAAAATTGTCAAAATCATCTCCATATACTGAGAAATCATCAATGAAAACCTCCATGATATCTTCTAGGAAGTCACAAAAAATGGAGATCATGCACCTCTGAAAAGTTGTGGGTGCATTGCATAGTCAAAATGATATTCTTTTGAAAGTGTAGGTACCATAGATACAGGTGAATGCCATTTTCTCTTAATCATTAGGATCTATAGAAACTTGATAAAATTTAGAATACACATCTAGGAAACAGAAGTATGAGCGGTGGGATAGGCATTCTAGGACTTGATCAATGAAAGGTAAAGGGAAATGGTTTTTCTAGGTTGCAGTATTGGGTTTTCTGTAATCATTCCACATCTACCATCTTGTGACCATTCTTGTTTCTACTTCATTGCCCTTTTCTCCATTGATGATGGTCATCCCACCTTTCTTTGGTACTACATGAATCAGTTTGACCCAATTGTTGTCACTAATTGGGCATATAATCCCTGAATCTCACAGCTTCATCACTTCCTTCTTGACTAGCTCCCTCAACATCTGATTCAGTTTGTTTTAGGTTGGGCCAGAGGTTTAGCTATTTCATCCAGGTTTATTCTATGAATAGAAATAACTAGACTCAAACCTTTTATGTCTGCAATAGGGAATCCTATGGATTTCCTTCATGGCTTTAGTTCCTCCAAGAACTTCTCTTTTTGTTCTTCTGTCTGAATGGAGTTTATGATCCTTTCTTTATCATCCAAGAACTCATACCTCAATCCTTCAGGTAAGTGTTTTAATTTTGGTTTCAGCTTTGGTGCCTCTTTCTCTTCTTTTGTTTGTTTTAGAGAAGCATACTTTGCAATATCAATGGTTTCTTCTTCATAAATATTGTATTCTTCCTCCATATGGCTCAAATAATCTTGAATCTCCACAACTTCAGGATCTTCAATACTTGCATCAGGGTTGTAGAGGGCTCACATTAGTGGTTCAACCATGGTGTTATCTTTCAATACTTCTTTACAGAATTGGTTGTAGCTATCCATGAAGTCAATTGACTTGAATAGAGAGGGGCTCCTCATAGCATCTTGAACATGAAATTCAATATGATCATTTCCCACTAGTTGTGTGATGATTTCAGCTTCAACATCAATCAACATTTTCCTAGTTGAGAGCAATGGTCTTCCAAAGATCATAGTGCATGTTGGGTCTTCTAGCGTGTCAATCATGACAATATCACATGGGATAACGAATCATCCCACATAGATAGGGACATCCTCCTTGATCCCTACAGGGTTTGAGAAAGTATGGTCAGCTAGTTGAACCCTCATCTTGGTCTTTACCATATCTATGACGCCCAACCTCTAGACAAGAGTCAGGGGCATAACATGGATACTTGCTCCCAGATCTGCAAGTCGTTGCCTTACCTCATTGTCTTCAACATTGAAAGGAATTGTGAATGCTCTGGGATATTTCGTCTTCAATGGAATTTTGTCTTGAACAAAGGTGCTAGACTTCTTGGCTAGCCTTACTATCTCTATGTGGACTCCCCGCCTTCTCTTTGTGATTAGATTTTTGAAGAGCTTGGAACAAGTTGGCTACTCCTTGATGGCATCTAGGAATGGTACATCAAGGTGAAGCTTCATTACAACATCCAAAAACTTCTCATATCTTTTTGTCAGGTGGGCCTTGATCAGCTTATAAGGGAAAGGAACCCTTGGATAGTATGGATCCCTATTTGCAAAGCCTCCTCAACTTATTTGTACTTATTTTCTTTTGCAATATTCTTTCCCTTGGATTTCTTTTTTTCTTTACATTTTTTGGTAGCACCTTCCTATTTGGCTACTTCCTCTACTATTTCTGGTTTGGGCTATGATTCAATATTGAAGTTTCCTTCTTTGATACATTTTTCCTTCTAATTTTCTCAGATCTTCCCATAGCAAAGAGTGTCCATTTTAACACTTTTGATATTGAATGGAATCTTTCCTTGGGGGTTCTTGATGAATTCTAACAATTGTGCTAGTTTTTTTATCAATTTGCTTCTAGTGTGTATGCATGTCTGCCATTTGAGTCTACATCAAGCTTGAGACACCCATATTGATGATAGAACTTTGTGTTAATTTTTCATTCATTATGTCTTGTCTTTTTGCAAATTCAAAGAGCTCGAACATCATGTCTAGATGATTATTGGTTTTGTTCTTATTCTGGTCCTAGCTCGGCCTATTTGAGTTTTTGTTCTAATTTTGGCCTTGTCCTTGAACTTGATAATTGTTTCTATTTTGCTGGTATTTTGTATTTCGGGTGAACGTAGTCATTCCTCCACCTCTCCAAATCTAGGTGGGACCTTAGAGGAACTAGTCAACTGTTGAGCATTCTCAGCAACTTCTTTGTTTCCATAGTTGAGACTTGGATGGTCAAGCCTCTTGAAGTTGACGTAGGAAACATTTTCTATGTCCTCTTCTTCTTTATCTTCTTCAGATTGAGTATTGTTACAGGTGTCGTTTCCACGGCCTCCCTCTCCACAGGTAACACGCTTCATGACTTTTTTATGGGTTTCTTTCCTTTTCTCCATGAGTCTCTTAGTTGCTTAACATTTTTGGCTATCTTATATTTCTCGATAGTTATGGTTTTCAAATCCTTTTATTCTTAGTTGTTCTTTTGGGTTTTGCATTCTTGGCTTATCCTCTATCATAATATAGCCCTGTTTGAAGTGCACCCATATTTTTTATTATGACCACTTTAGATTCTTTCCCAAGAATTGACTTCCTACTACTGCATTTAGTGAAGTTCTCTTGGTAGGGCAATACCATTTTAAAAAGTTGTGCCCAAAAATCCCTTGTCATAATTGTGGTGAGGGAAATATCTTTGATATTCTTGAAAAAACTTCCATGCCTAGTATAGATTCTCTCTAGGCTTCTGCATGAATCCATTTATCTTGTTCCTAAGCCTGAGGATCTTTTCTAATAGGTAGAACTTGGTGAAAAATGTGTCATGCAGGGGTGCTCATCCATTAAGTTTTTTGTTAGGTAAAGCAAGGTATCATGAAAATGCTTTGTCCCTCAAAGAGAAGTTAGTCCCTTATAGTATGTCACCTCATGTGGCACCCTCTTTATCTTTATGGTGTCGTAGATGTTTTTTAAGGCATCTAGATGGTGGTAAGGGTTTTTAACATGGGAATTTCCTCCAAAATATTTCTTTTTGAATCATGGCGATCATGACTTGCTTCAATTCAAAATTTGGAGCATTGAATCTCAGAATGATGAATGGGCACCTTGATTCATTGGCTCGTGTGGCCGCCAGTTCATGAAGAGAAGGGTCTCTATCATCATCATCAACAATAACTATATTGTTATGATCATCTCTTTTGTTGTTGTCCTCATTGCTTCTCCCATTCCTCCTTGCTCTATCTTATAACGACACTCTTCATCATGGTGTCATTCATCAAACTCCTCACAAGGGGTGCTATTGGTATTTCTGAGGTACTATCTCATCAGAGTGGTACTCCTCATGTTGGGATTCATCTTCAAGTGGAGGTCGAGGTTACTCAACTCTTGGGTTTAGGCCTCCTCCCAGGTGTCCCCCATATGAGGCATCTTGTTGGTTGCAAGTGGGTTATTGAATTCACTATTTGCTTCTTTTTAGACAACCTAAAATAGTTCACACCATCGAGTTAGGAACTAGATGTGTTCAATGAAGTATTTGAGATAGTTAGAGATAGTAGATTAAAATTTGAGCAGTTAAGTCTCACGCTAGACTTGGGACATGGGTGTATGGTGAGTAGATTCGAGTTCGTAATTGTATTGATTGCCTTGTCCCCAATAACCGTGCCAAAAAGTTGACCAACCTAAACCACACATCCAAAAAGAAATGGATCTAGATTAGTTAGACTATTAAATTTATAACCCAACACTCAAGACCCCACAACTATTATACATGATCTGATGGAGTAAATCGATGTCGATCCATAGGGATAAGAGGAGGGAAGTGTTAAGAATGTATATTATTGGCTTAGTTACACCAATCAAGATGGTAGACTGGGTTTGGTGTTGCAGAACTGTTACTTCAACCAAAAAACAAAGCAAACTAAGAAAAACAAAGTAATCAAATAAACAAGTAAACTAGTAGAAACAAAGACTGATGTAACATGAATTGGGTTTCACCATATAAGGTCTCTCACCATCATGAAATACTCACACCCATAGCATACCCTTAGCAAGATTACAAACAATCATCATATATGTCTATTCCCTCCTCTCTCGAGCTTAGGGTAGATCTAGATTGTAAGGTTGTCTCTCTCTCAATTATAACCATATGACCATTATCTTAAGCATTCTAACATTATCATGCATTAATGCAACTCCATAACACTTAGATAAGGCTAGTACTACTATTTCTAGGAACTAACAATCAAACATCACAAGATGGTATCTAAACATACAAGTGAAGCATTAAGACCAAGAGTATGGAGATGATCATTGCTAACAGCATATATTTAACGGATGTAAGTATTTACATGTTGGGAGAGCCCTAGTGGCTACTCCCAACAACAATATGATTAGCCACTAATGTTCAAGAGCAGGATTGGATTTAATAATGTAGTGAGACAAGAGAGAGATAAATGGATGAAGGGGAGATGAACAGATTTAGAGGAGAAGAAGGGAGATAGACCAAATGGATCCACAAAATGACCAAGGTTGATGCATGTATCCTTTGAATCTAGATCTAGAGTAGGTGTCGAGGAGTGGCTAGTCCTTCCAAAGAATAGGCTGATGGGGATGGTGATGGTGTGGATCTTCTCTCTCCTCTAAATGTTTTCTTTAGAGATCTAAAACTGATGAAATGGATGATGGAGGGAGGCTTAGGAATACTACAACAGTTTGTCATCTCTCTCACATCGTGACCCCCTTCATGGATGAAGTAGGCCTCTATGTACAAGAACTGGTAACCGAATTAAAACCTTAGCAATCACTGAGGTGATGAGCCTTCATCGGTCGACAAGGTTGTGAGCTCAATGGTCAAAGCATGCTAATGACAGAGGGTTCTCAACTCTTGTAGTCATTGAGGATGGCCGATGAGAGTGACCCTCTGAAGATGTGATCTCATCGGTCATTGAGATGACTTGTCTTACGATCGTAGAGACACCAAGATCATCGACCGCATAGGTAGTGTCAAACCTATTAGTTGCTAAGGTGAGGCAGTCAGGTGGTCACTGAAATCTCAAGATCAGTTACCGCTTGACTTTATTGCAATCTCCATTGGTTTCCAAGATGTGTATTATGTGCAAATTAGAAAAAAGGGTGAGTTTAGGTAAGCACATCAAAACTTACTAAAACTATTATAACTATCTAGATAAAACATAGTATAGATGATATTATGAGGATAAAATGGGACCTCAAATACTCACAAAATTTGGTGTTATCATAAACCTTAGTTCAATTCATACTAAGATTTTATATACATGTTTATATGTATGTGAGTCATTGAAGCAATCTTTTTATCAGTTAATGTTTATGATTCATCAAATCCTTATGAAAGTCATGTTATATGTGAACGAGGCAAATGAAAACCTAAGAAAAGGGTATTAAGGGAATCAAATATTTCCATTTCAATGCTTCTCAGTATGATATGTGGTGTTTCTTAGAAGCGTAGTTTTCTATGCTCAACACAAATAATCTGTAAAAGAAATGTTTACAAGGTTAAGCTAAGAAATATTGTTTTGATGATTGAACTATGAATTTTAAAGAGAAATTCGATAGTATATGCCCAAAACACCATACAATCCTTTACAAGAGGCTTCTAGTATGAGGAGAAAATGCACTACTGACTAGAGGGTTAGTACAAATTGAGTTAGCACGTACTACACCAGATCAAGGTGCAGGGGTCTATGCCAGAAAGGGAAAATTCCTAATTGTAGTGTGGTACCCAACACCAAATGGGGATTCTAGTGCTACTTATGTTACTAGTCAATGATCATCTTCGATAGGACCACTGATGTGGAGTTGCACAGATTAGTGCTCATTTTTTATAGTACACTAATGCACAAAAAGCCACTATACATTGACTCTCTACTTGAGTACCTAGGTTTAGAGGAGTCTAGATACCCATCCTCCGAGCAATCTTCTAAGTCTTGTACAATGATATTGTAGTGTGTTATGATGCTTTCACATGTCATGGTACACTTCATGTGGGTTGAGGGAATAATAAGATGATTGAGAGATTAATCCAATGAGTGCAATTGGTTATTCATTCTTTGTATTTATCTAGAACAACCTACCTTTTGTAAGTTTCTACATGGCTTGTTCCCCTTTGAGGTTTATTAAGTATGTAAAAATATTTATTTACTCCTTCAAGCTATTAGATATATCTTGCCAATTATATTCTTGTGAATGATTCGTTCCTTATATGCTATTCCTATCTACTTTCAATTCAATTTCTCAATAATATATTTTTTACTATTAAAGTTCTTTAAACTATTTCTTTCAAGTACTCATTTTGTACCCTCTACTCCCAAATGTTTTATAGAAACCATGTGAATTGAAGATGTTGATGCATCTATGTGGATTTGCCACAATAGTCGAGTATCAAAGTAGGCAAGTTTAGTTGGTCACTATCACTCTAGCTCCTTATAAAGAAATAAGAGAGTTGTAATGATGACGAGTAACATTGTTTCCTTATTAATTGATAATGCATCCAACTACCAAGTCATAGATCCATGAAAATGTGACAAATAAAATGAATGTTTATATATATATATATATATATATATATATATATATATATATATATATATATATATATATATATATATATATATATAGACAGAGAGAGAGAGAGAGAGTCAGGCTAGAATACACTCGAGTGTATTCAGAGCAGAATACACTCAAGTAGTTTTTCATGATGCAATATTTTTTTAAAAAAATCTAATCCGTTGATCTTATTAAACATCTTGTGAATAGCTCATACACAAAATTTGAGCACATTTGGACACTTATAGGTCATGTTATAAAGAACGCAAAAATTATGCATTTGAAATTAGTTTCGTGCATCGATTTTTCTGCCCTTGGATGAGTGACTTACACTCATCCAAATGGGCTCAAAATTTGTATGTAGTCTAGTTATAGTATGACGGTGAAGATCAATGGTTTACATTTTGCAAAAAATAGTTTTGATATGCAAACACACTTGAGTGTATTCGTGCGATTTGTACACTCGAGTGTATTCTAGACTGACTCTCTCTCTCTCTCTCTTTATATATATATATATATATATATATATATATATATATATCTTTATTTTGATTTCAAACGTCTAATAGAATATCCACTTGATTGGACTGCTGTTTTTTTTGTGCTTCTTTTTTTCTAATTCAAAGTATTATTTTACATTAGATGATATATGAATATCATATTTTTCATTTCCATTACTATTTGGATTTACATCAAAATTCAAAAGCAACTTAATTGGAATGACCCACGATTTAATTTTATATGCATTATATGTATCATAAAGTATTCCAAATTTAGGGAAGAATTGAGGTTTTTTAATATACGGTGATATAACCTTTCTTCATTCATCCCCATCCAATCAAAAAGAAACTTTTTTGATTCATTTTTCATGGTTTTTTTATGAATCCTTGGAGATAAAATATGCTTATTGTCAAGTGTTTAATAAATACTAATCTTAGTCTTAGTATTTTAATTCTTGGTACCACAATGCATATGAGTCCATGTGTAAATATTGACATTTTAATTTATTTTGATAAAAAATAGAATGTTGAAAATAGCTTAGAGGAATTAAGATTAAATATCCCTTATAAAGTTAGTTTATGTTATTGAATGTGAGAAAATAAATATTTTGAAATCAAAGTAGAAGTTGGGAGTGGTCTTTGTATTATTGTAAATCCTCAATGTATGTTGTAATCTCATGATTAGTGGTTATTGTGTAACATCTTGGTATAGATCTCAGGCTGAGTTGTCATGGACAATTAGGATAGTAAGTCAAAATCATACTTGTAGAAGTTAGGAGGTGATGTGTCAATAGCTCTGGGAAGTCTAAGTATTTGGATACCCTGGCCTGATATCTAAATACTTAGGTTGACCAGTATCAAGCTACTTTGTGTACTCTTCTATGGGTGTCCTGGCCATGTATGTAGATGTAGGATGGGCTAGAGAGAAATCCTAGGAGTATTAGGGTTATAAGACTAGTAAGTAATGAAGAAATAAGAGAATAAAGATAGAATGTGATACAACTTTTATTTAATATCAGTCTTTTGATTTGAGATGAATACAAATGATAAAAAAGATTTGGATTTAGATATTCAATTTTCAGAATATAGTAATCATTCTTTAAGATTGTTGTCCATTATGAACTTCCTTCACTTATTGTCGACATTCTTTGCATCAAGCACTACTACAAAAAATGCTTTTTTACAATGTGAAAAACACAACAGTTATGTTGGTTGTGTTGTAGTTAGCATATCTTTTACATGTCTATTTGTGTGTTGTGAATAATGTATTTTATACAACACATGTTATACACAATAGGCCAAACTCATTATAGTATATGTGATACTACAATAGGTGCTAAATTGTTGTAATAGACTGTAATATCACAACATACTCAATCCTGTTATAAAAGACCATAATTACACAACATGCTCTAACCCGTTGTAATAGTCACGTATGCTAACTTGTTGTAATAGATCATCATTACACAACATACTCTAAACCGTTGTAAAAGACCATAATTACACAACATGATCTAACCCATTGTAAAAGTCATGTATGTTAACCTATTGTAATAGACCATCATTACACAACATACTCTAACCTGTTGTAAAAGATCATAATTACACAACATGCTCTATCTGTTGTAATAGTCACATATGTTAATCCGTTGTAACAGACCATCATTACACAACATACTATAACCCATTGTAGTATACTATAATTACACAACATGCTTTCACCTATTGTAATAGTTACCCGTTGTAATAGGCCACAATCACACAACAGGTTTGCACGTCATTTGTTGTATATGTACAACAGAGAATATATGTGTTGCATAAAATGAAATTGGTTCAGCGGTTTGAGATGTGCCTTACTTTCAAGTGGTCTCTGAAAAACTACTAGAGGGGGGGTTAATAGAGTTTTTGAATTATTTTAACAATTTATTGAATTCAAACAACCACAATTGAAATTAGAAGAAAGAGACAGGTGTTTAGAGTGGTTCCAACTATAGCAAATAATATAGTTGTCAGTCCACTACCCGGTTGCTTACCCAACCGGGATTTGAAAGTATTTATTTTATTACCTCTCGAGGATTTATACAAAATACCATACTTTCCTTTACACCCTTTGAACAGCCTTCACCCTGAAGTAGGTGCACCAACTTTGAGGTAGCCTTCTATGAAGTAACTCCAAGCTCCCCCTTGAAGTAGCCTTCCTCTTTAGAAGTAACCTCCCGTTGCACCAGCCATCTGAAGTAGCTCAAAGTCTCCTTCTTTGCCAAGAAGATCTTCACCCTCTCCAATCCGCAACCTCCAACCTAGGAGTAGCAAGGAGAGTACAAACAATAATAGGGAACAAGAAAGGAAATAGAAATTACAACTTATCCTTTAAAGCCCAAGTCTTAATTTGCCTAGATCAAGCGTATAGATCTCCTAACCAAGTAAGTGAACTTGTGATTGCAGTGGGTAGGAGATACTAGCCTATAGGACACGAATTATGAGCTAAGGAATGAAATGGCCAATTGTCACAATGCTCAAATTGCTCACAAACAGATTGCACAAAGTATACTCAAAGGTTTCTCAAGTGTAGCAAGTGTAAAACAAGTGTATTTAGGTGTCCTATGGCTTGTCCTATTTATAGGAATGGCCTAAGGATGCTTAAGGACGTTCTAGACAACTTCTAGGGGTTTCTAAGTGCTTAACTAGCCGTTAGGTACAAAGTTGTTGCTTTAACAACGGCTAATTAATTAATTCTGCAGTTGCTGTCAGAGACCATCTCGGTCGACAAATGGTCGACCGAGACACCTACTCGGTCGAACTTTTGTCGACCGACAGGCTCTCTAGAACAAGTGATTTGCAACGTCTTTCATCAACTGCCAACTAACTTGTCTGTTGTGTCTAACGGCTACTTTGGATCTTTCTCGGTCGAGAAGATTGTCGACCGAGAGTGTCTCGGTCGAGGAGTTTGTCGACCGAGATTGATCCTGTTTCAAGGTTTCAATTTAGGCACTAATTATGTGTGTAAGTGTGCATAAGTAATCCTATTTGAATGGGATGACTTGTCTAACTGTGGTGTTTAGCTAGGGAGAATCTAACGCTTGATTTACATGCAATTCTAAGTACTTGTACATTATATTTTTGTACAAGTTTTTACAACAGTGATTACATTGCATGAAATTATAAATATGTAAGCTTGTAGATTTTCCCTTGTTGCTTTGTCATCCTGCACACTCAAGTAGCTCGTTAGATTAATAAGAATGAAATGTTTGTCATAATCAAAATAAAGGGATTTATAGATGTCCATTTAGCCAACAATCTCCCCCATTTTGAAGATGACAAACATTTCCAAAATATAAATAAAGGAAATATAAAACATATGAGTTTCATACCTTTAGATTACCTTTTGTAGCTTTTTTTCTTGTGTATAAAATGTGTGCTTATTATTCCCCATGAATTATGGAACATGAAATCCAGATCATTTGGGAATATAGCAACTTTCAATGTAAAGCCAAGAGTTTATTTATGAAACTCATTAATTGAGTTTTACATAATTATTAAATTTTAGTTTTATATTTATCTCTCCCCCTTTGTCATTTCAAAAAGATAACCGTTAAGAATAAAAACTCCCCCTTAATTAGATATCCCATCAAATCTAATGAAAAAGATGTCCATTTAAAAGCCAAAAATGTAAACAAGAGTTTTTGTTTAAGTAGCACAAATATCAAAGAAAACATCTTCCAAAGGAGTGATAAGCAATTGCTTCCTAATGTTGTTAAATTGATCTAGTGGAAGCGGTTTTGTAAAAATATCAGCCAATTGATCTTCCGTATCAACATGATGAAGGGAAACATGATTTTTGGAGATGTGATCCCTTAAAAAATGATGACGGATTTCAATATGTTTAGCTCGGCTGTGTAAAATAGGATTGTGTGCTAAGTTTATGGCACTCATGTTGTCACAAAAAATAGGCGTAGATGAAAGATTAAAACCATAATCGCTTAACACTTGTTGCATATAAAGCACTTGAGCACAACAAGACCCAGCTGCCATATATTCAGCTTCAGTTGTAGATAGGGCAACCGTATTTTGTTTCTTGCTAAACCAAGATACTAAAGCTCTCCCTAATAAGAAACAGCCACCACTAGTACTCTTGCGATCAAGTCGACAACCAGCATAATCCGCATCAGTATAAGCTTTGAAATCCAAGGATTGTCCTTTTGGATACCATAAACCAAAGCAAGTAGTACCAGCTAGGTAACGAAGAATTCGTTTAACTGCTAGAAAATGAGAATGCATAGGTTGTGATTGAAATCGAGCACAAAGACCAACAGAAAACATAATGTCCGGTCTAGAAGCCGTTAAGTAAAGCAAACTACCAATCATGGCTCTATATAAGGAATCATCAATAGGTTCCCCATTTTCATCCTTATCAATTTTGACAGAAGTAGCCATAGGAGTAGTAGCATGTTTGCATTGATCCATCCCAAAACGTTTTAAGAGTTCTTTAGTATATTTTTCTTGGCTTATGAATATTCCGGCAGATGTTTGCTTAATTTGAAAACCAAGAAAGAAAGTTAGTTCACCCATGAGGCTCATTTCAAATTCTTTTTGCATAATATCACTAAATTGTGTGCACAATGAATCATTTGAAGCTCCAAAAATAATGTCATCAACATATATTTGCACAACTAGGAAATCAGATGTATATGTTTTGAAAAATAAAGTAGAATCTGAATTTCCAATAGAAAAACCATTATCAAAAAGATATGTTTTGAGCCTTTCATACCAATTTCTAGGTGCTTGTTTTAAACCACAAAGTGCTTTCTTAAGTTTATAAACATAGTCACCTTTTTCTGGAATTTCAAAACCAGGTGGTTGGGCAACATAAACTTCTTCTTGAATGATGCCATTTAGAAAAGCACTTTTGACATCCATTTGATAGAGTTTGATGTTTTTATGGGCAGCAATAGCTAGTAACATTCTAATGGCTTCAAGTCTAGCTACGGGTGCATATGTTTCATCAAAATCTATTCCTTCTTGTTGATTATATCCTTGTGCTACTAATCGAGCTTTATTCCTTATTACTTCTCCTGACTCATTTAGCTTGTTCCTAAAAACCCATTTAGTTCCTATTATGGTTTTATCTTGTGGTTTAGGAACTAAATCCCATACATCATTTTTAGTGAATTGATTCAATTCTTCTTGCATGGCTATTATCCAATAGTCATCTTTAAGAGCTTCAAATATCTTTTTAGGTTCAATGATAGAAACAAAAGCCATGTTTGCAACATCTTTAAAGGAAGAACAAGTTTTGACTTTATCATTAGGATCTCCAATAATTAATTCTTGAGGATGATCTTTAATAAGTCTAGGTGTAGGTTGTGGTTCAGTTTGGTGATTATTTGTAGCACCTTTCTCACTATTGTTTGGTATGTTTAAATTTTCGAATTGATTAGTGAGATCTATGATTTCTAGATTTTCAGATGGCGATTCTTCATGAAAAGAAACATGAATAGATTCCTCAACTTTTCTAGATATAGTGTTATATACTCTAAAAGCTTTGCTAGAAGTGGAATATCCCAAAAAGAATGCTTTGTGTGATTTTGAGTCAAACTTATCTCTATCGTCTTTGGTATTTAAGATATAACATGTGGAGCCAAAGGTATGAAAATAGTCAAGTCTAGGTTTCTTAGAATGTATTAGTTCATATGGAGTTTTCTTTAAATGAGAGTGAACATTTACTCTATTTAGCACATAGCATGCAGTGTTTACAGCTTCAGCCCAAAAGGTTTTGGGTGTGTTATGTTCAAGCATCATAGTTCTAGCCATTTCTTGTAGTGATCGATTTTTCCTTTCAACTATACCATTTTGCTGTGGGGTGCGTGGAGCAGAAAAATTATGAGTGTATCCTTGAGATGTACAAAACTCTTCAAATGTATGATTTTCAAATTCCCCACCATGATCACTTCTAATGGTACATATTTTATTTTGTAAGAGATTTTCAATCTTGGAACAAAATTGCATAAAAACTTGAATAGTATCATCTTTAGTTGCAATAAAATGTACCCATGTATATCTACTATAATCATCAACAATAACAAAACAGTATCTCTTACCACCGATTGATTGTGTCCTCATTGGTCCAAATAAATCCATATGAATTAATTCTAATGATCTACTGGTGCTAAGTACATGTTTTGATTTGAAAGATGTTTTGGTTTGCTTTCCCATTGTGCATGGTTCACAGTTTTCAACTTGATCAAAAGATAAAATAGGCAATCCACGAACAAGATCATATTTCACTAACTTTTTGATAACATGTGAACTAGCATGTCCTAGCTTTTTATGCCATATTTGTAAGATATTGTCATTTGCAAGCAAGCATTTTCCCACTACTGTTTTCATAGAGTTAGGTTTAAGAATATAAAGATTTCCAACTCTATTTCCTTCATAAACAACATTTGTAGTATTTTCTATTAATAACTTGCAGCAGGTTTTGTTAAATAAAACATCATAACCACTATCACATAATTGGCTAACACTTATCAAGTTATGGTGCAAACCATCAACAAGTAGAACATTCTTAATTTCGAGGTTTGTACCAACATTACCTATTCCAACGATTTTGCCCTTACCATTGTCTCCAAAAGTGACTGTTCCACTTTTCTTTTCTTCAAAAGTTTGGAATGCATCCTTGTTTCCGGTCATATGTTTGGAACATCCACTGTCAACCACCCATTCCTGCATTAAAATGTAGATTTTGGTACCCATGTGATGGTCCGATATGGTTAGAATCATTTAAATACATATTTGTATAAAAGTTCTGAATCAGAAGTCTAGTCGGTCGACAATTGTTCGACCGACATATGTCTCGGTCGACAATTTGTCGATCGAGAAGATTACTGTAATACAAAAACCAGAAAACACAGAAATGTAGCTCGGTTGAACAATTTTCGACCGAAATAATTGCTGTAAATTTTGATATGTTACAGACATTCGGTCGGTCGACAATACTTCGACCGATTAATGGTTCGATCGACAATTCTTCGACCGACTAAGTTTCTGTTTTAGTACAATAATGCAGAAAATTACCAATGTGTTTAGTTGAGATAAGACAATATAAATAGCAAGATTGAGCTTTTTGGTCATATCTCAACTAAATTTTATTTGACTCTACTAAGTTTGAGGTCTTGGGACCCAAACTAATTCGGAATCCTTAGTTTTATAAGGGCATGAAAAGGAATAGTGTCCAAGACGTAAACAAAAATGGCAGGTAATAGAGTCAACTTCATTTCTCTTTCTAGCCATTGTGTTCTTGGGTACAAACCTAGTTTGAGTTCTTTTAGGTTGATTTTTCTTTGGAGCATATCCCAAACCTTTTCTTCCGTTGAAAACAGTACCAATACTTAGAATGTTATCAAGTATATCTTTTCTTCTTAACTCATGAAGTTCTCTTTGCAGCTGAGCAATATTATTCATTTTCTTGTGTAAATCTTTTCTTGCTTGATCTAAATCAGATAGCAATGAATCTCTTTCTTTTATAACATTTTCATAGTCTAGATGGTTACACAAAATAGGTTGAGTCTGAAAATCTTTTAGTTTAGCTAACAAATCAGTCTTTTCTTTAGAAAGGAGATCAACATTTGTTTCTAGAGTGAGTAGATTTCTAGTGTAATCATCTAAAGATGTTTTTAAAGATAAATTCTCAAGATCAATGTTATTCTTTTCAGAAGAAAGATTATCTAATTTAGCAATTTGCTCATCATTTGATTTTATAGCCTTCTTTAGTTTCTTCTTGACATCAACATACTTGTCATGAATTTCTTGTAGACTAGTGACTAACTCTTCTTTAGAAAGATCAAGTAGGCTTACCTCTTGAGAGTTTTCATCATCTTCTCTTGCCATTAGACAATCCATGGTTTCTTCTCCGCTTTCACTGTCACTTGATTCGTCCCATGCAGCTTTATAGGCTTTTTCTCCCTTCTTCTTGTGTGAGCTTTTCTTTCCTTTCTTTGCTTTAGGACATTCATTCTTGAAATGCCCTTTCTTTCCACATTCAAAGCACCTAGGAGGGGTAGAAGAAGAGCTAGAAATTTTGTTAGATTTAAATCTTTTGTATTTCTTACCATTTACTATCAAGGCTTCTTCTCCCTCTTCTTCACTTGACTCCTCACTTTCTTGTGTGACAGCTTTTGAAGCTTTTAGAGCCACATCCTTCTTTTTTCCTTGCTGAAGTTCACGTGCTCTTCTTTCTTCCTCTTCTAGAGTTGCTTCATGAGCTTCTAAGTTGCCAATAAGTTGCTCCATTTTCATTTGAGTGAGGTCGTTTGCTTCTTCAATGGCTGTCACCTTTGGCTTATATTTTGGAGGAAGTGAACGAAGGATCTTTGATACCTAATCTTCTTAAGGAATAGGTTTTTCTAATGCACTCAAACCATTAACAATAGTAGAGAATTTTGCAAACATTTCACTAATTGATTCATTAGTATCCATACGAAAGTGTTCAAATTTTTGTTTAAACATGCTAATCTTGGAATTTTTGGCTTGGACTGTACCTTCATAGGTTATGGACAGTCTATGCCAAATATCATATGCTGTATCACAATTAGATATTCTATTAAATTCTCCTACCGAAATAGAACAATATAAAATGCTTACAGCTTTTGCATTCATTTGGGCCAGTTTTACCGTGTTTGCATCCCATTCTGCAAATTCATTTTGAGGAAGCATATATGGAGTAGACACCATTCTCCATAAATCCCAATTGATGCCTTGGAAGTAGAATTGCATCCTTCTCTTCCAATATTGGTAGTTTGTTCCATCGAACGCTGGGGGCCTAGCTACAAGTGTCCCTTCAATGTTCAGGTTGTTGAGTACTCCGTCACCCATTTCTTCAAGACCTTGTTAGGGTTCCTTGAAGCCCTGCTCTGATACCAATTGAAAAACTACTAGAGGGGGGGTGAATAGAGTTTTTGAATTATTTTAACAATTTATTGAATTCAAACAACCACAATTGAAATTAGAAGAAAGAGACAGGTGTTTAGAGTGGTTCCAACTATAGAAAATACTATAGTTGTCAGTCCACTACCCGGTTGCTTACCCAACCGGGATTTGAAAGTATTTATTTTATTACCTCTCGAGGATTTATACAAAATACAATACTTTCCTTTACACCCTTTGAACAGCCTTCACCCTGAAGTAGGTGCACCAACTTTGAGGTAGCCTTCTATGAAGTAACTCCATGCTCCCCCTTGAAGTAGCCTTCCTCTCTAGAAGTAACCTCCCGTTGCACCAGCCTTCTGAAGTAGCGCAAAGTCTCCTTCTTTGCCAAGAAGATCTTCACCCTCTCCAATCCGCAACCTCCAACCTAGGAGTAGCAAGGAGAGTACAAACAATAATAGGGAACAAGAAAGGAAATAGAAATTACAACTTATCCTTTAAAGCCCAAGGCTTGATTTGCCTAGATCAAGCGTATAGATCTCCTAACCAAGTATGTGAACTTGTGATTGCAGTGGGTAGGAGATACTATCCTATAGGACACGAATTATGAGCTAAGGAATGAAATGGCCAATTGTCACAATGCTCAAATTGCTCACAAACAGATTGCACAAAGTATACTCAAAGGTTTCTCAAGTGTAACAAGTGTAAAACAAGTGTATTTAGGTGTCCTATGGCTTGTCCTATTTATAGGAATGGCCTAATGATGCTTAAGGACGTTCTAGACAACTTCTAGGGGTTTCTAAGTGCTTAACTAGCCGTTAGGTACAAAGTTGTTGCTTTAACAACGGCTAATTAATTAATTCTGCAGTTGTTGTCAGAGACCATCTCGGTTGACAAATGGTCGACCGAGACACCTACTCGGTCGAACTTTTGTCGACCGACAGGCTCTCTGGAACAAGTGATTTGCAACGTCTTTCATCAACTGCCAACTAACTTGTCTGTTGTGTCTAACGGCTACTTTCGATCTTTCTCGGTCGAGAAGATTGTCGACCGAGAGTGTCTCGGTCGAGGAGTTTGTCGACCGAGATTGATCCTGTTTCAAGGTTTCAATTTAGGCACTAATTATGTGTGTAAGTGTGCATAAGTAATCCTATTTGAATGGGATGACTTGTCTAACTGTGGTGTTTAGCTAGGGAGAATCTAACGCTTGATTTACATGCAATTCTAAGTACTTGTACATTATATTTTTGTACAAGTTTTTACAACAGTGATTACATTGCATGAAATTATAAATATGTAAGCTTGTAGATTTTCCCTTGTTGCTTTGTCATCCTGCACACTCAAGTAGCTCGTTAGATTAATAAGAATGAAATGTTTGTCATAATCAAAACAAAGGGATTTATAGATGTCCATTTAGCCAACAGTCTCAAGTTCAAAACCTTGTGTCTAGATGTAATTTCTTTTTGTCTCAACATGTTATATACAACACCCCTATTACAACATGTGTGTTCAATGAACTACGACATGTATTAACTGTTGTATAAAATACATATATTACAACATGTGCAACACCTATTGTATAAAGAACCCCCCCATAAGATCACGCGATCTAATACAATAGTTGACACCCGTTGTAAAATGGAAAAATAAACTATTGTAAAAACCATTTTTTGTAGTAGTGAAGTAGACTAGAAATGATCCCTAAATGAGTTTTCCCTCTGTGAATATTCGTTCCACATTTTTGACATATTTAGAGTCGGTTAACAATGAGTAGCTCTTGTCTTCAATACCGCATGTTTAGCCTGGTCCAAAGGGCTTGATGCATTAATGGGATCTAGTGACTCCTATTGTAACAAGAATAGACTCTAGACAAATTCAACCCAAATTGTAGTAAGGATATACATAGACGAAGATATTGAATATAAGGAAAATACTATAACAACTAAGAATCAGTTGGAAATGATATTTATGATCAATCTTTGGCTCTCAGAAAGGAAACCATAAATTGGGTATAAAGGAAGAAGGAGTATAGATTCAAGACACATATTAGTATATAGCATGAAAAAAAATAAAAGAATTGATAAAGAAATATGAATCATGTAATTAATTGAGGCATTTTATTTGATTTGAAGAAAAAAAAGTGAAGAAGAAATGAGTTATGAATATTGAAAGACACAAGAGATGGATCGAATTTTAAAAGCCTCATGATGGTAAAGTATGTCAAACAAAGAGTTAGGATAGAAAGGAATCAAAATAAAATGATATAATTTTTTGGTTAAGCCTAATGATTGGTATTATTGATGCCTCTAAATATGAAATATGAGAAAGATAATAGAAAACTACATAGAAGGCCAAGGTAGAAAGAATCAATTATGAGCAATGGATCATATAATCAATTAAATGCATTTATATACACCAAAACAAAGGTAAAATAGGAGAAAGGAGTTAAGTATACAATAATTACATACAAGTGAAGAAATTTTAGTAGAATTAATGTAATGAGAAATAGATGAACATGTAGATTATAAGATTCTGATAAAAAAACTCAGATGAAAGAAATACAAATGTTGAAGATGATGAGTTTGGTTAAGGAAAGAGAGTACATGATATAATAGAGAGCATGGAGCGTGTCATTAGATTATGAACTCTAACGTGTTAATCCTTACAACCTTTTGATTCAAGTCTCTATATAATAATAACCTATATTCCATCGGATATACTCAGTAAATTCCTTGTGATAGAATGAAAGTAGTTTTCAAAAGAAGAAAAGAGGCACAGTTAGCCAAATGGAAAATCATAAAGAGGTAAATTACATTCGAAACATAAAATATTGATTGGAACAGAAACTAGGTTTCACCCCTAATTGACACATTTGATTTGAAATAAAGGACATGTAATGTATTAAGAATATGATGAAACTCATAGAGAGAATATTGATTTAGAATTTCAACTTGATAATAGTAAAAGGAAAATATTAAATACTTATAGCATGGAGTATGGAATCATACACAGGAGTGAGAAACATGAGCATAAGAGATAAGTAGAAGTTAAGGATAACATAAGGGAGAGTGGCATACATTAAGTGGATGATGGAAAATAAAGAAGGGTTTGAAACATAAGGAAATAAATAGTTGCTAAAAAGAAATAAATTGAGTTGTGAGAAAATACTAAATAGTCGGGTTCCCTTGAAGATAAGGAATTGGACCTAGATACGAGAAACTTGTTAAGTGAATTCTTGAAGATAAGAATTCTAAATCTCAAAAATCTTCTTCTCTTTTTTATCTTACTTAATAAGATAACCATGAGAATAAAGTCACAAGATAATGAATTATATATGATATATAATCATCATGAGAGACACACCTATTAAATGTAATGATGACATATTATGCCATGCCCCAAAGGGGTACATAAAGAAAGTAACTTACCAAAAATGTCATATAAGAGAAAGAAATTCATGTGATAAAGATAAGGAAAACTTCAGTAAACTTCAAAATAGCTAAAGTTTTAATTTTGAATTAATGGGATAAAATAATGTCACCATAAGATCACGTTATTAAATAGGGTCACATGTTGGAAAATTTAGGGTTGTAGTATTCAAGGAATGTCAATAGTGATTTGACCATGAACATTGACGATAATGTTGAAACAAGAACCCAAGATTAGCAATATGATTAGTAAACTAGAAAAATAGTAATCAGGGGTTTTAAGGCAGCAAACGAGAGAGATATATAAGTGATGTGGAAATGACTAAGAATGGAGGATAATATTTATATTTGAAATGTAAGAAGTATGATTTGAATAAAAGGATTTGAAATAAGTCTTGCATTGATAGAAATAATGAATCGATAACCCATTTTGAGCTCATATGTTTAGAAGTGGTTAGTTTCATCAAATTTAACATTGATATATTCTTCTATTTTAGACAATTCAATGTTAAAGATCTGTATGCTCTAATAGTAGTGCAATAGCCAAGAAAGAAATTCTTGTATGATTTTTCACCAATGATGAGAGAATCTTTGGTGTTCAAAACAAAGCATGGACAATTGGAAATAGGAAATAAGTCGATTGAAGGCCTTCTACATCGCCATAACTCATATGGTATTTTCTTAAGTTAAGGATGTGTGGAAACCCATTTTTGCACACAATCAATGCTAGTGGCTTCGAACCAAAACTTCTTATGGGTGTCATACTCAAAGAGCATTGGTGTAGCCATTTCTTTTGAGGATTAATTCTTCCTCTCTACAACCCCATTTTGTTGAGGTGTACGGGTGGAAAAAAATTTGTACATGTACCCAGATTCTTCAGGAAATCTTTCAAATAAATCATATTTAAATTTTCCCCATGGTCACTACGGATAGAAACAATTTGATGATAAGCATCATTTCTAATTAATTTACAAAAGGTTGAGAAATCATCAGGAGTATCACTCTTTGCAACCAAAAAGAAGGTCCAAGTAAAAGAGAGAAATGATCGACAATCACAAAGAAATACTTGCTACCACAAAGCATTTGGGTTCTCATGGATCCAAATAGATCAATGTGAAGAAGATCAAGAGTTCTTTTCTTTCTAAGGACTTCATTGGATTTAAAGGTTTATCTGGTTTGCTTCCCTTGTGTGTAAGTTTGACATTCCTCATCCTTGTCAACATCCAATCTAGGAAATCCTTTGACCTATTCTTTTTTGCTCAACTTCTTCAATTGATGCATATTTTGCATGAACAAGCCTACGGTTCCACAAAGATATATCTTTTTTGTCTACAACAAGGCATTTACCAAAAATAGGCTTGAGATATTTAAGAACAATAGTATAAAGATGTATAATTCTAGTTCTCATATATATGACATTATACGTTAGGAAATCTAAAAGCAAGAATTCTAATGATATAAAGAGAACAAGAGAACCATTACCATAAAACTGACTAACACTTACTATATTGTGATGTCAACCATCCAGAAAAAGTATAGTCTTTATTCTTAGGGAATCTCATACATCACTCTTACCTATCAATTTACTTTTCTTGTTGTCCCAAAAGTCAGAAACCTCCTTTCCTCATTATAAAGGTGTTGAAGTGGATCTTCTCAGTGGTCATATGTTTAGAGAAACCACTATCAACAATCCATTTTTATTTTTCCTACAAGGGAAGGAGAGGATAATGCCCAATTCAAACTTAGGAATTCAGTTTTATCTTGGTGACCTATTTCATGATGGGGTTGATCCCCTACTTCTCGTAGGGAAAAGAAGTAGAATAAAGATTATCACATATACAATGAGCACAAACTATTGTTTCCTTAGAACTAGAAGACTCTACATGGTATGCTGGACCCCCTTTCGCTTTTTATTACCTTTTCCCTTGATCTTTGGGCCACCATTGCATCCCAATCCTCTACTACCCACTTGTCGAGTAGAGTATTCTAGGACTTCATTAGGGACTTCTTCCATTTGAGGAATTTTTGCAAGGAGGCTCTAAGAACATGGTTGTCATCACTGAGATTAATAATAGTAGAAGATAGACTAGTAATATCATATTGAGCATGCAATAAGTCAACCTCTAAATAGAGGAATTTAGTTATATATGAGTCTTTTTCAAGGGTAATACTAACTACTTCTTTACTAGGAAAAATAGATCTATATTCTAGATCATTTCCTTTAGCAAGAATTCTAGTATTTTCACTTCTATGTAATACAATCTCATCATGATAATTTTAGTTTCCATCTTTATGATAAACACCATTCTAAAAATATACACCATTATATTGGAGTTCAAGATCAACAAATTACTCTTGCAAAGATTCTATGCTATCATTACATGTTTTCTCATTTTGTTCAAGAACTAATATTCTAGCATACAAGTCATCAATGATTTTTCCTAATCTCTTCTTTTTAGTCTTCACTTTTGATTAAAAGGAACTAGAAGCAAGAATCATATCAACAAGAGCATCTTCAGATATTTCATTGAAATATATCTCACTTACTTCTTCACTTGTGCTAGCCATGAGAGCCATGGGGCATTCATCTTCATTTTAGATAAAACCACATGAGTAGGACTCTTCTTAAGTGGCATGTGATGCTTCTTTTCCTTTTGTTTCTTACTTTTCCATCTTATTGAAGCTACCCTCCTTGTGTTAGACTTATTTCCTTGTATGGTTGCTCTTGTGGTGATTCTTCTTGACTTTTGGGCATTAATTCTTGATCAGCCCCTTTTGTCCACACTCATTGAATCTAGGAGTAGAGGATGATGAGAATTTACCATTCAAGTGATTTCCCTTGGAGAAGTGAGCTTCAATATACCTTTGGCAATCATCTTCACTTGAGGATGGAGGAGATTGGATAATGACTTGTTTTTGAACAAGAGATTCAACTTGGACTTTGAATCCATCATTACTTTTTCTCTTGTACTCTTTGTCTTCTTCTCCTTCTTCCTCTTGCTCTTCAAGTTTCATTTCATAGGCTTGAAGATTTCCTATGAGTTCTTCAATAGGAATGTTGGAGAGAGACTTATTATTTCTTCTATAGTAGACACCTTTGTTTTCCAATGCAGAGGAAGATATCCAAGAATCTTTGAGTTTATATTTCCTTAATCCATAGTGTGACCCAAGAAGGCAAGACCATTGACAATGGTGTTGAGCCTTGAATATATTTCATCAACAATTTCCATCTTCACCATCTTGAAGCCTTCAAGGAGACCATTGAGCATATATACCTTGTTTTCTTTTACTTGCTTTGTACCTTCATAAATGATACAAAGATTGTTCCAATTATCATGATCACTGTTCAGGAAATCGGTCCGCATGGCCGCATATACTCCCGCATATACCTATTCAGTCACCCTACCGCACCGCATATTACTAATCGGTCCACTAAGAGGTCATGGGCCGCATATGCTCCCGCTTGGCCAATTAAGCGACCGATTAAACTCCACTTTTCGAAAAGCCCACAACTAATGTTTATGCATTTTGTACATACATGCATATATATACACACATTTCATTATATATATAAATTGAGATATATAGTCATTGAATTACATGTATACATTGTAATACACATAAAAAATTTCCACATGCATTTGTACATTTATTCCAATACCTTTTGATATATTAACATGTATAGATACATATACAATATACCTAAATATACAAGCACATATTTGTGCATGTATATATACATTTCGATTTATTCACATGTATACACACTATACATATATTTGTACATTGATTTACCTACATTTTAGTATTTGTACATATTTTACAAACACATTCTATATATAGACATATATACATATATAAGCATATCATACATCATACATGCATATTAATATGTTTATAAGTAAATAAATGTACGTGCCTACTCTATATATTTTAATTTATGATCTCACTATATTATTTTATATATAATTAGTTTATTGAAATAAAAAAATCCAAAACCGCATATACTCCCGTATATACTCCTGCATACCGCATATACTCTATGCAGTACCCTCTCCGCCCGTACACCGCATACCGCTTTCCTGAACCATGATCATGATTTGTATCCCAAAGGTAGATCTGGTTGAATTCTGTTGGAATGAGGGTGGAGTATATGATGCCAATAGCTATAGAACTTAGTTGTACATTTTTCATGCTTACCTCATTTCAAGTGACTACTTCTCCTTTTGGCTCAGTTGAGGGAAATTCAACCACCTTACACATTTCAAAATGCATGCCTTGAAAGTAGAATTGCATCCTCCTTTTCAAATATAGGAAGTTAATACCATCAAAGATAGGTGGACACATGGAGGATCCACCCTCTATGTTGAGAGAACCTAGCAGATATTCACCTATCTTCTCTTACTCGTTGAAGTAGATTATTGGAGAAGACCAAGTTATAATACTAATTGTTGGATCTATGGGCTCCAAAGGTTTGGGGGGGTAGAGAAAAAAACACTTAGGCAATATTCATTAAACCTTAAAGATATTCGATAGAAGTATGTGGAAGTATTAAAAACAAAGATGAGAGAGATTCATCAAACACTAAAGAAGAGTAATATTTATAGTTGTTCCAACCTCCAAACTAGCATATTTACATCCGCTACGTAGAGGGGTCGATCTCTAGGATTTTGAACCATGTTACATTCATTATATTCCACAAGAAGAGTTACAACAAAAAAATTCCCTTTTCAATAACAAGGGCTAAACTAGCATTCCTTTTCAGATCAAGAATCCAATAACCATTACAATGGTACTACCTATCTACCTACAAAAAATCTCACACCTTAGAGGACTTGCCCATTCTTGTATAAGATCTTCAAACTTTGAATCACCACTTCCTTCATTCAAGAAGTTTCCTTCAAATCACCAAGTTGAGAGATAAATATTGGGAACAAGAGTGGAGAGGTTTGATAATAATACAATGGAGCAACTCTCTAATAAGGATCCTAACCCACTTAGATTGGATATAGAGAAGTATGAAGCTTGAGGGAGATTGGGGGCTCTTAGAGGTTCAATCACTCAACTATAGAAAGGGAACATAGAACACAAAATTGGAATGAAATCCAAGGGCCTTTTTCATAGTTGAGGTTGCCTACTAGCTAGTAGAGACACTTAGATTGAATTGTAGACATTTTTGGGGGTTTCAATAGATAAATTTTTGAATTTCCTAGCACTCTAAACAACTAGAAACACTTTTTAGCACTTTCTATAACAATGTTGTTGGTTGAGTTACCTTTTCGATTACTCAGTCGACAAGGCTCATTGTCTCATCATTGACACTTGGAATTGAGTTTCTAACTGATAGGAAACTCGGTCGGAGACTGTCTTAGCCTTGCCAGTGATATCAGTCAGCCGATTTGTACCAAAAGAAACTCAACCTACAATGTATTTTGTCAAATGCCAAAAATATGCGTCAGTCAATTTATCTAAAGGGGAAATTCATCTGAATAACCTCTTTGTTATGGCTTATGACAAATACCATAAAAGTGTATAAACATTCAAACAAGTTCTCTAAATTTCCATTAAGTTGACTTACAAGTCATACATTCAACAAAAATGATTTACAACATGATTCTAGTAGAGATACTATCTATTATATCATTCTTGCACTTAAGTTGAGTTTGAATTCTTTTTTTGCAAACTAGGTTTGTTAATTAAATCCTCTTGTTGTACCTAATACCTAGAATTGATCTCAAATGGAAATATTAGATACAAATAAATAGAATAGTTATGTCATCATCAAATATGAACAATGTATAACTATTAGGACAACAATCCTCTCTCTACTACAGACACCATGAATTCTGGATGAGGAATGTTTGCCTTACAAAATTAATGTTATTGATGAAAGTGGGTATTTGATTGAGTCCACATTGGGATAAGTCAATTTTATTATGGGATCCATTCATATTTTATTTAATCCTTATGGGAAATATTATGATAAGTTGTTTCTTAGACGTGTGAATCCAAAAATTCTCAAAAATTTCTAAAATATTATGAAGCACGAGTCTAGAAAAGTTGATTTGTATAGGTGAGTTTGGAAGTCAAAGGTGCCAAATAATTGTAAGTTCTTTTCTTGGAAAACCTTTCTTTGGAAAAGATTAACTCATTATGGACTTTTGAGGAGGGATTTTGCTTTTCCTTCCATATGCAATATTTGTAAAAATGATTGTGAACATCTTCTTCATTTTCTCTTTATCTGTCTTGGTGCTAAGGAACTTTGGAATTTTTACACCCACTTCTCAGGATAACAACTAATCAGGATATATGATCATAAGTTGAGTATTAAACCTAATATGAAGAACACCCTTAACTCTTCTTTTGATTTATAACTCTTTGTTTCCTCACATTCAATCACATGAACTAACTATACAAGGGGATTTAAAACATGATTACTCTAATCTAATTTCAACAATAAAAATAATTTAAACGTTCATTCTATATCTCACACATCTATGTACATACAACATGATAATCAAATGAAGTATCTATTGTTAAGGAAACAAAGTTACACATCATCATTTACAACTCTCTCACTTCTATACAAGGACCTAGAGTTATAGGGACCAATTGACCTTAAGTAACTCTTATGGAAAACCTACTTTGGAATTGGCATTCTTTAAATCCACATCGTTACTCTAATAAAAAAATATATAGGGGTGAGCCTACTCACTCAATGAATGAGTACTTTAATAAAATAGTTTAAAACACTTTACTAGTTAAACCATATATTATCAGGAAACTGAAATCGAAAGTAGCACACTAATGAGCTATAAAGGAACAAACCATTCATACACATATATATATATATGACAGTATACTCTACGTATCAACAAAGAGTAAATCAATATCTAAACATACTTAATTAATCACAAAGCAAACTAGTAATTCATAATCATATAAAAAATAAAGGAATAATTTTATACACATGATTAATCTTTGGTTCATCTTATTATTCCCTAAACCCACATGAAGTGTACCATGACATGTGAAACCATCACAAAAAGCTACAATCTCATTGTACAAGGCTTAGAACTACCTTATTTTATATTGTTCATGTTATATGGCTTATGACAAATATCATAAAAGTGTATAAACATTCAAACAAGTTCTCTAAATTTCCATTAAGTTGAGTTACAATTCATACATTCAACAAAAATGATTTACAACATGATTCTAGTAGAGATACTATCTATTATATCATTCTTGCACTTAAGTTGAGTTTGAATTCTTTTTTTGCAAACTAGGTTTGTTAATTAAATCCTCTTGTTGTACCTAATACCTAGAATTGATCTCAAATGGAAATATTAGATACAAATAAATAGAATAGTTATGTCATCATCAAATATGAACAATGTATAACTATTAGGACAACAATCCTCTCTCTACTACAGACACCATGAATTCTGGATGAGGAATGTTTGCCTTACAAAATTAATGTTATTGATGAAAGTGGGTATTGGATTGAGTCCACATTGGGATAAGTCAATTTTATTATGGGATCCATTCATATTTTATTTAATCCTTAGGGGAAATATTATGATAAGTTGTTTCTTAGACGTGTGAATCCAAAAATTCTCAAAAATTTCTAAAATTTTATGAAGCACGAGTCTAGAAAAGTTGATTTGTATAGGTGAGTTTGGAAGTCAAAGGTGCCAAATAATTGTAAGTTCTTTTCTTGGAAAACCTTTCTTTGGAAAAGATTAACTCATTATGGACTTTTGAGGATGGATTTTGCTTTTCCTTCCATATGCAATATTTATAAAAATGATTGTGAACATCTTCTTCATTTTCTCTTTATCTGTCTTGGTGCTAAGGAACTTTGGAATTTTTACACCCACTTCTCAGGATAACAACTAATCAGGATATATGATCATAAGTTGAGTATTAAACCTAATATGAAGAACACCCTTAACTCTTCTTTTGCTTTATAACTCTTTGTTTCCTCACATTCAATCACATGAACTAACTATACAAGGGGATTTAAAACATGATTACTCTAATCTAATTTCAACAATAAAAATAATTTAAACGTTCATTCTATATCTCACACATCTATGTACATACAACATGATAATCAAATGAAGTATCTATTGTTAAGGAAACAAAGTTACACATCATCATTTACAACTCTCTCACTTCTATACAAGGACCTAGAGTTATAGGGACCAATTGACCTTAAGTAACTCTTATGGAAAACCTACTTTGGAATTGGCATTCTTTAAATCCACATCGTTACTCTAATAAAAAAATATATAGGGGTGAGCCTACTCACTCAATGAATGAGTACTTTAATAAAATAGTTTAAAACACTTTACTAGTTAAACCATATATTATCAGGAAACTGAAATCGAAAGTAGCACACTAATGAGCTATAAAGGAACAAACCATTCATACACATATATATATGACAGTATACTCTACGTATCAACAAAGAGTAAATCAATATCTAAACATACTTAATTAATCACAAAGCAAACTAGTAATTCATAATCATATAAAAAATAAAGGAATAATTTTATACACATGATTAATCTTTGGTTCATCTTATTATTTCCTAAACCCACATGAAGTGTACCATGACATGTGAAACCATCACAAAAAGCTACAATCTCATTGTACAAGGCTTAGAACTACCTTATTTTATATTGTTCATGTTATATGGCTTATGACAAATATCATAAAAGTGTATAAACATTCAAACAAGTTCTCTAAATTTCCATTAAGTTGAGTTACAAGTCATACATTCAACAAAAATGATTTACAACATGATTCTAGTAGAGATACTATCTATTATATCATTCTTGCACTTAAGTTGAGTTTGAATTCTTTTTTTGCAAACTAGGTTTGTTAATTAAATCCTCTTGTTGTACCTAATACCTAGAATTGATCTCAAATGGAAATATTAGATACAAATAAATAGAATAGTTATGTCATCATCAAATATGAACAATGTATAACTATTAGGACAACAATCCTCTCTCTACTACAGACACCATGAATTCTTGATGAGGAATGTTTGCCTTACAAAATTAATGTTATTGATGAAAGTGGGTATTGGATTGAGTCCACATTGGGATAAGTCAATTTTATTATGGGATCCATTCATATTTTATTTAATCCTTATGGGAAATATTATGATAAGTTGTTTCTTAGACGTGTGAATCCAAAAATTCTCAAAAATTTCTAAAATTTTATGAAGCACGAGTCTAGAAAAGTTGATTTGTATAAGTGAGTTTGGAAGTCAAAGGTGCCAAATAATTGTAAGTTCTTTTCTTGGAAAACCTTTCTTTGGAAAATATTGACTCATTATGGACTTTTAAGGAGGGATTTTGCTTTTCCTTCCATATGAAATATTTGTAAAAATGATTGTGAACATCTTCTTCATTTTCTCTTTATCTGTCTTGGTGCTAAGGAACTTTGGAATTTTTACACACACTTCTCAGGATAACAACTAATCAGGATATATGATCATAAGTTGAGTATTAAACCTAATATGAAGAACACCCTTAACTCTTCTTTTGCTTTATAACTCTTTGTTTCCTCACATTCAATCACATGAACTAACTATACAAGGGGATTTAAAACATGATTACTCTAATCTAATTTCAACAATAAAAATAATTTAAACATTCATTCTATATCTCACACATCTATGTACATACAACATGATAATCAAATGAAGTATCTATTGTTAAGGAAACAAAGTTACACATCATCATTTACAACTCTCTCACTTCTATACAAGGACCTAGAGTTATAGGGACCAATTGACCTTAAGTAATCTGATACTTAGCTCTTATGGAAAACCTACTTTGGAATTGGCATTCTTTAAATCCACATCGTTACTCTAATAAAAAAATATATAGGGGTGAGCCTACTCACTCAATGAATGAGTACTTTAATAAAATAGTTTAAAACACTTTACTAGTTAAAACATATATTATCAGGAAATTGAAATCTAAAGTAGCACACTAATGAGCTATAAAGGAACAAACCATTCATACACACATATATGACAGTATACTCTACGTATCAACAAAGAGTAAATCAATATCTAAACATACTTAATTAATCACAAAAGGGAACTAGTAATTCAGAATCATATAAAAAATAAAGGAATAATTTTATACACATGATTAATCTTTGGTTCATCTTATTATTCCCTAAACCCACATGAAGTGTACCATGACATGTGAAACCATCACAAAAAGCTACAATCTCATTGTACAAGGTTTAGAAGCATACGCGGGTTACGAATCATATATTCTCTCCATCTACAACATGTAGTACCCATGTTTGGCTCTTGCCAGCTAATGGAAGCAGCTGGATAGCTAGACTCCTCCTCTAGACCTAGGTACTCAGGTAGAGAGTCAAAGAAATTTGGCTTGTTGTGCGTTAGTGGACCTACCAAATATGTCAACTGATCAATAAAACCCGACATCAGTGGACCTACTGAAGATGTCACTGACTAGTAAAATAGGTACCACCGACATCCCCGGTTGGTTTTTAGTACCACAAAAACTATAAGGAGTCTTCCCTCACTATCCTAGAAACTCACCCCTATCGGTACGCTCTGACTTACCTCAATATGGACAAAATACCACCAGTCCAGAAGCACATTTTCTCTTCACAATGCAGATCTCATCAAGTGAGGATTCTACATTGTCCAGGGCATCTAAAATCTATTTCACTCTTTAAATTCGTAGTTCAATCATCAAATTAACATTTCTTAATTTTAACCTTGCAAGCAGTTCTTAACATAAATTATCAACCGTTTGTATTGAAACTAAGCATCTAACTAACCATTGATATTATTGAATAACACTAAATTGAACACAATTGATTTACTGGATACCCTATCCCTAGGGTTTTCTTTTCCTCATCCTTATATCACATTACTCACATAAGAATTTAATGCATCATAAACTTTCATTGATAAAAGTCTGCTTTCAACTGTTCACATACAACCAAACATATATATGAAACCTTGGTATGAACTAAACTAGGGTTTCCATGCCATTCACTAAAATATCATACATCAAGAATAACATTGATATAAAATGAATTTATAGTGTTAAAATAAATTACTTTTGTTGGATTTCATGAAGTCTATTTGTAAACTTACATCTTTCCACTTGTATAGGTTTTCACTCTCTTTATTGAGATATCAAGAAAACACTGATAATATCAAATGAATTCTAAGATAATATCCAACATATATGTACTAAACATTCAAATAAAACAAACAGTTAAGATAAGGAGATTTAAATAGGCAATTTCTCTATTCAATTTTACAACAATTTAAACACAATCAAAAACCATAGATTTCTCTATATTCTTCTAATTTTTGCAAAAATTGTATGAAATCTATTTTAGATGATTTATATTCATTTTTGATATGATTTTATCATTTGAAATTCATCACAATAGGAAAATAATACATTTCTAGATCATCTTTCATAGCTTAAACTAAAAGGTTGGTCTAGGATTTGTAGTCGCATACAAAGAAATTGAAGATTATTGTGGATTTAATATGATTTCATGCAATCTACAATGGAAGTACCCACTCCCATAAGGTGTGGAAACACCTTAAAAACGTATACTCACATCTGAAATTCTCAAATCCATATCAAAATCCTAACAAATCACCACTTCCTCTTCCTTTAAACTTGGATACCTTGGGAATGGAGAAATATAGAGAAAGAGTGAAAAAATATGGAGATTTGATATCTTTTTGAATCAAAGTAGAGGAGGGGAGGAATCTTGACATGTGAGAGAACACTAAGAAAAGATATCTAGAGATGACAAACTTACTTGATTTCATCAACTGTAGGAAGAGAAAACCTTGATCATCATCTTCACCAGTTTCCCCATCCAAACCCTAACTCTCCCTCCCTCTCTAATATTTTGTTTCTCATTGATGAATCACAAAATATGGAAGCTCCTACTGTGTTAGGTTGATCATGTAGATAAATTAACATGCATGGGTCAATTTGCAAATTGACCCTTCCTTACACTTTCTTTTATTTTAGCAAAGTTTCCCATCATAAAAATGTTACATTAGATCATTTATTTAATAGTTTAAAGATCATTTAAAAATTTTGAAACATTAGCATGTTATCTAACACATAGTTTCTAAGCTGCCTTATAAATTTTAGATAATTCTTATCTTCCAATAAATGAATAAAAATCAAACACTACACTTGAAATGTTCTAAGATGTGATCTTTATCAACAACATGATCTTATTCTGACATGATTTTACTCCCTTGTTTTGATAATAAACTTGAGCTCTTTTGAAGTTTACTAAAGTATTCATTATCTTATCACTTGAATTCCTTTTCTCTTATTTGACATTTCTGATAGGTTACTTTATTTATACCCTGCAAGGATTTCATCACCACATTATGTGTCATTAACACATTCAATAGACGTATCTCTCATGCTAGTTGTGTGTGATAAACTGGATTTTGACTCAATTTCGAGGAAAAAAATTTCTCTTAAGGTGTGTTGGATGTTATGGAGTGGACTTTTAAGGTTTTGGACCCAGTGGGATAAGTGAGTTCATATAATTGATATTGCAATATCATATGTTTTATGTCTCTTTGAAGCATGGAAATGATTGGTCAAATACTGATATTATGATACCAAAATTGGATGGAATGTAGTTTGGATGATAATTGAGCTATGGTCAAAGATTCATGATGATCAATTACTCTTAGAAGAAGTTATGTATATTTGAATGTGGTGAAATCATTGATGTTTTTGATAATAGAAGACCAGGGTTTCTCAACTAGTTTCTGATCTGTATACCATGTCACGCCTGCTTTAGTCTTGGTTGTGAGAAGCCACATATTGGAGATGGTGGGGAGGGGAAGGATGCGAGCCTAACCAATCCCACGTCGTAATCGTGGCTCAAAGGAACAAACGAACAAGCGGTTACGCTTGCCCAAAACCGATCCTAAGGCCCCTCATTATCTGGATGAGTGCTAAGAGAGAATTGGCACCGCAAGTCACAGGCAGCAGCAACATCTCTGGCGACGGCAAGGCTCCAACCCCGCCTGTGATGGAGTGCTCTTTTGGAATCGTTAAATGTACAATGACATAAGTGAATTCATGAACGTTGAGTTACCTTAAGAGCTATAAGCTCTTTGATAAAGTTTGAATGGCGGTGAATGTTGATATCATGATTAAGATCCTAAACTTTATGCCTTTTTGAGGAATTTAATTGAATAGTCCAATAGATGAGTTTCATCACCAAAATGGAGTACAGTGTACCTTGAGAGGTAAGGAAGCCATAGTTAAATTTTGGTGGCAATTAGAGTATCCTAGAGGAAGTTATTAGGGTTTGAAATTTTTAAAATAATGTACTTTTTGAGGATTAATAGACCAAAGTTTGGGGAGCTTTTGCCTAAGTTAGGCTGCGTCACACCCCTTTGTTTTGGGCTGGGCTGCGTGGACAATTTCTGGCCGTGGATCTTTGATCAGTGGACTCAGGCTTGAATGAGGTGAAGCCACGGATTGGCCTAGTGAGATCCCTGATCTCGGTCGTCGGATATGATCAAACTGCAATGAACGTTGTCTTCATAGCAGCAGTTATGACCAGCCTTGAAGCAGGGTACTCACCACGATGCCATGATGAATGAGGTCGTGGGATGAGGAGCGGTTTTTCTTGACCGGATATGTGCTCTTTGACGAGGGGATCATACTGATGCCTCATTCACGACAAACAGACCAGAGATAGGAGAGGTCAACTTCCTCGTCTTAGTAGCTTCTCCACCCAAAAGTTACAATAGGAACGAGGAAGAGAGGAACAAGGATAGGAGCCCGTGTAGAAGAATCTGTAGCTGGAAGAACACCCACCAGAGACATAACAATACAGAAGCCTTCTCAATGCCAAGTATGGCCGTGGTTAGGGTAACAAACATAGACATGTCCTACCGGAGAAGAGATGGGGTTCGGAGAAGGATTCAACAAGTTTCCTAGTGAGTTTCAGAGCCTCAATAGAGTTGACGGAGACATTTCAGTGCCGATGGAGTCTTTAGGTAAAGTTTGGTGGCGTGGAGGCACTATGCCTCTTCTGGTCTGGTGCTACGGAAGCACTGACGGCGGAGTGCTCACCAGCAAGCAGTTCTAGAGGCCACTTGGAGACCGAAGCAGCCGTAGGAGAGTCAAGGCGGTGCCTATGCTTTTGTATGTGTCGATTCGGGTACTGGATCTAGAGCGATCACTCATTGGAGCTCTGTTTCGTGGCGGCAATGTCCATGGAGGACGTGCTCCTTCGTGTGGTGATCCTGAACAGATGGCTAGAAACTCTGGGAGCGCTGAGTTCGAGTTAGAATCAGAGAGCTCTTCCCCCTTTCCTTGTCCACCGCGGTAGCAAGACAACCTGGATGAGATCTGGGTTGCGATTTCTGACCAGGGAGGAGGCGTGTGCGGCGGTGCTCGCAAACGGGAAATAGGACTCGCATTGGGGACTCGGCGAACAAGCAGTGAGGAAGGGAAAGAAAACACCGAACCAACCTTTTTCCAGACTAAACCGGGTCTAAAACCCTGAACCCAAACCAGACCAGGCGGGTCCAGGACAGCCATGCGGTTCCCTCCTATTGGCCATTCAAGGTAATTATTTTAATAATTCCCAGATCTTGCATAATTCCTATAAAATAGCATAGTTATCAGAAAAATACAAGTGATATACCAAAATGTTCAGAAAAATGTATAGAACAAGATGGAACAATAATATCAGGCTTTTGATGAACTAATATCAGTGATATCTTATTAGTAGTGAAATGCTTGTATACTGGATAATAAATAGCAAATGATGTTCTAAAGTTATGGAAAAATGCCAGTAAGTCTATAATCATGTCTAAAATGCATATGAAAGCAGATATGGTCATGATGATGTACGAAATCATGTAATTTTCTTAGAATGGCTAATTAGGGCTAATAACCCTAAATAAAATGTATTAAATACACACGTTCTCTATAAATGATGAAATTCACAACTTAAGCTCATATCAGTATCTGGAACCTCAAAATTAAATATGATATCAATATGATACACATAATCTATGTTATACGATGATGTTTGCTCTTAATGTGATATAAACCCTAATTTGAGTAATGCATGTAACCTAGGGTTAACGTGTGACATAATGTTAATATGTTCAGATGATGAACTTTGATAATGAGATGTAATCTGGAAATGATATCAGTGAGATAATCACAAGACAAGAATACAAGTAATCATGAGAATACCATAATGAACTAAGTGAAACCCTAATGAACACGAATAGGGTTAAGATGAGACGTAAGAAGATGAGAACCTGATGATAGTGTATGATCTTGTCTTGATCAGGGATGAACAAGGTTAGAGTTGACCTGAGGAATATATGTGATTAGTATATCTCTTTGGAAGGTACGCCATTACCTCTTACTTGGCTTATTATTTAATATGCTTGTGTTATATGCATAGTAAAATACTTGGCATATGGTATTGGATGAAATGATTGTTCTGGTATGATATGTTGCCTGATTTTTCGTACTTATGGCTATGGACACATGAAACATAAGATATCTGATCCATCATATATATGAAAGCACACGGTGCTCAGAAAGTGATCACAAACTCCTAGGGAGTAGATCACATGTATAATGATCACAAACCACTTGGTGGTAGATCATAAGGCCTAAAGACATCAAAGCCCTAGGGGCAGATGCACGAGAAATATGATGGAAATAAGCTTAAAACATGTGTTCTCTTTTGTTAATAATCATTCTTGTTAAAGTATATAATTTTTGTTATAATGTTCTATAACTGCCAAGTATTAGTTTATCTTATTGCCAAGATATGATGAGAGGTATATAAAAAGACATGTAGGCGTACTCAGTACAATATTCTTGAAATATTGTGCTGACGTGTACCACATGTAATCTTTTGTTTAGGTTGTGGTTATGCTCTTGAAGATCTAGGATGTTGAGAGTTGTGTAGCGAGCTGATGTACAGGTGGACCTGTTGTCTTAAGATCCTATTGTTTAGATGTAGTACATGTATATGTATATGTTTGCTGCTCAATATGTAATATCAAATGTTGTAACAATTCATGTTGTAATTATATGTTGAATGGTGAACATGTGTGTATGGTTTTATTATTGTTCATGTACATGTGCTACTGGTTGTTTCCTTCTGACTCCCTTGATTTTCATCTTCTTAGCCTAGTGTGTGGGGCAAAAATTGGGATTCTAGCTGAGGTGAGGGTTTCAATTTAGACGTCACACATCAGATTAAGTTTTAGAAAATTCGGGGACGTCACACTGCCCAACAACAAGACCGAGCAGTTTATAGCAGAAGGCATTGAGAGTGGTTGTTTTATCAAGGGGAGCATAGGACGGTGGTTTCCTCGATGGAGTCTGGTCCAACGACCGCGCGAGGAACAACTGTGGCCACCTCACGCGGGCCGACGTCAATGAAGACACGCACATTGGACAGGTAGACGTCAGACTTTGAGATCGCGAGAGAAGGAGGAGTCTAGGAAGTGCCTAAATTTGCTGAGGATAACACTGCCTAGAGGCCTATTACCCTTGCCCCACCACAGTTACAGCTTGTGACGACACCTCCTCAATCAGCGAGGAGGTTCTATAGTAGCAGAGATCTTTAGAGATGATGACCGACACCATGTTTCATGGTGGAACTAGGAGCAGATCCCACATTGGACAACTTCGAGGAGGAGCACAGGTGCAGCACATGAGATCGTAGATGATATCTTGTTGGAGACTTGCTGCTCGGTGTGGCATTCTCAAGCACATGAGGAGGAGAGTCGGGCTCCGCCATCACGTGGGAGATGGATCGAGTAGGAGAGGGCAAAGAGGAGGGCTCATAGACCTTCTTCTCATCAGAGAGAGAGAGCCAGCAATAGCGATGCGAGATGAGGAGGCAACGCTTGCTACTGCTCCCACGCCTGACGACGGCAGTTCACAGCCACTTGCGACGGCGCTCCCTCGCAGGCACGGATCGGAGACGAAGAAAGTGAAGAATCGAGCGCCTGAACCAGAAGCCCACACTTAGATCTGAACCCGGTTCAAGCCAAGAAGTTGGGTGGTTCAGCTTGGGCAGAGGAGGAGGGAGCCGCGCCCAAGCAGGACATTTGGTGATGCCTGATTGGCCATAAAAAGGTAAATCTTCAATAACTCCCAGATCTTATATAATTCACAGTAAATAGTGCAACTATCAGAAAAATACAAGGTACCAAAATTCTCAGAAAAATGTGTAGAACAACATGGATCTATAATATCAGGCTTTTGATGCATAAATTTCAGTGATATCATATAAGATGTAGAATGCTTAGTGCTTGAGTAATAAATATCAAATGACAATATAAAATTCTGAAAAAAATGGTAGCAATTCTATAATCATGTTTATAATCCACATGATGTCAGTTATTATGATGTTGATGCACAAAATCATGTAATTTGATTAATATGGCTAATTAGGGCTAATAACACTAAAGATAATGTAATTAATGCATACATGCTCAATAAATGATGAGATTTACAGAAAACCCTCATATATGTAATTGGAAGATAATATATAAATCTGAGATCATCTATATACACAAAATTCATGTTATATGAAGAGAACCCTTAATACATGTGATGTCACCCTAATATGGTTAATGGAAGTGACATAATGTTAAATATGTTCACGTAATAATGTGACACATGAGTATATCCAGTTGATGAACTATAACCTGGAATATAACATCAGTAAGATAAATATAAGATAAGAATACAAGTAATCATGAGAATATCCTAATGAGTAAGAAAATTCTAAAATGGTGATAACTAGAGTTAAGATGAGAACATGATGGTGATATGTGATCATGTCTTAACCAGGGGTTTGACCAAGATATAGTTGACATGAGGAATATTTGATGATTAGGAATATCTCTTTGGAAGGTATGCCATTACCTCTTACTTAGCTTATTATACAATATGCTTGTGTTATGTAGTAGTAAATACTTAGCATATGGTATTGGTTGAAATGATTGTTCTTGTATGATATGTTGGTTGATTTTCTATACTTACTACTATGAACACATCAAACATAATATATTTGTTCCATTATATGATAGCACCAACTCTTTGGCAGTGTGCTTGGAAGTGACCAAACTCTTTGGTAGTGGTCACATTGTAAATATGGAAGCACCAACTCTTTGGTAGTGTGCTTGGACCCAACTCTTTGGTAGTGGTCACATTGTACATATGATCCAAGACTTTGGTAGTGATCATAAAGGCCTTAATGGATTCAACTCCGTGGTAGTAATGCATGGATGATATAATGGAAAATATGCCTAAAAGTTATGTGTTCTCTTTTGTTGATAAACATTCTTGTTCAAGTATATACTTTTTGTTATATTCTTCTGTTACTGCCAAGTATTAGTATTATCTTATTGCCAAGATATGATGAGAGGTATATAAAAGACACGTAGGCATACTCAGTACAACATTCTTGAATAATGTGCTGACGTGTACCACATGTAATCTTTTGTTTAGGTTTTGGACATGTGTTCTTGAAGATCCAACTTAGTGAGAGTTGTGTGGCGAGCTGATGTACAGGTGGACCAGTTGTCTTAAGATCCTGTATTTTAGATGTAGTACATGTATATTTATAAGTTTGTTGTTCAATATGTAATATCAAATGTTGTAACAATTCATGTTGTAATTATATGTTGAATGCTGAACATGTGTTGTGGTTTGTTTATTGTTCATGTGCATGTGCAACTGATTGTTTCCTTCCGACTCCCTTGATTTTCTTCTTCTTAGCCTAGTGTGTGGTGTTTAAATTGGGATTCTCACTGAGGTGAGGTTTCAATTTGGACGTCACACATCAGATTAAGTTTTAGAAAATCCAGGGACGTCACATTGTGTATCATTTAAAATTCATTTTCTTATCACTTCATCCTCATGTAACTCTCATTAAGGAGGATTCCAAAGAGAAGATGATTTTGAGATTTAGAATTTTTTTTTTAAGTATTCACTTAGCACATTTCTCATATCCAGGTTAAATTCCTCATCATCAAGAAGACTAGACTATTTAGCATTTTTTAGCATCTGACAATCCCTCTCTTTTATCATCTATATTACTCCCTCATGTTTCAACCTCTTATTTCTTTGACATCATTCTCTCCATGTATACTACTCTTCCATATGTCATTATTAACTTTTACTTATCTGCTTTGGTCATGTTGCTCATTCACGTGTATGATTTTGTATTTCATTCTAAATATAATTCTTATTATCATTTTACTAATATGAAGTTGAAACTCTAAATCAATATTCACCTTATTAGTTTCATTTTATGTTTAATACATTACATGTCATTTGTTTCAAATAAAATGTCTCTTACAAGGGTAAAATATAGTTTCTCTTTCAATCAAGCTTTTCTATTCTGAATATAGTTTACCTTTATATGATTAATTCAATTCTTTAGCTGCACTTTTGTTATTCTTTTGAAAATTAGTTCCATTTCATCACTAGAAACCCATTGAACATTTAATGGAAACTAGGTTGTTACTATATAGAGACTTTGAATTAAAAGTTAGTAAGGATGAATGCATTAGAGTTCATAATGTGATGACACATTACATGCTTTCTATTATATCATGTAACCCTCTTTCCTTAACCAAACTCATCATATTCAACATGTTTCTTTGTTTCATCAAAGTTTCTTATACAAATATTATAATTTACATATCCCATTGATATGATATTATATGATATAACAAATGATAACATTTCATGCTTACAAGATAATAACTATTGACTAGTAAATGTAGAACTAAAAAGGAAATAATTATTTTAGAAAGGATATGAAAGAGAATTACTTATTTAATAAGAAAGATTATCAAATATTTTGTATCTGAAAGAGTATAATACAACATTACAAAGTGAATATGCCAAGTAAATCCTAAAAGTATACTACACTATTGATATGTTAAGATTAAGCCTAGGTTGGTTTGAGACGTCATCATCATCATCGTTGTCGTCGTCGTCATCCAAGCCTCAATTCAAACTATGTTGGGGCCGGTTATTTGGATCCTTCATTTCCATTCCTCTCTATCATGGGTCATATTGTGGTCGAGATGTAAAGATTAAAAAACTCACTTTATAAGCTTTTCCCAAGCTAATTTAGGTCTTCCTCTTCTTCTATTAATTGTGCTGAACTCATTAGCATTATTTTGTATAGGTGCATTAGTCGATCTGCATTGCACATGTCTATATCATTTGAGTCGGCCCTCGTGTAACTTGTCCTCAATGCTCACCATTCCCAACTTAATTCCCGATATAGTCATTTCTTAAAAAATATTTTCTTGTCTTCCCACACATCCATCTCAGCATACACATTACAACCACGTTCATCTTGTTGAGACCTTGTTTTTTCACATCCCAACATTTACTCCCATAGAGAATGGTTGGTCGTATAGAAATTCTATATAACTTACTTTTTTAATCCAAGAGGGATCTTCTGATCAGATAATACTCCAGTTGCAATCCAAGAATGTTATTTATAATGATGCTATAGATGAAATGATTTTGAGATTAAAAGAATTAGACATCAACAACAAAGATAAAGAGGTGGTTGAAGACGAATGCTCACTTGACAGTGATAAGAAGGAAAGTACAACTAGCTTTACAAAAGATCATCCAAAGGAGCTCATCACAGGAAATTCTTTTTCAAAGAGTAAAAATGTGGGCTTCCTTCAACAAAGAATAAAATTGCAATTTTGTTTGACATAGTTTGCTAACATTGATTATTATATTGTGATGTCGACCATCCACAAGAAGTACATTCTTTATTCTTAGGGAATCTCATACATCCCTCTTACTTATCAATTTACCTTTCTTGTTGTACCAAAAGTTAGAGAACCTCCTTTCCTCATTATAAAGGTGTTGAAGTGGATCTTCTCAGTGGTCATATGTTTTGAGAAACCACTATCAACAATCCATTTTTATTTTTCCTAAAAGGGAAGGAGAGGATAATGCCCAATTCAAACTTAGTAATTCAGGTTTATCTTGGTGACCTATTTCATGATGGGGTTGATCCCCTTCTTCTCATAGGGACAAGAAGTAGAATAAATATGATCACATATACAATGAGCACAAACTATTATTTCCTTAGAACTAGAAGACTCTACATGGTATGTTGGAGCCCCCTTTCTCTTTTTATTACCTTTGCCCTTGATCTTTGGGCACCATTGCATCCCAATCCTCTACTACCCACTTGTTGAGTAGAGTATTCTAGGACTTCATTAGGGACTTCTTCCCTTTGAAGAATTTTTGCAAGGAGGCTCAAAGCACATGGTTGTCATTACTGAGATTAATAATAGTAGAATATAGACTAGCAAGATCATCTTGAGCATGCAATAAGTCAACCTATAAATAGAGGAATTTAGTTCTATAGGAGTCTTTTTCAAGGGTAATACTAACTACTTCTTTACTAGGAAAAATAGATCTATATTCTAGATAATTTCCTTTAGTAAGAATTCTAGCATTTTCACTTCTATGTAATACAATCTCATCATGATAAGTTTAGTTTACATCTTTATGATAAACACCATTCTAAAAATCTACACCGTTATATTGGAGTTCAAGATCATCAAATTACTCTTGCAAAGATTCTATGCTATCATTACATGTTTTCTCATTTTGTTCAAGAACTAATATTCTAGCATACAAGTCATCATTGATTTTCCCTAATATCTTCTTTTTAGCCTTCACTTTTGATTAAAAGGTACTAGAAGCAAGAATCATATCAACAAGAGCATCTTCAGATATTTCATCGAAATCTATCTCACTCAGTTCTTCACTTGTTCTAGCCATGAGAGCATGGGGCATTCATCTTCATTTTAGATAAAACCACATGAGTAGGACTCTTCTTAAGTGGCATGGGATGCTTATTTTCCTTTTATTTCTTACTTTTCCATCTGATTGAAGCTACCCTCCTTGTGGTAGACTTATTTCCTTGTATGTTTTCTCTTGTGGTGATTCTTCTTGACTTTTGGGCATTCATTCTTGATGATCTCCTTTTGTCCACACTCATTGAATCTAGGAGTAGAGGATGATGAGAATTTACCTTTCAAGTGATTTCCCTTGGAGAAGTGAGCTTCAATATACCTTTAGAAATCATCTTCACTTGAGGATGGAGGAGATTGGCCAATGACTTGTTTTTGAACAAGAGATTTAACTTGGGCTTTGAATCCATCATCCTTGTTTCTCTTGTACTCTTTGTCTTCTTCTCCTTCTTCCTCTTGCTCTTCAAGTTTCATTTCACAGGCTTGGAGATTTCCTATGAGTTCTTCAATAGGAATGTTGGAGAGAGACTTGTTGTTTCTTCTATAGTAGACACCTTTGTTTTCCAATGGAGAGGAATATATCCAAAAATCTTTGAGTTTATCTTTCCTTAATCCATAGTGTGACCCAAGAAGGCAAGACCATTGACAATGGTGTTGAGCCTTGAATATATTTCATCCACAATTTCATTCTTCACCATCTTGAAGCCTTCAAGGAGGCCATCGAGCATATATACCTTGTTTTCTTTTACTTGCTTTGTACCTTCATAAATGATACAAAGATTGTTCCAATTATCATGATTTGTATCCCAAGGGTAGATATGGTTGAATTCTATTGGAATGAGGGTGGAGTAGATGATGCCAATAGCTAAAGAACTTAGTTGTACATTCTTCATGCTTACCTCATTTCAAGTAACTAATTCTCATTTTGGCTCAGTTGAGGGAAATTCAACCACCTTACACATGCCAAAATGCATGCCTTGAAAGTAGAATTTCATCCTCCTTTTCAAATATAGGAAGTTAATACCATCAAAGATAGGTGGACACATGGAGGAGCCACCCTCTATGTTGAGAGAACCTAGCAAATATTCACCCATCTTCTCTTACTCATTGAAGTAGATTATTGGAGAAGACCAAGTTCTAATACTAATTGTTGGATCTATGGGCTCCAAAGGTGTGGGGGATAGAGAAAAAAACACTTAGGCAATATTCATTAAACCTTAAAGATATTCGATAAAAGTATGTGGAAGTATTAAAAACAAAGATGAGAGAGATTCGTCAAACACTAAAGAAGAGTAATATTTATAGTGGTTCCAACCTCCAAACTAGCATATTTACATTCGCTACCTAGAGGGGTCGATCTATAGGATTTTGAACCATGTTACTTTCATTATATTCCACAAGAAGAGTTATAGCAAACGAATGCCCTTTTCAAGAACAAGGGCTAAACTAGCATTCCTTTTCAGATCAAGAATCCAATAACCATTACAATGGTACTACCTATCTACCTCCAAAGAATCTCACACCTTCAAAGAGTTACCCATTCTTGTAGAAGATCATCAAACTTTGATTCACCACCTCCTTCATTCAAGAAGTTTCCTTCAAATCACAAAGTTGAGAGATAAATATTTGGAACAAGAGTGGAGTGGTTTGATAATAATACAATGGAGAAACTCTCTAACAAGGATCCTAACCCACTTATATTGGATATAGATAAGTATCAAGCTTGAGGGAGATTGGGGGCTCTTAGAGGTGCAATCACTCAACTATAGAAAGGGATCATAGAATGTAAAATTGGAATGAAATCCAATGGCCTTTTTCATAGTTGAGGTTGCCTACTAGCTAGTAGACAACTTAGATTGAATTGTAGACATTTTTGGGGGTTTTAATAGATACATTTTTTAATTTCCTAGCACTCTAAACAACTAGAAACACTTTTTAGCACTTTCCATAACAATGTTGTTGGTTGAGTTACCTTTTGGATAACTCGGTCGACAAGGCTCATTATCTCATCATTGACACTTGGGATTGAGTTTCTAACTGATAGAAAACTTGGTTGGAGACTGTCTTAGCCTTGCCAGTGATATCAATCAGTTGAGTTGTACCAAAACAAACTCGACCTACAATGTTTTTTGTCAAATGTCAAAAATATGTGTCAGTCAATTTATCTAAAGGGGGAATTCATTTGATTGATCTCTTTGTTATGGCTTATGACAAATACCATAAAAGTGTATAAACATTCAAACAAGTTATATAAATTTCCATTAAGTTGAGTTACAAGTCATACATTCAACAAAAATGATTTACAACATGATTCTAGTAGAGATACTATCTATTATTCCATTCTTGCACTTAAGTTGAGTTTGAATTCTTTTTTTGCAAACTAGGTTTGTTAATTAAATCCTCTTGTTGTACCTAATACCTAGAATTGATCTCATATAGAAATATTACATACAAATAAATAGAATAGTCATGTCATAATCAAATATGAACAATGTAGAACTATTAGGACAACAATCATCTCTCTGCTACAGACACCATGAATTCTGGGTGAGGAATGTTTGCCTTATGAAAGTTATTTTATTGATGAAAGTGGGTATTGGATTGAGTCCACATTGGGATATGTCAATTGTATTATGGGATCCATTCATGTTTTATTTAATCCTTATGGGAAATATTATGATAAGTTGTTGCTTAGACGTGTGAATCCAAAAATTCTCAAAAATTTCTAAAATTTTATGAAGCACGAGTCTAGAAAAGTTGATTTGTATAGGTTAGTTTGGAAGTCAAAGGTGCCAAATAATTGTAAGTTCTTTTCTTGGAAAACCTTTTTTTGGAAAATATTAACTCATTATGGACTTTTAAGGAGGGATTTTGCTTTTCCTTCCATATGCAATATTTGTAAAAATGATTGTGAACATCTTCTTCATTTTCTCTTTATCTGTCTTGGTGCTAAGGAACTTTGAAATTTTTACACCCACTTCTCAAGATAACAACTAATCAGGATATATGATCATAAGTTGAGTATTAAACCTAATATGAAGAACACCCTTAACTCTTCTTTTGCTTTATAGCTCTTTGTTTCCTCACATTCAATCACATGAACTAACTATACAAGGGGATTTAAAACATGATTACTCTAATCTAATTTCAACAATAAAAATAATTTAAACATTCATTCTATATCTCATACATCTATGTACGTACAACATGATAATCAAATGAGGTATCTATTGTTAAGGAAACAAAGTTACGCATCATCATTTACAACTCTTTCACTTCTATACAAGGACCTAGAGTTACAGGGACCAATAGAACTTAAGTAATCTAATACTTAGCTCTTATGGAAAACCTACATTGGAATTGGCATTCTTCAAATCCACATCGTTACCCTAATAAAAAAAATATAGGGGTGAGCCTACTCACTCAATGAATGAGTACTTTAATAAAATAGTTTAAAACACTTTACTAGTTAAAACATATATTATCAGAAAATTGAAATCTAAAGTAGTACACTAATGAGATATAAAGGAACAAACCATCCATACACATATATATGACAGTATACTCTACATATCAACAAAGAGTAAATTAATATCTAAACATACTTGATTAATCACAAAGGGAACTAGTAATTCAGAATCATATAAAGAATAAAGGAATAATTGTACACACATGATTAATCTTTGGTTTATCTTATTATTCCCTAAACCCACATGAAGTGTACCATGACATGTGAAACCATCACAAAAGGCTACAATCTCATTGTACAATGCTTAGAAGCATACCCATGTTACTAATCATATAGTCTCATTTACTCCATCTACAACAAGTAGTACCCACGTTTGGCTCTTGCCATTTAATGGAAGCATCCGGATAGATGGACTCCTCCTCTAGACCTAGGTACTCAGGAGGAGAGTCAAAGAAATTTGGCTAGTTGTGCATTAGTGGACCTACCAAATATGTCAACTGATCAATACAACCCTACATTAGTGGACCTACTGAATATGTCACTGACTAGTAAAATAGGTACCACTGGCATCCCCGATTGGTGTTTAGTACCAAAAAAACTATAAGTAGTCTTCCCTCACTATCCTAGACCCTCACCCCTATCGGTACGCTCTGACTTACCTCAATATGGACAAAATACCACCAGTCCAGAAGCGTATTTTCTCTTCACAACGCAGATCTCATCATGTGAGGATTCTACATTGTTTAGGGCATCTAAAGTCTATTTCACTCTTTAAATTCGTAGTTCAATCAAAAAATTAACATTTCTTAATTTAACCTTGTAAGCAGTTCTTAACATAAATTATCAACTGTTTGTATTGTTACTAAGAATCTAAGTAACACCATTGATATCATTGAATAACACTGAATTGAACACGATTGATTCACTGAATACCCTATCCCTAGGGTTTTCTTTTCCTCATCCATATATCACATTACTCACATAATAATTTAATGCATCATAAACTTTCATTGATAAAAGTCTGCTTTCAACTGTTCACATACAACCAAACATATATATGAAACCCTGGTATGAACTAAACTAGGGTTTCATGCCATTCACTAAAATATCATACATCAAGAATAACATTGATATAAATAAATTTATAGAGTTAAAATGAATCACTCTTGTTGGATTTCATGAAGTCTATTTGTAAACTTACATCTTTCCACTTGTATAGGTTTTCACTCTCTTTATTGAGATATCAAGCAAACACTGATAATATCAAATGAATTCTAAGATAATATCTAACATATATGTACTAAACATTCAAATAAAAAAAACAGTTATGATAAGGGCATTTAAATAGGCAATTTCTCTATTCAATTTTACAACAATTTAAACATAGTCAAAAACCCTAGATTTCTCTATATTCTTCCAATTTTTGCAAAAATTGTGCAAAATCTATTTTAGATTATTTATATTCATTTCTGATATGATTTTATCATTTGAAATTCATCACAATAGGAAAAAAGTACATTTCTAGATCATCTTTCATTAGCTTAAACTAAAAGGTTGGTCTAGGATTTGTAGTCGCATACAAAGAAATTCAAGATTATTGTGGATTTAATATGATTTCATGCAATCTACAATGGAAGTACCCACTCCCATAAGGTGTGGAAACACCTTAAAAATGTATAGCCACATCTGAAATTCTTGAATCCATATCAAAATCCTAGCAAATCACCACTTCCTCTTCCTTTAAATTTGGATACCCTAGGAATGGAGAATTATAGATAAAGAGTGAAAAAAGATGGAGATTTGATATCTTTTTGAATCAAAGTAGAGGAGGGGAGGAATCTTGACATGTGAGAGAACACTAAGAAAAGTTATCTAGAGATGAAAAACTTACTTGATTTCATCAACTCTAGGAAGAGAAAACCTTGATTGTCATCTTCACCAGTTTCCCCATCCAAACCCTAACTCTCCCTCCCTCTCTAAGATTTTGTTTCTCATTGATGAATCACAAAATATGGAAGCTCCTACTGTGTTAGGTTGATCATGTAGACAAATTAACATGCTTGGGTCAATTTGCAAATTGACCCTTCCTAACACTTTCTTTTATTTTAGCAAAGTTTCCCATCATAAAATCATTTATTGAATAGGTTAATGATCCTCTAAAAATTATGAAACAGTAGCATGTTATCTAACACATAGTTTCTAAGCTCCCTTATAAATTTTAGATCATTCCTATCTTCCAATAAATGAATAAAAATCAAACACTACACTTGAAATGTTCTAAGATGTGATCTTTATCAACAACATGATCTTATTATGACATGATTTTACTCCCTTGTTTCGATAATAAACTTGAGCTCTTTTGAACTTTACTAAAGTATTCATTATCGTGTCACTTGAATTCCTTTCCTCTTATTTGACATTTCTGATAGGTTACTTTATTTATACCCTGCTAGGGTTTCGTCACCATATTATGTGTCATTAGCACATTCAATAGACGTGTCTCTCATGCTAGTTGTGTATCATTTAAAATTCATTTTCTTATCACTTCATCCTTGTGTTACTCTCCTTAAGGAGGATTCCAAATAGAAGATGATTTTGAGATTTAGAATTTTTTATATTTAAGTATTCACTTAACACATTTCTCATATCCAGGATAAATTCCTCATCATCAAGAAGACTCGACTATTTAAAATTTTTGAGCATCTGACAATCTCTCTCTTTTATCATCTATATTACTCCCTCATGTTTCAACCTCTTATTTCTTTGACATCATTCTCTCTATGTATACTACTCTTCCATATATCATTATTAACATTTACTTATCTGCTTTGGTCATGTTGCTCATTCACGTGTATGATTTTGTATTTCATTCCAAATATAATTCTTATTATCATTTTACTAATATGAAGTTGAAACTCTAAATCAATATTCATCTTATTAGTTTCATTTTATGTTTAATACATTACATGTCCTTTGTTTCAAATCAAATGTCTCTTACAAGGGTAAAATATAGTTTCTCTTTCAATCAAGCTTTTCTATTTTGAATATAGTTTACCTTTATATGACGTATTCAATTCTTTAGCTGCACTTCTGTTCTTCTTTTGAAAGTTAGTTCCATTTCATCACTAGAAACCCATTGAACATTTAATGGAAACTAGGTTGTTACTATATAGAGACTTTGAATTAAAAAGTAGTAAGGATGAATGCATTAGAGTTCATAATGTGATGACACATTCCATGCTTTCTATTATATCATGTAACCCTCTTTCCTTAACCAACCTCGTCATATCCAACATGTTTATCTGTTTCATCAAAGTTTCTTATACAAATATTATAATTTACATATCCCATTGATATGATATTATATGATATAACAAATGATAACATTTCATGCTTACAAGATAATAACTATTGACTAAGTAAATGTAGAACTAAAAAGGAAATAATTATTTTAGAAAGGATATGAAAGTGAATTACTTATTTAATAAGAAAGATTATCAAATATTTCGTATGTGAAAGAGTATAATACAACATTACAAAGTGAATATGCCAAGTAAATCCTAAAAATATACTACACTATTGATATGTTAAGATTAAGCCTAGGTTGGTTTGAGACGTCATCATCATCATCATCATCGTCATCGTCGTCATCTAAGCCTCAACCAAAACTATGTTGGGGTCGGTTAGATGGATCCTTCATTTCCATTCCTCTCTATCATGGGTGATATTGTGGTCGAGATGTAAAGATTAAAAATCTCACTTTATAAGCTCTTCCCAAGCTAATTTAGGTCTTCCTCTTCTTCTATTAATTGTGCTGAACTCATTAGCATTATTTTGTATAGGCGCATTAGTCGATCTGCATTGCACATGTCTATATCATTTGAATCGGCCCTCGTGCAACTTGTCCTCAATGCTCACCATCCCCACTTTATTTCCGAGATAGTCATTTCTTAAGAAATCTTTTCTTGTCTTCCCACACATCCATCTCAGCATACACATTACAACCATGTTCATCTTGTTGAGACCTTATTTTTTCACATCTCAACATTTACTCCCATAGAGAATGGTTGGTCGTATAGAAATTCTATATAACTTACTTTTTTAATCCAAGAGGGATCTTCTGATCAGATAATACTCCAGTTGCAATCCAAGAATGTTATTTATAATGATGCTATAGATGAAATGATTTTGAGATTAAAAGAATTAGACATCAACAACAAAGATAAAGAGGTGGCTGAAGACGAATGCTCACTTGACAGTGATAAGAAGGAAAGTACAACTAGCTTTACAAAAGCTCATCCAAAGGAGCTCATCACAGGAAATTCTTTTTCAAAGAGTAAAAATGTGGGCTTCCTTCAACAAAGAATAAAATTGCAATTTTGTTTGACATAGTTTGCTAACGTTGATTATAAAATATGCATCTTCTCTCAGAAGATGGCATATGAATCTCAAATTGAGGTTTTTTTTATACTTATGTAAATTTTAAAATATAATTTTGTATTTCTTTATTTAATTAACCACTCCCAAAACATATTTTTTCCTTTTGGGAACTCGTACGGTTTTCCACCTTATTATAGGAGCACCTTCCTCATTTCCAATAAGAACCCCCTTCTTCCTTCCCGAAAAGTTGGTTATATAAAAAGTTTCCCCTCTTATAGGAGGCGTCTTATTGTAACAATGTGTCATAACGATTTTCCTCCCCATTTATTTTTCTAGAGAGTGGGTTGTAGTCAAATACAGTAAGCTGATTCGCCCCCTACATTAAAAGGGATGGAAGGCCTCTTACAATAAAAAAAATCCAACTAGATGACCCTGCAGGAAATTGACGGTGGGAATTCTCCGGCATTTTAATAAAAACATCCTACAAAATTTCTAAGAAAAAGAAGATTTGTTGTAGTGATTGAAAATATGCACACTGAAATCGAGCAGAATCCGAGGAAAAACGATGCAGATTAAAATCCGGCCGACAGTTCATGTTCTTGCAGAAGTCGTTCAATTTAAGAGTTTTAAATTAAATATAAAGCAAGTGTAAACAATGATTGTCTTAAGCGGTAATGATGATTTCCTACTGACTGGCATATATAGTAAGTTATTAAACTGTACTGGGGGAGAGCATCCATCATCACCATTCTAACACAATTATAATACTAAACTAGGGCGAGAATCTGTTGGCTGTAGCCGGTAATCTTTACCTACCGGAAACCGACATGGGATCCATTGATACTACGGGTTTCCTCCTATCTCCGTCCGAGGATGAGGAGGCGTGCCTTTACGCAATGCAGTTAGCTAGCTACTCGGCGCTCCCATGGACTCTGATGGCGGCGATCGAGCTTGGCGCCCTAGAAGCCATCACCAAGTCCGGGCGCCACCTCTCCCCTGTAGAACTCGCCTCTAAGCTGCAGCTCCCCAACCCAGACGCCTCAGTTTTGCTGGATCGTATGCTTCGGCTGCTCACTAGCTATAATATTCTTACGTACTCCCTCCAGACCCATTTCGAGGACGGGTCAGTCTCCCGGCTCTACGGCCCAGCTCCCGTATGCAAGTACCTCACCCCAAACGAGGATGGTGTCTCCATGGCCAATGTGTGCCTCCTCAACAGCTACAAGGCGAGCATTGAAAGTTGGTGCCACCTTAAGGACGCCGTGGCCATGGGCGGGGACCCGTTTAACAGGGCGAATGGCATGACGTTATTTGAGTATCTCGGCACGGACATGAAGCACAATAAGGCGTTCAACGACTCCATGTCAAATTACTCCACCATCACCATGAAGAAGGTCTTGGAGGTGTACGACGGGTTCTCAGGGTTGTCTACCGTCGTAGACGTTGGGGGCGGCGTAGGGACAGCTCTACAGATTATCCGCTCCAAGTATCCTGAGATCAAAGGCAAGATCCTAGACCTGCCGCACGTCGTCCGGGACGCACAAGAGCTGCCAGGTATAGAAAACCAGTTTGTGAAATGGATGATGATAAATCTGTATTAATCTGTGTTGTAAAAGACAGCCGCGGCCAGCGGGAGGGTATAAATTAATATCATCGTTATTCTTTGTCGTTAGAAAGGTAAAACATGATGTTTGCAGTGAGTTACTAAAATTACGAATTAATGTTGTATATAAATATATTATTCTTTTGTTTTTTGGAATTATGAAATCGTCATATATTATGGACATTGTTTTAAGCGTGTAAACGGCATAAGATTGTAATACAAATTACATGTAAAACTTTCTTTATTTTACAGCTATAAATTGGTCATTGTATTTTACAAAGACTCCTTTCATAGAACATGTTGATCTAGACAAGATCTCTTATCAATATCCATGATAAACTTTTTGTCAGGAGTGGAACATGTTGCTGGGGACATGTTCGAGAGTGTTCCAAGCGGAGACGCCATCTTCATAAAGGTGAATATATTTTATTTTTTATTTCGTGTTACAAACAATTTTCTTCTAAAATCCCATAGAACAATTGGTTTGACTATATAGATTAGTTTTGATTGGACATATTGGTTCAGGTTTCATAACTTCATTGAGTTGGCAAGAAAGTCCAGTTGCACTGAAGAAAAATGTGTTTGGACCCATCACGCCCAAATAGTGACAAGTAAAATAATAAAAACAAAAAGAAATCAATAAAGCGGTATGATGGAGGCAGTTATAATAAAAATTAAAACGGTTACATTGTTCATGTAAGGTCACTAGATGGAGGTTTGATAGGATATTTAATACTGAGGGACTCAATGAATATTATGAAAAGATAGGGAAGTATTCGTTAAAAATCTATCTTAATACTCGAGGTTTTGTGGTTTTTGTTTCAGTCTTTTTAGTCTAGCGTGATGCAATTATGTTTTCTGCAATAGATATACTATTAGCCATCATCGATTGGCACGACTTACTTTAACTAAAAATTGAGCTAGCGACTCACGGCGAACAAATCCACCAGATTTACCAGTTCAGCCAACTGGTAAGTGCAACACAATATAGTTACCTATGTTTTTTATGACAATGTGCAGAAGTTACAACTCTTGTGTTGCATTATGCCTATCAACAACATATTACTTATTGTGCGGATAGTTAGTAGCGAGCAAATATCATTCCAAACTGCAAGACCAAAGCCGGATTGGTCTATTCGGTTTGCTCCAATCCTAGATTGTTTGTTCAAATTCGGTCTAGTGTGCGGTCCATAACTTGAAAGTCCGACCTTTATTCTGAGCAGGTCCAAAACCAGTGCGATAGTGAACCAAACCGAAGACCAGTTTACATGTATAATACCTCTATTATAGCAGCTATATTAAGTAAAATACATAAATAATTTACTTACATAAACACAGGTGATGGAGCTAGAACTTACACCAAAAGATTACTCTTCCAATGAAAGTCCTAATACGTACCAAAAACCCTAGGGAATTGATGTTCTCTCTAGATTTACCAACTGGTGCTAGATAAATGCTCCAACCCCACAAGAGTGTGGAAGCCTTATCATAGTACAGATTTAGGATCGAATCCAAAGGACAACGTTAAGAATCTGAGTGCCTTTTTCTTGTTTCGTATCAATCTAAGTCAATCATCTAAGACCAAAAGTTTGATTTGAGTTGTTTAACCTAAACATGCAAAAGTAAAGGCAAGAATAAAAACTAGTTTAATGATTAAAATCTAAGATTAGCAAATGATGATGGATCACTGGGGTGATGCGGGTATTCGCCGCTACTAGACATAAATTGTATTTGTACCAAACATAGCAAGACTTGTAAGCAAGATACATGGATGTTGTACAATATCGATGTCTTATAGGACAAGAGTAATGCACACATCCTTCACGGGTTGAGTAACTCTCATCCGGGACATATCTACATGTCAATGAAGATATGTAGTCTCCGAAGAGAAAATCTTATTCAACCTCGTGAAACGTGAATCGGAAAACCAACAAGCGAGTGATAATTACCGAATCGATTAGTATCTTTATAGAACATTCCTCTTTCGAGGATATAGCTATGAGAAACGTGAGAGTGTTGCAACGTCAGCCATTCCCGAACGAATGGTCAAGTACTTTGCACCACTCTCTCCTCGGAGTGTGTTCCTCGACCTGTCAAGGTTGCACTTTTGTACGTCAACTGATTCCATTTCATAGTACAAAAGTACAACGATGGAGGTGCGTTTACTCCACTCCTTAGAAAGCGTTCCTAGATACCGAAACAGATGCGCTGTGGATACACACACCAGAAACCAACACTAAATCGGTATTCGAGTCTCAAGAGCAGTCGTAGACAAACTACAACGAAAGACAATAGATGCATACAAGAACGCGACCAACATTCAAGCATGTATGAAACGATTTAGTATTGAATCAGAATGATAACATCTTTTTAGTACAAGTTACAAAACATGGGCAGCGGGGTTAGTCCCCACACCCCAGTGAATGGAACTACTCGCTCCTCATAGAGGGAGCAACAAAGAAAGAGAAGAGAGAGAAAGAAAGCATCGTCGGAGCAGAAGAGTAGATCTGTGACAGCCCGGTGTAGATCGTCGCAGTCTCCGGGACTGGTCTGTTGTGGTCGATGACGCCTGTCTCTCCGCCTCGATCCTCGTGTCTACCTCCGAGATTGCACGGGTCAAAAAGGATTTCTTGGCTAAGGAGGATGGTAGTTATATACACCAAGGAAGAGAGAGGTAGCAAGGGAGAGGTGTCATAACCACATAAAAGAATGAGGTAGAACGATGGTAGAACAAAGGTGGAGGTGAGATGGTGATGGAACGGCCCTCTAGATCTGTCCCCAGACTGGCAGCTTTTCAGATCTGTGCTCAGACCGGGATTCTGGGGCTGTGAGTGAAATTTGGGCAGAAACGGTGCTCGGGCAGCCTGGCGGCGTCCTGGAACTGGTCCCAGTCCGACAGCCTCGGGCCGTCGTGAGATGGATCTCCAAGACCATACCTCTACCCTTCTATTTATAGGCTTGCTAAAATATCTTGGGCCAAGGAGTCACGCCATGTGCGTGCCCTTTTGTCCATACGGTTTCTGATTCATACGGTTTGCTCTAATAATGCTCATACGGTTTTGCCTTTCCTTGCCATTCGGTTTCAGTGCTTGCGGTCCTGCGGTCACGGTTGCTCATGTGGTTTCATATGCAGTTGCCCATGCGGTTTGGTTGCTTATGCATGCGGTCTTCATGCCTCTCTCATTCATGTGTACTCATTCGGTTTGGTCTCCATTCAAGAAAACGGTTTTGTAGAAAAATCGAACAATAGCATTTGGTCTTCACGTGCTTTGCTTTACTCGGTTTCCTCTGCCATTCCATTCGGTTTCATGTCAATGCCCATTCGGTTTGGCAACATGCAGCAATTCCATGCGGTTTGCTACTCTTTCGTTCATTAGGTTTGCATGATCTAGCAATGATCATTTTATTTGTTGCTGCATACCTTTACGTGAAAATGGCTTCATACGGTCTTGCATGTTAGTATTGGTAAACGATCATGGACAAAAGGCCATTCAGTTTTAATTTAAAAGGCGCAGCCATACAGTCTTCAAGCAAGTATTTGATCCCATGCACGTGATTACTCTATGCGGTTTGCTTGCTCGTTGCTTAGAAAGCGGTCTTTAATTAGTACCCAAATGGTTTTCGTGACTTCGGGATCAGTCGGTATGCATGCATGTGTTTGATCTGCATCAAACGGTTTGTTGCTGCACTTAATCAATCGCAAATAGTCTCGCACCGATTTTATGCAAACGGTCTCCGTTGTTAAAGCAAATGGTCCGCTGCATAGGCGACCATTCGGTCTACGCGGAAACGAGCAAACGGTCTAAGCGACCTTCAAACGGTCTTGACATTGCTGCCCGTTCGGTTTTGTTCAGTAAACGGTCGGCACGCCCAGCCTCCATTCGGTCTTGAATACCGGTACTGTCCAAACGGTCTGGCAGACCGAGTCACTTCAAACGGTCTTGAGACCGCATGGGTTCAAACTGTCTTGAGACCGCATGGGTTCAAACTGTCTTGAGACCGCATGGGTTCAAACGGTCTTGGGACCGCATGGGCTCAAACGGTCTTGAGACCGTATGGGCTCAAACGGTCTTGAGACCATATGGACTCAAACGGTCTTGAGACCGCATGGGCTCAAACGGTCTTGGGACCACATGGGCTCAAACAGTCTTGAGACCGCATGGGCTCAAACGGTCTTGAGACCGCATGGGCTCAAACGGTCTTGAGACCGCATGGGCTCAAACGGTCTTGAGACCGCTAGAGTCAATGTTGTAGGGGTCATGACCGTTGGTGATGGTTGAGGATGATCTGCAGAGGAGAGAGAACGTGAGTAGGGGAAAATGAGATCAAATAAGCTGGAAACTAGGGTAATTTGAGCTAGTAATGCACTATTTACACGAGACTGAAAGGATACTTGAAGTAGGATAAAGCGAGGGTAATCCAATCGATATGAGGCACAAAAATCCTCGAATTGGCGACTGTAATGATGAATCTGGAGGATTCATCACCACACCGAACTTAAGCGTTGCTCGTCCCGAGGAACAAAAAAGCCCAAGACAGTCGCCGAAACGCATGCAGTTGGTCTCGTAATTACCTCACCTTCGTGCAAGTGTCAGAATTTCAAAAAAAGAAAAGGAAAATGAGGCGAAACAAAAAAAGGGCAAAAACGTCAGAATTCCTTTGGATTGGTGACTGAGGATGGATCTAGAGGATTCATCACCACACCGAACTTAAGCGTTACTTGTCCCGAGGAACAGAAAACTTAAAACAGTCTCCAATGAAATCGTTCATCTCGTGATTGCCTCATCCTATTGTCATATCGTAATTTTTTTCATGGCTTAGATTGATACAGCATCAAAGCTTTCTTAGATCATAGAATACATCTTATGATATCCTCATTTCTGAGTTCACTTTGCTGAAGTACTTCCTTCTCACTTTCTGTTGTATCGGTCATGTTAAAGAGTTTTATGAGATTTTGAACAGACCCACAGAATCAACAATATGCATATGATCTGTCACTGGTGTTGAAAAAGGAGAGAATGGGGGTATGATCAAGAGATAAGAGTCCCTCCTCTGATTGAATCAAGACTCTTATTATTAGTTGATTCATCGAGATACTTTGAATGATTTATGCACAACTCTAGTTGACTTAGCCTTACACCCGATTTTTTTTCTTTTTTCTAAACGTAACTTAGAGGTGTGTATAGGTAGGCTTAAGGCTTTTGGCTGTTTTACCTCGTCGGGAGGAGGTAAGGGGTTATTTTTGGATCCTTAGGGTCTCACTACCAGTCATGACACATCTGCCTTTGTGAGGGCAGCTAATGTACCGGCCAGGCAAGACCTTTATCAGTTATCCTTATTCATGGCACAACTCTCATGTTTTTATTCACACTCTGGCTTTTATTCATTCTCACTTGGCTTGGGAAAAAAGGGTATTTTTGGATTTTTGTATATTTGGGCTTCCAAGCTTCTTTTTGGAATCGGGGTAGATTTTTTGCCAACCTCGGTATGTGCACAATCATCATTGTATATTCTTTGAATCAAGAAAAGAGGGTGATACACCCCTATTATGTATTTGGGGGTATGGAAGAAGCGGTAGTGGAAAGAGGGGTGTGGTGTACCACACCGAACTTAGAGTTCAGCAAAGTTCTAGTTTACACTAGAAAAAAGGTGTGGTTTACCACACCGAACTTAGAGTTCGACAGAGGGGTGGTTTACCACACCGAACTTAAAGCTTTGGCATGATTGGTGAGCGTAGGGATAAAAAAATGAAGGAAGAAGTGTAAAAGAGAGTTCAGATCATGATGCAGTTTGCTTAGCGATTCCATGTCACGGGTCTCTTTTCTCCATCACACTCTACTCAAAAAGTGACATGATAAAACATCAAATGAGAAATCCATACAACAGATTCATTAAACAGTTAGAGGCACAATGTACTTGATCTATCTCAGTCTTTATTGAAGTGTATCATCTTTTCCTATTTGAGGGTATGACATTAGGATTCATAGACTATTCAAGATGAAAAACATGCATTGGCTAGTTTTAAGCATTCTTTTCTTGGAAATTTGCAACGAAAAGAGGTGATGATCACATATTCGAAAAACAAAAGCTGACTAGATAAAGGCTTTATTTTTGGAAGGCTACAAAAAGGCAGAAAAATTATGAAAAAGATACTAGAAAGGGAAAACATGAAGCAATAAAGATAGAGGGTGGAGTGAAAGTCATACCACCCGCGCTCCACCTTGAACACATGAATTCGCTCTTTTCTGAGCAAATATTAGGTTCGAGGTGGAGAGGAAGGGTTGCGCAATGTTAACCAGGCAGTCCTCGTAGTTGGAAGAAGGTGTGGCAAAGATGTCTCGCGATAGTTGATGCCGAGAACGAGGAAGTGGCCCGAACAACCTGTTGGCTGGGTGGTTGTGGCGACTCGAACGAGTCTTCTGGACGACTTGGATGCATATTTCTTTCGTCTCGTTGTCCATCTAGAAGAATCCAGAGACCTTCCCCCATCAGCGAGGGAGGTGAAATATAAGCAGTCAAAACTGGAGGACTATGCGAGAAATCAAGGTTATGCCCACTTGTGCCCTCCAATTGTGGCTCGCCCTCGAAGTTCAAAGTAAAACTGCTTTCTTCAAAGTCTAGGGCAGTTGATTGAGGGTCGGCCACTTGAACTTTCTCCTATCCCGGATCAGGTGGTGGATCTGGTTCCGGCTTCATTTCGTCACCTAGCTTTTCTTGTGTGGGATATGGTAGCCAGGATGACGTTTCTTCATCAGAGGAGTTATTTTGAGAAGTATCATCATCTTTATCAATTTTGAAATTGGTAAGAGCGTCGTTCTTCTTTTCAAGGTTTTGTTTAGGATTTTCCTCGTAGAACATCCTTAGTTCATCCAAGTAAGTAGAAGTGGATTTGACTGGTAAAACGAACTCTTGCTTGGGTAAGGAAATCATGGGGTCCTGAGATAGAGGTTCCAATGATGTATCTTCATGGGAGGGATTTGTCCATGACATATCATTTTGAGGGCTAAAATCCCCTGATGAACCTATTTCTTCGATATTGGGACTAATGTATACCATTTCTGGGTCATGTTGTTGTTCTAGTTCTTCTTCATAACACTCCTCCGGTTCTATTGAGCGCTCGGGAAGAGTTTCTATGGGAGGAATGGAACCTAGCTCAGGTAATGGACATATCTTAGTTTCTTGAATATCAGGAGGGGCTTCTTCATAGGGATGAGTGACTATAGAGGGATAGGTTTGTGACTTGATGTCTTCCCAAGGGTCCTTCTTGTCATTATAAGAGTTTGCGGTAATATCGTAATCCGTTCCAAAGTCAAGAGATGGCTCATGTTTCTCTTCATAGTGCACTGTCAACTCGTTCAAGTGACTAGAAGGAGATTCAATAGAAAGATCATACCCTTTTTTGAGGACTGGCTCCGACTGGACTTCTTGTGGTGGTGGTAACTCAGGTAATATCATCTCATGAAAAGGACCGGTCATAGGATTGTCATCTTGAGACCCGTCATTCTCCATTGATTTTACTTCATCAGTGAGAGTGGTATGGTCCATTTCTGAATCAAGATCTTGGTCAATTCTATCCTCAAAGTATGTCCCTAAATCAGCTAAATGATTAGAAATTTCTTCATAAGGGCAATTCGGATTTTGTTCTGGAAGTGAAGACATTTGATTCCCTTGCATAAAAGACATATCCTTGTCTGAATCGGTCACATACCCATCTAAGTATGGTTGTGAAGGAGTGTAGAGTCCTTGCGACATTAATCCTTCTTTTACAAATTTTATTAATGAGACAGCTGAAGTTGAAAAGATTTTGTCATTGAGGGAATTGATTATCGCCAATTGCTCTTCAATGGTTGGGTTTGAGTCTATGAAGTCAGAAGGTGGGTAAGTATTGAAGTTTATCCCCCATTGACCTCCTGACTGTAGAAAATCCTCATATTGGTTATTCCATCTTTCACCTAAGGGCATAGTGCAGGAATCACTTTCCGAGTCAGGTCTTGGCTCGAAAGATGATTCTTTCTCTTGTAATGTTATGAAGAAATCATCCTTGGGTTCAATTATTAACTCTGAAGATGATTCCTCACCTTGCACTGATTCTTGAAGATCATTGGAAGGCATATCCCACATGATTTCATAATCATCATCGTAATTGATTGCAACATGTGGACTAGGGATGTGCTTAGTTGAAATAGGTGGTTGTTCTACATGTTGCTCAGGAGCGTTGACAAGTTGCATAAGTTGATCAAGATCGGCTATCAACTTCTTAATCGCGGCTGTCTGATCAGCTAGTTGTTGAGCCACCGACGTCTGTAAAGCACGTAGTTCTTCTATCGATGTGCGTTGATCTTCATGAATAGGCTTTTCACTGCGCCCGTGGGGTTGATATTGATAACATCTCTCCTCATCATAGTATTGATTTGCATTGTTTTCCAGGTTTTTTGTTAGGTTCCCTCCTTCATTGCAGTCTACATCTTGAAATCCTCCATAGTTAGGTTTTTTGTAGTAGCCTCCAGGGTGATACGGATTATAACTTGTGTTATATCCATAGTTGTATGAAGAGGCTGCTTTGAGTTTCCCAACTATACGATTCACGATTACTTGACGCAGAGCCATCACGTAGAGAGGAGGGACATTGAAGCAGTAAATCAATGCATGAGAATAATCACCACATAGTCGACATCTAACAGTTGGTGGCGTCGGCTGCTTCATTCTGAAGAGAGTTGGTACCTAAAATCAAGGAAAGAGTGTATCAGACTTGACCAACCACTTCAAATCCAAGAAGATATGCGAGATTAAGCCCTTCACTATATAGGTTTTTGAAAAGAAAATGAAAAACCCTAGTGAAACCTAAATCGACACAAAATTCAAAAAAGACGATTCTTATACCATTGTCCCTGGAAGCGGCACCATTTTTTGATGGAGCTAGAACTTACACCAAAAGATTACTCTTCCAATGGAAGTCCTAATATGCACCAAAAACCCTAGGGAGTTGATGTTCTCTCTAGGTTTACCTACAACTGGTGCTAGATAAATGCTCCAACCCCACAAGAGTATGGAAGCCTTATCATAGTACAGATTTAGGATCGAACCCAAAGGACAACGTTAAGAATCTGAGTGCCTTTTTCTCATTTCGTATCAATCTAAGTCAATCATCTAAGACCAAAAGTTTGATTTGAGTTGTTTAACCTAAACATGCAAAAGTAAAGGCAAGAATAAAAACTAGTTTAATGATTAAAATCTAAGATTAGCAAATGATGATGGATCACTGGGGTGATGCGGGTATTCGCCGCCACTAGACATGAATTGTACTTGTACCAAACATAGCAAGACTTGTAAGCAAGACACATGGATGTTGTACAATACTGATGTCTTATAGGACAAGAGTAATGCACACATCCTTCACGGGTTGAGTAACTCTCATCCGGGACATATCTATGTGTCAATGAAGATATGTAGTCTCTGAAGAGAAAATCTTATTCAACCTCGTGAAACGTGAATCGGAAAACCAACAAGCGAGCGATAATTACCAAATCGATCAGTATCTTTATAGACTATTCCTCTTTCGAGGATATAGCTACGAGAAACGTGAGAGTGTTGCAACGTCAGCCATTCCCGAATGAATGGTCAAGAACTTTGCACCACTCTCTCCTCAGAGTGTGTTCCGCGACCTGTCAAGGTTGCACTTTTGTACGTCAACTGATTCCATTTCATAGTACAAAAGTACAACGATGGAGGTGAGTTTACTCCACTCCTTAGAAAGTGTTCCTAGATACCGAAACGGATGTGCGGTGGATACACACACCATAAACCAACACTAAATCGGTATTCGAGTCTCAAGAGCGGTCGTAGACAAACCACAACGAAAGATAATAGATGCATACAAGAACGCGGCCAACATTCAAGCATGTATGGAACGATTTAGTATTGAATCAGAATGATAACATCTTTTTAGTACAAGTTACAAAACATGGGCAGTGGGGTTAGTCCCCGCACCCCAGTGAATGGAACTACTCCCTCCTCATAGAGGGAGCAACAAAGAAAGAGAAGAGAGAGAAAGAAAGCATCGTCGGAGAAGAAGAGTAGATCTGTGACAGCCCGGTGTAGATCGTCGCAGTCTCCGGGACTGCTCCGTTGTGGTCGATGACGCCTGTCTCTCCGCCTCGATCCTCGTGTCTACCTCCGAGATTGCACGAGCCAAAAAGGATTTCTTGGCTAAGGAGGAAGGTAGTTATATACACCAAGGAAGAGAGAGGTAGCAAGGGAGAGGTGTCATAACCACATAAAAGGATGAGGTAGAACGATGGTAGAACAAAGGTGGAGGTGAGATGGTGATGGAACAACCTTCTAGATCTGTCCCCAGACTGGCAACTTTCCATATCTGTGCTCAGACCGGGATTCTGGGGTTGTGAGTGAAATTTGGGCAGAAACGGTGCTCGAGCAGCCTGGCGGTGTCTCGGAACTGGTCCCAGTCCGGCAGCCTTGGGCCTTCGTGAGATGGATCTCGAAGACCATGCCTCTATCCTTCAATTTATAGGCTTGCTAAAATATCTTGGGCCAAGGAGTCACGCCATGTGCATGCCCTTTTGTCCATACGGTTTCTGATTCATACGGTTTGCTCTAATAATGCTCATACGGTTTTGCCTTTCCTTGCCATTTGGTTTCAGTGCTTGCGGTCCTGCGGTCACGGTTGCTCATGCAGTTTCATATGAAATTGCCCATGCGGTTTGGTTGCTTATGCGGTTTGCTCCGCAATTACCCATGCGGTTTGCATGGCAAATCAGCAACCGGTCTTGGTGTTTTTGCCATAGTTGCTGGCCTCATTCACGTGCATGTGGTCTTCATGCCTCTCTCATTCACGTGTACTCATTCGGTTTGGTCTTCATTCAAGCAAACGGTTTTGTAAAAAAATCGAACAACAACATTTGGTCTTCACGTCCTTTGCTTTCCTCGATTTCCTCTGCCATTCCATTCGATTTCATGTCAATGCCCATTTGGTTTGGCAACATGCAGTAATTCCATGTGGTTTGCTACTCTTTCGTTCATTCGGTTTGCATGATCTAGCAATGATCATATTATTTGCTGTTGCATACCTTTACGTGAAAATGGCTTCATACGGTCTTGCATGTTAGTATTGGCAAATGATCATGGACAAAAGGCCATTCGGTTTTGATTTAAAAGGCGCAGCCATACGGTCTTCAAGCAAGTATTTGATCCCATACACATGATTACTCTATGCGGTTTGCTTGCTCGTTGCTTGGCAAGCGGTCTTTAATTAGTACCCAAACAGTTTTTGTGACTTCGGGATCAGCCGGTATGCATGCATGCATGTGATCTGCATCAACCGGTTTGTTGTTGCACTTAATCAATCGCAAACAGTCTCACACCAATTTTATGCAAACGGTCTACGTTGTTAAAACAAACGGTCCGCTGCATACGTGACCATTCGGTCTATGCGGAAACGAGCAAACGGTCTACGCGACCTTCAAACGGTCTTGACATTGCTGCTCGTTCGGTTTTGTTCAGTAAACGGTCGGCACGCCCATCCTCCATTCGGTCTTGAATACCGGTACTGTCCAAACGGTCTGGAAGACCGAGTCTCTTCAAACGGTCTTGAGACCGTATGGACTCAAACAGTTTCGCGACCGCATGGGCTCAAACGGTCTTGAGACCGCATGGGTTCAAACGGTCTTGAGACCGCATGGGCTCAAACGGTCTTGGGACCGCATGGTCTCAAATGGTCTTGAGACCAGTATGGGCTCAAACAGTCGTGAGACCACATGGGCTCAAACGGTCTTGAGACCGTATGGACTCAAACGGTCTTGAGACCGCATGGGCTCAAACAGTCTTGGGACCGCATGGGCTCAAACGGTCTTGAGACCGTATGGGCTCAAACGGTCTTGGGACCGCATGGGCTCAAATGGTCTTGGGACCGAATGGACTCAAATGGTCTTGAGACCACATGGGCTCAAACGGTCTTGAGATCGCTAGAGTCAATGTTGTAGGGGTCATGACCGTTGGTGATGGTTGAGGATGATCTGCAGAGGAGAGAGAACGTGAGTAGGGGAAAATGAGATCAAATAAGCTGGAAACTAGGGTAATTTGAGCTAGTAATGCACTATTTACACGAGACTGAAAGGATACTTGAAGTAGGATAAAGCGAGGGTAATCCAGTCGATATGAGGCACAAAAATCCTTGAATTGGCGACTGTAATGATGAATCTGGAGGATTCATCAACAGGTATAGTGCAAATGTTTGACCTAATTTTTATATTAGTGTGCTAATTTGTTAATGTGAACTAAGTTGTACTATTAGATATGTATACAATGCATAAAAATTCTGATTGTAATAAGCAGTCTGGTCCTACATTGAAATTGTCTGATCTGGTCTGATCCGTTCAAGTTCTGGACGAATACTTGCCCCTACAGATAATCTTTCTTTTTTAATAGTAATGCTAAATATAAATCGGGTTCTGGTATGTGGTTTTACCCACATGCGTAAGTGGTTTTAGCGAAGAGTACATCATAACAACATTTTGGCATCTTCACTTGCCATCATTAAAAAAAGTGGGCAAAATTGTTGAAGATAAAATTAAGACCTCAATATTGTGTGTGAAGCAATTAAATGCAACAAAATACACACAAAAAACATCGTGTAAGTGGACTGAAATTCAAGAGAGAAAAGTCAAAAGATTTAAGATTTAATAAAATTTGGAGCCTTATGGGGTTTTGTATACTTCTAGGAAAAACCATCCTTTAATATAGCTTTTGCCAAAATTAGATATCAAATAAAGGCCCATTGTGTTAATTTTCAATATTTATTTCAAATTCGGGTGAAGGAAAGGTAGAGAACAAAGGTTAATAACAGGAAATGGATGGAAGCGAGTGAATTGCACTTATTTTTCTTGTATTCAAAAGTAGTTAGCAACTTTCCATGCAATATACTTGTAGATATTTTTGTCAAAGTAATAATTCTAGCCTACAATGACTTAATTTGTTCGATAATTCCTATTGTAGTATGAATTATAATGACTATACTACGTCAACTTTAGGTTTATAATTTGTACATTTGATTAATGTTTGTGGGTTAAATAACGATCATCCCAACCATAAAGACCACACCAAAACTCATATGGCACATGTCATTTCTTATAACAAACACTACTTATTGGATGTTATCAAACTCAAATGGTGATTAAAACCGATAAACAGTCTGACAATATCCCACTAAGAAATCCTTACTTGGTCTTCATATAAAAATATCTTGTGTTGCACACACATGTGTACATATCATGTGGTTTCTTTATCACTATATGAAATAAACATGATGATGCAATATATTTTGCATAAATGTTTTCTTTGTATTAAATTGAATAAAATAGATTCTCTAATAAATTATTTTTACACCTTCTTTGAGATCATTCTCTAAATGATTGATTAGTGACACTTGAATGTGAAATTGATAGGTGTAAGATAACTAAAATATTAAAAACTAATATTTCTATTAGTATAAAAGTTTATTTTATACCATCATTTATATATGCACAGTTAAACAACCACTAGCACATCAACAATGTTAGATAACATGATGTGGTGATATTCTGTATAGTAGAATACATTTTTTTGATATTGATATAAACTTTTCTCAATTTATGTGTTATGTTTTACAAAGTGACCCCATCATCACAAACTAAATTCGTCTCTTGACTTTGTTTGCACCATTGTAGTGGATCTTGCATGATTGGGATGATGACCGATGCTTGAAAATTCTCATGAATAGCTGCAAGGCACTGCCTTACCATGGAAAGGTCATAATTGTAGAGAGTGTGCTTCCAGAGTCTCCAGTCTCAACACTTGAGGTGAGGAAAAATTATCAGTTTGACATGCTTATAATGACACACTGCCCAGGTGGGAAGGAGAGAACCCTAGTCGAGTATGAGCACCTTGCCAAGGTTGCTGGATTCTTGGGGTTCAAGGTTGTATCCCATGTTGTGCACATAGGAACCTATGTCCTCGAGCTCACCAAGTACCAATATAAATGAGCAAACTATAGCTCATGGCAATATCCTTCTAAAGAACTCTTTGCACTTTTTATATGGAATGTTGCCACTTGCATGGATCAATAAAGATAGGATCATTTTATTATCATATTTTCTTCAACCATCAATTTATATTTACTTATTATTTAGTGCCAGGGATGTATAAGAACTAATGGTATATGTACGTTATTGAAACCCACCAATAACAAGTTGAAACTTATTAGGCCAACCATCTAGTCTTAAAGATTCATCAAGAAAAAAATTATATGATATTGGACACCCAAAGCATCAATGATGACATCAATTTGATTTTTTCACCAAAAATAATAATTTCATGCATTTTATACTAATCACTACCACCATAGTCACTACATCAACATGGATGTTTGAGGTCACCTTAAGAATTGATTGAAATCCACCAATAACATGTTGAAACTTATTAGGCCAACCATCTAGTCTTAAAGATTCATCAAGAAAAAATTATATAATATTGGACACCCAAAGCATCAACGATGACATGAATTTGATTTTTTCACCAAAAATAATAATTTCATGTATTTTATACTAATCATTGCCACCATAGTCACAACATCAATGTGGATGTTCGAGATCACCTTAAGAATTGAGGTAGTATGCCTATAGATCCTTGATTGTTTTTAGAATTGTATACCAAATTCTACTATCTAAGTTATAGTCCAAGATATGAAGATAAGGAAACATCAAATAAGAACTCAAAACCCTAAATTAATGAGTATAGTGAAGGTGTTAATATGTGGTGTCTAGGGTTCCCCTATCTAAAGATATAACATGTCATTTCGGATGGTATCTGAAATTTATAGATTGCTACATTGATAGTTTGTTTAAAGTTATATTATAATTCTTCCTATAAGTTTTTGGTGATGCTATAGGTATAGGAAGTCTTCCATTCTCATGGTTGAATCTCCTAAATTAGTTAATCATGCACGTAATATATTTCCCATGGCTTGTCTCACGCCCTTTTAGATTTTGAGATATTGTCAAACCTGTCCTTCTAGTTATATCAAACATATTCACATAAATAATTTTACAAAAAGTATATTATAAGAATAAATAAAAAATTCCAAGCACAAAAAAAATACAAAATTAAAAAAATTAACATATAAGTATTTATTAAACATTGGAAAAATTATGTTACTCTAAAGGGGCTTCCCCTATTGGTATGTATGCCCAGAGAGACAATCATGTGATGATTGTAATGGCATAATTTGTATATGATTTGATTAATAAATAAAGGTAAGATTTCAATTTATTCTATTTAATTTAGTTATGAGATAATGATGTGACATTATAAATGTGTATAGAATTATATTACTTAATGACATATGTCTTTGGCACGAGTACCTAAACAATAAATAACATAAATGTTAAGAGTACATATATATTCTCATTATACCCCTGATTGGTTGTTATTGTGGACGGTTGATAAACAACAATAATACACAAGATCAGTGTGTGAGTTGGTTGACGACAGAGTCTCATTAGTCTTGATATGTCAATATCAAGCCAAGCTCACAGATACATGTTAGAGAAGGCTGGCACATGAAAGCCATATTTATGGAAGTCATAGTCATCTCTCACAATGATGGTGGTGGTTGTGATTCTTAGACCTGAAATCACTACGCTCATCACATGTTGTTCGGTACACATTGACATCATCAAACACAGTCCTAAATCATAGGTTGTTATAAAGGTGATGATTGGGTGGCTTTGACACATGGGGATAGAATGTGAGTGATAGATATGGGATTTGTCCCTCCTATATGAGTATGAAATTCAAGGACTCTTGATTAGCGAGACTGATAAAAGCATGGCCATGCACGTGTGAGTCAATATGTGATATTGAGCTTACATATATCTCAGACAGTCTACTCTAGTTTAAGAAATAGATTGAACGTTGATGAGGATGACTACTCCATGTCTTGAGTTCAATTCAGATATTAGTGATAAAGGAATTATACAAATACTATAACATCATACACAAATTGTAGGTTGAAGTTGTTCTCCAATTTTTTATTTACTTGGGTAGCATTGATGTGCGACTAGGCACCGCTCATTTCTTCTAATGTCATAATTTGTTATGGACATTCACAGTCGACGTAATATGGGACCTATAGGGTCACACACATAGGTCTCCACCTAGAAGAGGAGTTTAATCTTGAATGACAATTGAATTAATTACTAAAACATTTAGATAATTGATTCACATAATAAATCTGGTTGACTACACTACCAAACACCTATATAATAGAGTGAGATGACCATCTGGAGTGCCAAATGGTCATCTAAAGTGTTGAGATAGGCGTTTGGAGGATCAAGGCTGATTCAAGTTGAAATTGGATGAGCTCGATTCGGGTCACCAAACGACTGTCTGGGTGACCGAGATACCCATCTCACATGGGCAAGATAGGTCGATTGGTTCGAGGGAAGTTTCTAGATACTTTTACGTATTCATTTGGATAGCACATTACTTTTTGTGCAAGGAATTCATGTCTAGCATTAATAGGAAATGAATTGCCAATTTCATATGCAATTAAACAACAAAATGACTGTCTCGCATGCTAGACAACCGCCTAGTGTGCCAAACTGCCATTTGGGTGGTCGTAGGTTGAAAAATGAAGATCTTCCGATCCCTTCCACTCCCGCATCGACTGGGAACCCTGATCCTAGCCTCTATTACAAATAGAGGGGTACTAGGGGCTTCCCGGAGTACAACACAGACAATTGAGAATCAGTTGCTCTGAGAAACATTGTCCTCTCTGGTTTTAGTAATCAAGAGAGCCCAAGCAAGTTGGTGACTAGTACACTAATGGGAGGGACAACTCCTTCCTATCCATCAGATGGATGACACGAGTTGTAGGTGGTCTGTGTGGACCACTCTAGAGGCAGGAGTCCTTTGGTTGTTGGTAGGAGAGCAACGTCAGCCTGCAGTTTGTGGCAAGGCCATAGAAGTCATTGCAGAAGTTGTCCAGTGTGCTATCCGTGGTGAAGATCAGGAGTTGCATAGACACCATACAAGAGTAACTAGTCAACATTTACACATCAATGAGGATGAGGATTATGTCGCTGACTTGCTCTAGGACCAGGTATATCCTCAAAACCATCCTTTTCATCTTATAATTATTGACGCGGTCTACTGATTTTGGGAAATGTGGTAGATAAAAAATTTATTTCCGCTGCCTGCTCTGTTGCCATATTTCCCTACAGTGGTATTAGAGCCAATGTCAATTTATTATATTATGGGATAATCAATATGATTAGTTTTCTATTTTGTAGTTGTATTATTGCATGCAATGCTAATAATATCTATCCAATCAATTACCATGATAATTTCAAACTAATAAATATATATATGCAAATTACACATGTCACCCTAAAAACAGTTTTATGGTGGATGTATAGCATGGTTATGGCCAATAACCCCTATTATCTATGCATGGTTGTGTGATTGGTTAACCTATTTATATCAGTCTACATACCAAGCCTCTCTCTTATCTTCTTTATGTAAAGCTAATTCTTTACTACATTTTCTCTCCTTGAATGTAACTCGAGGTTTTTCTATAATTATGTAATAGTAGGATAGTTTACTTTCCTATTATGATAAAGAATATGGATGTCAACTGACTGGCTATAGACACGACTAGGAGCCCAAAGGACCAGATGAAGTGCCATTTAGAGGAGCCAAACGATCAATTGTAGGAGGACCAATCGATCGTTTGGAGGAGCCAGAGGATCGACTGGAGGTGACCAACCAACTAGTCAAGAGGTGAACCAACCAATTCAAGGGTTGAATCATCCAACCTAGATTGGTATCCACAAATCTTAATCAACAATAGGTTTCTGGATATGATGTAGACCTATTTGTGGTAATTCCTTGTGGCTCCATGGAATTACATTTGACTGACCATAACCGTTGCTTTCATTTATTGCTTATTTTCTTTGTGGGATATAGAATGTATATGGTATGTACTATATATATGGTGATTGGATAAAGTATATGTATTTATAAATACAAACTCCCTCAAATAAAAAATATATTAAGTCTTAGATGCTTTCCAACAACAACCCACTTGAAAAGCTTGAACGAAAAAGCATATTTACGCCGCCGCATGGTGTGTTGTCTATCTCGTGGAAGTGTACTGGTGGATATGTAGGTGCTGCCTCCGTAGGGTGCATATCTGTCGTGTTGGTTGTTGAATCAGGCTCAAACTGGTGATTTTCATAGTGTCTAGGCCCAGAAGCATGCAAATGATTATAGAAAGAGGTTGTGCATAACATCTATCCCAAATTGCATATGATGCAATTTGAAAGAGTTGCCTACCTTGATAGTTGCTTGTGTTTTACAATGTTGATCGGGCCACAGTTGAATTATCTTAGATCTGGGTCACTAGAATAATGTACTCTACAATATACCGTATTGATATGTGAGGGATATCAATTTGAAATAAAATAGTGGGAGCAATAATAATTAAAGACCCAACTAAATATCGTCAAAATTTTCAAATCAAATCAAAAGTTTCTTTTGTAAAATGCAAATTTTCTCTTGTAAAATCAAATGACAAACAAACCCGAATTGTGTCTGGTTCTTAAGAAGGACAAACTTGATGTAACAAATGTAACATCCCTAACCTGGGTTATGCTTTAACCCTAGATGTTTTGTTTAATTAAGTTAATTATATGCTTGCTCTTATCTTTTGAAAAGTAATTAAGGCTCAAGAGGAACTTATGTTTCATTTTAGTCCTTTTGAATAATATTGAAATAAATGTTTTGCTTGTTTTGGACTAATGTGCAAATTACCCAAGTTGAGGGGTTAACTTGCAAATGTTACATGGTAAAATGTTCCTCAAGTGTTGAAGAATCATCAGAATGAAATGATGCAGAGGTATGGCTTGTGAAAGCCTGAGTACCAAGAAAGAGCTTATTAAGTAATGTTTGTGCATTAAAACCTATTTTTGGTGTAATGTGCAATTTGCCCAAAACCTAGGGTTCAATATGCAAAATACCACCTCTAGAGAGTCCCTCATGTTTCTTGGCATCATGTAGAGAAAATAAAAATGAGATGGGTGTCTCATTTGAATCACTTTGGAGGAGAGAGAATCTTGATATTAAAATAATCAAGATTTAAGCATAATTGAAACCCTAATTCAATTTAATGCAAAAATAAATATATTAATTGAATTTCCCTTCAAACAAAAATAGGATGGTTTAATTTGCATAAGTGTGGACGTCCTTGTGCCTTGCAAAGGCAATGAAATATCAAAAGTGAGTGGAGAGCCCACTCACACTAGTAAAAGGAAAAGTAATATCCACTCAATTTTGGATATTATTATTATAATGGTTAAGGTGCTTAATTTGCTTTATTTTAATTCATGGATAATGAAGAGGAATTACAAGTTGGGGGATATGGATTCGTATGCAAGGGATGGAGGGGAGTATGTGACACCATTTTGGGAGTTGAAGGAATTAAATATCACTTTCTCTCTCATTGAAATTTCCTTATATGCATCCCATTTTCAACCCACATGAAAGGCTTTTTCGGTCCCTTTTTCTTTCCTTGCTTTGGCCATGCACAAAGGATCTTAGGAGCAACAGGAGGACGAGCCCCAACCTGTAGGTAAGCTCCATAGTCATCTTCAACCTTGATTTCATGGTGGAAATCAAAATTCAATGTTCAATTTCTTCTTTTCTTCATTCAATCTTCAACCTTAGCCATTCATTTCACTCAAAGACTTGAGAACGGGCCTTGGACAGTTGAGAGAGCTTCATTCACCATTGAGGACGTGAATCTTGAATCTTGGATTCAGCTTTGAAGGTGGGTTATATAACTTGAACCCTTAAATGTCATTATTGCTTGTAATTTATTCACTATGTGTTGAACCTATCTTCTTTCTCGATTTCCTTTTGATTATGTTGTTGAAATCACCATAAGAAACACAACTGAATTCGAAGGTTTGAAGCTTGAATATGATGATGTCATCTTAATCACACACCTCAACAAATGAAAGGGCAATCGATTTTCAAAATCGATTGAGCTAATTCGGTTTCAAAACCGAATGAGTTGATTCAGTTTCAAGACCGAATGGGCAATAGAACCCAAGACCGAATGGGCAATTGAACCCAAGACCGAATGGGTAATTTACTTCAAATCGAATGGGTAATTAAGTTCAAGAATGAATGGATAAATGACTACAATATTGAATGGGTAATTGAGTTCAAAACCGAATGAATAATGGATCTCAAGATCGAATGGGTAAATTGAACTTCAAAACCGTTTGGGGTTAATTGCTGATGTGATTGATGAAGATCCAATGACTCAAATTGATTTGATTATAATTAATTCTAGAGTGAATGATCCATGGTTTGCAAACCCTAATCGATTGATTGAAGAATTCCTAATTTAATTGGATCAATTTCATGGTTGATGGTCCAAACGGTCTCAAGACCGTTTGGAGTTCAAGGGTTGTGATAGATGATTGGAGATCCAAGGGCTATAATTGGATGTACTCTCAATGGTTCAATTGATGATCGATTCAATAAAGCAAACCCTAAAATCAATTGATTGATTGGAGGAAACCCTACATGGTCCAATCAGTTTCAAGGTGGTTTGGACCAAACGGTCTTGAGACCGTTTGAGTCCAAATGGTCTTGAGACCATTTGGGATCAAACGGTCCTCAGACCGTTTGGACGGCAAACGATCTCAAATCATTTGATGTTCATTCAGTTTCATTTGAGCAAACGGTTTCAAACCGATTGAAGGAGTTAGGGCAAGACTGAATGGAGGTTAAGTATTTCAAGACCATTTAAAGATCTAATACCCCAAGACCGTTTGTAGGTTTAATTGATTTAAATCTTGTAAGTACAATCAACCCCATGATTTTTTATGATGTTTATCAAAGGTAATTACAATGGTTGTACCTTCAAGGTACTTAAGTGATTAGTACCTCTTGAGTGGTTAATTTTGTATGCTTATAGAAGAAATGACTTAATACACTATGTCAACCCTTCATTCAAGTTGAGTTAACCTAATTTAATCAAGTTGAAGTAATTAATATCCTAAAGAGGATGAGAGAGAGAGAGAGGGATCCATACACATGTAATAATCATGTAATGGTTAAACCTCAACACTCTCAACATGAATAAAATATGTAATTAGGGTATGATCCTTTATAAAGAGATCATGAAACCCTAATTAAGAAGGTTGATGAACCCCAAACCTAATTTAGGGAAATTTTAGGTGTAATCCTAATCTAGGGTAATGATGTAACCCTAATTAAGGGTGATGATATGTGAAACCCTAATTAAGGGTGATGCCATGTGAAATACTAATTAAGGGTGATGACATGTGAAACCCTAATTAAGGGTGAAGTCATGTGAAACCCTAATTAAGGGTGATGTCATGTGAAACCCTAATTAAGGGTGATGTCAAGTGAAATCCTAATCAAGAGTGATGCCATGTAAAACCCTAATGTAGAGAGGTAATGTGAAACCCTAATCAAGGTTGATGTCAAGTGAAACCCTAATACAGAGATGTGATGTGAAATTAAATTCAGGATGATTCTATGTAATGCTATATGAAATCCTACCCTAATATAGGGTGAAGGTATGTGAAATCCTAATTTTGGGTTATAATGCATGAAACCCTAATGTTGGGTAATATGATGATACACCATAACCCTAATTTTGGGTAATGGGATGAGTATCCCTAATTGATATGAAATTTCGAAATCTTAACCCTAATAAGGGAATAGTGATGCTACTCTTACATTGCATAATGCTGATATGTAATTGGTATAATTGTTATCATGTGCACTAATCATGCAGGTATCATGAGATGTTGAACATAGCCAGGTATGAGCTATGATGTTTTATTATTGAAATTATTTTATGGGCCTTGTGAGTCATAATATACTTTGTTGCCTAATAAGAGGTAGCAAAAGATTAATGGGCTTTAAGAGCCATGTGAAATGCCTATATTGCAAGTATCATGTTTACCTTGGTCAGATGACCTGAAGGTGTTAGTTACTTGATAAGTGGTAACAAGTGTTCTTGATGAATTGAGGGTTTGAATACCCATATTCCATAATCATGATGATAAGATGTTAAGGGATGAGAATCCCCCCGATGTGACTAGGGATTGAGATCATAATGTTTTATAAACCTTTTCTAAGTATCGATAGAAGTATTACTCATTCTTTGTATCATTTGTTATAATGATTTATGTTTGAAACCCTGACTGATGCTAAAAGAATATAGTAATGTACTTAATTAAATTAAGAGAAATCTTATCATGTAGAGCCCTGACCATAGATCCATCATCGTCCGTAATTGGTGATGGTGACATAGGTTTTCCTACGGGAACTCCTAGAGGGCATATTGTTGAGTATGTCATGGTTATGGGCGCAAATATCCTTACGCCCTAATGGAGGAATTGATGTGAGATAAACATTAAATCTCTCAATCCTTCATTATATATGTTGGGATGGATGTATCACTAATCTCCTAAATGTCGGGATGAATGTATCACTAATCTCCCGATGATGTTAATGTCGGATCGATGTGAGATAAACATGAAATCTCTCAATTGTGAAGAGAGTACAACATGCCACTATAACTCTATAGAGAAATTACCAGTATACCCTGGAAAGCTATTTAGCAGTGACACAAGATGTCCTGCATTTTGTCCTCACACTGACTGAGGAAGATGAGGTCATGGGAATCTGGCTCTTCCATTGACCTATGTATGGTACCGATTTTGATTTTGTAATGGTCGGTTGGAGAATGAGCGGTATACCTCATCGCCTCAGGGCTTAAGTATGATTGTAAAATGTAATCAGTCATGTAGCATATTTTTTAAGGTTGAAATACGATAATCATTGGTTGATGGTATCTTGCTTAGTATGTTTTAAATGGATAAATGTTATACATGTTCTTCATATTCCTTATTGGATAAATGACATACTACTTTATCGAGTTACAATTTGAAATGGTTTGACTAAGAACATTGCTCTAATATGCTCAGACAATTGATTTATCTGCTATTGAATACTTATGATTCTTCTGCTCAGTTTTATTCCATTAATTTGCAATAATAATATTTCTGGCGGAGAGTTATATCTCTCGCTGGGGCAATTTCAATTGTCTCACCCCCGTGGGATCTAACTTTTTAGGTAGACGCAGAAGAAGAGGCAGAAACCTTACTGCAGGGGAACAGCAACATCAACAACAACAGGGACAGTCGTGATATTCCAAGAGGAGCCATTGGTTGTCATGTTTTGAGTAGAGAGTCCTATGTGTCGTCTCTATACTCTCAGGTCCTCGGAGTCAGTAGTTAGTTTAATAAATTGATCTGAGATTTTGGCTTGATGCCTCGAGGTTCTTATGTTGCATATGTACAGTTCTAACAGGGTAGTTGATGTATGTGATCCTCGAGAAGAGATGGTACATGACATGTACTTGTGAACCAGAATGTAATTAAATTACTTTGGTTCTTTTGAAAGAGTTTTCCTGTGTTTGGATCTCTTTGACAATGGTTTTAATTTTTAGTGATTTTCAGTATTCCGCTGCTAATGATCGCTTCCGCTTAGTCAATGACCTTTTGTACGTTACAGTTTAGTTGGTATCAGAGCTCTAGGTCCATTGAGTCTACAGAGACATAGGATTAAGGTTGTTGAGTCTGTTCTAGTGTCTTCCAGTAATCTGATAGTGTCTTCTGCTCATATAGGAGGAGAAGAAGAACTTAAAGATGTCTGGATCACATGAAGAACATGCTGCTGAGAGTAGCATTGCTACACCAGGAAGAAGTGTAAGGGATCAAAATAGGGAGGAACCAAAATCTGGACATCCCCAGCTTAACCAACATTGGAGAACCCAACCTTCCATGATCTGTTTGGGCAGTTCACGGCAACCATGACACATATGGTAGATAGTATGCCACCACCTACACCTAGGGCACCAGCTCACCATGAAGGATAGGGTGCCGGTAAGACTTTTGAATGACTTCGCCGAGTTGGGGCTACAGATTATGCTGGTACAGCTGACCCAGCAGATGTAGACATGTGGCTGACTGAGCTAGAGAAGGCCTTCAGAATCCTTAATATTCTAGAAGTTGAGAAGGTGAGGCATGCGGTGTACCTTCTGAAAGGGAGTGTTGGCCATTGGTGAACAATAGAAGAGGGCAAGAGGCCAGGTGTTGAGATTGGATGGGAAGTATTCTGATGAGAATTCATCAATAGATACCTCCCTAAGACGTTTCTAGATGAGAAGATCTCTCAGTTTGAGAGGTTAAGGCAAGGACCAATGAACATTAGTGAGTATGAAGCTAAGTTCATGGAGCTTTTGCGGTTCTGTCCGCATATGGCAGCAACCCGAAGCAGTAGTCAACCCTTGAGTTGTGACAGGTTAGATGGAATTATTTCATTCTGATTTGTCTTCATTCTGCTTCGTATCTATTTTAATTGATCTGGGTGCTACACATTCTTTTATCACTCGAAGAGTGATTCATGACTGCAACATGACTGGCAATCATAGAGAAGATAGTTTGTTATTAGAAACCCCTTTGTTGGGATATGCAGTGTTGCGGGAGGTGTGTTCTCCCTGCACTTTTTCCTTTTCTAAACATCTCATTCAGGTGGATCTTATACCACTTGAGATGCACGAGTTCGACATAATTCTTGGAATGGACACCCTAGAAAAGTATAAGGTTGTCTTAGATTGTGTTTCCAAGCAGGCTGTGTTCACAGATGATGGTGACACATGGATCGTTCAGGGAAATAGAAAGATTCTTCCAACTTGTCTTATGTCAGCTATGGTAGCTGAGAAGCTGATGAGACAAGGATGCTTTGCATTCTTGGCGCATGTGGTAGACACCACAATGGAGAGCTCTGATCTTTCTGAAGTTTTGATACTTAGGGAGTTTGAAGATATGTTCCCTGAGGAACTTCCAGGTGTACCTCCACCTCGAGAAATTGATTTTGAGATTAATCTAATCTCAGGCACGCAACCAATAGCACAAACACCGTATAGAATGGCACCTGCTGAGATGGCAGAGCTCAAGAAACAGCTGCAAGAGTTTCTTGAGAAAGGTTTTATCCGACTGAGTACTTCCCCATGGGGTGCTCCGGTTCTCTTTGTTAAGAAGAAGGAAGGATCGATGCGGTTATGCATTGATTATAGACAGTTGAATAAAGTAACCATAAAGAACAAATATCCTTTGCCAAGGATTGATGACTTGTTTGATCAGTTGTGTGGTGCAACTATCTTTTCTAAGATAGATCTGAGGTCGGGATACCATCAGTTACGTATCAAGGAGAGTGACATACCTAAGTCTACCTTTAGGACAAGGTATGGTCACTATGAGTTCATAGTTATGTCGTTTGGACTAATTAATGCACCAGCTGCATTCATGGAACTCATGAATAGAATTTTTTGACCTTTTCTTGATCAATTTATAGTAGTCTTTATAGATGATATCTTGATATACAGTAGAGATGCTCAACAGCATGAGCATCACCTCTGTCAGGCTTTAACTTTTCTAAGAGAGCATAAGCTATATGCTAATGTTAGCAAATGTGAGTTCTGGTTACCAGAAGTTTCTTTTCTAGGACATGTAATATCTGCCTCAGGTATCCGTGTTGATCCTAAGAAGGTAGAATATGTCCTACAATGGGAACAACCAAAGATACCAACAGAGATACACAGTTTCCTAGGGCTGGCAGGATATTACAGGAGGTTCATTAAGAACTTCAGTTCTATAGCTTTACCCCTAACCAAGTTGACCAGGCAGGAGGTTCCTTTTGTCTGGAATGACAAGTGTCAACATTCTTTCCAACTGTTGAAAGAAAGGTTAATAAGTGCACCTGTGCTGGTATTACCTGAGCAAGGGAAGGGGTACATAGTCTTTTGTGATGCATCTAAGAGTGGTCTAGGATGTGTGTTGATGCAGGATAATCAAGTGATTTCTTTTGCCTCTTGATAGCTTAAGAAACACGAGGAGAATTATCCAACACATGATCTAGAACTAGTTGTTGTGGTCCAGATTTTCACTGACCATAAGAATCTAAAATATATCTTCTCACAACATAAGTTGAATATGAGACAACGCCACTGGATGGAGTTAATCAAGGACTACGATTGTACAATTGATTATCATCCAGGGAAGGCTAATGTAGTGGTTGATGCACTAAGTAGGAAATCATCATCACCGGCCTTAGATAAAGCACAATTGAATTCCTTAGTGTGCTTTAAAAGAGACATGCTCATCTTCTTGAGACAAAACAATATACAACTTAAGGTATCATTGTTAGTCGGGTTGTTAGCTGAGATGCACATAAAACCTACTCTGAGACAACACATTAAAGAAGTATAGCAAGTTGATATTGTGGTTCAGTAGATCAGGTCAGAGTATGGTAGTGAGAAACGGGATGGATTTCATGAGTCAGAGGATCAGGTAGTCTATTACCATGGTAGGATGGTAGTACCTGATGCCAATGACTTAAGGAAGTTAGTCTTGGAGGAAGCTCATTCTTCGATGTATGCGATGCATCCAGGGAGTACCAAAATGTATCATAACTTGAAGGATATGTATTGGTGGCCAGGATTGAAGAAAGATGTTGTTGAGTTTGTTATGTGGTGTCCAGTGTGTCAGTAGGTTAAAGATGAACATCAGAAGCCCGCATGAACAGTGCAATCTTTACCTATACCACAGTGGAAATGGGATCATGTGACCATGGATTTTGTGCTTGGATTGCCTAGAACAACCAAAGGTCATGATTCTATATGGGTGATAGTTGATAGGTTGACTAAGACAACACATTTCCTTCCTGTCAAAACAACCTACACTGTTGAGAAGATGGCACAAATATATGTAGATGAGATAGTGTGGTTGCACGGGGTTCCAGCTACTATTGTTTCTGATAGAGGTCCCCAGTTCACGAGTCATTTTTGGGAACGACTACATAAATCTTTGGGTACACAGTTAAGGATTAGTACAACCTTACACCCCTAGATAGATGGACAATCTGAGAGGACCATACAAACTTTGGAGGATTTTCTTAGGGCATGTGTCCTTCAGTTTGTAGGAAGTTGGGATCTACACCTGAGCTTGATAGAATTTGCTTATAATAATAGCTATCAACACAATATTGATATGGCACCATATGAAGCATTATATAGTAGACGTTGTAGATCTCTTTTATGTTGGTATGAAATAGGAGAATATCAACTTTTGGGTCCTGAGCTTGTGCAGCAGACAACTGAGAAGATTATAGTAATATAACAACAACTAAAGACTGCACAGGATAGACAAAAGTCATACGCTGACAAACGGTGAAGACCTTTAGAATTCCAAGTTGGAGATAGAGTATATCTCAAGGTCTCACCTTGGAAAGGTGTCCTTAGATTTGGAAAGAAGGGAAAGTTAGCTCCTAGATTTATGGGGCCTTATCCAATCATTAGACATATTGGAAAGGTATCCTATAAGATGGAATTTCCATCTGAGCTGCATACGTTGCATCCAGTGTTCCATATCTCCATGCTGAGAAAGTGTCATCCTGACACAGAGTTAGTTGTGCACCCTTTGGAGGTAGAATAAAATGATGATATATCATATGTTGAAGGACATGTGATGATCCTTGATAAAAGAATTAAGAAGCTGAAAAAGAAAGACATATGTCTTGTGAAAGTTCTCTAGCATCATCGTGGCATTAAAGAAGCTACGTGGGAGCTAGAGGAAGAGATGAGGAGGAAGTACCCTTCTCTTTTCCCTTGATGATTTCGAGGACGAAATCCTTGTTAGGGGTGGATAAATTTGTAATATTTCTGACCTGGGTTATGCTTTAACCCTAGATGTTTTGTTTAATAAAGTTAATTATATGCTTGCTCTTATCTTTTGAAAAGTAATTAAGGCTCAAGAGGAACTTATGTTTCATTTTAGTCCTTTTTGAATAATATTGAAATAAACGTTTTGCTTGTTTTGGACTAATGTGCAAATTACCCAAGTTGAGGGGTTCACTTGCAAATGTTACATGGTAAAATGTTCCTCAAGTGTTGAAGAATCATAAGAATGAAAATGATGCAGAGATATGGCTTGTGAAAGGCTGAGTACCAAGAAAGAGCTTATTAAGCAATGTTTGTGCATTAAAACCTAGTTTTGGTGTAATGTGCAATTTACCCAAAACATAGGGTTCAATATGCAAATTACCACCTCTAGAGAGTCCCTCATGTTTCTTTTCATCATGTAGAGAAAATAAAATGAGAGGGGCATCTCATTTGAATCACTTTGGAGGAGAGAGAATCTTGATATTTAAATAATCAAGATTTAAGCATAATTGAAACCCTAATTCAATTTAATGCAAAAATAAATATATTAATTGAATTTCCCTTCAACTAAATATAGGATGGTTTAATTTTCTTAAGTTTGGACGTCCTTGTGTCTTGAAAAGGCAACAAAACATCTAAAGTGAGTGGAGATCCCACTCACATTAGTAAAAGGAAAAGTAATATCCACTCAATTTTGGATATTATTATTATAATGGTTAAGGTGCTTAATTTGCTTTATTTTAATTCATGAATAATGAAGAGGAATTACAATGTGTGGGAGATGTCCTTGTATGCAAGATATGGAGGGGAGTATGTGGCACCAATTTTGGGAGTTGAAGGAATTAATTATCACTTTCTCTCTCATTGAAATTTCCTTATATACATCCCATTTTCAACCCACATGAAAGGCTTTTTCGATCCCTTTTTCTTTCCTTGCTTTGGCCATGCACAAAGGAGCTTAGGAGAAACAGGAGGATGTGTCCCAACCTGTAGGTGAACTCCATAGTCATCTTCAACCTTGATTTCATGGTGGAAATCAAAATTCAATGCTGAATTTCTTCTTTTCTTCATTCAATCTTCAACCTTAGCCATTCATTTCACTCAAAGACTTGAGAACGGGCCTTGGACAGTTGAGAGAGCTTCATTCACCATTGAGGACGTGAAGCTTGAAGCTTGGATCAGCTTTGAAGGCGGGTTATATAACTTGAACCACTACTACAAAAATGGCTTATAAAGTCACTTTTCAAGGTGTCGGTTGTATAAATAAACCGACACCTAAACTCTACAACGTCGGTTGATAACATAAACCGACATCCAATCTATGAAGGGAGACTAGACACAGGTACCGCTTTTATTCAGTGTTGGTTACTTAATAAAAAACCGACACCTAAAATTAACCGCCAAATCCAAAATTTCCAGCGAAAAAAATTACCTCCAAAATTTGACATATGGCGTCGGTTGATAAATAAAAAACCGATGACTAAAGGTTATTCGTGAGACAAAAATTGGGCACATTTTTCGTCAGTTTTACTACAATTACCGACGCTTATGAGTTTTCCCACACTGTCCGCGGGGAATTTTTCACACCCTTTAATCGTCGGTTTTAAGTAGAAACCGACGACTATGGTCATAAATCGAGAACAATTTTTTTAATCGGCATATGTATATAGATTTCAGTTGTTTTGTAGTTACAAACCGACGACTATAATCAAGTATTGGTGTCGGTTTTTGTTCAGAACCGACACTGTTAGTTTTAGTTGTCGGTTTTTTTGAATAATTGATGCCTATGGTACAGTTAATAGCCCCGCAAACAGAACTTTTCCCCATTGTCTTTGTTTCATTGCGACTCTGCGCTAGGTCTGGAGATTGCTCTCCGCCGTCGCCGCCGTCGTGCTCCCCCGCGCCGCCATTTGTCTCCTCGTGTTCTGCTCATCTCCTCACTACCGGCGCTGCCAGCTTCACCTCCAGCTGCTCTCCTCTACTCCGGTCGGGCCTTCTTCCTCTTCCCTCACAGTACGCTGCCTTCTTCCTCCTTCCTTCCTCCGCCTAGGCTAGGTCAAGCCCTACAGGTGCCCTGGAGCAAAATCATCAGGTGCCCTGCTGGGTGTTTTTTTATTTTTTTTTTAAGTTATTTACTTATTGGTAACTTGATAAGTGTTGAAACAGTCAATAACTATATTCTGTTACGTGATTTATGATTGTATACGTGTGCTAGCTAGCAACAGACTGACCTAGTCTTGAGGATCTATAAATACATTCTTACATTCTATAAACTGTGTAATCTTACATTCTATAAATACAGATATAACACAGCATTGTTGTGTGTGCTTGACAACCCAAATTACTTCTCGTTATTCTTCTTTTAATAAGTAAATCATATCCATTGATGTTGAAGTAAGTTAGGAAGCTAGTTTGTTGACAGTGATATCTGATTATCCATTTTATATTTTAATGTGATAGGGTGATCAATATGGTAGATAAAAAATGATTATGTCTTTGTTAGAAAAACCTTGGCTATGACTCCTATGGACATTCCATACTAATGAATAGTTTAACTATGAAATTGGTAACTTGTTTCATTGTTGAGTATATTGAGAATCCTAATCACCCTTCTTGCTTAATGATGAACTGTAATGCACACATGTGACATGCTTGGAATGTAAATGATGAACTTTTCCCTAAATTTCCATCATGCTTTTAAAGACATCAATAATCACCCTAACTTGAAGAACTAGGATTTTAGGTATAAGAATGACAACACATTATTTGTTGGCCTAGAAACCCGTCCAAGATTTACTCATTAGGAGTAAATCTTGGATAGTCCCCGGTTTGGGACTGTTCTTGAACACCTAATCTCGCTTAGGATGTAAGTGTATAATGTGTATTGAGTTTTCAAGAAAATTTCGGCAGCATTTCCCCGTTTGTTCTCTAAGTACATATGTACTTGGAGAACAACAGGGAAATGCTGCCAAAATTTTCTTGAAAACCCAATACACATTATACACTTACTAGTGAGATTAGGTGTTCAAGAATAGATAGGTGGTACACATTTATTATATATAATAATGACATCACATGTATTTTTTAACCCTAGACCCTAATCTTGTTGTAATATATACTTGTTTTCTCTTTGATCATAGAATGGATAGATCATGGATGTCCATTCGCAATCGCTGCACCCCAGAGTTTATTTCTGGTCTTGACCAGTTTATTAGATTTTCCGAGGAACATAGGAAACAACCTGGAGATAGGTTCTACTGTCCATGTAGGCATTGCGGTAACAACTTGAAAGTCAACATTGGTGACGAAATCAAAAGTCATATCATGTGCAACGGGATTATACAAGGCTATACAGAATGGCACTGGCATGGAGAGATTTCAAACCCGAAACCAGTGGATGTCGATAGTAGTGCTTGTGTGGAAGAAGAAATTGCCTATGATGACGTAGATGTGAATGAACCAATTCCAGTAGACATCGTTGATGCGATGCTGGATAGTTGTGGGGTAGAGCACACCAATCCACCTCCCATTTTTTAAAACATTGTGCATGATGCTGAGATACCATTATACACAGGTTGTACTAAGTTTACGAAGCTTAGCGCTGTGTTGAGATTGTATAAGCTGAAAGCTAACAATAGATGGAGCGACAAAAGCTTCACGTCATTGTTGTCTTTGCTTCCTGAAGGAAACGAGCTGCCAATCTCAACATACCAGGTAAAGAAATTGTTGTGCCCAATGGGAATGGATGCCAAGAAGATACACACATGCCTGAATGATTATGTATTATTTCAAAAGGACTATGCGGATTTGAAAGATTATCCAAAATGCGGTGTGTCACGGTATAAATTGACGACTTCGGGGGAGTCCAAAACTGGTTCTCCTGCCAAGGTGATGTGGTATCTACCTATAATATCATGGTTTCAACGCTTGTTTGCCAATCCGATAGATGCGAAGAATTTGAGGTGGCATGCAGATTTTAAGAAAAATAATGATGGGATCCTACGACATGCGTCTGATTCCCCACAGTGGAAGAAGATTGATCTATTGTACCCCTAAATTTGGTGAAGAAGTCAGGAATCTAAGACTTGGGCTTTGTACATACGGGATGAATCCGTATGGGACATTGAGCAGCCAACATAGCACTTGGCCAGCCATGCTTGTTATATACAATCTTCCTCCCTGGTTGTGTATGAAAAATAAGTACGTAATGCTGTCGTTGTTGATATCGGGCCCCAAACAACCCGGAAATGACATCGATGTTTATCTAGAACCTTTGATTGATGACTTAAAGAAACTCTGGGGTGAAGGTGTGATGACCTATGATGCTTCACAAAGAGAGACATTTCGTTTGCATGCTATGTTATTTTGCACTATTAATGACTTTCCAGCATATGGGAATTTGTCTGGATATAGTGTCAAAGGAGCTAAAGTGTGTCCTATATGTGAAGAGAACACTGACTCAACAAGACTAAAACATGGAGTTAAGACTGTATATCTCGGTCATCGAAGGTTTCTTCCAAAATTCCATCTGTATCATAGGAAGCGCAAAGCATTCAATGGATTGAATGAGGAACGGAGTGCACCTAAACCTATACCAGGGGAGGTTGTTTATGAAAGAGTAAAAGACTTTGTCAATGAATTTGGTAAGAGATCACAATGTATTATGGCCACACGGAGTGACAATTCTTCATTCAAGAAGAAGTCAATATTTTGGGATCTTCCTTATTGGAGTTCTTTTACAGTCAGGCATTGTATCGATGTAATGCACGTTGAGAAAAATGTCTGTGATAGCATCATTGGTACTCTGTTAAATATACCAGGTAAGACTAAAGATGGGATAAAATCCAGACTGGACCTACGTGAAATGGGAATAAGGTCAGAATTAACAAAATTACGTGAAATGGGTAATAAAAGAACATACTTACCTCCCGCTTGTTACACATTGTCTAGAAAGGAGAAGAAAGCTTTTTGTGAATGCTTGGTAAATGTTAAGGTGCCACATGGTTACTCATCCAACATCTGTAGATTGGTATCAATGAAAGATCTGAAGTTGATAGGTCTTAAATCTCATGATTGTCACACTCTAATGCAACAAATATTGCCCGTGGCAATTCGATCTATATTGTCGAAGCATGTAAGGTTTGCAATCACCAGACTTTGTTTCTTTTTCAACAGTCTATGCAGCAAAGTTATTGACCCTGATACTCTCAATAATTTGCAAAGAGAAGTGGTTGTTACCCTATGTCAGCTTGAGATGTATTTCCCTCCTTTGTTCTTTGATATCATGGTACATCTTGTTGTCCACTTGACTAGGGAAGTGAAAATGTTGGGACCAATTTTCTTCCATTGGATGTATCCCTTTGAACGATACATGAGCATTTTTAAAGGTGATGTTCGAAACCGTTATCGACCTGAAGGGAGTATTATTGAAGGTTATGTGGCGAGAGAGGTTATGGATTTTTGCAATGACTTTCTCAGTGGTAATGACACTCCTGATAATGACAAGAATATTGACGAGCAATTTGGCAAAGGAATTTTGGGATCACGTGTGAAAGTAATCAGCCGTGAGCAGTTGGAACAAGGTCACTTGTATATTTTACACAACATGGACGAAGTGAACGTTTATATCGAAGAACATACCAATTTCATCAAGAGACAATATCCTCGAGCCAATACAATGTGGCTTGCTAGAGAGCATAACAAGACATTTATTAAGTGGTTTGAAGATAAAGTCTTACATCAACTATCTCAAACACTAGATGATATTACTGAAACTATCAAATGCCTCGCCTTTAAACCAAAATTGACTGTTATGTCTTATGAAGGGTACGACATTAATGGATTCACATATTACACAAAGCGCCAAGATGATAAGAGTGTCGTCCAAAATAGTGGGGTCACCCTTCAAGCATAGACTATGTTTTTTGCAAGTGCAAAGGATAAGAGTCCACATGAAGCTAAAATGTCATATTACGGTGTCATTGAAGACATATGGGAGTTTGACTACATAGATTTCAGAATTTCGCTCTTCAAATGTAATTGGGTTGATAAAACCAAAGGAGTTATAGTGGATGAATTGGGTTTCACTTTAGTGAACTTTGAAAAGATTGGCGAGAAGGGTGAACCATTCATATTGACATCACAGGCGAAATAAGTATTTTATATCAATGATCCTGCAAATGATAAATGGTCAGTTGTTCTTCATGGTAAAAGACAGTTCATTGAAGATCCTATAGTTGAAGAACAGTACTATGATAAGTATGATGACTCCAGTCCATTCTCAGTTGGGTTGCCAACACCAGCAAATATTGAAGCTAATGATGACTTGTATGTGCACGAAGATCACAATGAAGGATTGTTAATTGATAAAAAATCGCAATATTAGAGGTATGTTTTATTTTATACGTTTTTATTTTTCTGAATATGTGAACTTTACAATGTGAATGTGAACTTGTCGACAAAGGCAATTAATCTATACAAAACGTCTTCCAAAAATTCTAAAAATTTAATATGTTGTTCAAAACTGAGTATCAAACCATCACTTAAAATTTGAGCTAATTTATAATGTGAATTAGTTTACAATGTGAATGTGAACATTACAATGTGAGCTTTACAATTTGAATTACTTTACAATGTGAATGTGAACTTTACAATGTGTGCTTTACAATTTGAATTACTTTACAATGTGAATGTGAACTTTACAATGTGAGCTTTACAATTTGAATTACTTTACAATGTGAACTTTACAATGTGAATGTGAATTTTCAGATGGCTGAGCATTCTCCTGATGACCGTGTTGATGATTACCGTGAGGATGAGGACATCAATGCGCTGCCTCACAATGTAAGTTTTAAAAATATATCATATATTTATATCTATATGTCCATTTATAGTTATATCTTGTAAATGTGTTTATTTTGTCAAATTTTAGGTTGATGATGCACATGTACCATCTGAAGCACTTGAGGCACTTGATCAGCAGCACCAAAAAGTTGACAAGAGAAGGGGTATCACTATGATGAAGAAGTTAATAGTGCAAAAGGGCAATGGACCCAAATTTGTTGTGGATTTTGATATTGCAGGAAATGCATCTGGTGTGAATCGCAATTCATTTGTTTCATATCTTGGGTATGTTACTCGTAGCCATTGCGGTTGTAAGATAGATTATTAGCATAAAGTTTCTAAGGAGAAGAAAGACTTAATATGGAGGGATTTATGCATGAGTTATTATTAATTTGCAATTCTATTTTGTAGATTACTAATTTTTTGGATACTAGTTAATAGCAATTCTATTTTGTAGAGTATATTTGAATTGGATGAAAAGCTGCATCGTAAATGCATGATGCAACGTTGTGGGAGAGTCCTAAGGAACTATAGGACAAATCTCACCTGAGAATACATAAAAGAAGCTGACAAGAGGAAGAAGACAGCCACTGAATAGTGGAACTTCCTAGAAAAAGAAGAATGGGACGTGTTTGTTGCTTCAAGACAAACTGATGAATTCAAGGTATTAGGCGTCAGTCTCAATCTCATTAATTAATATATGTTGTATTCACCTATTCAAGATTAATATTTAGTGTTACTAACCTAATAATTAATGTGCATACTAACTAGTCCCTCAGTGAGGCACAAAAATCAAGGCGTGGACTGAATGTGCATGACCACACAATGGGTCCAAAGGGGTATGCCGACATTCGCCAAAGACTATAGTCTGATGCTACTTCTCAGTCTTCTTCTACTCAGGAGTCCTCTACTATAGGTAGCACACCTCTGCCTCGCCATGATGTCTGGATAGCTGGGAGGAAAAATAAGAAGGGAGAAATAACGAAGGCCGCAACTGCTGAGGCGGCTGCAAAAATGGTAAAATACAACTCTTACAGCAATCGTTCGAATATTTATTATTTTTGGTGTTTACTTAATTACAAATTTTTATTTTGGCGATTAGCGAGAGCTGCATGAGCTGAGGAAACAAGGCAAGTTCATCCCTGAGGGCACAAGGGATGAATTGACAGTTACTCTGGGTAACCCAAAGCATCCTGGACGTGTTAGGGCTGCAAGCGCTGGTGTGGGCATCAAAGCTTTTTTTGGGCCATCCCAGTGCAAACATGTCCCAAAAGCAGGACTTTCATAAGAAGAGGTAACATATTCTTTCTTTATAATGTTACTGTAAAAGAGAATTCAATAATTAGAATTTGACATTTCTTTTATCCATGTATAGGTAGATAAGCTATTTGATAGGAAACTTGAAGAAGCAATGAAAAAGTGGAAGGCATCTCAGACTGCCACTTACTAGACAATACCTACTGTAGGCTCTACTCCTACTCCTACTGTAGAGGTTGGGAGTAATCCTGTAGACCCACCACCTAACACATCCGTTGTACGTATTTTTATGACATAGTAACTAGTTTTTTAATTCAAGATGATATGTATATATGAAATTGTAGTCGTTTCAAAAAAGATGATATGCATATATGTATATAACATTCTTTACACAAAAATTTGTAGGGGTTGAAGCCATGCCATCTAAAAAGTAATGAATATGTCGTTGCAGAGGTGTCGGCTTACCCATCCCTACCAGGGGAAATGCTTCACGGGTCTCCATTACCAGCTAGTTGGATTCGTGTGAGCCCGGTACATATATTCAAAGGATGGGTGGATCTTCCATTGCCATATGCCCACCCAGATTGTGAAACGCTTGGTGAGGCAGAAGGCGGAGTGATATTGTGGCGAAAAGTGGATGTCCTCTTTACTGAAACTGTATGATAAATTTACATTACGTTAAATTGTTAGTGTGTGTATATGATGTCAGTTGATCTGAAATTATATATATACAGGTTAAAAAGAAGACACCCACATCATCTAGGCCTCCACTTCCACCTCCTACATTACCCAGTTGGGTTCCACAGGACCTACCTATCCCGTTAGGTCCTAACTGTAGGGGTATGGCAATATGGTTAGGCGAACATGATATAAATTGCCCTATAACTATTTCTATAGATTCAGATGATGTAGGTCAGTCATACAAAAGCAAACTATTTATACTAGATATTTTGGAGTTGTTTGGATATGATTGGCTAAATACATCTGTGATAGAGCTATGGATAAGGTGAGATCTTCTTTATACATCCATATACCTTGTGTATGATCTGGTGATCTGGTTTCTTATTTATTAATGCATGTGTAATTAATACATATTTTGCAGCTACTTAGACAAGATATGTGCAGATTTTGCATTCGAACATGTAGGATTTTTTATTCCATATTTGATTAGTCTAGTAGCTAAAGACCCTACGTCAGTTCAACAATACTGCTATGAGGCTTTTACAAATTTTTCTCAAAATAAGAAGACAGTGATAATGGCTCTATTCAATGTAGAGTAAGTTTACTTTGCTTATTATAATTTGGACTTAAGAAAATTACATTTTTATTGTGGATTTTGAGTTATTAATTTTTAACTTTTTTACCTCTAGTGGTAGGCATTGGGAGTTACTGGTTATTGTCCCCGAGACATTCACTGTCTATTATCTAGATCCTAAGGGGAGTAAATTGAATACAAAATTTGGACACATAATAAAAATGCCATTATTCCGGTGAGAAATATTTCATTTTCATATCCGTTAACATATGTTATTACATTACTATTTAATTACAATGTTCTATGTTACATTAATATGTAGGGGTTTTGATGAGTTCAAAAAGGATGGAGGAAAGGTCCCCACGAAAAAGAACCAGCCAATAATTTGGAAGAACGTGAAAGTAAGTTCCTGACTGCAATATATGTATATATTATTTATGTGAACAATGCTTAATTAGTTGTATTTTTTAATATTTTGTATGTTTGAATTTATAGTGTGTTATACAAGACAACGGATGGGCATGTGGATACTATGTGATGCGATATATGCACATGATTATCAAATATGCCGCACTGGACATCGATTGTATTGCTCAGGTATTATATAGTCTCATTAGATAATATGAAATATATCAATCTTATTTATAGCTCATTAATTATATATATACATCATTCTCTTTACATGTGTTTAAAACTGATCCCACTACAGGAACGGACTTACCAGATGTACATGCTCCCTATACGACGGGAGAATTAAATGAAGTTAGAGAAGAATGGGCAACAACCATACTAGTAGTGGGGGTTTTAAAATCTAATTGGGATGTTGATAGCGAATAATGACTAAAGAATGATATTTTGTAAATGAATTTCTGAATTATAATATATGTGTGAATGTTTCTACATGTCTAGATGTTTCTACATGTCTGGATGTTTCTACATGTGTCTGAGTGAAAATGAATGAAATTTTTGGTTGCTATATGAATGTTTCTACATGTGTGAATGTGAAAATAAATGGAACTATAGATTGCTAGCTACATGAATGTTTCTAAATGTGTGAAAATCAAATGGAACTGCAGGTTGCATTGCTAAATGTGTGAATATTTTTGTTATTCATTTTGCAGGTTTGTGGCCTGTTGTTGGCTGATATCAATGGATGTCGTAAAACCTGCAGTTCATAATTGAACTGCAGGTTTCTTATCCTGCGACCAGCCACAACAGGTCTACAGACTGACAAAAAAAAAACAATAGGCGTCGGTTATTTGTATAAAACTGACACACAAATTTATAGTGTCAGTTTTATATAAATAATCGGCGCCTATTTCCTGTGGCGCGAAGGTATATGGCGTCGGTTTCTTATCTAATAACTGACGCTGATAGTTCCCAAGATGGCGCCCTTTCTGTGACGTGAAGGTGTATGGTGTCGGTTTCTTATCTAATAACTGACGCCTATGGTCCCCTGATGGCACGTTTTCGGTGGCGCGCGAAGAGTTTGGGCGTCGGTTTTGGAATCAACGCGTAATGGTTGAGCTTTTAGTGTCGCCCACATAGGTGTCGCTTAGAAACCGACACTAAAGGCCTTAAATAACTGACACTAAAGGTAGGTTCTGTAGTAGTGAACCCTTAAATGTCATTATTTCTTGAAATTTATTCATTATGTGTTGAGCCTTTCTTCTTTCTCGATTTCCTTTTGATTAAGTTGTTGAAATCACCATAAGAATCACAACTGAATTCAAAGGTTTGAAGCTTGAAGATGATGATTGTAACATCCCTGACCTGGGTTATGCTTTAACCCTAGGTGTTTTGATTAAGAAAGATGATTATATGCTTAAATATTATCTTATGAAAAGTGTTTAGGGCTCATGAGAAACTTATGTTTCAATTTTGGTCCTGTTTAAATAATGATAAAGCAATGATTGCTTGTTTTGGACTAAAGTGCAAATTACCCAAGTTGAGGGGTTAACTTGCCAATTGCACATGATAAGATGTTTCTCTGATGTTGAGACATCATAAGAATGAATATGATGCAGTAGTATGGTTTCCATAAGCTTGGACACCAAGATTAAGCTTGTAAAGTAATGTATGTGCATTAAAACCTAGTTTTGGTGTAATGCGCAATTTACCCAAAACCTAGGGTTCAATATGCAAATTACCAGCCCTAGAGTGTTCCTACTTCCTCTATGAATAATTTAGAGTAGAGAGAATGAATGAGACACCATGTTTGAATCACTTATGAGTGATGGAAATGTTGGTGACGAAATGACCAAGAAAAAGGGTTGAATTTGAAAGCTTAACTTGAGTTGTATCAAGTTGAAAAGCTTATATATGTATGCCTATCGGCCATGGAGCCAAAGGAGGTGTCCCATATCGTCTTGTGAACTCTTGGCAAGGTTCATATCATGCAAAGCACCTCAAGGAGGTGAGGTGTGATGGCCAACAAGTTTCCTTAGAAAAAGTGTATCGGCTTGACTTAAAATGATGATTTAATTGATATATCTTATCCAAATGGGTAAATGATGGACGAATTTGCATCTCTAGATGATCCTCAACCTTTTTGCACGTCAAGATAAATGTTGATGCATGCATGGACACGTGTCACCCATGCATGACACGTGGCACCTACTAGCTCAAAATGTTGACACCTCATTTTTGCCTTCCTTCATGATCGGCAAGTATATATACCCCTAATTTGACCCCTTAATGGAATTTTGCGACCCTTACCACCCTCCTACCCTAAGGTATCGTGCATGGAGCTCCCATATCGTGAAGGGAAGCTGTGGTGTCGTGCAAGGGCCTTGGGGTATCGTCCATGGCATGATCATATCGCCCAAGTAGGTGATCTTGGCCATATTGAGTGATATCGGCCATAGAGTGAAGTGTTTTGGCTCCAAGTGAGTGCCATATCGTCCAAGTGAGTGTCATATCGTGCAAGAGGGGAGTCATATCGTGCAAGATCACAAGGGTGTCGTCCATAGACCTTAGGTATCGGCCATAGCAAGTATATCGGCCATACCATGCTGATATTGCCCATAGCAAGTTGATATCGGCGAATTGAAGTGATTCTGGCCACAAGTGAGGGGGTATCGGCCACAAGCAAAGTTGTGTCGGCCAAGAGGAAGTCCATATCGCCCAAGATTGGTAGGGTGTCGGCCAAGGAGCTAAGGAACTCAAAACTTGACCCTAAGGTGAGGAAAAGATCATCTTCAACCTTGAATTGAAGCATGATTTTAGGGTTTTGATCTTCCTTTCTTTTCCTCTTCACCAATTGCTTATCCATGGTGATTCCTTGTATATGAAGGAGTTCTGAACGAGCCTTGGACCTTTGATAAAGTCATCTTCAACCTTTGGAGCTTGGATCTTTGAAGTGGTTCTTAAGGCGGGTTTTATAACTTGAAACCAACCATGTTGTTATTCTTCACTTAAATTGCTATAATCAGTGAAATACTTTTAATTCCGAAATTTCCTGAAATAGTTGATGATATTATGAGTTCTAGTAGTTGCTTAGACCTTTTGCCATGAACTATAACAGTTAGGACTAAGGTCTAGAGCTTGAAGATGATGGTATCATCTTATAAAAGTGATATCGGGTGCAAGCACATAAGCAAGCACCCTTAACCCGATATGATGATGCACCCACTTCACTTGAACAATATGGATATGAATGAATACATTGTTTCACGTTATGAGGGTGTAGTATACACCTCTTGCACGATAGGGAGTCAAGTATAGACTCCATGCACGATACCAGGTTAATTGTATACTTGTATGTTGAGGTGAAACCCTAATTTGGGTAACCCGATATAAGTGAGGTATAACAAGTGTGGTTGCACGACATGGTTGCACGACATGGTTGCATGGTATGATCGCACGACATGGTTTCACGATATGGTTGCACGGCATGGTTGCACGACATGGTTGCACAACATGGTTGCACGATAGGGTTGCACGATACAAAACCCTAGACAACATGCTAGCCCGACATGGTGATAAGTTGATACCTCTTAAACATTATGGGCGACACATATATGTACCATGTTCCCGACACAATCAACCCTAACATGACATGGGTGATGCAACCTAATGTTTGATGGTGTATCCCAATATGGTTTGGTGCCCTATACTCCAAATAACTTGTATATTGGGTTGAGCCCAATATGGCAAACCCTAATCTGTCATGGATAACCCTAGATGGTGAACCACCTGATATGGTGAGTGTTTAAACACCTCTAACCCGAGAAACCTTGTAAAGGTGAGGGTAAGACACTCTTAAGGGTAATGAGTGTAAAACCAAGTGATGGTGTGGTTAATACCTTGATAGGTGAAACACCTAGAGTGGTTGATAATGGACAACCCTATATCAACAATGTCTTAACTCAAGATGAGTCCATATCATTGATGATGGTTGGATAACTCAAATGTGTGACTTATGACCAATACATTACATGATAAATGTAAGGACCCTGACCTGCGTTTAGGGTTTACCCTGTTTGTTTTGCTTAACCTTAGTGGTTTGATGCTTGCTAATCACCCTAAGTGGTGATTAGGGCTTTGTTGAGCTTTGTTGAGAGTTCGAGGAGCTACTTGCAAATAACCCAAGTTTAGGGTTTTGTGGGAAAGTTTGCCATCTTGTGAGATGTTTTCCCCCTTTTGGTTCCTCTAGGGTTGAGAGGAAGGCTTGGGCTTGTTGTTTGAGTCCTTTGGGCCTGAGTTGAGCCTGTTTGGGCCTTGGAGTTCCTTGTTTGGGCTTGCTTGAGCCTTGTGTCGCCCAGGGCAGGTGGTGTGTCGCCCAGTTGCTGGGTGTGCCACCCTGTAGAGCTGCTAGTGGTGTCGCCCATGTTGCTTGGTCCAGCTTTGACCATGTTTGGTGGACACTTGGTTTGCATCTTGGACAAGTGCCTTATGGCTTGCATGAGAGGTGGCTTGAGTTGGTGGACATGTGTCCCTTGGGTGGACGACACATAGCATGGTTGAACCTTGGTTTCTCCTCCCCTTCTTCCTATATAGGTAGCTCTTCTCCTTGCCTTAGTCTCCTTTGGTCCTTTGGTCTCCCCTCCACCCTTGGTGCACGATACCCCTCTCCATCTTGCTTGTGTTAGCCGATACACTCCCTTGGAGCTGAAGTGGTGGCCGATACACCTCCTGGAGCAGCCTGGTGGACGATAGCTTTGGACCTAGAGTGCTTTAGAGCTTGGAGCTTAAGGCGGGTTGCATAGCTTCTAACCCTAACTCCTTTACCTCTTGCTTGATCTTATGCATGTTAGTGGACTAACTTAGCTCCTTGCTTTTGTACCTTGCTAGTGTACCCTGGTGGCCGATATCCCCCTTAGGGTTTAGGGTTTCCTTGAGTACCTTGGCTTTCTAGGGTTTGAAGTCTCTTGTGTTGGGGGTAGGTGATGACCTAGGGTTGGGCGATACCCCTTCCTTGTGAGTGTGTTGGGCGACACACTTGCCCCTAAGTTGAACGATGTGATGCTTTAGGGTTTGAGTTCTTTGAGTTGGAGATCGATAGGTTGACCTAGCTTGAGTGTTGGCCGACATGGTGACCATGTTGGGCGACATGGTGCTCTCCTTGGAGGCCGACATGACACCTTGGTGGACGACATGTTGAGCCCTTGACGTTGGCCGATACCCTTGCCCATGAGTGGGCGATAGGGTGAGCTAGGGTTTGGTTGGCCGATATGATGGGAGACTTAGTGATGTCCCTTGTGTTTTGGTTCATGCTCTTGGTGTTGGGCAACACCCTTGCTCTCATGTTGCTCGACATAGTAGGGTTCTTTGTTGGACGATAGGCTGATGTGCCTTATGGCCGATAGGGTTAGTACCTTGGTGGACGACACCTCTCCCTTGTGTTGGCCGATATCCTTGTAGGCCGATATGGTTTAGTAGCATGTTGAACGATACCCTTGCCCATGATGGGCGATAGAGTGAGCTTAGTGTGTTGGCCGATACCATGGTGGCCGATACCATGGTGGCCGATACCATGTTGGGCGACATGCCTTGGGCCATGATGGCCGATAGGGTTAGTATGGTGGTCGATACCCATGTTGGGTGATAGGCTATAGTGAGGGTTGTGAAGCTTTAGTGAGGGAATGAGGTTCCTTTGGTGACGGTCTCACATGTGATGGAAATAAACAATGGTAGTGTTTGTGATATCATCAATATATATATATATGTATATGATACCTTGCAAATAAATAGGATGCTAATGATAGTAACAATGATGTTAGCCCTAATGTATTAGGTGCATGATGTGACCTTTATGCTTAAATTAGTAATGATTGTGAGGATGATGATAGTTACACTAGTAGTTAGTTTTATTATAATAATGACCTTGTTAATACTAGTGTTGGTTCGGTAAACTCAACATGATTTCTATATACCTGGATTGCTTGTATAATCCTGAGATTGAGGGTAAGCATCAGTATGGTTTGAATAATGATGTACTTGATACCTTGATTACCAAATAATTGTAATACTGATGAGTAGATTATCTTGAATGATATTTCATAAAAGTGAGCATATTCTGTATGTTGAATCTACAATTATGATGTACCCTAACCTTGCAGGTGATGTTTTAGCCATGAGAAGGCTATGAGATGTATGAGATGAATATCATTATTTGTTAATTATCCCATGAGGCTGTGTTGGTCCCATGATGATGATGTGAGCCTTAAGAGGCAGTGACAGTACATGATGGGGGAATTGAGACCCCGTGGTATGTGATGATCCTTGAGATGGATCTGGATGGTTGGCAAGAGGCCAAGTGGTAACATGTGATGTTAGACCCTTGAGATGGGTCAGGTTGATGTGATTATAATATAATGTTATTTACTTTCTGTTATATCTTGCATGTTATACAACTTGGTTGAATCCTGCAATCCATCTAAAAGATACTAATTAATCACAGTGAAATATATCATGTAGTTTGCCCTGGCCATAGATCCATCATCGTCAGGACTTGGTGATGGTGAAACAGGTTTTCCTACGGGTTAACCTGGAAGCGCATATTATTGAATATGTGTAGGTTGCTCCTAGCCTAAAAATGAGGAGGTAAGAGTGTAACTTCGGTTGCAGACTTAGATATGTGTGTAGAGCATGGCGAACAGGCCCATGGCTCAGGATATGTGATGTATGGAGCATGAATGCGTTCATGGCTCAGAGCACGGTGATCAGGCCCGTGGCTCAATTTTACTAGCGCCGTGACCTGTACCAAGGCGGGCTAGAGAATGGGTAGCCTATGGAGCTAACCCTGTGGCTTAGACCACTTCAGCATGTGACTGCGGTCCTGCTTGTGTTGTACTCATGTACTGACCATGAGGTGGGAGGTCGTGGAGTCCGGCTCTTCCATTGACCTTGTATGGCACCGGTTTGGGTTTCGTAACCGAAGGTTGGATTTGAATGGTACGATTCAAATCCTCAGGGCACAATAAAATGTAATACAGCCGTTTAATATTTATTGATCAAATCAAATACGAAACATTGGTTGAGGCCTTGTTTGTGTAATATTCCATTATACCTTGCAGGTTATGTGGTAATCTACCTTATCTTGATAATCAGGTTATGTGACATTATATTCTGTTCTAATAATCCTATTACATGTGGATATATCTCATCTTGATAGTCATATTCCTTTGAAAGACACCTGGTTTTACGCTTTAGTACAGCTGGTATGCTTGCCGGTGAGAATGATCTTGGTATATATATATAACTGCTTCTGATATATCTGCTCATGTTATACTTGCTGTTATGGTTTATCTTACTGAGGTTCTATAGTTGCGGTGGGGAGCTATGTTTCCCGTTGGGACAATTGTTCAATTGTCTCACCCCGCTGGTTTTCACCCTTTTTAGGTGGTCGAGGTAGACGTGGTCGTGGTTGTGGTGTTGCGGACGAGCAGCTTGAGGAGCAGTAGAAGGCAAGCGTTGGACATGCTGCTGTTTTGGATGTTTTGTAGTAGAGTCTAGAGTCATCCCTGTACTCTCAGGTCCTTGGCATTGTTTTGACGTTGTTTCACGATGATCGTTCGATGATATCTGTATATCCTGCTGTTCGCCGGATGTGGGCCTTTATGTATATATATATATGAACAGGTGGTGAACTCATGTGATGGATGAACAGCTGTTCCTGAGCTGTGGACACGTGTCAGCTCTTGTGTATGTACATCTTACATGACATGTTTCTGTGCAGGATGAGGACTGGAAAGTAATAGTTTCACAGTTTATCAGTTTTCCGCAATTGGTTTTAATTAACCCATGTTTTTGATAATCTGTGGTTATGGTGTTTTCCGCACGTTTTCGCGTAACACCTAATTATCTGTGTGATAATGGGATGTGTTGCCACAATAAATGTGATGAGCTAATGGATAAAGTATTAGGATGGGAAATACCCTAATACAAGATAAGTTGTTGAACTTAAGTAAGATAAAAGTGATGAGGGAAGTGATACATCTAGATATGATAGATATCACATCCAACACTCCAAGGTTGATACACCTTAATGCACCTCAAATCCAATATACTTGGATGAGTAATACATGAAGTGTGTTATGTCAAATATTACATTGAAATGTAATGAGTTTGATGGAGTTTGATAAGTGTGGGCTAACATACCTTGAGAAAGGATTAAGCCAAGTTAATAAAGTATGATGTAGTCATACCCTGGTAAGGATGAGAGACGAACTCATACCTTGTGTTGATGATTCATTTAATGATAAATGAATGAGAATAAATAAGTATGATTGAATACTTATGGTATCAATGTTGGCTCCTAGATGTGTGGAGAAATGAATTAGGGTTTGATCATTGATAATATGATCTTGAAAACCTAAATGGTTAATAATGGAAAACCCTAACCGTAATGAAGGGTAATGACATGTAAGAGAAACCCTAATCGATAAAAAAGGGAAACCCTAACCCTAATGATGGGAAGGTTGTATTTCTCTTATTACAATAGCCTTGTGAGCTATGTTAAATACTTATTTAACAAGTATAATGTTGAATGGCCTTGTGAGCCATGTGAATAAGTTGTTGCCTAGTGAGAGGTGACAAGATGATTAATGGCCTTGTGAGCCATGTGAATAAGTTGTTTCCTAGTGAGAGGTGACAAGATGATTAATGGCCTTGTGAGCCATGTGAATAAGTTGTTGCCTAGTGAGAGGTAACAAGATGTGTGATGGACTTGTGAGTCATGTGAATACTTGCACAACAAGTGAAATAAATACCTTGGTCTGAGGACCTAGAGGTAATGGTTACCTGTTATAGAGGTAATAATGTTATGTGATGATCTAAGGGTTTGAATACCCAGATCCATTAATCATGATAATGATGATGTGAAGGGATGAGAATTCCCAGTAATGTGATAAGGGACTGTGATCCCAAGTATCATGTGTTTTAAAGATTTGAAAGTACTTGATAGATGTATTATACCTTTCTTTGTAGCATTTGTCATAATAATTCTTGTGTGAAAACTTGACTGATGCTAAAAGAATATGGTAATGCACTTAATTAATCAAGTGGAATTTTATCATGTAGTGCCCTGACCATAGATCCATCATCGTCAGTAGCTGGTGATGGTTAAACAGGTTTTCCTACGGGATCTCCTGATGAACGCATATTGTTGAATATGTGGGGGTGATGGGCGCAAATACCTTACGCCCTAATGAAGGGATTGACGTGAGATAAACATGAGATCTCTCAATCCTTCATTATGAAGGCCGGATGATGTGGAGATAAACATAAAATCTCTTGATTCCGATGATGAAGGCCGGATGATGTGGAGATAAACATAAAATCTCTTGATTCCGATGATGAAGGCCGGATGATGTGGAGATAAACATAAAATCTCTTGATTCCGATGATGAATGTCGGATGATGTGGAGATAAACATAAAATCTCTTGATTCCGAAGAGAGGTAGCTGACGCTGTAACTCTGTAGCAAGTTGCCAGTATACCCTGGATAGCTACGATAAGTAGTTGACGTAGTCCTGCTTGTGGTCTCGCACTGACCGAGACGTGGGAGGTCATGGAGTCCGGCTCTTCCATTGACCTATGTATGGTACCGATTTCGACTTCGTAGTGGTCGGTTGGAGTATGAGTGGTATACCTCATCTCCTCAGGGCATAAGTGTGATTGTAAAATGTAATCAGCCGTGTAGCATAATTGCCTAAGGATTGAATACGGAAATTCATTGGTTGATGTTGCATTCCTTTGTGCATTCCTTAGTGGATAGATGTTATTTATGTTTCCTTATATTCTCTGTAAGGTAGACAGATGAATTACTTATCTACCATGGGTAGATGCAATGTTCTCCTTAAGAAGGGACATTACTTTGTTTTATTCATACAGTGATTTATCATGTATGTCAATATAAAAGAATCTCTGCTCAGTTTATTACTGCTTAATATGTGATAATAATATGGCCGGCGGAGAGTTATATCTCTCGCTGGGACAATTACAACATATCTCACCCCCGTGGGATCCAAATGTTTTTTAGGAGGATGTGCGAGGAAGTGAAGATCTTTCTACAGATGAGATACAACATCTGAGGCAGCAGTGATAGCTCAGGTTGAGTGTACTCTCTGTCGTGTCATATAGTTAGTAGTCCTATGTGTTGTCTCTGTACTCTCAGGTCCTCGGAGTTTTAAATGAACCAATCGGAGTTTTGGCTTAGTGCCTCAAAGTATTTATACTGCATGTGTATATTTGTTAGCAGGACAGTCAATGTTGTAATCCATAAAAAGGAATTTTACAGGTTGTGTACTTGTGAACCAGGATGAAAATGAAACACTTTGGTTCTTGTTTAAAGAGTTTTCCTGTGAATGGATCTCTTTGAAAAAGGTTTTAATTTTTAGTGATTTTGCTAATCCGCTGCTTGACGAACGCTTCCGCATTAATTAATCGTGTTTTATAAGTTAGATGCTACAATTGTGGTATCAGAGCTCTAGGTTCGCTGAGTCTACAGAGACATAGGACTAAGGTTGTTGAGTCTGTGTTAGTGTCCTCTAGTATACCCTATAATAATTTCTGCTTGTGCAGAGAAAGGGTAAAGTTTTAAAATAACTGGAGAACATAAGGATTACATTGCTAACGGCAATGTTGTTGCACTATAAAGAGGTGTAAGGGATCAGACAAGAATAGAATGAGTGCCTGAGAATCCCCATTAAGACCTGATCAGGATAGAGAATCCTATGATCATGCTCTTGTTGGGCAGATTAGGGCAACAGTAATGCATATAGGGGACTGGATACTAGCCTTACAACCTAGGTTATCCGTCCTTAATACTGAAAGCTTGAGCTTTAAAAGAGTTCTTGAATGACTTAGTCATGTTGGAACAAGGGAAAATATGGAAAATATTAACTTATGGCAAGAAAGTAGACTCTGCCATGAGTTTACACAGATAATAAATCTGTGATGGCAGTGCCCAAGAAGGGACAATAAGCTGAGAAGTAGGGAATGGTCTCTATAATTTTAGAGACATTTGCCTAATGGTTCTAAAAAGCTAAGGTTTTTGGTACTAATAGTACAATAAATGCTTAATGTGCCAGGGCAGTAGCCATTAAGTAAAGGTAAAGATGTTAACCTTTTACCTGTAAGACCATGATGTGAGGACAAGGTATGTTATAAATGTGTATATGTTGAGTACACTAAACCCTTTTTGCTATAAAAAGGAGGATTGTTGATTTTGTTTTCCCTATTGGTTGCTATATAGAGAAGAAATTATGAGAATTAGAATTTGAATTCTGTTCAAGTATTCTTTTAAATTGTCTATATTGATCTTACCTCTATGAAAGAGGAAGAGGTATAGAAGAGATGCCTGGATAAAATCTAGGGATGTTAAATCTTATGTTTATGATAATATGAAAAGCAAGGAATATGATAACATGTAAGTGCATACTACTTGATCTCAGTACTTGTAAACCCTGATCAGGTATACAACTATTGATGATAAAGTGAGTATGGAAACTCTTAGATTGGTATCTTTTTGATTGCCCTGATCAAGCAATCATTCTGAGACAATCTAATGATTATTATGAAATTGGAAATGTGATATGGATAAATGTATCATATCTTAAGAACAAGAAAGAGTGATCTGATATGATTTCAGATCAGTATGTGTATATGAGGAAGTAAAAATATGATCCTCATATGATGAGTATGAGAACAAGGGAGGTGATCCCTGTTCAATAAAGTTGTAAATATGATAAAGATCTTTTCCTATAACGAGGAAATGGGAGATGTGATGAGATCATAAGATGCTCATGAACATGTTAGAACTTAACAAGGAAAGGAATAATGTTATGTGATCATCCTTATAAATTCCTATGCTGAGAGCAAGGAACTTGGGATGTGACAAAAAGTAATGATTCATGAATAGTTAAAAATTCATAAGATGTTAAGAGGAATATGATTCCTTGTTTTCTTACCTTTCGGGGACATGGCAATCAAGTGGGTCTTAGGACATTTGATGTGCATGAGATAAAAATAATCATGTTATGGATACTTAGAGAAGTATCAGTTTATCTTGGACTTAGGTTCCAAGATAAAGATATATGTAACAAGTAATGTCTCATGATGAAAGGAATATGAGAATGTGATGTGTTTTCAACACATGTGACTGATACCAAGGTAAGAGATTCTGGTATCTGAGAAATGTCAGATGATTTATGTGGGCTACCTAGAATGGTCAACCATGAAACCAGTCTATCTGTATATAACATAGTATGAACATCACATGTTAGGGGTTTATGCTTTGCATAAACATAACAACTAAATATGTCTTTAATATAAGTTCTCAATTGGCTCTATGAGAATATTGTGCAAAGGAACATTGTACTGATAAAAGTTCTATGATGTCTCCATAACAATGAGGTATTATGAAGAGACATGATGATATGATGAATGAATAACATCTGTTCCCTTTATCTGGGATTTCGGGGACGAAATCCTTGTTAGGGGTTTATAATTTGTAACATCCCTGACCTGGGTTATGCTTTAACCCTAGGTGTTTTGATTAAGAAAGATGATTATATGCTTAAATATTATCTTATGAAAAGTGTTTAGGGCTCATGAGAAACTTATGTTTCAATTTTGGTCCTGTTTAAATAATGATAAAGCAATGATTGCTTGTTTTGGACTAAAGTGCAAATTACCCAAGTTGAGGGGTTAACTTGCCAATTGCACATGATAAGATGTTTCTCTGATGTTGAGACATCATAAGAATGAATATGATGAAGTATTATGGTTTCCATAAGCTTGGACACCAAGATTAAGCTTGTAAAGTAATGTATGTGCATTAAAACCTAGTTTTGGTGTAATGCGCAATTTACCCAAAACCTAGGGTTCAATATGCAAATTACCACCCCTAGAGTGTTCCTACTTCCTCTATGAATAATTTAGAGTAGATAGAATGAATGAGACACCATGTTTGAATCACTTATGAGTGATGGAAATGTTGGTGACGAAATGACCAAGAAAAAGGGTTGAATTTGAAGGCTTAACTTGAGTTGTATCAAGTTGAAAAGCTTATATATGTATGCCTATCGGCCATGGAACCAAAGGAGGTGTCCCATATCGTCTTGTGAACTCTTGGCAAGGTTCATATCGTGCAAAGCACCTCAAGGAGGTGAGGTGTGACGGCCAACAAGTTTCCTTAGAAAAAGTGTATCGACTTGACTTAAAATGATGATTTAATTGATATATCTTATCCAAATGGGTAAATGATGGACGAATTTGCATCTCTAGATGATCCTCAACCTTTTTGCACGTCAAGATAAATGTTCATGCATGCATGGATACGTGTCACCCATGCATGACACGTGGCACCTACTAGCTCAAAATGTTGACACCTCATTTTTGCCTTCTTTCATGATCGGCAAGTATATATACCCCTAATTTGACCCCTTAATGGAATTTTGCGACCCTTACCACCCTCCTACCCTAAGGTATCGTGCATGGAGCTCCCATATCGTGAAGGGAAGCTGTGGTGTCGTGCAAGGGCCTTGGGGTATCGTCCATGGCATGATCATATCGCCCAAGTAGGTGATCTTGGCCATATTGAGTGATATCGGCCATAGAGTGAAGTGTTTTGGCTCCAAGTGAGTGCCATATCGTCCAAGTGAGTGTCATATCGTGCAAGAGGGGAGTCATATCGTGCAAGATCACAAGGGTGACGTCCATAGGCCTTAGGTATCGGCCATAGCAAGTATATCGGCCATACCATGTTGATATTGCCCATAGCAAGTTGATATCGGCCAATTGAAGTGATTCTGGCCACAAGTGAGGGGGTATCGGCCACAAGCAAAGTTGTGTCGGCCAAGAGGAAGTCCATATCGCCCAAGATTGGTAGGGTGTCGGCCAAGGAGCTAAGGAACTCAAAACTTGACCCTAAGGTGAGGAAAAGATCATCTTCAACCTTGAATTGAAGCATGATTTTAGGGTTTTGATCTTCCTTTCTTTTCCTCTTCACCAATTTCTTATCCATGGTGATTCCTTGTATATGAAGGAGTTCTGAACGAGCCTTGGACCTTTGATAAAGTCATATTAAACCTTTGGAGCTTGGAGCTTTGAAGTGGTTCTTAAGGCGGGTTTTATAACTTGAAACCAACCATGTTGTTATTCTTCACTTAAATTGCTATAATCAGTGAAATACTTTTAATTCCGAAATTTCCTGAAATAGTTGATGATATTATGAGTTCTAGTAGTTGCTTAGACCTTTTTCCATGAACTATAATAGTTAGGACTAAGGTCTAGAGCTTGAAGATGATGGTATCATCTTATAAAAGTGATATCGGGTGCAAGCACATAAGCAAGCACCCTTAACCCGATATGATGATGCACCCACTTCACTTGAACGATATGGATATGAATGAATACATTGTTGCACGTTATGAGGGTGTAGTATACACCTCCTTCACGATAGGGAGTCAAGTATAGACTCCATGCACAATACCAGGTTAATTGTATACTTGTATGTTGAGGTGAAACCCTAATTTGGGTAACCCGATATAAGTGAGGTATAACAAGTGTGGTTGCACGACATGGTTGCACGACATGGTTGCACGACATGGTTGCATGGTATGATCGCACGACATGGTTGCACGATATGGTTGCACGGCATGGTTGCACGACATGGTTGCACAACATGGTTGCATGATAGGGTTGCACGATACAAAACCCTAGACAACATGCTAGCCCGACATGGTGATAAGTTGATACCTCTTAAACATTATGGGAGACACATATATGTACCATGTGCCCGACACAATCAACCCTAACATGACATGGGTGATGCAACCTAATGTTTGATGGTGTATCCCAATATGGTTTGGTGCCCTATACTCCAAATAACTTGTATATTGGGTTGAGCCCAATATGGCAAACCCTAATCTGTCATGGATAACCCTAGATGGTGAACCACCTGATATGGTGAGTGTTTAGACACCTCTAACCCGAGAAACCTTGTAAAGGTGAGGGTAAGACACTCTTAAGGGTAATGAGTGTAAAACCAAGTGATGGTGTGGTTAATACCTTGATAGGTGAAACACCTAGAGTGGCTGATAACGGACAACCCTATATCAACAATGTCTTAACTCAAGATGAGTCCATATCATTGATGATGGTTGGATAACTCAAATGTGTGACTTATTACCAATACATTACATGATAAATGTGATGAGCTAATGGATAAAGTATTAGGATGGGAAATACCCTAATACAAGATAAGTTGTTGAACTTAAGTAAGATAAAAGTGATGAGGGAAGTGATACATCCAGATATGATAGATATCACATCCAACACTCCAAGGTTGATACACCTTAATGCACCTCAAATCCAATATACTTGGATGAGTAATACATGAAGTGTGTTATGTCAAATATTACATTGAAATGTAATGAGTTTGATGCACTTTGATAAGTGTGGGCTAACATACCTTGAGAAAGGATTAAGCCAAGTTAATAAAGTATGATGTAGTCATACCCTGGTAAGGATGAGAGACGAACTCATACCTTGTGTTGATGATTCATTTAATGATAAATGAATGAAAATAAATAAATATGATTGAATACTTATGGTATCAATGTTGGCTCCTAGATGTGTGGATAAATGAATTAGGGTTTGATCATTGATAATATGATCTTGAAAACCTAAATGGTTAATAATGGAAAACCCTAACCATAATGAAGGGTAATGACATGTAAGAGAAACCCTAATTGATAAAAAAGGGAAACCCTAACACTAATGATGGGAAGGTTGTATTTCTCTTATTACAATAGCCTTGTGAGCTATGTTAAATACTTATATAACAAGTATAATGTTGAATGGCCTTGTGAGCCATGTGAATAAGTTGTTGCCTAGTGAGAGGTGACAAGATGATTAATGGACTTGTGATCCATGTGAATAAGTTGTTTCCTAGTGAGAGGTGACAAGATGATTAATGGCCTTGTGAGCCATGTGAATAAGTTGTTGCCTAGTGAGAGGTAACAAGATGTGTGATGGCCTTGTGAGCCATGTGAATACTTGCACAACAAGTGAAATAAATACCTTGGTCTGAGGACCTAGAGGTAATGGTTACCTGTTATAGAGGTAATGTTGTTATGTGATGATCTAAGGGTTTGAATACCCAGATCCATTAATCATGATAATGATGATGTGAAGGGATGAGAATTCCCAGTAATGTGATAAGGGACTGTGATCCCAAGTATCATGTGTTTTAAAGATTTGAAAGTACTTGATAGATGTATTATACCTTTCTTTGTAGCATTTGTCATAATAATTCTTGTGTGAAAACTTGACTGATGCTAAAAGAATATGGTAATGCACTTAATTAATCAAGTGGAATTTTATCATGTAGTGCCCTGACCATAGATCCATCATCGTCAGTAGCTGGTGATGGTGAAACAGGTTTTCCTACGGGATCTCCTGATGAACGCATATTGTTGAATATGTGGGGGTGATGGGCGCAAATACCTTACGCCCTAATGAAGGGATTGACGTGAGATAAACATGAGATCTCTCAATCCTTCATTATGAAGGCCGGATGATGTGGAGATAAACATGAAATCTCTTGATTCCGATGATGAAGGCCGGATGATGTGGAGATAAACATAAAATCTCTTGATTCCGATGATGAAGGCCGGATGATGTGGAGATAAACATAAAATCTCTTGATTCTGATGATGAATGCCGGATGATGTGGAGATAAACATAAAATCTCTTGATTCCGAAGAGAGGTAGCTGACGCTGTAACTCTGTAGCAAGTTGCCAGTATACCCTGGATAGCTACGATAAGCAGTTGACGTAGTCCTGCTTGTGGTCTCGCACTGACCGAGACGTGGGAGGTCATGGAGTCCGGCTCTTCCATTGACCTATGTATGGTACCGATTTCGACTTCGTAGTGGTCGGTTGGAGTATGAGCGGTATACCTCATCTCCTCAGGGCATAAGTGTGATTGTAAAATGTAATCAGCCGTGTAGCATAATTGCCTAAGGATTGAATACGGAAATTCATTGGTTGATGTTGCATTCCTTTGTGCATTCCTTAGTGGATAGATGTTATTTATGTTTCCTTATATTCTCTGTAAGGTAGACAAATGAATTACTTATCTACCATGGGTAGATGCAATGTTCTCCTTAAGAAGGGAGATTACTTTGTTTTATTCATATAGTGATTTATCATGTATGTCAATATAAAAGAATCTCTGCTCAGTTTATTACTGCTTAATATGTGATAATAATATGGCCGGTGGAGAGTTATATCTCTCGCTGGGACAATTACAATTCTCTCACCCCCGTGGGATCCAAAATTTTTTTAGGAGGATGTGCGAGGAAGTGAAGATCTTTCTACAGAGGAGATACAACATCTGAGGCAGCAGTGATAGCTCAGGTTGAGTGTACTGTCTGTCGTGTCATATAGTTAGTAGTCCTATGTGTCATCTCTGTACTGTCAGGTCCTCGGAGTTTTAAATGAACCAATCGGAGTTTTGGCTTAGTGCCTCAAAGTATTTATACTGCCTGTGTATATTTGTTAGCAGGACAGTCAATGTTGTAATCCTTAAAAAGGAATTTTACAGGTTGTGTACTTGTGAACCAGGATGAAAATGAAACACTTTGGTTCTTGTTTAAAGAGTTTTCCTGTGAATGGATCTCTTTGAAAAAGGTTTTAATTTTTAGTGATTTTGCTAATCCGCTGCTTGACGAACGCTTCCGCATTAATTAATCGTGTTTTATAAGTTAGATGCTACAATGATGACATCTTAAGCACACACCTCAACAAAGGAAGGGGCAATCGGTTTTCAAAACTGATTGAGCTAATTCGGTTTTAAAACCGAATGAGTTGATTCGGTTTCAAGACCGAATGGGAAATAGAACCCAAGACCGAATGGGAAATTGAACCCAAGACCGAATGGGTAATTTACTTCAAATCGAATGGGTAATTAAGTTCAAGACCAAATGGGTAAATGACTACAAGATTGAATGGGCAATTGAGTTCAAAACTGAATGGATAATGGATCTCAAGATAGAATGGGTAAATTAAACTTCAAAACCATTTGGGGTTAATTGCTGATGTGATTGATGAATATCCAATGACTCAAATTGATTTGATTATAATTAATTCTAGAGTGAATGATCCATGGATTCCAAACCCTAAACGATTGAAGAATTCCTAATTGAATTGGATCAATTTCATGGTTGATGATCCAAACGGTCTCAAGACCATTTGGATTTCAAGGACTGTGATAGATTATTGGATATCCAACGGCTGTAATTGGATGTACTCTCAATGGTTCAACTGATGATCGATTCAATAAAGCAAACCCTAAAATCAATTGATTGATTGGAGGAAACCCTACTTGGTCCAATCAGTTTCAAGGTGGTTTGGACCAAACGGTCTTGAGACCGTTTGAGTCCAAATGGTCTGAGAACCGTTTGATGTAAACAGTCTCAAATCATTTGATGTTCATTTGGTTTCATTTGAGCAAACGGTTTCAAACCGATTGAAGGAATTAGGGCAAGACCGAATGGCAGTCAAGTATTTCAAGACCGTTTGAAGGTCTAATACCCCAAGACCGATTATAGGTTTAATTGATTTAAATATTGTAAGTACAATCAACCCCATGATTGTTGATGATGTTTATCAAAGGTAATTACAATGGTTGTACCTTCAAGGTACTTAAGTGATTAGTACCTCTTGAGTGGTTAATTTGTTATGCTTATGGAAGCAATGACTTAATACACTATGTCAACCCTTCATTCAAGTTGAGTTAACCAAATTTAATCAAGTTGAAGTAATTAATATCCTGGAGAGGATGAGAGAGAGAGAGGGATCCATACACATGTAATAATCATTTAATGGTTAAACCTCAACACTCTCAACATGAATAAAATATGTAATTAGGGTTTGATCCTTTATAAAGAGATCATGAAACCCTAATTAAGAAGGTTGATGAACCCCAACCCTATTTTAGGGCAATGCTAGGTGTAATCCTAATCTAGGGTAATGATGTAACCCTAATTAAGGGTGATGATACGTGAAACCCTAATTAAGGGTGATGTCATGTGAAATACTAATTAAGGGTGATGACATGTGAAACCCTAATTAAGGGTGATGTCATGTGAAACCCTAATTAAGGGTGATGTCATGTGAAACCCTAATTAAGGGTGATGTCGTGTGAAATCCTAATCAAGGGTGATGCCATGTAAAACCCTAATGCAGAGAGGTAATGTGAAACCCTAATCAAGGGCGATGTCAAGTGAAACCCTAATACAGAGATGTGATGTGAAATTCAATTCAGGATGATGCTATGTAATGTTATATGAAATCCTACCCTAATATAGGGTGAAGGTATGTGAAATCCTAATTTTAGGTTATAATGCATGAAACCCTAATGTTGGGTAATATGATGATAGACCATAACCCTAATTTTGGGTAATGGGATGAGTATCCCTAATTGATATGAAATTTGGAAATTTAACCCTAATAAGGGAATAGTGATGCTACTCTTACATTGCATAATGTTGATATGTAATTGATATAACTATTATCATGTGCACTAATCATGCAGGTATCATGAGATGTTGAACATAGTCAGGTATGAGCTATGATGTTTTATTATTGAAATTGTTTTATGGGCCTTGTGAGCCATAATATGCTTTGTTGCCTAATAAGAGGTAAAAAAAGATTAATGGGCTTTAAGAGCCATGTGAAATGTCATGCTTACCTTGGTCAGATGACCTGAAGGTGTTAGTTACCTGATAAGTGGTAACAAGTGTTCTTGATGAATTGAGGGTTTGAATACCCATATTCCATAATCATGATGATAAGATGTTAAGGGATGAGAATACCCCTAATGTGACAAGGGATTGAGATCCTAATGTTTTATAAAGCTTTGCAAAGTATCGATAGAAGTATTACTCATTCTTTGTAGCATTTGTTATAATGATTTATGTTTGAAAACCTAATTGGTGCTAAAAGAATATAGTAATGTACTTAATTAATTAAGTGAAATTTTATCATGTAGAGCGTTGACCATAGATCCATCATCGTCAGTAATTGGTGATGGTGAAACAGGTTTTCCTACGGGAACTCCTGGAGGGCACACTGTTGAGTATGTGGGGGTTATGGGCATGAATATCCTTACACCCTAATGGAGGAATTGATGTGAGATAAACATGAAATCTCTTAATCCTTCATTATATATGTCAGGATGGATGTATCACTAATCTCTCGAATGCTGGGATGGATGTATCACTAATCTCCCGATGATGTTAATGCTGGATCGATGTGAGATAAATATGAAATCTGTCGATTGTGAAGAGAGTACAGCATGCCACTTTAACTCTATAGCGAAGTTTCCAGTATACCCTAGAAAGCTATTTAGCAGAGATACAAGATATCCTGCACTTCATCCTCACACTGACTGAGGAAGATGAGGTCATGGGAATCTAGCTCTTCCATTGACCTATGTATGGTACCGATTTTGATTTTGCAATGGTCGGTTGGAGAATGAGTGGTATACCTCATCTCCTCAGGACTTAAGTATGATTGTAAAATGTAATCAGCTGTGTAGCGTATTTGCTTAAGGTTGAAATACAAGAATCATTGGTTGATGGTATCTTGCTTAGTATGTTTTAAATGGATAAATGTTATACATGTTCTTCATATTCCTTATTGGATAAATGACATACTACTTTATCAAGTTACAAGTTGAAATGCTTTGACTAAGAACATTATTCTAATATGCTCAGACAATTGATTTATCTGCTATTGAATACTTATGATTCTTCTGCTCAGTTTTATTCCATTAATTTGTAATAATAATATTTCTGGCGGAGAGTTATATCTCTCGCTGGGGCAATTTCAATTGTTTCACCCCCGTGGGATCTAAATTTTTAGGTAGACGCAGAAGAAGAGGCAGAAACCTTACTGTAGGGGAAGAGCAGCATCAGCAACAACAGGGACCATAGTGATATTCCAGGTGGAGACATTGGCTGTCATGTTTTGAGTAGAGAGTCCTATGTGTTGTCTCTGTACTCTCATGTCCTCAGAGTCAGTAGTTAGTTTAATAAATAGATCTGAGATTGTGGCTTGATGCCTCGTGGTTCTTATGTTGGATATGTACAGTTCTAACAGGGTAGTTTATGTATGTGATCCTCGAGAAGAGATGGTACATGACATGTACTTGTGAACCAGAATGTAATTAAATTACTTTGGTTCTTTTTGAAAGAGTTTTCCTGTGTTTGGATCTCTTTGAAAAAGGTTTTAATTTTTAGTGATTTTCAGTATTCCGTTGCTAATGATCATGTCCGCTTAGTCAATGACCTTTTGTACATCACAACAAATTTCCACAACTGTTTTTGGACTTTGAGAAGGGTTCTCAGTGAAGAGTGTAAGTTCTACGTCCTTGACAAACCAGTGCCAGAAATACCCACTCCTGATGCACCTAGGGTACAAGTGGATGCTTACTAGAAGCATGCCAGTGATGCCTTAGAGATAAAGCACCTCATGCTTAGTTGCATGAGCAATGTGAGGGCATGAGTGTTCTTGAGATGGTAATACATCTTAAGAAAGTGAAACTTGGCCTCACAAAGAAAGCAAGGGTCAATATCATAAATGTGATATATGAGTCTAAGATGAAAGAAGGAACCTTAGTAGAAAAACATGTGCTCAATATGATTGGACATGTGTATCATCTTGAAGAATCGGGTTTCATCTTGAGCCAAGAGTTGGCCATTGATATCATTCTAAAGACAATGCCAGAATCATATAGCCGCTTTATTGCATGTTATCATACGAATTATATGGTTGGACAGATGTCAGTCTTGCTTGCCATTTTAATTCACGCTGATGCAAAATTGAAGAAGGACAGGCCTGTGATGGTGATTGGCGGAGCATGGTCCAAGGATCAAAAATATACTGAGAAGAGCTCTGAGATCAAGCCTAAATCCAAATCTTCAGCACTCAAGATAAAGAGGAAGAAAAGTACAAGAGGAACTCATCCTTTGTACTTGAAGGCTTTTAGGAATCAGAAGATGGGGATGATGATGTCCACTTTAGGTATATATGTTATTGAGATAAACCTATTTACTTCTTCATCATGGGTACTAGATACCAGATGTGGATTGTGCATATGTTCTCATATGCAGGATCTGAAAAGAAGTAGGCCTTTGGTAAAGGTAAAGTGGAACTGCAAGTTGCTAATGGTGCAAGAGTTGCAGCCAGTGTACTTGAAACCCATAGTATATCTCTGCCCACAAGGCATGTAATAGAGTTAAAGAACTACTATGATGTACCGACTATAAATAGAAACATCATTTATGTATCTTGAATGGACAAGGATGCATTTGAATTCCATATTAAAAATGGTCGATGTTTTATTTCAAAAGATGGTATCTTTTATGGCAGTCCCCCAATTTCTTATGGTCTTTACTTATTATATCTAAAGACAGATGTTTAATGTTAATACCAAAAGACTAAAACTCAACAACTCACACAAAACATACCTTTTGTATTGTCTTCTAGGGCACATAAATGAGAATCGTATATCTAGACTCCATATAGTTAGTTATCTGGACTCTTTTGATCTAGAATCAATAGACATGTGAATCTTGTTTGTTGGGCAAGATGGCTAAGACCCCTTTCACTTGTAACAATGAGAGGGCTAGTGATCTATTAGGACTCATACATATTAATGTATGCAAACCTTTTAGAACAATTGCTAAGGGTGGGTATCAATACTTCATACATTCCTAGATGACTTTCGTAGGTATGGCTATGTTTAGTTAATGAAACATAAGTCAGAAACTCTTGTAAAGTTCAAGGAGTTTATAAATAAAGTACATAACCAAATTGGTAAAAGTATTAAGGCACTTCGTTCTGGTCGAGGTGGAGAATACTTGAACCAAGAGTTTGAGAACCTTCTTATAGCCTATGGGATTGTATCCCAATGGAATCCACCCAGAACATCTCAGCATAATGGTGTGGAAGAAAGAAGGAATTACATATTGTTAGATATGGTGCTATCAATGGTGAGCTTAGTGAGCTTCTGACTACCTTTTGGGGGTATGATCTAGAAAATTCCATGTTTACATTAAATTGAGTACCACCTAACACCTAAGTCAGTTCAAAAGACACCATATGAAATATGGAATGGAAAACTTTCCAATATGTCTTTATGAGGATCTCAAAATGTGAAGCTTATGTTAAAAGAATATTTTCTGATAAGCTTGGACCTAAATTTGAGAAATGTTATTTTGTTGGGTATCCTAAAGAGACAAAAGGATATTACTTTTATTCCTTATCTGACATCAAAGTGTTTGTTGCCATGGATGTTGCATTCCTTGAGATGGATTTCATTTGTAAAGAAATCAGTGGGAGGAAAGTGGAACTCGAAGAGGTTCAAGACCAACAAGAGAACATTGAATCGATAGATGAACAAGAGGAACCAAGACAATCACAAGGTGTTATGGAATCTCAAATTCATCAAGTAACGCTTGAACCCCGTAGATCTAATAGGACACACCATGAGCCTGAGAGATTTGGATATCTTGTGACTCAAGAAGGTAGTGAATTGTTCATAGATGATGATTCAATTACATATCAAGATGCTACTGATGGACCAGAGTCTGATAAATGACTTGAACCCATGAGATCTGAGATGGAATCCATGCATACCAATAAAGTATGGACTTTGGTGGATCCACCTGAAGGGGTAAAACCCATAGGGTGCAAATGGGTCTTTAAGAAGAAAACTGACATGGATGGTAAAGTAAAAACCTATAAGGGTATATTGGTTGCAAAGGGTTTTAGACAAGTTTAAGGTGTTAACTATGATGAAACCTTTTCACCAGTGGCCATGGTTAAATCCATCAGGATCATGCTTGCTATTACAACTTGTCCTGACTATGAAATTTGGCAAATGGATGTTAAAACTGCATTCCTTAACAAGAATCTTTTTGAGTATGTGTATATGACACACCCTAAGGGTTTTATAGACCCAAATTTTGCAAATAGAGTCTATAACCTACAAAGTTCAATTTATGGATTGAAGTAAGCATCTTGGAGTTGGAATCTTTGTTTTGATGAAACAGTCAAAGAGTTTGGCTTTATTCAAAAATGAAGATGAACCTTGTGTTTACAAGAAGGTTAGTGGGGGTATAATGACATTCCTCATATTGTATGTATGTGACATACTATTGATGGGGAATGGCATCCCTACTTTACAAAAGGTAAAGACATGGCTTGGAAATATGTTCTCTATGAAAGACTTAGGAGAAGCATCCTACATCTTAGGGATAAACATATATAGAGATATATCCAAAAGGCTTCTTAGACTAAGTCAAACCACATACATTGACAAAGTGTTGAAGCAGTTCAGCATGGAGAACTCAAAGAGAGGAAACATGCCAGCATTGCATGGAGTGACCATCTCTAGAGCTCAAGTCCCAGTTCTTGTGAAGAAAGGGAACATATGAGTTTGATTCCATATGCCTCAGCAATTGGATCAATCATGTTCGCAATGTTGTGTGCTCGTCCAGACATCTCGCATGCCTTAAGCATGACAAGAAGATATCAGTCAGGTCCAAGTGATACTCACTGGATAGCCGTGAAGAACATCCTGAAGTACTTGAGAAGAACTAAGGATCAATTCTTATTCTATGGTAGAGAGGAAGAGTTGGTGGTAAAAGGTTACACCAATGCAAGCTTCCAGACTGACAAAAATAATTACAAATTGCAATCAAGATTTGTGTTTTGCCTCAATAATGGAGTTGTTAGATGGAAGTGTTCCAAGCAAAAAATAGTTGTCGATTCTACAACTGAGGCCAAGTATATTTCTACATCCAATGCAGCAAAGAGGTTGTATGGATCAAGAATTTCATTATAGAACCTGGGGTCGTTCTAAGTATCAACAACGCAATCGAGATATATTGCGACAACGATGGAGCTATTGCATAAGCTATGAAACCATATTGCATCAGCGCTCAAATCATATACAAAGGTGGTATCATCTCATATGAGAGATCATACAACAATGACATGTAAAGATTTACAAAGTACCAACTGAGAACAATATTTATGACCCCTTGACAAAGGCACTTTCATAGCATAAGCATGAAAGACATGTCAGGTCACTCAGAATAAGATTTGTTGGTGATTGGATCAAAGTGAAAGTGGGTGTCTGTTGGTATGTATGCCCAGAGAGCCAATCATGCGATGATTCTAATACCATAATTTGTAAATGATTTGATTAATAAATAAAGGCAAGCTTCCATTTTATTCAGTTGAATTCAGTTATGACATAATGATGCAACATTATAAATGTCTAGAGAATTATATTACTCAATGACGTATGTCTTCAGCATGAACACCTAAACAAAGAGATCATATGGATATTAAGAGTACCTATATATTCTCATTATGTCCCTAATCAGTTGTTATTGTGGAAGGTTGATTGACAACAATAATACATAAGATCATTGTGTGAGTTGGTTGATGAGATAGTCTCATTAGTCATGATATGACAATATCAAATCAAGCACATAGATACATGTTAGAGAATAGTGTATCAGATAGACCCACCCTGAGACTAGCACATGGAAGCCATCTTTATGGAAGTCATAGTCAACTCTCACACTGATGGTGGTGGTTGTAATTCTTAGACCTGAAATTACTACACTCATCACATGTCGTTGAGTACACTTTGACATCATGAAATGTAGTCCTAAAACATGGGCTATTATAAAGGTGATGATTGGGTGACTTTGACACATGGGGATAGATTGTGAGTGATAGATATTGTATTTGTCCCTCCTACAAGAGTATGATATCCAAGGCCTCTTGATTAGAGAGAGTTAGAAAATCATGGCCATGCGCATGTGAGTCAATATGTGATATTGAGCTTGCATATATCTTAGAAAGCCTTCTCTGGTCCAAGAAACAAATTGAATGTTGATGGGTGTGACTACTCCATGCCTCGAGTTCAATCTGGATATCAGTGACAAAGGAATTATACACGCATTGTAACACCATACACAGATTGTAGGTTGAAGGTTTTCTCCAACATTCCATTTACTTGGGTAGCATTGATGTGCAACTAGGCACCACTCATTGCTTGTGATTTCATACGTTTTTAGGAGCATTCACTACCAATGTAATATGGGACATATAGGGTCACAGACATTAGGTGTTGACCAAGAAGAGGAGTTTAATCTTGAATGATAATTGAAATAATTACTAAAACATTTAGATAATTGATTCACGCAACAAATCAGGTTGACTACATTGCCAAATGCCCATCTCATAGAGTGAGACAATTGTATGGAGTGCCAAATGGCCGGCTCAAGTGTTGAGATAGGCGTTTGGAGGATCAGGGCTGATCTGAGTTGAAATTTGCTAAGGTTTGAACTGAACAATCCAAACCGGCTCAACTCGAGTCACCAGACAACCGTCTGGGTGACTGAGACGGTAGTCTCCCATGGGCAAGATAGGTCGGTTGGTCCTAGGTAAGGTTCTAAATACTTTCCCATATTCATTTGGATTGCGCATTACTTGTTGTGCAAGCAATTGATGCATGGTATTAATGGGAAATGGATTGTTGATTTCATATGTGATTGGAAAGTTGTAAAATGACCATCTCACAGTATGAGACTACCATCTTGCATGCAAGACAATATTTTAGTGTGTCCGAATGTCATTTGGGAGGTCGTAGGTTGCAAAAATTCAGTATCTTTTGGTCCCTTCCACTCCCGTGTCGATTGGGAACCTTGACCCTGGCCTATACTTTAAATAGAGGGGTACTGGAGGCTTCCCAAAGTACAACACATATAATTAAGAATCAATTGTTCAAAACATCATTGTTGTCTCTGGTTATGGTAACCAAGAGAGCCCAAGCAAGTCCTAATCGACTAGGGAGGGACAACAAGAGAGACAAAAACTAAGAACAGATGTTGTGGGAGATCAAGTTGGTGACTAGAAAGACAACGGGAGGGACAACTCCTTCATGTCCATCTAGTAGGGTGAAAGGAGTTCTATACTATCTATGTGGACCAATCTAGAGGCAGGAGTCCTTTGGCTATTCCTAGGAGAGAAATGTCAGCCTGCAGTCTATGATAAGGCCATAGGAGTTGATGTAGAATTTGTCCAATCTACTGTCTATGGTGAAGACCAGGATCTACACATAAACTATCCAAGAGTAACTCGTCAATAGTTGTGCATCAACAACAATGAGGATTATGTCGTTGGACTCACTCCAGGACTAGTATATCCTTAAAACCATCCTTTCCATCTTATACTTATTGACACGATCTACTGACTACGGGGAATATGTAGATACATTTTTTTTTCCATTGTCTACTATGTTGTCGTATGCCCCTAAACTCGTATCAAAGCAAACACAAATTTACTACATTATGGGATAATCAATATGATCAAATTTTGGTTTTGTCATTGTATTATTGCATGTGATGTGAATAAAATATGTCTAATCAAATACCACGTTAATCCCAAACTAATATATATATATATATATATATATATATATGTATATATATATATATATATATATATATATATATATATATATTCAATTTACATGTGTCGCCCTAAAAGTGGTATTGTGGTGGATGTGTATCATGGTTATGGCCAATAACCCCTATTATATATGTTATGACCCACGTTTCGTTTTACCAGTAAGTACCTTGGTTAGTGCATAATTGAACTAGTTATGTTGAGATGAGTACTTGCTTTTGTTAATAGTGTTTTGAGTTTTGAGCTAGTGTTAATGTATCTTTAGTTTGTTTTCTTGTCCTGAGGTTGAGGACAAGTTTATTCTTGATCCGTTGCTGAAGAAATCATGTGAAACCGACCTACGAGTAAAAAGATATGAGCTTTTTAGTGTGCAGGGACCTATGTGTAATTTCGAAAAGTTCTTGGGCAATTTATTTTTGGCCCCCTGGGCGCCCTGCCTTATCCTTTCCTTTAGCTTTTCCTTTTAACCCTGTTAGCCGACTAAGGAATGAACGAACGTTCATTTCCTTCTTCTGCCGCTGGACGAGAACAGGGAGAGAGAGAGAGAGAAAGCGAGCTAGAGAGAAAAGGCTGGGAGAATAAGCCTTTCTCCACCGTATTTCTTCGATTTCCCCATCTACTCCAGCCAAAGCAACCCGCCGCACCTTCTTCTTCTTCTTCGCGTTCTTCTTCCTCCTGCAGCCATGAAGAAGACGACCATGGAGATGGTCTAGGGAGCGAACGGTGCTTCCCCCTCCGTTCTTTCTGCTTGCCAAGTGCTTGCTAGGTCAATACGAAGCTATAGGAGTGATTCGGGTAAGAATCGTCCACGGAATCGACCCCAATCTTCTCTTTCTTTCCTGCAATTTCCGCCCCTGCGTAGGTTGCACGGCGTGCAAATCTGTTTTGCACGGCGTGCAACATTACAGATAGCTGATATAGGGAAAAATCCGTTTCTGCGCAGGTGCACGGCGTGCAAAGTTAGTTTGCACGGCGTGCAAAGTTACAGATAGCGGACCGAGTTTCAGCCCAGGTGCACGGCGTGCAGGTCAGTTTGCACGGCGTGCAGGTCAGTTTGCACGGCGTGCAAGTCAGTTTGCACGGCGTGCAAAGGTGCAGAAAAACAGATCAGAAGTGCACTGAAGGTGCACGGCGTGCAGCCTAAGTGCACGGCGTGCACGCTGCTGTAAAGGGCAGAATTAGGCGTGTTTGTGGACGTTTTTCGGTGTATACAAACACACCGAAGTGGGTGAGTATTAGTTCATTTAGAAATCATTATTTAACTCAATTTAAGTGCTTAATTGCTTTAATATCAGTTGGTATAACTTCTAAACAACTTAGCACATACAATAGTTTATTATAGATTCAATAGAATTTGAGATACGGAATATGATTGATGAAAAAGATGGAATATCCTGTTTTACAGTTGTAATGCATATGCTGAATATAGATGGCTGATTAGCTATGAATTTGAATAGTGATGTTTAAAGATGACAATGATATATATATGAAAGTAAAAGAGATGTTCAGAATGTGAAATAAGTTTGAAATGTGATTTTCCTGTTTAAATGATTATATGTTAATCGGTTAATAGACTTAGGTGCCCTAACACCGTAGAACCCCTTCTGAGAGGTCTGCATCCAAGGGGGGTGAAACTCGTGTTCAACATCAACACGTGCGATGTCACGGTAGCACGAGGATGGAAAGACAGTGTTCAACAACAACGCGTGCGATGTCACGGTGACACTGGAGTAAATAGGGGTTATTCAACAACAACGCGTGCGATGTCACGGTGGTAACCCGGTAAGACTCTCCGCCTGTGTGCTCAGGTCTAAGGAGAAGTCTAGAGTTCACTCTTTTGAGAGTACAGTGAGGCCGATGAGCCAGAAGGCCGATGAGCCTGAGAGTCCTGCAGCAGACCAGGGCTGATAGTCAGACTTAGCATTTCCCAGGTGTGTTGCTAAGTCTTGTACGGTGGGACCGTGGTTTGCTACGGATCTTTATATGCAGAGTACACTGCATATGATTAGGGCATAATAATAATAATATACTCATATAGAATCACGGTAAATTAAAGTATTCGAACTTTTGTACTAATTCTCTATATCTGTTTATCTGTTCAATTTATCTGTTATGGTATGGAAATGTGAATATATCCTGCAATCTGCTATGTCATTAGAACTGCCCTGCTCGTACTATATTTATGTTTGTTTCAATTTTATAAATCTGATGAGTTGTTTAGTGATAGCTAAGTGAAATGCTATTCACTGAGCGAGTAGGCTCATACCTCTACTCAAAACATTTTCAGGTCAGCATCAGCAACAGGAATCAGAAGGATCGTTTCATCCTAACGCCTAGTCTATATAAGGTTTGTAGTTAGTCTAGTTAGAGGTCTCTTAGTCCATTCCCCTCGATCTTTGGGACATGGCGTGGGTGAGAGAGAGTGTGTATGTGGAATGTGTATAAAGATGTAAATTAACTGTTATGTTTAATTTCCGTTAAATAATGTTACATGTTGTAAACTTTGTTTATGTTCTCTACCCAGTTTAATGGAAATGCTTCCGAAATAGTTTGTTATGTTTTAGTTTACAGCAATAGTCTGGATATCATTACGAGGTTTTAAAAAGAAAAAGTTTTCAGCGATTTGTTTATATGATAACCCCTCCGTCGCGCCCTAATCTCGTGATTAGTGGTTAGTGTGAGATCGGGGTGTGACATCTTGGTATCAGAGCTTTGGTTTGAGTACATAGTTACTCAGATTCCAAGTCAGGGGACGATAAGAGACCAATAGGATTAAGGTTTAGGAGTCTTTCTTCTATCTGTAGTTTTCTAACAGGAAATATTCTGTTATATCATTGCTGATGGCAGAAAGAGGCTTTGATCGTGATGATCAGGCCGAGAGCCATGTTGGCCCTGATCCTTTGTACTTGGGTCCAGGTGGTGGTGACCACGTGGATGAAGCATCCCGGATGTACAGGATGTTTCTGGAAACCAAAGAAAAGTACAAGGCTGATAGGCGAGTTTCTTCTTCTACCAGCAGTAAAGATCTGATGCGATCTTATGAGCTTGTGAAGAAGCTTGGTGGCACAGAGTTCAGTGGCACCACAGATCCCGCCGAAGCTGATGAGTGGTTTAGACAGATAGAGAAGGTCTTTCGCCTGATGGAGCTTCCAGAAGAGAAGAAGATTAATCATGCGGTATATCTTTTGACAGGCGATGCAGAGTTGTGGTGGCGTGGTGTGGAAGAAAAGAGGGGAGGTACAGAGCTTTCCTGGCAGGATTTCTCTGAGGAGTTTCATCTCAAATTCTATCCACCCACTTTTCTTAATGAGAAAATCAGGCAGTTACAGAATATCAAGCAGGGGAACATGACAATTACAGAGTATGAAGCGCTTTTCACCCGGTTAGCAAACTTCTGTCTGCAGCTTGTTCCTGATAACATAGAAAGATGCAGAAGGTTTCAAGAAGGGCTGAGGCCAGAGATTCGGCATACAGTTTCTGCTACTAGTAGGAGGAATAGAGAGAATTTTGGTGAGTTTGTTGAGGCTGCCAGACAAGTTGAAGAATCTGTGAATGCTGATAGAGTGCCCGAATCTAAGAAGAGATCTGCAGAGTTCAGTGGAGGACAGTCCAGTGGTGGATTCAGAGGTGGAGGTAGAGGTTTCTTTTCTAAACTTGGGCGTAGCCTTGGTTGTTTTGGCAGGCAGAGATCTGAGGATGTCACTACTTTTAGAGGCAGAGGAGGATATAACCCAGGAAGATGGAACAGTGCCACTAGTGGACAGTCTTCAGGGTCGTCAATGTCAGTGTCGGGCCCCCGGAGACAAGATTTACTGCCATGTGACAAATGTGGAAAACTACATTCTGGTCCGTGTTGGGGTGCAAGTTGTTTTGTCTGCGGACAAGTAGGACATTTCAGAAAAGAATGTCCTCAACTTCGACAAGCAGCATCGCAAGCTTTCCAGCCTCAGTACCATGATGTTCCGAGTTCTTCTGTGGCTTCTGGGTCTAGAGGTGGTGGAGTGCCAAGTGGCAGGAGTAGTCAGAGAGGACAGCGTGGCAATGGGAGAGCTTCAGCACGTTTCTTCTCTTTGACACCTCAGGAAGGTATAATTTCTTCACAAGTTGTTACAGGAGAGATGCTTTTGTTTAATAGTATACCAGTCTCAGTTTTGATAGATCCGGGTGCTACTCACTCTTTCATATGACGTTCTTTAGTTGGTAAACTTAATCTGTTAACTCAAGAGTTGGTAGATGAGTTAGTGTTGAGGGTTCCACTTGGTGGACCAATAGTTTTGACTGAGTTCTGTCCCGGATGCTTGTTATCTTTTAGAGGTTATACCTTTGCTACAAATCTCATACCCCTGAATGTCAATACTTTTCAAGTCATCTTGGGTATGGATTGTCTTGAAACATATCGAGTGCAACTCGATTGTTGGAAGAAGGAAGCTACCTTTCAACTAGGTGAATTTTCTTGTGTCTTTACTGGAGACAGGAAAGTTCTACCTACGTGCATTGTATCAGCTGCAGTAGCTGATAAGATGTTACAGAAAGGATGTGAAGCGTTCCTTGCTCATGTGGTTGACACCAGAGCAGAGAAGAGCACCGCCAGTGTTTATGATGTGCCTGTGGTTCGTGAGTTTTCTGATGTTTTTCCAGAGGAGTTACCAGGCTTACCTCCTGTTAGAGATATTGATTTTGAAATTCAGGTATATCCAGGTAGTCATCCAGTAGCACTGCCAGCCTATAGAATGGCACCGACAGAGTTGAAGGAACTCAAGGTGCAGTTGCAGGAATTGCTAGATAAGGGTTTCATTAGACCCAGTTCTTCACCGTGGGGTGCTCCAGTCCTGTTTGTTAAGAAAAAGGATGGTACCATGCGTCTCTGTATAGATTACAGGTAACTGAACAAGATCACTATAAAGAACAAGTATCCATTGCCGAGAATAGATGATCTGTTTGATCAGTTGCGTGGAGCGACGATCTTTTCTAAGATAGATTTGAGATCTGGATATCATCATCTCAGAATAAAGGCTTCTGATATTCCTAAAACAGCTTTCAGAACTAGGTATGGGCATTATGAGTTCTTGGTCATGTCGTTTGGGCTGACCAATGCCCCAACTGCCTTTATGGATATGATGAATCGAATTTTCAAACCTTTTCTAGATCAGTTTATTGTGGTTTTTATAGATGATATTTTGATCTATTCCAGAGACGATGAACAGCATGAGCAACACCTGAGAGTGACGTTGCAGTTGTTGAGGCAACATCAGCTGTATGCTAAGTTTAGCAAGTGTGAGTTCTGGTTGGCTGAGGTAGCCTTTCTTGGACATGTCATCTCGAGAGATGGAGTTAGTGTTGATCCTAAGAAAGTTGATTCTGTGCTTCAGTGGGAATGGCCTAAGACTCCTACTGAGATTAGAAGTTTCTTGGGATTAGCAGGCTATTACAGAAGGTTCATACAGAACTTCAGTGCGTTAGCATCACCTTTGACACGTTTGACAAGGAAGAATGCACCGTTTGTTTGGTCTGATAACTGCGAGAAGAGTTTTCAGATCTTGAAAAGGAAGTTGACTTCAGCACCAGTGTTGGTTTTGCTAGAAGCAGAACAGGGTTATACAGTATTCTGCGATGCTTCCAGAAGAGGTTTGGGCTGTGTGCTGATGCAGGAAGGCAAGGTTGTGGCTTATGCATCTAGACAGCTTAAGAAGAACGAAGAGAACTACCCTACTCATGATCTGGAGTTGGCTGCTATAGTTCATGCTCTTAAGACATGGCGTCACTATCTGTATGGTGAGACATGTCAGGTGTTTACGGATCATAAGAGCCTGAAGTATATCTTCACTCAGAAGGATTTGAATCTGAGACAACGCAGATGGCTTGAGCTGATTAAAGACTATGATGTGACAATCGATTACCATCCTGGTAAGGCGAATGTTGTAGCAGATGCCTTGAGTAGAAAGTCAAGTTCAATTGCAGATGCATTTTCTATGGCATGTTTCAAGAGAGACTTACTCGTAGATATGCGAAAGTTGAACTTAGACTTGAACGTGACTGAACAGAGTGGGTTGATTGCTCAAATGCAGGTCAAACATACTTTCTACGATCAGATTAAGGAATTGCAACAGAATGATGATGAGCTGAGGCAGATCATGCAGGATATGTCGGAAGGTAAAAGGTCAGAATTCAGGTTTTCTGACAATGCTGTGTTGTATCTTCATGACAGGTTGTGTGTACCTGGGAACAGTGAGCTGAAAGAGCAAATTCTTGAAGAAGCGCATGCTTCTATGTATGCTATGCATCCTGGTAACACGAAGATGTACAGGAACCTCAAAGAGCTGTATTGGTGGTCTGGTATGAAAAAGGATGTGGCTGAATACGTGGCTAGGTGCGGGGTGTGTCAGCAGGTTAAGGATGAGCATCAGAAACCTGCTGGTACTTTGAAGTCGCTTCCTATACCAGAATGGAAATGGGAACACATCACGATGGATTTTGTGGTAGGATTACCCAGGACGCCTAAGGGTTCAGACTCGATATGGGTGATTGTGGATAGACTAACTAAGTCTGCTCACTTTCTCCCTGTCAAATCAACCTTTGATGTTCCAAAGCTGGACAAGATTTATGTGGATGAGGTAATCAGATTACATGGGATTCCAGTTTCCATTATTTCTGACAGAGATCCAAAGTTTACATCGAGATTCTGGAATCAGTTACATCATGCGTTGGGCACAAAGCTGAGGTTCAGTACAGTGTTTCACCCACAGACAGATGGTCAATCTAAGAGGACCATTCAGACTCTAGAAGACATGCTGAGAGCATGCGTTCTGCAGTTCAGAGGTAACTGGGAAGAACACTTAAGCCTGATGGAGTTTGCATATAACAACAGCTACCATTCTAGTCTTGGAATGGCTCCATATGAAGCTCTTTATGGCAGGAAGTGTAGATCGCCAGTTTGTTGGTACGAGGTGGGTGAAAAAGAAATCCTTGGACCTGAGCTAGTTGATGTGACTACAGAAAAGATATCTGTCATCAGGGATCAGTTGAAAGCTGCTCAGGATAGACAGAAAAGTTATGCAGAAAGACGACGTCGACCTCTTGAGTTCGAGGTTGGTGACGAGGTTTACTTGAAAGTTTCACCGTGGAAGGGAGTGCTGAGGTTTGGCAAGAGGGGTAAGTTGACCCCTAGGTATATGGGTCCATATCCTATTATTGAGAGGATTGAACCTGTAGCTTACAAGTTGGATTTGCCGTCTGAGTTGGCAAATCTTCATGATGTGTTTCATGTGTCTATGCTGAAGAAGTGTCATCCCGGTACAGAGAAAATATTAGATCCAGATCCGGCGCAGCTTAGAACAGATGTGTCCTATGTAGAAGGACCAATACAGATAGTTGATCACCGGATCAAAAAGCTTAAGAACCGTGAGTTATCTTTAGTGAAGGTGTTGTGGAGGATTCACAATATAGAGGAAGCTACGTGGGAGCTTGAATCAGAAATGCGTAACAAGTTTCCTTTTCTCTTTTAGGAATTTCGGGACGAAATTCTTATAAGGGAGGGAGATTGTTATGACCCACGTTTCGTTTTACCAGTAAGTACCTTGGTTAGTGCATAATTGAACTAGTTATGTTGAGATGAGTACTTGCTTTTGTTAATAGTGTTTTGAGTTTTGAGCTAGTGTTAATGTATCTTTAGTTTGTTTTCTTGTCCTGAGGTTGAGGACAAGTTTATTCTTGATCCGTTGCCGAAGAAATCATGTGAAACCGACCTACGAGTAAAAAGATATGAGCTTTTTAGTGTGCAGGGACCTATGTGTAATTTCGGAAAGTTCTTGGGCAATTTATTTTCGGCCCCCTGGGCGCCCTGCCTTATCCTTTCCTTTAGCTTTTCCTTTTAACCCTGTTAGCCGACTAAGGAATGAACGAACGTTCATTTCCTTCTTCTGCCGCTGGACGAGAACAGGGAGAGAGAGAGAGAGAAAGCGAGCTAGAGAGAAAAGGCTGGGAGAATAAGCCTTTCTCCACCGTATTTCTTCGATTTCCCCATCTTCTCCAGCCAAAGCAACCCGCCGCACCTTCTTCTTCTTCTTCGCGTTCTTCTTCCTCCTACAGCCATGAAGAAGACGACCATGGAGATGGTCTAGGGAGCGAACGGTGCTTCCCCCTCCGTTCTTTCTGCTTGCCAAGTGCTTGCTAGGTCAATCCGAAGCTATAGGAGTGATTCGGGTAAGAATCGTCCACCGAATCGACCCCAATCTTCTCTTTCTTTCCTGCAATTTCCGCCCCTGCGCAGGTTGCACGGCGTGCAAATCTGTTTTGCACGGCGTGCAACATTACAGATAGCTGATATAGGGAAAAATCCGTTTCTGCGCAGGTGCACGGCGTGCAAAGTCAGTTTGCACGGCGTGCAAAGTTACAGATAGCGGAACGAGTTTCAGCCCAGGTGCACGGCGTGCAGGTCAGTTTGCACGGCGTGCAGGTCAGTTTGCATGGCGTGCAAGTCAGTTTGCACGGCGTGCAAAGGTGCAGAAAAACAGATCAGAAGTGCACTAAAGGTGCACGGGGTGCAGCCTAAGTGCACGGCGTGCACGCTGCTGTAAAGGGCAGAATTAGGCGTGTTTGTGGACGTTTTTCGGTGTATACGAACACACCGAAGTGGGTGAGTAGTAGTTCATTTAGAAATCATTATTTAACTCAATTTAAGTGCTTAATTGCTTTAATATCAGTTGGTATAACTTCTAAACAACTTAGCACATACAATAGTTTATTATAGATTCAATAGAATTTGAGATACGGAATATGATTGATGAAAAAGATGGAATATCCTGTTTTACAGTTGTAATGCATATGCTGAATAAAGATGGCTGATTAGCTATGAATTTGAATAGTGATGTTTAAAGATGACAATGATATATATATGAAAGTAAAAGAGATGTTCAGAATGTGAAATAAGTTTGAAATGTGATTTTCCTATTTAAATGATTATATGTTAATCGGTTAATAGACTTAGGTGCCCTAACACCGTAGAACCCCTTCTGAGAGGTCTGCATCCAGGGGGGGTGAAATTCGTGTTCAACATCAACACGTGCGATGTCACGGTGGCACGAGGATGGAAAGACAATGTTCAACAACAACGCGTGCGATGTCACGGTGACACTGGAGTAAATAGGGGTTATTCAACAACAACGCGTGCGATGTCACGGTGGTAACCCGGTAAGACTCTCCGCCTGTGTGCTCAGGTCTGAGGAGAAGTCTAGAGTTCACTCTTTTGATAGTACAGTGAGGCCGATGAGCCTGAAGGCCGATGAGCCTGAGAGTCCTGCAGCAGACCAGGGCTGATAGTCAGACTTAGCATTTCCCGGGTGTGTCGCTAAGTCTTGTACGGTGGGACCGTGGTTTGCTACAGATCTTTATATGTAGAGTACACTGCATATGATTAGGGCATAATAATAATAATATACTCATATAGAATCACGGTAAATTAAAGTATTCGAACTTTTGTACTAATTCTCTATATCTATTTATCTGTTCAATTTATCCGTTATGGTATGGAAATGTGAATATATCCTGCAATCTGCTATGTCATTAGAACTGCCCTGCTCGTACTATATTTATGTTTGTTTCAATTTTATAAATCTGATGAGTTGTTTAGTGATAGCTAAGTGAAATGCTATTCACTGAGCGAGTAGGCTCATACCTCTACTCAAAACATTTTCAGGTCAGCATCAGCAACAGGAATCAGAAGGATCGTTTCATCCTAACGCCTAGTCTATATAAGGTTTGTAGTTAGTCTAGTTAGAGGTCTCTTAGTCCATTCCCCTCGATCTTTGGGACATGGCGTGGGTGAGAGAGAGTGTGTATGTGGAATGTGTATAAAGATGTAAATTAACTGTTATGTTTAATTTCTGTTAAACAATGTTACATGTTGTAAACTTTGTTTATGTTCTCTACCCAGTTTAATGGAAATGCTTCCGAAATAGTTTGTTATGTTTTAGTTTACAGCAATAGTCTGGATATCATTACGAGGTTTTAAAAAGAAAAAGTTTTCAGCGATTTGTTTATATGATAACCCCTCCGTCGCGCCCTAATCTCGTGATTAGTGGTTAGTGTGAGATCGGGGTGTGACAATATAAGCATGGTTGTATGATTGGCTAATCCTATTTATCTCAGTCTACGTACCAAGCCTCTCTCTTATCTTTACAATGTAAAGTTAATTCTTTCCTACCTTTGCTCCCCTCGAATGTAACTTGAGGTTTCTCTATAATCATGTAATAGTAGGTTATTTTGCTTTCTTGTTATGACAAAGAAGATGGACGTCAACCGACTGGTTGGCGAGACGACTAGGAGCTCGAAGGACCATACGAACTGACTTTTTAGAGGAGCCAAACGATCAACTATAGGAGGACCAATCAGCCATTTGGAGGAGCCAGATGACCAGATAGAGGTGACCAACCAACTCGCTAAGAGGTGATCCAACCGGTTCAAGGGTTTAACTAGTCAAATCAGATTTGCAAGAACAAATATTCATCACCAAAAGTTTCTTCATATGATGTAGACCTAGATGTGGTAATTCCTTGTGGCTCTAAGGAATTACATTCAGTTGGCCATAGCCATCGCTTTCATTTATTGCATGTTTTCTATAACATACTGAATCTTGAATGTAATCTCCATGTAACCCTTTTTCCCTATATTCTCTTTCATTTCTGTCCTTTATGTCCTTGAAGTTTAATTAGTAGAATTTATAGTGGTTTGTTGAACATTTATTCACTATTTGTACTAATAAAAGGGTTTATGCACTAATACCTCAGTGAAAGTTTATTTAAGGACCCTATTTAGGTGTTTTACACCTTAATCTAACTTTTTTATGTATTTTGAAATCATAAAATGAGCCTAAGTTTCAAATTTGGTTCGATCTGGATGTTGTTTGTGCAAGTTATGCAATTTTAGGTACATTTTTAACTTTTATGTAATTCACCCAACTGGGAGGTTTTATTTGCAAATTGTCACATGAAATATATCCTTAGATATTCCCTTGCCATTCTCAAGTTTTTGAACCGTGGGGCACCTAGTTGTACATTGGTTTGAAGGTGTTTCTCTCAAAGGGAATTTTGGGGATTACCCTCTTTATAAATGAGTTTATCTTTAGAAGCTATCAACCTCTATGATATGTCCTATTACATGTCCATGAAGCCCTAGACCAAGGACACATGGTAAGTCCCATAGACACCTCATGCTTGACCCCTTCTTTATAAAGCCATATCTACCCCTTCCCACCTCCCAATTCGAAAACTCTTGCTCTCCTTCTCTTTCCTTCAGATTATAGCATCGTTCCTACTCTGTTTGGACATGAAGGTGTTGTCCCAAGGTAAAAGAGGGTTCCTAACTTGGCGAAGAAGGCTCCTAGGGTTCTGAATTTGCTCTATTTAGGGTTTCTAAAGATCCTTCTTGGTGATTTCGACCAAAACTAGGAAGTTCCCTCCTTTACTTCCCTATTTTCATATTGTTCGTCTTCTTCCCACCTTCTTCCAAGTCAGAACCATGGCCTTCCATGGTGAAACCCCACATAGAGCCCTGAAACACCTCATCACCATGTTCTTTTGCTAGGGGTTTTCACCTCTAAAGTGGAGAAGGTGCTTCTTGCTTGAGATAGGAGCTTTGTCAGAGAAATAGTCTCTATATCTTGGGAACCTTTCTACTTGAACCTATCCACCTTCCCTAGAGGCCAGGTTTATAACTCCCTTCCCATATATTGCTTACTACATGATTAAAACTCATGCTTCATGTTTAAAATTGATGATCTCTATCTATATTTACCATGTTCTTCTAAGGTTTTGGTTTGTTGCTATTTTACCTTCTCTAGCAGATCTAGTTGGGTTACCTATGCAATTCCAACCCTAATCTTGGGTTAAATGGTTTTTTCGCTCTCTCACTCTTCCTCTCTCTCTTGAAGATTTCTGACTTGTCATTTCCTGATTGGTTCAAATGGAAAACTTCATATCTTTTAATCTGCTTATCCAAATTTGATACAAAAAAATATGTTTTGGAATTGGGAAATTAATTCTATCTAATAAAAATATTTGCAAGAAAGAAGGGTGATTTATGGAAAATGAAATTAATGTATAAAATCCATAAAAATTACATCTTAATCATCATCACTCCAAAATTAACATAAAAATATATTTTCTTGATCAAGAGAGCCTAATAAGTTCATTGGTGAGGTCTTCATGTTCTAAATCTGAGTTTGGTTGAAGAGGGTCTAAAATTTGGGCTTCTATACATTAATGTACATTATGTACTCTGATACATGTTAATACATTGAAAATGGGCAAACAAGAAATTGGACTCAATTAAAGTTGTGAAAGTTAGTATTTGATATTAGTAAGAGATGTGCGTGCATTCCTTACACCCTATGTTGGGATAATTGCAACCAAACCCTATATTTTTCTAATGAGGCTTTAATGAAGCCTATTTCCTCTATCCATGATTCTTTTGTTAAATTGCCTCAAAATTAGTAATGATGCTCTTTTTGTTGGGTCTTATACCCCACTGCCATGTTTCAAATATATGATTCTTTTACTTATCGCTGTTTCTCTTTAGCATGTTGATTTTATTAGACTATTTAGCTATAGTAATGATACTTTTGTACAACCAACCATAGATAGGGCATGTATTTTTGTCCTGGGGAGTGTGTTTACTCTCCCCTTATAAAATTGTATAGGTGACTAGGAATGTGTTACTCTCTCCTCACCTATAGGTTGAGGTCCGGTAGGTGCCTCAACCCTACATAGTTAATGTAGTCATTATTAATCTCGCACGTAAAACTTTTTATTATTTTTTGATGCAAATGTGAAACTTTTATTGTTTTTCTGGATATGGAAACCATCTATTTGATTATACCTCATACTCTTGATCTCTCCATCTTATGATAAAATCTTAGCCTTTACTTTCATGTTATTTCATTATCTTTGTTACTTGTTCAATATTGACACATACATTTTTATATCTTTTGTTCAGTGACTTCCCAAACCACCCAGGTGTTGGACAAGGTGTTGAACAAGATCAAGAAAACCATAACCAGGAGTAGATTCAATCTTTTCTTCAAGGATGTATAGGTTGCTTAAGTTAAATCCCTAGTTTTCTTATCTTTTTCTTCTGAAAAACTTATGTAGTGAATATGATTAAAGCCATGTAATAGCTCTAGATTCTTTGCTTTTCCGCTGCTATTGACATTCTATATGTATCTGGTGCATGCTTATTTACTTGGAATATTATACATGCGTCCCTCAATGTCTCTTATCTTTGTGAAAAGATTGATATTTTGTATTCCCTTTAAATGTTAGTAAGGAGGTGATCCCACCTCCTTACAACATAGTATTAGAGCCTTTAGGAAGCTACTAGGGCATGAAGTAGAAAGCAAGTGTGTCCAGAAAGCAGCAGGGTTCGAGGGTTGACAAGATTTTCTTCCACACCACTAGCTTGGATTACGAGGACTCCTGGATCCATATGATACCTTCCTGGCCCGAGCTGATACGGATTTTCCAAAATAGTATGCTTTTAGCAATAGGAGCCCTAGACATTATTTTCTCATCTATGTTAATATAGTCATGGGAACTTAACATAATAAACTTGTCGTTCTAGGAGAGGTCACTTGTTCAACAATATGAACAACAAAAACAAATCTATGAGGTCTACCCAGAATGACTCAAGCAGTTTGGATACCCCTGTGACACCACAAGGACATAATGTGGTGAACCCCGCAACACCTAACACCCTTGCCTTTACCCCAAAACATGAGTCAGCCATGTTGTGTCAACTACTCTCAACTAACTTAGTAGGGAAACTCTCTATTTTTGGTGCATCTACAAACAAGCCAAAGGAGTTCATCCTGACAAACTTCATCAAGATGCAGACGCCTACTTCAAAGGAGATAGCAAACCAAACATGGTTGAAAAGTATGATTATTGGGTGTTGGCCTTGGACCGGACTTTCGAGGGCATGGTGTCTCCTGCTCACCAGAAAGTCTATTTTGCAACCTACGTGTTGGATGGACCGGCCCGAGTTTGGTGGAATGACATAGCCTGTACCAGAGACACATCTACCATGAATTGGGACCAGTTTCTGAAGTTGTTCCAAGAAAAGTACATCTTCTGAGATTTCTTGAGGAAGAAGGAGATAAAGTTCTACAACCTTAAGTAGGGTGGCATGAGCATAGCTGACTACCTACAATATTTCCTATTATTAAAGAGCTATGCCACAGGCCTTAGAGCAGAAAGAAGATCAACCCCATTCCATGGAGGGTCTGTGTAACGACCCTGACCTGGGTTATGAGGTAACCCTAATTGTTTTGGCTAATAAAGTTTCTTAGAACTTTAAGATAATCTTATAAGGTGCTTTGTTATCATGTGACATACTTATGTTTCAATTTTGGTCCCCATTGAATGCTGTTTGAGCAATTTTCCTTTGTTTTGGACCAAAGTGCAATTTACCCAAGTTAAGGGGTTATAATGCAAAGTGTAACATGTTGAATGTTACTTATATGTTTTAGCATCATAAGAGAGAGAATTATGCTAAGGGGTGGCTTGTGGAAAGCCTAAATTTCAAGTTTGAACTTGTTTTAACAATGCTGGAGCATTGTGCACCAATTTTGGTACAAATTGTAATTTACCCAAAATATGGGGTTGATATGCAATTACCACCTATAGACTATCCCTACTCCCTCCATGTATCATTTATAGGAGAGAGAAATAAGGATACATCATGTTGGAATCAATTATGAGTGATGGTAATGTTGGTGATGAAATGACCAAGAAAGAGGGTTGAATTTGAAAGCTTAATTTGAGATTTATCAAGTTGAAAAGCTTATATATGAGTGCCTATCGGCCATGGGGCCCAAGGAGGTGTCCCATATCGTCTTGTGAACTTTTGGCAAAGTCCATATCGTGCAAAGAACCTCAAGGAGGTGAGGTGTGACGGACAACAAGTTTCCTTAGAAAAAGTGTATCGGCTTGACTTAAAATGATGATTTAATTGATATATCTTATCCAAATGGGTAAGTGATGGACGAATTTGCATCTCTAGATGATCCTCAACTGTTTTGGAAGACAAGATAAATGTTGATGCATGCATGGACACGTGTCACACATGCATGACACGTGGCACCTACTAGCTCAAAATATTGACACCTCATTTTTGCCTTCCTTCATGATCAGCAAGTATATATACCCCTAGTTTCACCCCATGGTGCAATTGTGCGACCCTTACCACCCTCCTAACCTAAGGTATCGTGCATGGAGCTCCCATATCGTGAAGGGAGGCTATGGTATCGTGCATGGGCCTTGGGATATCGCCCACGGCAAGACCATATCGCCCAAGTAGGTGATATCGGCCATATTGGGTGATATCGGCCATAGAGTGAAGAGTTTTGACTCCAAGTGAGTACTATATCATCCAAGTGAGTGTCATATCGTCCAATAGGGGTGGCATATCGTGCAAGAGCACAAGGGTATCATGCATGGGCTTTGGGTATCGGCCATAGCAAGTATATCGGCCATAGCATGCTGATTTTGCCCATAGCAAGTTGATATCGGCCAATTGAAGTGATTTTGGCCACAAGTGAGGGGGTATCGACCACAAGCAAAGTTGTGTCGGCCAAGAGGAAGTCCATATCGCCCAAGAGTGGTAGGGTGTCGGCCAAGGAGCTAAGGAACTCAAAACTTGACCCTAAGGTGAGGAAAAGATCATCTTCAACCTTGAATTGAAGCATGATTTTAGGGTTTTGATCTTCTTTTCTTTTCTTCTTCACCAATTGCTTATCCATGGTAATTCCTTGTATATGAAGGAGTTGTGAACGAGCCTTGGACCCTTGATAAAGTCATATTCAACCTTAGTAACATGGAGCTTTGGAGCTTGGAGCTTTGAAGTGGTTCTTAAGGCGGGTTTTATAACTTGAACTCAACCATGTTATTATTTTTCACCTCAATTGCTACAATTAGTGAAATACTTTTAATTCCAAAATTTCCTGAAGTATTTGATGAAACTATGAGTTATAGTAGTTGCTTAGACCTGTTTCCATAAACTATAACAGTTAGATCTAAGGTCTAGAGCTTGAAGATAATGGTATCACCTTATTAAAGTGATATCGGATGCAAGCACATAAGCAAGCACCCCTAACCTGATATGATGATGCACCTACTTCATTAAAATGATATGAATAGGTTTGTATACCTTATTGAATGATATGGAGGTGTAGTATACACCTCTTGCATGATAGGAAGTCTACTATAGACTTCATGCACGATACAAGGTCAATTGTATACTTGTATGTTGAGGTGGAACCCTAATTTGGGTAACCCCATATAAGTGAAGAGTAACAAGTGCTAATGCACGATATGATCATATTATTCATCATTGGTACTTAGTATCATGAAGCCTATTTGACCTTGCATGACATGGTTGCACGACATGGTTGCACGATAGGTTGAACGATAGGGTTACACGATACACAACCCTAGACAACATGGAAGCCCGACATGGTGATAAGTTGATACCTCCTAAGCATCATGGGCGACACATATATGTACCATGTGCCTGACACAACCAACCCTAACCCGACATAGGTGATGTTACCTAATGTTTGATGGTGTAGCCCAATATGGCTTGGTTCCCTACACTCCTATTGACTTGAATATTGGGTTGAGCCCGATATGGCAAACCCTAGCCCGTCATGGTTAACCCTAGATGGTGACTAGCCCGATAGGGTGATTGAATGTACTTCTAGCCCGACATGGTGATAGGTTGATACCTCATAAGTATCATGGGAGACACATACATATACTTTGTGCCCGATATGAGGTCAAGGAGATACATCATGCCGGATATGGAGACAAGTACAAATCCTAACCCGATATGGTGAGTGCTTATATATCTCCAGCCCGATATGGTAAACATATGCACATGATTTAACCCTACACACTTTGAAAAGTTAGGGTAAGACACTCTTAGGAGTAATAAGTGTAACACCAAGTGATAGTGTGATTATTACCTTGATAGGTGAAACACCTAGATTGGTTGGTAATGGACAACCTTATATCAACAATGCTTTAACCTGAGATGAGTTCATATCATTGATGAAGGTTGGATCATTTTAATGTGTGCCTTATAAGCAATACATAACATGATAAATGTAATGAGCTAGTGCATATAGTATTAGGATGAGACATACCCTAATACAAGGTAAGGTTGATGAACCATATGATTGGTAATGTGGTTATTCTAATGAGTAAGGGTCCATGAGACAAGATGGTGCCTAGATCCTTATATATATATCCAACTCTATACATGAGTAACAACCCTTTTTTTTCATCTTACAAAGATGAGGACAAGAAACTCTTAAGAGTGATGTATGCAATACTAAATAATGGAGAGAATAACATCCTATGGGTTGAAATACATAAAGTGATTGATAATGAATTATTCTATATCAATAATGCTTAAACATTGGATAAGTCCATATCATTAAAGATAGTTGAACAATTCTAATGTGTAACTTATGAACCATATGATGAAAGTGAAAGGATAAAGTATTAAGAGGGAAATACCTTAATACAAGGTTAGTTGATTAACTTAAGCAAGATGGAAAATAAAATGGAAGTGATACATCAAGACATGATAGATATCACATCCAGTACCTCAAGGTTGATACACCTTGATGCACCTTAAATTTAATATACTTGGATGAGTATACACACGAATTGTGTAATGTAATTTGTTACATTGAAATGGAATGTGATTAATGCACTTTGATAAGTATAGGCTAATGTACCTTGAGTAGGGGTTAAGCCAAGCTATAAAGTATGATGTAATCATACTCTGGTAAGGATGAGAGAGATACTCATACCTTGATTTGATAATCATTTAATGATAAATGATGAGAATAAATAAGTATGATTGAATACTTATGGTATCAATGTTTGCTCCTAGATGTGTGGAGCAATGAATTAGGGTTTGATCATTGATAATATGATCTTGAAAACCTAAATGGTTAATAATGGAGAACCCTAAACCTAATGAAGGGTAATGATATGTAAGACAAACCCTAATTGATAAGAAAGGGAAAACCCTAACACTAATGATGGGAAGGTTGTATTTCTCTTATTGCATAGCCTTGTAAGGCATGTTAAATACTTGTATAGCAAGTATAATGATTAATGGCTTTATGTGCCTAATGTTGTTGTTACTTAGCAAAGGTAACAAAAGGTATATGGACCTTATGAGTCCCATGAATAAGTTGTTGTTGCCTAATGAAAGGTGACAAAACATTTAATAGGCTTTGAGAGCCATGTGAGATACTTGTGTAATAAGTATCATGCATACCTCGGTCTAAGGACCTGGAGATAATAGTTACCTAGCAAATGGTAACAGTGACAATGATGAATTGAGGGTATGAATACCCAGATTTGATAAGCATGATAATGATGTGGTTGAGGGATAAGAAATCCCCGTATTGAAATGAGGGACTGAGATCCCAATGTCCTATAAGGACTGAGAAAGTGATTAGTAAAAATAGTACATGTTCTTTATATCATTTGTATGAATAAAATATGTTTGAGAACTTGATTGATGCTAAAAGAACATGACAATGTACTTAATTAATCAAGTGAAATCATATCATGTAGAGCCCTGACCATAGATCCATCATCGTCAGCAAATTGGTGATGGTGAAACGGGTGCTCCGCGGCATAACCCGGAGGGCATACTTTTGAGTATGTGGGGGTGATGGGCGCGATTACCTTACGCCCTAATGCAGGATTGGTGGTAGATAAACATGAGATCCCACAATCCTTCATTATATATTCCGGGAAGGATGTACCACTAATCCCCCGATGATTGGGATGATGTCATACACATCTCCCAATAATGTTAATGCCAGATCGATGGAGATAAACATGAAATCTCACGATCGCGAAGAGAGTGCAGCACGCCACTGTAACTCTGATAGCGAAGTTGCCAGTATACCCTGGAAAGATATATTTAGCAGAGACACGAGATGTCCTGCATGTGATCTCACGCTGACCGAGATGTGGGAGGTCATGGGAATCCGGCTCTTCCATTGACCTTGTATGGTACCGATTTCGACTTCGCAGTGGTCGGTTGGAGCATGAGCGGTATACCTCATCTCCTCAGGGCATAAGTGTGAATGTAAAATGTAATCAGCCATCTAGCATGTTTGCTATAGGATTGAATACGGAAATTCATTGGTTGATGTTATACTTCTGATATGCAATGTTAGTTGATAAATGTTATTCATGTCTCTTTACATTCCTTGCAATTAGATGTATGGATTATGAATCTACCATGGGTAGATACAATGTTCTCCTTAAGAAAGGAGATTACTTCATTTTATTCATACAGTGAATTATCCTTCCTGTTAGTATAAGAAGGGATACAATAATAATCATGAAATCTTGATCATACATACTCTATAATTATAGCCAAATAAGGGCTATAGTGTTTGAAATATATGAGAAGAATACTTGTTTATAAAAAGGATGTGAATAAGCATGAAGGCTTGGCCAAGGTATAATGCCTAGTAAATTGATGTGGTTTTTAGTAATAAAAATGAGAATATAGTATGATGAATAAATGATATACATGTTCTTCCCATTCCTTATAAAGAGAATAAATGACTCACTGCTCTATCACAACTAGTTGCAATGCTTTAATAGATGAGAATATTCTAAACTGCTTATCCTCTGGTCAGTTTAATATTATTTAACTGTGTTAATAACATCATTGGCGGAGAGTTATATCTCCCGCTGGGACAATTTACAATTGTCTCACCCCCGTGGGATCCAATGTTTTTAGGTGGACAAGTACGGAGGAGAGTGAGAACATATTGCAGAGGAAGAACATCAGCAACATCTGGGATAGAAGTAAGATCTCAGGTGGAGATATTGTCTGTCAAATTATATAGTTAGAAAGTCCTATGTGTCGTCTCTGTACTCTCAGGTCCTCAGAGTTTTTAGTCAGTGTTTTAATGAATCGATCTGAGATTTTGGCTTGATGCCTCGAGATTCGTATGTTGTCTGTATATAATGTTTATAAGGCAGCTGATGATGTAATCTCTGGAAAGAGATGATACAGGTTTTGTACGATTGAACCAGAATGTAAATCTTATACTTTGGCTCTTGAAGAAAAAGTTTTAATTTTTAGTGATTTTCAGTAATCCGTTGCCAAATGATTCGCTTCCGCATTAGTTGATCGTGTTTTATAAGTTGGATTCTACAATTGTGGTATCAGAGCTATAGGTTCGCTGAGTCTACAGAGACATAGGACTAAGGTATTAGAGTCTGTGTTAGTGTCCTCCAGTATACCCTATAATGATTTCTGCTTGTGCAGAGAAAGGGTAAAGTTTTAAAATTACTGGAGAATCACAAAGAACACATTACTAAGAGCAATGTTGTTGCACCAAGAAGAGGTGCAAGAGATTAGGCAAGAATAGAATGAGTGCCTGAGAATCCCCATTAAAGACCTGATTAGGATAGAGAATCCTATGGTCATGCTCTCGTTGGGCTGATTAGGGCAACAGTAATGCATATAAGTGGACTGGATACTAGCCTTACAACCTAGGTTATCAGTCCTTAATACAGAAAGCTTGAGCTTTAAAAGAGTTCCTAAATGACTTAGTCATGTTGGAACAAGGAAAAATTTGGAAAAGATTAACTTATGGCAAGAAGGTAGACTCTACCATGAGTTTAGACAGATAATAAATCTGTGATGGCAGTGCCCAAGAAGGGGCAATAAGCTGAAAAGTAGGGAATGGTCTCTATAATTCTAGAAACATTTGCCTAATGGTTCTAAGATGCTAAAGTTTTTGGTACTAATAGTGCAATAAATGCCTAGTGTACCAGGGTAGTAGCCACTAAGTAAGTGCAAAGGTTTTAACCTTTCACCTGTAAGATCTCATGGCTTAGTTTTTTGCTTCAGTAATATGACTAATAAGACCATGATATGAGTACAAGGTATATTATAAATGTGTACATGTTGAGTACACTAAACCCTTTTGTTAAAAAAAAAAGGGAGGACTATTGATTTTGTTTTTCCTATTGGTTGCTATATAGGAAAGAAATGATGAGAACTAGAATTTGAATTATGTTCAGTATTCTTTTAAATGCTCTATATTGTCCTTACCTCTATGAAAGAGGATAAGTTATAGAGGTAATTTCTGGAGAAAATCCAGGGATGCTAAATCCTATGCTTGTGATGATACGAAAAGTAAGGAATATGAAAGTATATAAAATGCATACCGCTTGATCTCAGTACTTGTAAACCCTGGCCAGGTATACAACTATTGATGATAAAGTGAGTATGGAAACTCTTAGATTGTAATCTCTCTGATTGCCCTGATCAAGCAGTCATTCTGATACAATCTAATGAGTATCATGAAATAAGAAATATGGAATGAATAAATGAGTCATATCCTAAGTATAAGAAAGAGAAATATGAGATGATATCAAAAGAGCATGTGTATATGAGGAATTAAAAGTATATTCCTCATAAGACGAGAATGGAACCAAGGGAGATGAACCCTGCTCAATAATACTACAAGCATGATAAAGATCCTTTCCATAATGTGGAAATGGAAAATGTGATGAGATCCTAAGATGGTCATAAACATGTTAAGACAATAATAAAGAAAGGAATAATGTCGTGTAATCATCCTTATAATTCCTATACTAGGGCAAGGAACCTTGGATGAGATAAAGAGTAATTACTTCATGAATATTTGAAAATATATGAGGAATGTGAATCCTTGTTTTCTTTCCTTTCAAGAATATGACAATCAAGTGGGTCTTAGGACACTTGATGTGCAGAAGATAGATATGTTCATGTGATGAATACTTAGAAAAGTATCAGTTTATCGTGGACTTTAGTTCCAAGATGAGGATATATGTAACAAGTAATGTTTTAAGATGAAAGTTTCTAGTATTTGAAAAATAACAGATGGTTTTGGTTGGCTATCGGGAGTGGTCAACTATGAAATTAGTCTGATTATATAAAATGATATGAACATCATATGTTAGGGGTTTATGCTTTGAATAAACATGATATTAGTAAAGAATGCATGATGTTTCTTTGAACAAGAAAAGTGTTACTTGACACAAAAATTGAGTCCATAGTCAATAATGAAGGACAGTAGAGCATGTGTCTCATGTGTTGATTCTATGAGAATCTTGTATGGAAACACCTTGTGCTGATCAAAGTTTTATGGTGTCTCCATAATAATGAGATGATATGTGAAGACTAGATAGTGTGATGAATAAAATACATCTGTCTTCCTTTATCTGGATTTTGGGGACGAAATCCTTGTTAGGGGTTTATAATTTGTAACGACCCTGACCTGGGTTATGAGGTAACCCTAATTGTTTTGGCTAATAAAGTTTCTTAGAACTTTAAGATAATCTTCTAAGGTGCTTTGTTATCATGTGACATACTTATGTTTCAATTTTGGTCCCCATTGAATGCTGTTTGAGCAATTTTCCTTTGTTTTGGACCAAAGTGCAATTTACCCAAGTTAAGGGGTTATAATGCAAAGTGTCACATGTTGAATGTTACTTATATGTTTTAGCATCATAAGAGAGAGAATGATGCTAAGGGGTGGCTTGTGGAAAGCCTAAATTTCAAGTTTGAACTTGTTTAAACAATGCTGGAGCATTGTGCACCAATTTTGGTACAAATTGTAATTTACACAAAATATGGGGTTGATATGCAATTACCACCTCTAGACTATCCCTACTCCCTCCATGTATCATTTATAGGAGAGAGAAATAAGGATACATCATGTTGGAATCAATTATGAGTGATGGTAATGTTGGTGATGAAATGACCAAGAAAGAGGGTTGAATTTGAAAGCTTAATTTGAGATTTATCAAGTTGAAAAGCTTATATATGAGTGCCTATCGGCCATGGGGCCCAAGGAGGTGTCCCATATCGTCTTGTGAACTTTTGGCAAAGTCCATATCGTGCAAAGAACCTCAAGGAGGTGAGGTGTGACGGCCAACAAGTTTCCTTAGAAAAAGTGTATCGGCTTGACTTAAAATGATGATTTAATTGATATATCTTATCCAAATGGGTAAGTGATGGACGAATTTGCATCTCTAGATGATCCTCAACTGTTTTGGAAGACAAGAGAAATGTTTATGCATGCATGGACACGTGTCACACATGCATGACACGTGGCACCTACTAGCTAAAAATATTGACACCTCATTTTTGCCTTCCTTCATGATCAGCAAGTACATATACCCCTAGTTTCACCCCATGGTGCAATTTTGCGACCCTTACCACCCTCCTACCCTAAGGTATCGTGCATGGAGCTCCCATATCGTGAAGGGAGGCTATGGTATCGTGCATGGGCCTTGGGATATCGCCTCGTGAGATTTTGGCTTGATGCCTCGTGATTCGTATGTTGTCTGTATATAATGTTTATAAGGCAGCTGATGATGTAATCTCTGGAAAGAGATGATACAGGTTTTGTACGATTGAACCAGAATGTAAATCTTATACTTTGGCTCTTGAAGAAAAAGTTTTAATTTTCAGTGATTTTCAGTAATCCGTTGCCAAATGATTCGCTTCCGCATTAGTTGATCGTGTTTTATAAGTTGGATGCTACAGTCTGAGCTACCATGTAGGTTAAAACCTTGTTTTACAACTTCCTCTGACCTTCCAGAAGATGGTGGACAAGGCTTTGGCAATTGAGTCCTATCCCATATTCCAACCATTGGGGCACAACAACAACAAAAGAAAGCATCATGGTGACAGTTGTGTTCATGAAAGGTGCAATTGTTGCTCCTCCTACCATCCTCTTGAGAGGTGTCCTGCCAACAAACATGTTCAAGGAGATGACCGACCTACCCCTACCTACCACGAGTGTGGCCAGGCTGGACACATCTGACCTAACTATTCGGGGTTCCAGCAAGGATAGGCTCCATCCCATCATCCAACACCACAACCGCAATAACCACGTCAGAACCCACCTCCACCGAACAATAACAATCAAAACCAATGGCAACCTCCTATAGAAATGAGGAATGGAAGGGTGTTTTCTTTGAATGCCTAAGAAGTTGGGAGGACAATGAAGTCATTGAAGGAACCCTACATATCAATATGCATCCTATCAAGGCACTTTTCGATTCTAGCTCTTCGAACACATTTCTGTCTTCTCAACTTTCTTCCTTGTTAGAGTTAAAATCTGAATACATGGACTATGTGTTAGATGTAAAAACACCTAGTGGTAGGATATGCTCCTCTTATATCAAACTCCCTACCTTGGACCTTTGTATATCAGGAAATATGTTTCCTTCAAACTTTGTCCTACTAGACATGTCTACCTTTGATGTTATTCTAGGCATGTATTGATTGAAGAAGCATGATGGATCCTTATTCTATCCAGAAAAGAAATTTAGCTTGTTGCCTCCTAATGGAGAGAGGCTATGAATAAAGGCTAGGAAGAAAAGGATTGGCTATTTGTCATGTCTTCCATCAAAGCTGAAAAATGTGTCTCACAAGGGTGTAGAGAATACTTAGCATCAATCCTTATTGATACTACACCTTCTGGTATAGATCATATAGATGTGGCAAAGGACTTTTGTGATGTGTTTCCTGAGGAGTTTCCTGGAGTTCCACCAACTCATAAGGTGGAATTCTTGATCGAGCTCATGCTCGAGACTTCGTCAGTCTCAAAACTACCTTACTTATTGGCCCATGTTGTACTTGCTTAGCTTAAGAAGGAGCTCCGAGAACTTCTTGACGTGAGTTTTATCCATCCCAACATCTCACCTTGGGAGGCCATTGTCTTTTTCATGAAGAAGAAGGATGGTTTGTTGCGGATGTGCATGGACTCTGCATGCTCAACCAACTGACAATGAAGAACTATTATCCTTTGCCTCACATCAATGACATGTTTGATCAGTTAAAGTCAACCACCATGTTTTTGAAGATGGACATGCAAATTGGCTACTACCAGATGCGTCTGATGGATGAGGATGTGTCAAAGACAGTGTTTATAACTTTCTATGGGCATTATGAGTTCTTATGCTTTTCAGTTTGATGAATTCCCCTGCTACTTTCATGGACCTGATGAATAGAGTATTCCGCCCTTATCTCAATCAATTTTTGGTAGTGTTCATTGATGACGTTTTGGTTTACCCCAAGATGGAAGAACAACATTGTGAACACATGCATGTTGTGCTCAACATACTGAGAGAATATCAAATTTGTGCTAAATTCTCAAAGTGTGAGTTCTGGATAAGGGAAGTGATGTTTCTGGGTCATTTCATTTTTGTTGGACATATAGTTGTTGATCCTACAAAGGTTGAAGTTGTGACCAAGTGGAAAGCTTTGAAGATCCTTCAGAGGTTTGTAGTTTTCTTAGGTTGGAAGGTTACTATCAGATATTCATCAAGATCTTCTAAGAGTTGGCCTTGCCTTTGACCAAGTTGACACAGAAGGAGGTCAAGTTCTCATGGACACCTGAATGTGAAGATAGTTTCCAGAATTTGAAGGAGTGCTTGACATCTTCACTTGTTGTTGCCTTGCCTGTTGAAGGAATGTCCTATGTCATTTATACCAATGATTCCAAACAAGGCTTAGGGTGTGTCTTGATGCAAGAAGGAAGAGTGGTCACCTATGCTTCCCTCCAATTGAAATCGAATGAAGAAAATTAGCTTACACATGATTTAGAGCTATCTTCCATCATTTATACTCTAATATTCTGGAAGCACTATCTATATGGAGTGAAATTTCAAGTCTTCTCAGATCATGAAAGATTGAGGTACTTGTTGACACAAAAAGATCTGAACCTACGATAGTGGAGGTGGGTGGATCACCTTAAGGACTACAACTTTACCATCACCTATCATCTTGGTAAAGCAAATGTAGTTCTGATGCTCTGAGTCAAAAGAAGGATCTTGGATGTGCTTCTATGAACTATTTTGTATGGAAGAATCTGGAACATGTTTCTAGTTGGGAACCTCAACCTATTGATTCAGTGGATGAAGATAAGTTGTGTGTGCACATGGCTAGTTTGTCCATTACACTGACCTATATCTCAGAGGTTGTAGTTGCACAATTGGAGAGTTCTTAGCTTGAGGAAATGAAGGCCTTAGTGGAGAAATCGCAATCTGACTTCTCAGCTGAGTGGATGGTGATGTCTGCTTCTGACATAGGTTGTGGATTCCTTATGTTGTCGACATGAGGCAGAAGGTTCTTAGTGAAGCTCATGGGTCCAAGTATAAGATTCATCATGGCATAACTAAAATGCGCAAGGACCTACAATGAATCTTTTGGTGGAAGAATATGAAGAATGATATATCTTTGTTTGTTGTATAATGTTTGACCTGTCTACAAATCAAGATAGAGCATCAATGACCTTGTTGTCTTCTTCACCCACTTGAGATTCCAGAATGGAAATGGGAGAAGATTACCATGAAATTTGTCACTAGCTTCCCGAAATCCAAGAAAGGTTATGATGTTGTTTGGGTGGTGATTGATCGGCTTACCAAGTCTACCCACTTCTTTCCTTTCAAATCCACTTAAAATATTTTTGATATAGCTCAGTTGTATATTGATTGGATAGTGTGTCTGCATGGAGTGCCTAAAGTGATAGTTTTTTACTGTAACCTAAAGTTTACTCTCGGTTATGGATTCAGATGTAGGAAGAAATGGGGACTGGTCTGCGTTTCAGTACAATTTATCACTCACAAATCGACGGTCCGTTAGAAAGGACAGTGTAGATTCTGGAAGACTTTCTTTGTGCCTATGTGATGGATTGGAGAGGTGGATGGGATAAGTATCTACCATTAGCTGATTTTTCTTACAACAACATCTACCAAGCTAGTATTGGCATGCCACCTTTTGAATCTCTCTATGGTAAACCTTGTCGTTATCCATTGCATTCAGACGATGTTGGTGAATGTTCTCTAGTGAAGACCGATGACATGCAAATGATGATAAAGAAAGTTCAACTAATTAAAAAGTGTATGAGACTGCTCAAGACCAACAGAAGATGTATGATGACAAGAAGAGATCTGATGTTAGCTTCTTAGTGGATGACTGTGTGTTCTTGAAGATCAAGCCTATATGTTCTATTGCTAGATTTAAAGTAAAAGGCAAACTGAGTCCAATCTATGTTGGACCATTTGAAATTTTGGATAAGGATGGAGATTTTTCATATCTCTCAGCTCTTCCTCCTACCTATGACAAGATCCATAATGTGTTCCATGTCTCTGTGCTAAAGAAATATGTAAAGGTCCCATCTCATGTGCTTATTGTTGAGCCTTTGGAGATACATAAGAATCTGACCTATGAAGAGCTACCAATGAAGATCCTTGACTCCTAAGTAAAGAAGCTGAAGAACAAGGAGATTGAGCTAGTAAAAGTGTTGTGGAAATATCATGGTATGGAAGAAACCACATGGGAGTTTAGAGATGAAATGTTACGTACTCACCCTTCTCTATTTACTTGACATTTCGGGGTCAAAATCCTTTTTAAGGGGTAAAGCATTGTAACATATTGAATCTTAAATGTAATCTCCATGTAACCCTTTTTCCCAAGTTTCCTTTTCATTTATGTCATGTATGTCCTTGAAGTTTAATTAGTGGAATTTTTAGTGGTTTGGTGAACATTTATTCACTATTTGTACCAATAAAAGGGTTTATGCACAATTACCTCAGTGAAAGTTTATTTAAGGGCCATGGTTAGGTGTACTAAACCTTAATATAATTTTTTAATGAATTTTTAAATCATAAAATGAGCCTAAGTTTCAAATTTGGTTCAATTTGGATGTTGTTTGTGCAAGTTATGCAATTTTATGTACATTTTGGACTTTTTCTGCAATTCACCCAATTGGGAGGTTTAATTGGCAAATTGTCACATGAATTTTAATCCTTGGATATTTTGTTACCATTCTAGAGCATTTTAAGCATGGGGAGCCTAGTTGCATCTTTGTTTGAAGGCGTTTCTCTTTAAGGGCACCAATGGGGTTATTTGTTTCATTGAAAGTTGGTGGGTATGGCCTATAAGTCTCCATGGGATTTTAGAACCGATATTTGATATTCAATAAGCCTCTATGAGCTGTCTTCTTGCATGGCCATGAAGCCCTAGGCTAAGGACACATGGAAAGTCCCATAGACATCTCATGTTTGACCCCTTCTTTATAAAGTCATATCACCATTTCCCACCTTGCAATTCAAAAACTCTTTCTCTCCTTCTCTTTCCTTTAGCTTAGAGCATCTTTCCTACTCTGTTTAACCATGAAGGTGTTGTCCCAAGAGGGTGCCTACCTTGGTGAAGAAAGCTCTTAGGGTTCCGAATTTGATCTATTTAGGGTTTCTAAAGCTCCTTGGTGATTTCGACCAAAACTAGTAAGTTTCCTCCTTTTCTTCCCTATTTTCATTATGTTCATCTTCCTCCCACCTTCTTCCAGGTCGGAACCATGACCTTCCATGGTGAAAGCCCACCTAGAGCCCTGAAACACCACATCTCCATGTTCTTTTGCTAGGGTTTTTCACCTCTAAAGTGGAGAAGGTGCTTCTTGCTCAAGATGGGAGCTTTGTTGGAGAAACCAACCTCTCTTTCTTGGGAACCTTACTACTTGAACCTGTCCACATTCCCTAGAGGTGGGTTTTATAACCCCCTTCCCATATATTTCTTACTACATGCTTAAAACTCATGCTTCCATGTTTAAAATCGATGATCTCCATCTCTATTTACCATGTTCTTTAAGGTTTGGGTTTCTTACTATTTTACCTTCTCTAGTAGATCTTTGGTGACCTATGAAACTCCAAGCCTTATCTTGGGTCAAATGGTGTTCTCTCTCTCTTCCTCCCTCTTGAAGATTTCTGACTTGTCATTTCCTAATTGGTTCAAATTGAAAATTCATATCTTCTAATCTACTTATACAAATTTGACAAATAAATATGTTTTGGAATTGGGAAATTAATCTCAATCTAATAAAAATATTTTCATGGTCTGGTTTTGAGGTTTGACAAAGGGTGATTTTTGGGAAATGAGTTTAATGAATAAATCCATAAAATTTACATCTTAATCATCATAACTCCAAAATTAACATAAAAATATATTTTCTTGATCTAGAGAACCTAATAAGTTCATTGGTGAGGTTTTTCAGAGTCTAAATCCGAGTTTTGTTGAAAAGGGTCTAAAATTTGGGTTTCTATACATTAATGTGCATTATGTACTCTAATACATGTTAATACATTGAAAATAGGTAAAGAGGAACTTGGACCCAATTAAAGTGATGAAAGTCAGTAAATGATATAAGTAAGAGAGGTATGTGCATTCCTTACACCCTATGTTGGGATAATTGCAACCAAACCCTATATTTCCCTAGTGAGGCTTAATAAACCCTATTTCCTCTATTCATGATTTGTTTGTTAAATTGCCTCTAAATCAGTAACGATATTCTTTTTCTTGGGTCTTGTAACCCACTGCCATGTTTCAAATATATGATGCTTTTACTTGCCATAGTTTCTCTTTAGTGTGTTGATTTTATTAAACTATTTATCTATAGTAGTGGTACTTTTGTACAACCACCCATTGGTAGGGCATGTGTTTTCACCTTGGGGAATGGTTTACTCTCTCCTTATTAAATTGTGTAGGTGACTGGGAATGTGTTACTCTCCCCTCACCTAGAGGTTGAGGTCTGGTGGGTTCCTCGACCCTACATAGGTAATGTAGTCAATATTAATCATTTATGCAAAAATTTGTATTATTTTTCTTTATATGGAAATCATCTATTAGATAATGCCTCATGCTCTTGATCTCTTCATCGATGAAATGTTAGCCTTTATTTTCATGTTATTTCATTATCTTTGTTACTTGTTCATTATTGACACATTCCTTATTTCTTTCTTTTATTGGGTGACTTCCCAACCACCCAGGTGTTGGACAAGGTATTGAACAAGATCAAGGAAACCAGAACCAGGAGTCGATTCAATCTTTTCTTCAAGGATGTCTAGGTTGGTAAAGCTAGATTCCTAGTTTTCTTATCTTTTTCTTCTAAAAAACATATGTAGTGAACTATGATGAAAGCCATGTAATGGATTTAGTTTCTTTGCTTTTTTGCTTGTGTTGACATTCTATATGTATCTGTTGCATTCTTATTTACTTAGAATATTATGCATGCATCCCTCAATGTCTCTTGTCTTTGTGAAAAGATGGATGTTTTGTATTACCTTTAAATTTTAGTATGGAGGTGATTCCACTTCCTTACAACTTCGTTGTGGGATACTCCATGTATATGATATGTACTATGTATTTGGTGATTGGATAAAGTATATGTATTGATATATACAAACTCCCTCAAATAAAAACTATATTAAGTTTTAGATGCTTTCCAATAGCAACCCACATGAAAAGCTTGATCGACAAAGCATAGGTTATGCCTCTGCATGGTGCGTCGTCTATCTCGTGGAAGTGTGCTAGTATATATGTATGTTTTTCCTCCGTAGAGTGCATATCTACCATGTTGGTTGTTGGGTCAGGCTTAAATAGGTGATTATCATAGTGTCTGAGCCCAGTAGCATGGAGCTGATATGGAAAGGGTTTGTACATAACAACTATCCAGAATTGCATATAATGGAATTGGCAAGAGTTTCCTACCTTCATGGTTGATAGTGTTTTGCAATGTTGGGCCATAGTTGAATTATCTTAGATATGGCCCACTAGAATATTGTACCCTACAATACTCCGAATTAATATGTGGGAGAAATAATAATTAAAGACCAAATAAATATCATCAAAATTTTCAAATCAAATCAACAATTTTTTTTTGACAAATGTAAATTTTCTCTTGTTGAATCAAATGATGAACAAATCTGAATTGTGACTGGTCCTTAAGAAGGACAAACTTTATAGGATAATTTCCCATAACTATTTTGGACTTTGAGGAGGGTTCTCAATCAAGAGTGCAAGCTCTACGTCCTTGATAGACCAGTGCCAGAAATACATGCTCCTTATACACCTAGGGCACAAGTGGATGGTTACTGGAAGCATGCTAATTATGCCTTAGAGATAAATTACCTTATGCTTATCTAGATGAACTATTAGTTACATGAGCAATGTCAGGATATTAGTGTTCTTTATATGGTAGCTCATCTTAAGAAAGTGACACTTGGCCTCACAAAGAAAGAAAGGGACGGTATCCTAAAGGTGCTACTTGAGTCTAAGCTGACAGAGGGAACCTTAGCAGAAGAACATGTGCTTAATATGATTGGACATGTGTGTCATCTTGAAGAACTGGGTTTCACCTTGAGCCAAGAGTTGGCCATTGATATGATTCTAAAGATAATGCTAGAATCATATAGCCTCTTTATTGAATGTGCACTAGTACATTTAAAATACTAATGCCAATAATAGAAAGTACCAATTCAATATGGATATCTAGTTCATTGATACTTGTCATGGAATACCTTGAGTGTATGTCACTAGTGGAAGATGACATGACATTAACACTTAAACCTAATCTAATTCCACATAGAAGCCATAACTAGACAAAAAATACAACTCAATCATTTCCTAAAACCATAATACAAACTAGGAGCAACCTCTTATTTTGCACAGATGTGTGTTATTTTTCTTCATGCAATCCTACAATCCACATCAATCTAAATTTGTGTCATAGGGAAGAGATCAAGGTGAGCAACCTTTGAGGATATATCCACCTTCAGAGTCCTTAACTCTATCACAAAACACCAGTTAGTATCTCCATATAATCTTAAAAGTGTCTTGAACAACCACATTGGTGTACCTCTAAAGTTTTTCCTCACCTAGGCTGTTTTGTGATAACAACATTTTCAATTGATCAACAACTATTCAAGAAGACCTATGCAATGTGGTTGTGCTTGAGGAGATCATCCATGATTTTTTTTGGGATGATTTAATTAATAACAAAAAAGATGAGGTCTCATTCTTTCAAACCCTAAGAATACCTTTATCTCTATAAAAAGGAACAACCAGACACATTCTATATATGTTCAAATTCATTTCACTCTGTGTGGCAAGTGACCATGCTAAACAAGATTACTTATACCCAAAAACACCGATCGACCACTAATTAATCATATTACCAAAAGGTACACATTTAAAATTGAATAAATTTTCATCCATGCTAGAGAACATTTAGACAAAGGTCCAACATCTTCCATATATATAACCATACCATATATCTTTACATCTATTTTGTGGCCTCAGCCACAACCTATATACAAAAGATTTTCTACACATATTTGCAACATGTACATAGAGAAAGATACACTACCAAAATCGCAAGTTGATACACATCATCTATAAAACTCCCCGCCAGACCTGAGAGTACATGAACGAATCTAGGACTTATTGTACAACCCATCACCTCAAACTACACCTCCTCATCACTCTACGACTGGAGGTGCCACTGATCACCTACAAAGGTGTGGTGACCCACGAGGTGAAACTGATGTCCCAGCCTAAAATATAACTCCAAAAGCATCTATTGCTCACCACGGTCATTTAATCGAAAAAAAATTGAAGTAGATAAAATTAAAGAGTTTAAAGACTATAGAGCATACACAAGAGATCAATCATAACTAGAGTCATAAGTATAGTTGATTTTCCTTATCATACATAAATTTTTATAAATAAATCACGGATTATCATCTAAAATGGTTTGCTAAGAAACCTTGGCAGTTATAGTGCAAGGATGAATCACATATTCTATTGAGCCATGGGTAGTTTACGGTGTACCACTCAAACTACTAGTTGATCACTACACAGACAAAATAATCCCCGTATAAGATCAAAGATGATAATAATCCTAAGATCTCTTCCCCTTGGTCAGTATGAGTAACAATTGTAGTGGTTGATCTGTCCAACTACCAAAACAACCTATTCAACCATGGTTACACGTGCCACATCACTAGAAACTAGGGTATACAAACTTTAAAGTGAGTTACAAGCACAACCTTGACCGCTCTGACTCTACATCTGCATATACTCAACATTATACGATTCTGATCTCCTTTAGGATCACTTGTTTCACTATTCAATAAGTATTGACTCTAAAATAGTTCTACTGACTCAGGACACTACTTGATTAGGGTTACACTTGATTTCTTAAGAAATTTTATCACATTTTGACTGCATCAATCAAGTTACATATAAATACCAAAAAGGTTCTTACAAAGATAACTGGGACTCACAACCTCAGAAGACATAAAAGTGTATGAAATAGTCTCGTGTCAGACTTGGACATAAGTGTCCCTACAATTAAACTCATAAACAAAGAGTTACTTCTCTACCAAAGTTTCATCCAAAAAATATTATAGCATCAAAACATTAATTTCATGCATCATAGACACCATATGTTATAACCTCAATTTTCATAAGTTTGGGTTGAAATGTAATTTCTCCATTAAAGATATAAGAATATAAAAATTGTATTATTTGAATTCTTTGTATGGATTTCTTTGCTAAATGTCTTCTATATATATGGCTTCGTGGGCCTTACTGCTTAATGAGCCCAATATCAAAAGGAAATAAAAGAAGAAAAGAAATCCCAAATAAAGGAAATTGAGATAATAGTAATGAAGATGGTAGAAACACCTAGAAGGCTAAGAGTTTGCTCATCATGAGAGGATTTCGAATCCCTAAGGTTTCTTGAGTTACAAGGAATCCAAAGAAATGATATGTAAGTAAAATAGATAGAAAATATGAATAAATTATGCCTTAATAAGTGTTAACTTGTACAAGAAGAAAACCCCTCTTTCCTTTCGAGTTTAGAACTCAAATTTAGTGTACGATTTGATAATGTCAATACAAAGTTTCCTTTAAAATTTGGATGAAAAAGGATAAAAGAATAAGGAGTTATGAATTTTATAAGATTCATAAAGAGAAAGTATAATCATTTGAAGAAATCAAATATCTCGATTTATTGGCAACACGGGCAATCTGAGCCCTAGATCACGCGATCTGACTTGTTTTGATGGTGTTGGGTCATCGTCAAGGTCCCAGTCTGAGAGGGAGCTCTTTTAGATTTCCTCTCGATCTTTCTCAATCTCTGATGCATGAGAGGAGTTGGAAACTTGATCTTCAAGTTCGGGAGCCTTTCCCAAATCGAACAACCCCAAGTTTGGGGGACTCTTGTGAGGAGAGCATTGTTTCCCCAACCGGGACACCATTGTCGAGCCTGCCTATATTGGGGGGGGGTGTTCCACGATACCAGAGTATGTGCAAACCTATACCGTGCGTTCTGAAGGAGAAGGTGATCATACCGACGCCCTCAATTTGAAGAAGCACCCTGATCTTCCACCTTGACTCAGAGAAAGCATCACTGAAGGAAGAGCGACGGGGTACCAGTGGAGGAGGGTGAGGCAGAGGAATTGACAAGCTGATCAAGTTTGGGAGGGGCCAACGAAGACCATAGAGGTCTTTGCTTGCACCTAGAGGTGGTAGAATGCAAAGTCAACCGGTGGGTTGACCACCTATTCGTGCGAGCAGAGGATTGGAGGTTGAAGATGATGACCTGTGATTTTACAACTTCACCCTCACGTTTGGAGTGTTAAGGTAAGGGTATTTTGGTATTTTTGGTGGTTCCTTTAGTTCGCGAGCACGCGCCTACGTGGGGACCGACTGTCCAAGTGGCCTGAGCCTACTAGCTCCGGCCCGACTCGCTGGCGAGGGTTTCATAAACCAGAAATTCCACGTGCCTTTTTCTGATTGGTCGGAAAAGGATTTTCTTGTAAAAATCATAGTAATTTATAGGAGTATCAGATGGAAACAAGTTAGATATGAAAGTTCATCAAAAAAACATGTAGAGTCCAGTAAAAATAATATTGAATCCTGGCATCAGTTGTAGTTTTAAAAGTGCATTAAGTTACCCATGTTAATGTATTGAACTATGATAAAACCCTAATTGTGATATAAAATCGGATTCAATGTCTTGATCAGGTTATTTTGAGTTATGATAACTTGTTGAGAATAAGAAGAAGAATTAAATCTGAAAAGATGATAATATGTTTGTTTTAGGGTTTTATATACACATGAATATGCAATAATGAACTTAGAAACCCTAATTTAGGGTTAATGATTTCTAATGTGGTATAATGTGAAATTCATCATAGGGAAGTGATATAAGTTGATCCTAAGTCTATTAGGATGGTGTTAATAAGATAATTAGGGTTTGCACTTAGTTTTGCTGTTTTTAGGGTTTTGTAGTTATAATGGTGAAAAGTTGTGAATAAACCCTAATGAAACCCTAATCTGGATTAGAAACCCTAGGAAGCAATTTCAAGACAATTAAATGGATTCTTGATCAAGTGTGTAGTAAATAGGTTACATATGCTTTTCAAGAATTATGTGATTGTTGAATTGCGTGCTTGGATTGCTTGCTTGCTTGGAATTTCTATTTTCTTGTAAAATCTATTGATCAGGTATGTGGTTAAATTAGGAGTAACCGCTTTATATTTTACGATGTTTCTCAAGGATTTATCGATTGCAATGAAAACTATACTGTTGGATGTTTCATTACTACAATCTTTAAAGTGACTATGTGTATAACAATTTAAGTATAAGTGTGACTGTCCCGAACCTACATCTCTGGATGTATGATGCAAGACCAAGCCCTGGAGGGAAGGTCTAGAGTGGTCAAGCCCCATAGGGAAGGCCAATGGGCACCCAGAGAGGTGACCCCAGGCACCAAGCTCAGGATGGAGAAGGTGGCCTTAATGTCCCTTGCAAGGACTAAACCCTAAGAGAGGGTATCCCAGAGTATGAGTAAAAGTGGTTGGTAAGTCACATTGAAAACGTAATTGTGCATTGTTAACGACTACTTGTTATGATTAGGTTGTTAGAACTTATGTGAAATATTTTGTTTGTCCCCTCATACCAGTATATTCATTTATACTGATCGCATTTTGTTTACCGATGTTTTAGGTAATATCTGAAATTAGACATATAGTAAAGTGGAACCTCTGCAGAATAGTTAAAATAATAAAGGAGGAATTAGGTAGATAGAATTCTACTTTGGGTAAAATTTCCAGTTATCTAATTTTTTGAAGATATGGTAAAAGAAAAAATGTATTCCAGTTTTCAGTTTAGTCTTTGGTAGAATCTACTAATTATTTCTGATTAATTGCAAAACCACTTATCCTATTTGAGAAAACACCTCTGACTTCTTAGTCTTCCTTAATTAGGGGTTACCAAGAAGTGGGGTTGTTACATTTGGTATCAAAGTGTGGTTTTCCATTTAATCTCTAATAATTATTAAATTTTACAAACTCTTTAGAGCCCAAGGGAGTTATTAGAGGATTTTCTGTCCAGAAAAGGATCACAATCTGGGGGATGGCAATATTTTCCTCCACCCTGCTAGTCGATCTATGAGGACTCCCAGATTATGTGTGACTGCTTGGCTGAAACCTAAGGAATTGACTCCAAATAAGATACCTCTAGGTCTTCTCATCTATTTTCTTCCCTTCTTTACCTCTTATTTTTGGAGAAACTTTAAGTACTTAGGATTTTCTCTCTCTCCATCACCTTCGGTGTTTGGGAATTCAAAGTGTTTAGGAATAAGGGATCCTCTACCAAACAATAAAATGCATGTAAATGAGAAGACATGGGCGTAAGTTATCTTATATATCTTCCAAGTTATAAATCTATGTTTAAAGGATTTTTTTAACTTGTTTGAAGTAGCATGGCTCGTGTGAAGACCGTAGCTACTCCCGCCGAGGCCACCGAGAACCCTACTAGGGGTTGGCCTCCCCGCAAGAGGATGGGATCTTCTAAGAAGAGGAAGAGGGACCGTGGTGATGAGTCCTCAAAGAAGAGAAAGAGACCCAAGGGAGCCTCAGAAGAAGGCCCAGACTCTAAGACGGTTCCCTTCGTCAACCACGAGATGGACCAGGAAGAAGAACACATGTCTGAGGATGAGGTCAAGTTTGATGAGAACCTGACTGGTGGTCCATGATCTGTAATGGTAGTTCACACCCTTGATGACCTATGGATGGAATAGCAGAAGAAGCTAACCAAGGCCATTAGTGCCCTAGCCCTCAGGGATATAGCCAGAGATGAAAATGGTGAACCGCTTTCCGTTCATCCTCAACTTGGAGTCACCATTTTGGACATCGTCAAGTTGAACATTGAGAAATTTTGGGGAGAGGATAAGACCAAAGTGGTTGATAAAGTAGATGCTTGGCTACTGGCTGTAGAGAATGATTTCCGCATGCTGGAGGTGTAGCCGAATAAGAAGGTTCCTTTTTTTGCTCGCCTCTTAGAAGGAGCAGCCAAGATCTGGTGGGAGAACCACATCATGGGTCGGGTCGAGATCTGAGTGAGGAACCGATGGCATGAACCAACTTCAGAACTATCTTCATAGCCAGATTCATCCCCACCTCAGCTAAGAAGGAGAAGAAAAAAGAGTTCACCAACATGATCCAAGGTAGCCTATCTGTTGTGAACTTTGGCCGCAAGTTTCACATCTTGGAGCATTTTGGGCACATGATGACCGAGGAAAGGCAGGTAGACCGTTTTGTAGAGCGTCTTCGCCCTGCAATCAAGCCTCATATGATGGCGAGTAAACCAGCAACCTTCACTGAAGCCTACAACACTACCTTAGACATGGAGAGGATGGTGATGCCTACTCAGAACCCATCCATAGGATATTTTGGTTTCACTGAAGGTACCCAAGGATAGAAGAATGATCACAAGAAAGGACAAGGATGTGACCACACCAAGGGAAAGCATGGAGGCAAAGGGAGTCCATGTAGTGAGAGTCTCTTTTAGACGTGTCATACTTGTGAACGGATACATCCGAGGAAGTGTCGCTTTGAGAAGAGGGTGTGCTTCTGTTACCAGCAGGAGGGAAACTTCATTACTAATTGTCCTCTGCCTAATCCGAGAGGTCTAGTGGAAGTGCAACCAGTGACAGTAGCACCCCCAGTAGGAGGAGGAGTACCAGCTGGAGGTCCACCAGTTGGAGAGAGGAGACAAGCTAGAGTGTTCTCCATCGATAATGAAGAAGCTCAGGCGAATGCTAATAGGTTGATAGAGGGTAATAACCATTAGAGTTTTCCTTTCAATTGAGTTTGATCATGTAATAGTAGTCTGATACAGTATGAAACTATGTAGGCATGCTTGAAGTCATGGGATAAAATGCAAAAGCTCTTTTTTATTCTGGTTCTATTAATACTTTCATTTCAAGAAATCTGACAACTATGCTTTGTTTGGACATCAAGGATTTAGGTTATGTATTGGATGTCACAACCTTGACTGGTCAGATATATACATCTCTTTTAAAAAACCATGTCTTGTCTGTTAAGTACTTGAGTCACGAGCTTCCTACTGACTTCATACTCCTCGATATGAATGATTTTGATTTAATCATTTGTATGGATCGGCTTTACACATATAGAGCACATATTGACTATAGGGAAAAGAAGATCCTTATTAGGAAACTTGGTCATCCACACTTTACCATTTGAGGAAGGAGAGATGCGACTACCATCCTATATTTTTCGTCTCTAAAAGTCAAGCAGATGATATCCAAAGGTTGTCAAGCTTTAATAGCTGTAGTCACCGAGCTGGAGCCTAAGGTGCAATCTCTTGAGGAGATAGAGGTAGTCAGGGAGTATGCAAACATTTTTCCATATGAATTTCCTGGAATTCCCCCTGAGAGAGAGGTGGACTTTTCGATATAGCTAGCTCCTGGGACAAACCCTATATCTAAGGCACCATACCGGATGGCCCCTGCTGAGTTGATCGAGTTGAAGAAACAACTGTAGGAATTCCTAGACAAAGGTTTCATTAGACCTAGAACCTCACCTTGGGGAGCACCAATTCTCTTTATGAAGAAGAAGGATGGATCACTCCATATGTGTTTTGATTACCGGATGATTAATCAAGCAACCATGAAGAACAAGTACCCTCTACCCATGATAGATGATCTTTTTTACCAGCTCAAATCGAGACGAGTCTTTTCCAAAATTGATTTGAGGTCTAGATATGACCAGGTACGATTCAAGAGTGATGACATCCCTAAGACGACTTTTTGAACCCATTATGGCCACTATGAGTTTGTGGTTATGCCGTTTGGGTTGTCCAACGCACCCAGTGTATTTATGAACCTCATGAATAGTGTGTTTCAACCCTTCCTTGACTCCTTTGTCATAATGTTTATAGATGACATCCTGGTGTATTATGATGACCTAAAGCAATATTGTGACCATCTAGGTAGAGTCCTTGACATCCTAAGAAAGAAGAAGTTTTGTGGGAAATTCTTGAAATGTGAGTTTTGGATAGATCGTGTTATGTTTCTTGGACACATCATATCCGAAGGAAAGATTATTATGGATCTAGCTAAAGTGTCATCCATTCGAGATTGACCTGCACCAAAGAACCCCTTCGAGATCTGTAGCTTCTTGGTGTTGGCCGGATATTATTGGCGCTTCATCAAGGATTTCTCAAAGACTACTTTGCCGCTCACCAAGTTGACCCAGAAGGATGAAAAGTTCATGTGGTCCGACATATGTGAAGCTTGCTTCCAGGAACTAAAGGATAAGTTGATCACTGCTCCAGTGTTGACCTTCCCTTCTGGTAATGAGGGATTCATGATCATCACTGACACATCAAAGATGGGACTTGGTTGTGTTTTGGAACAGAATCAGCATGTGGTTGCATATGCTTCCTGACAACTCAAGCCCAATGAGGTGAATTACCCAACGCATGACTTAGAGTTTTGGCTGTTATCATTCATGCTTTGAAGATATGGCGGCATTACTTGTATGGAGCTACCTTCAAGATCTTCACCGACCATAAAAGTCTGAAGTATCTCCTGACGTAGAGAGACTTGAAACTACGACAACGATGATGGATGGAGTATATGAAGGACTATGATTTCATCATTGCCTATCTCCCTAGAAAGGCAAATGTCGTAACTGATGCGCTTAGTCAGAAATATCTCAGGTGCATAGCTATCTTGTCTAGTCAGTGGAGAAAGCTAGAAGATCTTGTGGAGTGGACTCTACAACCGCTAGAGGACCGACTTTTTTTGGTCAATATCCAGATCAAATCAGATTTGTTGAGCAATTTGGTGGTTGCTCAGTTGAACAGTTTAGAACTTGAAAAAATGAAAGGTTTGTTAGAGAAACCTCAGACCCATCTCTCAGTAGGGGTGGATGGTGGAATCTGTTATAAAAGTCATATTTGGGTTCCTGAAGATTCGTTGTTGAAGGATCGTATCTTGCAAGAGGCTCGTGGTTCTAATTATATGGTACATCCAGGCACTACAAAGATGTTTAAGGATCTACAGAGGTATTTCAAGTGGCTAGGAATGAAGAGAGACATTGTGGCATATGTTGCTAGCTGTCTTATGTGCCAAATGGTAAAGGATGAACACCAACGACCCGACAGACTTTTACAGTCGATATAGATTCCAGAGTGGAAATGGGAGTAAATCACCATGGATTTCATGGTGGGTCTACCCCAGACCAAGAGAGGTCATGATGCAATATGGGTTGTGGTAGATTGTCTTACCAAGCCAGCACACTTCCTTTCCGTAAAGACCACTACCAAGGTGTCAGACCTAGCCGAGTTGTACCTCAGAGAGATAGTACAGTTACATGAGTATTGGGTTCGATCATCTCCGAGCAAGACCCGAAGTTCACTTCCAAACTGTAGAAGCAGGTACAAGAAGAACTTGGTACAAGGTTGAAGTTCAGTACTGCTTATCACCCCCAAAATGACAGTTAGTCAGAGAGGACAATTCAGACATTAGAGGATCTATTGAGAGCTTGTGTGCTCGATTGGGGTGGATCATGGGAGCAGTGTTTACCTTTAGCCGAGTTTTCCTACAAAAACAGCTACCAAGCCAATATTGGGATGCCTATGTATGAAGCTTTATATGGGAGACTGTGCCGATCACTGCTTCACTGGGATGATGTCGGTGAGAGGACCTTGCTGAGGTCAGATCAGCTCCAAGTGTATGTAGATAAAGTCACCTTGATCAAGCAGAGGCTGAAGAGAGCCCAGGATCGATAGAATTCATATGTTGATGTGAAGCGGTCTGATGTGTAGTTCACTGTAGGAGAGCATGTGTTTTTGAAAATATGACTGCTCTGAGCCATAGCTAAGAACAGAGGAAAGATGAGTCCCCAATATGTGGGTCTATTTGAGGTGCTAGAATGGATTGGTGAAGCTGCATATCATTTGGCATTACCCCCTCGGTATAGTATGATACACGATGTTTTCCATGTGTCCAACCTGAAGCGATATGTTCATGATCTGAGCCATGTGCTGAGCATTGAACCATTAGAGCTTCAAAGGAAGCTGACATATCCTGAGTCACCTTTGCAAATTCAAGATACCAAGGTGAAAGAACTCAGATGTAATAATATAGAGATGGTAAAGGTTCTTTGGAAGTATCATGGAGAGGATGAGGCCACATGGGAGCTGAAATCGGACATAGAAAAAGTATATCCTGACTTGTTTGTTTGATTGCTGAATTTTGTGGGAAAAATTCTTATAAGGAGGGGAGGATGTTATAACCTCAATTTTCATAAGTTTGGGTTGAACTATAATTTTTCCATTAAAGATATATGAATATGAAAATTGTATGATTTGAATTCTTTGTATGGATTTCTTTGCTAAATGTCTTCTATATATATGGCTTTGTGGGCCTTGTTGCTTAATGAGCCCAATATCAAAAGGAAATAAAAGAAGAAAAGAAATCCTAAATAAAGGAAATTGAGATAATATTAATGAAGGTGGTAGAAACACCTAGAAGGCTAAGAGTTTTCTCATCATGAGAGGATTTTGAATCCCTAAGGTTTCTTGAGTTACAAGGAATCCAAAGAAAGGATATAGAAGTAAAAGAGAGAGAAAATATGAATAAATTATGCCTTAATAAGTGTTAACTTGTATAAGAAGAAAACCCCTCTTTCCTTTCGAGTTTGGGACTCAAATTTGGTGTACGAGTGGATAATGTCAATACAATGTATCCTTTAAATTTTGGATGAAAAAGGATAAAATAATAAGGAGCTATGAATTTTATAAGATTCCTAAATAGAAAGGATAATCCTTTGAATAAATCAAATATTTCGATTTATTGACAACACGGGCAATCTGAGCCCTAGATCGTGCGATCTAGCTTGATCCGATGGCGCTAGGTCAATGTCAAGGTCCCAGTCCAAGAGGGAACTCTGTTAGATTTCCTCTCGATCTTTCTCGATGCCTGATGCACGAGAGGAGTTGGAAACTTGATCATCAAGTTCGGGAGCCTTTCCCGAATCAAACAACCCCAAGTTTGGGGGACTCTTGTGAGGAGACCACGGTTTCCCCAAATGGGACACCATTGTCAAGCCTGCCTATATCTATGGGGAGGGGGTCTTCCGTGATACCAGTGTATGTGCTAACCTATCCTGTGTGTTTGAAAGGAGAAGGCGATCATCCTGACATCGTCAATTCGAAGAAGCACCCTGATCTTCCACCTCAACTCAGAGCATCCATCACCGGAGGAAGAACGACGGGGTACCAGTGGAGGAGGGGCGAGGCAGAGGAATTGACAAGTCAATCAAGTTTGGGAGGGGCCAACAAAGCCAACAGAGGTCTTCATTTGCACACAGAGGCCGTAGAACACAAAGTCAACTGGTGGGTTGACCACTTGTTCACGCGTGTTGAGGATCGCAGGTTGAAGACGACAACCTGTGATTTTATAACTTCACCCTCGCGTCCGCAGTGTTAAGGTAAAGGCCTTTTGGTCTTTTCGGCGGTTCCTTTAGTTCGCAAAAACATGCCTGCACGGGGCCCGATTGTCCAGGTGGTGTGAGCCTTCTGGCTCCAGCCTGACTCACTGGAAAGGGTTTCATAAACCCATAATTCCACGTGCCTTTTTCTGATTGGTGGGAAAAGGATTTTCTTGTAAAAATCATAGTAATTTATAGGAGTATCAGATGGAAACAAATTATATATGAAAGTTCATCAGAAAAACATGTAAATTCCATTTAAAATAATATTGAAGCCTGATATAGATTGTAGTTTTAAAAGTGCATTAAGTTACCCATGTTAATGTATTGAACTATGATAAAACCCTAATTGTGATAGAAAATTGGATTCAATGTCTTGATCAGGTTATTTTGAGTTATGATAACCTGTTGAGACTTAATGTACCTTGCAAGGACTAAACCCTAAGAGAGGGTATCCTAGAGTATGAGTGAAAGCGGTTGGGAAGTCACATTGAAAACATAAGTGTGCCTTGTTAACAACTACGTGTTATGATTAGGTTGTTAGAACTTATGTGCAATATTGTGTTTGTCTCCACATACCAGTATATTCATTTATACTGACCGCATTTTGTTTGCTGGCGTTTTAGGTAATATCTAAAATTGGACAAATAGTAAAGTGGCACCTGTGCAGAATAAAGTTAAAATAATAAAGGAGGATTTTGGTAGATAGAATTCTACTTCGGGTAAAATTTCTAGTTACCTAATTTTTTGAAGATATGTTAAATGAAAATTTTTATTCTAGTTTTCTGTTTAGTCTTTGGTAGAATTTACTAATTATTTGAAATTAATTGCAAAACCACTGATCCTGTTTGGGATAACACCTCTGACTTCTTGGTCTCCCTTAATTGGGGGTTACCGGGAAGTGGGGTCATTACACCATATGATACCCACCGCATAGCAAGGCTAACACATAGAATAAGTTCTTGCTCCTTAGTCATCAAAGTACTTGATGCATGGAAAAAATATAGGAATTAGTACACCTATATATCAAAATTTCATACCTAATATACTCAAGAACAAAACTCATCATAGTAGGGAAATACCTCAAAAGTATGAAGGAAACTTAATAAATAGTATCCTCATCTTTCTTAAACCAAAATAACACTTAAAAGGACCTACTTTTAGCTTTTTAGAAGTTCTGAAGTAAGATTTACAATGTCATGTAGAAGGTAGGAAATAGATGAAATTAAAGACATAAAACTCACCTAATAAAGAGGAGAAATCCAAACTCCAAGATGGGACTCTCAAAATCAGCAACAAATTGTCAAGCTCAGACCACTAGAAATTCCAAAAATATCTCCAATCACCTTGAACATGGTGAAACTAGAGCAAGGAAGAAGAAAAGAATGTTCTCAACCCATAAGTGTAGGGCCTCGCCAAGAAAATTCAAGAAATACCAAGAAACTCGATCAAAGGAGGAAGGAGGGTGAAGAACAACAAGAAAACAAGTAAAAGAGCAAGAATCTTACACGAAATAAGTAAGGGAAATGATCAACGACCCTAGATCAGTCCAAGGCACCTTCATTCAAGCACATGCATCTGCAAAACACCTAAGATCGTCATCCTTGATGAGTCCTCATTGACAACCGCTCTCTAGAAAAATATTCATTGGGCTTCTCAATTTGAAACCAAACCTCTACCAAAAGAGTAAAAGGAAAGAGAGAGAGGGTATATATAGGACCAAAACCCAGAAAGCTCATCAGGCAGAACGTTCATTAGACTAGTTCTTGTTGGGAATCGAGACTTCAACATCTAGAAAATCCATCCACCATTAAAATCTCTATGGTCATCCTCATGCACATACACATATATCAACCTCTTCAACCACTGGGATTCCGTCCGTCTAAAATTCATTTGTCAACACATCATAAAATATGTCAATCAACACACTAAAGCCCTTTAGCTTAGGATTCTTGTCTGGCACCAAAAAGTTGTTGGGCACTAGGAAACTCACTGACTTCCAAGATGCAACAAGTAACCAAAAAGAAAATGGTCATCGGAGAAACCATCAACCAGTGATAAATAATAAGGGTCACAGGATTTCATGTGTCGATGAAACACATCACTATCATACCTCCAAGCTCATGTAACTACATCCCAATAAGGTTCAAAGCATCTAGAGGAAAAGTAAAATTATAGAATTTGTATGTACATCATCAAGCATCTCAAGAAAGTACCACAACTATGTTCATACTACCAGAAAGGGGTAATTTACATAAATATTCACAAGTTCTAAAAATTTGTATAACTTGAGAAAACAAGCCTATTTAGATTCAATTTATAAACATAGATTCACCATATTGTTTGACTTCACAAATCATAGTTAACTTTCAATATTATGTATATAATTAAACCAATTAGGCTAAGCAAATTATATATTATGGGTTAAGAAATGTTAGGGGCCTTACAGCCATAAGTAACATCCTCCTTCAACTCCACCTCATTATAATGTCTGCCCTATGTTTGGATGACATTTCCCCAACATCAAAATATGGATCACATTGTGTAATCATTACAACTCTTACAGAAAATCCAACATGTACGCCACCTTCCCAACTGGTTCTATGACAGGGTATGGTCCACACAAATATTGTTGAAGTAATGGATGTTGAATGGTTATGACAGTTGATTTGTAAAAACAACATCTCATGTTCAATTCCACATCTAACTAATAAATATTAAATTTTATGCGTGCATACATAAGGTACCATGTAAAATATTTTGTCAGGTAGCATATTCCCTTTTCTTTTTTGTAGTTATCCACAATTAATCACTTCATTTTCTCCTAGTCAGGATATAACTATATTAAAATTTTGTATTATATTCCATTAATGATCAAACTCCCTAGGCATTCATCTTTCTCTTTCTGGACTCTTCAACTTTCTAACTTTATAGAACTTTTCATAAAAGTCTATGATAAGGAGCACCTTCCTCCTTCTTGATAAATAAGATGTATAAAAGGTTGCCTTTATTACGGAATGCATCTTATAATTTTCATATAGGAGACCATTTTATCCATTAATTTTTCAAGGGGGTGGGTTCGTAAGTCAAATGTTGCATCAAATTTTCCCTTATAGAGGAAGTATAGTGGCCCATCCTTAGCATGCATTAATTCCATTTATCTTACTAATCATACCATTAGGGTGACATGGTCAACATTATGTGTATTCATAATTAGTATGAGTAACTCACTATTATGTTCATCAAGTATTTATTAGAGTTGAAGCATATGAACTATTTATTATATGACTTATTATATATTCATTAGTATATAAACAAACAAGTAATTATAATTATAATTTGTTTGGTAAATACTAATCATATACACACACTAATCTCTTATCTATGGAGTTAGGGTTTCTAATTCCAAAGTGGCTATATTTTTCTATGTATAAGATTCAATCCCCCTAAAAAGGGATTTTGTCCTCAAAATCAGCAATGCAAAATCTATCAAGGTATTACTACTACCACTACTCCACTTAGAAGGGTTGACTAAGTCAAACTAAGCTAAAGGTAAAAGAGTGAGTCTGAACATGTATAAGACCCAACACTTAATTATCTTACTAATCACTTTACCAAACTTCAAAGTCTAGTATAGGGTACACTAACCCTAAACATGGAAATCTAAGTATCATGTAAGGAATTTAAGAATTACAAGATGATTTTGCTTGGGTAGTCAAATCTTCATATTAGGGTTTTCTAAGGATACTCAACATTGAGGTAATATGCCTAAAGGTATGATATTTCAGGAATTCTGTATCAGATCAGTCCAGGTCGGTGTCATATGAACTCGGGAGTCCCCATAAACCAAGCTAGTGGCACAGAGGAAAATATTGACAACCCCCAAGTTCTGACCCTTTGTAGACACCATCACTTTAGCTTCATGCCCTAGTAACTACTTAATAGGCTAATCACCTAAAAGTTGATTAAAGATGTATCTAATAACGAAACTATTATGGTTCTAGATCAACCTTTCATCATAGGTTAATTCTAAGGTGAACTAAAGGGAAAACTATATGAGGTAAGGTTTTCCAACTAAGGAGACAAATTGAAATAGTCAAGGATCCGAATACCATTGGCTCTGATACCATGTTGTAAAGAAGTGAAAACAATCACCTCTCTACTAATAACAATGGTGAATAAAATCCAATTTGATAGCAGCGAAAGATAAAAATTTGACTATATTCAATTTAAATAAAGTGTACATAGATTTTTTTCCCAAAAGGGTCTACATGCTTTACACAAAGAAAAGGACCTAAGTAGAGGGAAACAACTACAACAACATGTCTCCAATGGGACATTCATAGAGCTGAGAGGAATGGAAGTTTAGCTCAAATTCAACATTGAGTCCAAAATAGACAGAAAAGATAGGAAAATTTTGGGAAAAGTCCAAAAAGGACATAAAGGAAATAAAAAGCTTTTGAAAATGGGTAAATTGCAGAAGAACCCTGAGATTCAGTATGTTACAACACTCCAACCCTAAAAGAGGATTTCATCCCCGAAATCACAACAAGAGGGAAGGGTGAGTACGTAACAACCCAACCTTAAGAAACTAGGTGATAACCCTTAATCTAGATTACTGCACAAGCTCTACACATAAGTCATGTTTTCATGATTCACTAAGGTTGCCATTATTCACCTTACTTTTTATCAAATGTAATACAATACACATTTTGGGCTCATGAAATCTTCATCATCCCTCAATAATCTATTAATTGTGTCACATTGTATTCACATTATTATCAAAAGAATTACATCTCAACATTAGGTACAAATCATATGTCTTACCCTTATCTACCTCACTAAGGGTTTTAAGCACAAATAGGGTTTATTAAATCATCTTAATATTTATAAGCATATTAGATCAAAATCCTTAATAACTTGAATTTTAGTATCCATTATTCTTATATTACCATCATATGGAATTACCACAAATTATTTTTTGTGAAATAATATAATTCAACAAGTTATTAAGTCTATAATAATGTCATAGTAATTTCTTACACCTAAATTACACATTGTCACATCAACTATCATGATCACATTAATGTCATTGTTAACCATTTTCTCATTTTTAAACTTCATATTATAAAGTATATATTTAACATCGCAAAGGAATTTATGCATGCTTATGTGAATCCAATTACCCTTTATCACGTTTGAGTCATTACATATATTTAGGTGAATAGGATGGAACACATTACATTTTAATGAATTGATTCATATATCAATTTATGATTAGGTGATTATATTCCATTTATATGTATCAAGGTATATTACTAGACGATGACTCCTAATGTCACTAATGTACCATGAAAGGCATTAAAGATATGTATTCATATATTGTCAAGGCTAGATGATTATATATTAGGGTTTAGGTCAACATCACCATTACATGTTATGCATCCTTAGCATGCATTAATTCCATTTATCTTACTAATAATACCATTAGGGTGACATGCTCAACATTATGTGTATTCATACTTATTGTGAGTAACTCACTATTATGTTCATCAAGTATTTATTATAGTTCAAGCATATGAACTATTTATTATATGACTTATTATATATTCATTAGTATATATACAAACAAGTAATTATAATTGTAATTTGTTTGGTCAATACTAATCATATACACACACTAATCCCTTATCTATGGAGTTATGGTTTCTAGTTCCAAAGTGGTTAGATTTTGCTATGTATAAGATTCCATCCCCCTAAAAAGGGATTTCGTCCTCAAAATCAGCAATGCAAAATCTATCAAGGTACTACTACTACCACTACTCCACTTAGAAGGGTTTACTAAGTCAAACTAAGCTATAGGTAAAAGAGTGAGTCTGAACATGTATAAGACCCAACACTTAATTGTCTTACTAATCACTATTACCAAACTTCAAAGTCTAGTATAGGGTACACTAACCCCAAACATGGAAATCTAAGTATCATGTAAGGAACTTAAGGATTACAAGATGATTTTGCTTGGGTAGTCAAATCATCATATTAGGGTTTTCTAAGGATACTCAACATTGAGTTAATATGGCTAAAGTTATGCTATTTCAGGCATTCTATATCAGATCAGGCCAGGCCGGTGTCATATGAACTCAGGAGTCCCCATAAACCAAGCTAGTGGCACGGAGGAAAATATTGACAGCCCCCAAGTTCTAACCCTTTCTAGACACCATCACTTTCAGCTTCATGCCCTAGTAACTACCTAATAGGCTAATCACCTAAAAGTTGATTAAAGATGTATCTAATAACAAAACTATTATGGTTCTAGATCAACCTTTCATCATAGGTTAATTCTAAGGTGAACTAAAGGGAAAACTATATCAGGTAAGGTTTTCCAACTAAGATGACAAATTGAAATAGTCAAGGATCCGACAACCATTGGCTCTGATACCATGTTGTAAAGAAGTGAAAACAATCACCTCTCTACTAATAACAATGGTGAATAAAATCCAATTTGATAGCAGTGAAAGATAAAAATTTGACTTTATTCAATTTAAATAAAGTGTAAATAGATTTTTTTTTTCCAAAAGGGTGTACATTCTTTATACAAAGAAAAGGACCTAAGTAGAGGGAAACGACTACAACAACATGTCTCCAAAAATAAACTAACTTAACCAATCATTTCATGAGAGAAGGGTGGACTCCTTTCCTAGCCTTAGGCTGGTTCACCATGCTCCTGTTGTGCACTCTGATCCTAACCTGGGTGGTTGGGGTCACCCAACAAGAGGAGATAAAATGTATGTGTCAAAATAGAGAATAAGGACAATTATAAACTAAAATAGGAAATAATAAAGATTCACTATACTAAGAGGGTCAAGAATATGAGGCTAGTATATCAAATAAGAAATATGAGTTCACTTGGTCCCAAACTATTAGATGATGTGCATAGGAAAGGACAGAGTTGTGTAACACATGACATCTTAAGAATCCCAAACTTTGGGTTAAATGCATCAATTAATGAAATCGAATTGATTTCTTAATAAAAACTTTAATCAATCCTTTTAAAAACAATTTGAGGGGTCAAACAAGGGTCAATTGATCCCAAATTTGAACCATAGGCCCATACTAGAGTCTAAAATATTCCTATGGATTTAAATCCCATTTTTATTCACCTTTTGGCCATTAACCACCATATTGTCCATTAATGTGTATATTAATGCATTTTAAAAGGATGAATTAATACAAAAATATTTTCTTAGCAATTCCTTCAACAAAATTTTAGGTAATTATTATAAATTAATCAATTGTCATGTCCCACCTATTATTCTCCTTTTAATGCTTTAATAAGAAATTGGAGGAGAGAGGAGATAAGTGGGTGATTATCACATTAATTAAACTCAATTTCACCTTAATTCTTATTTCTTATCCCAAAAAGCCACAATTACTCTAAATTAACATAATCTACTCATTATCTCTCATAATTGGTCATTTTGCATTATTAGACTCTAATTAACACATTAGTTGAGATATTTGTGCAAACATCCATTCATTGTCATGAATGTGGGTAAATGTGGTTCAAGTCATCAAGTTTAGCTCAAATTCAACATTGAGTCCAAAATAGACCTAAAAGATAGGAAAACTTTGGGAAAAGTCCAAAAAAGGATATTAAGGAAATAAAAAGCTTAAAAATGAGTAAATTGCAAAAGAACCCTGAGATTCACTATGCAACAGTCTTAATTTTATTGTTTAACCCTCTAACATTCAAAGAATAAATAGAAATGATTGTATTCATTGATTGCCTTTGAACGGATCAATGTTGATCTAAATTCCATCTTCTCTAATAATGACTTTCATTTCACGAAATATATTGTTCATTGGATGAAAAAGTGGAATTAGATATCATGTGGAAGATACCCATATAGTTTTCGTAATACACTTTCGATAGGATTTTTCCCTTCTAATTTTGAAGTTGAAAATCCTCATTATCATCTTTTATTTACTTTGAAATGTTTGAAGAAAAAATAACACCATTCTTTTGAAATGGAGTAAATGGAAAAAATATGCATTAATCTAGGTGGATTAGAATCATGACAATGATTTTATTTGAGCCCACAAAGTTCTCTAATTAATTTGGAGGTTCATATTCCTCAAAAGTTATGGATATAGATTTAGAAGATAAATCAACAATTTTTAATTCATAGGTATATATAACGTACTTTAAGTATTACTACTAAAGATTTAGATTCAAAATCTTTCTACAATCCATTGGAGCATGTTGACTTCACTTTTCCTTCAAAATAAGCTTTTTTATGACTTATTGCATATATCTTCTTGATTGTCTCAAAATACCACATACTTGATAACGTCATGGTTTTTGTTCGCAATAGAAGTCAATTGCATGATATTTCCTTTCCCACTCTAGCTAAGGTTATCGAGAAAATTAGAAGCAACACACATCAATACTTGGATACAAGCATATTAAATGCCTCATGTTGTTTCTAAAATCAATCTAATATTAATTATTTTGAAGATCTGACATCCTAGGAATCCCGCAAAAATTTAGTTTTTTGGGGAAATTTTTGATTTCGGCCCTTTGTGTCAATTGTACAAAACTCAGTGATATAGCCTTTCCCTTGAAATAAATATTGCCTCCAGAAAGACTCTATCCTCGATTGTACTCCATATAAATTGATATTGTAGGTCACACCCACCATGACAATTTTTCATTAAAAAAACTTGTGGTGTCAGTTTTCTTTTTGAAGAATTGACAAGAAATAGTTCCCGCCACGTTCCCCACAATAATTTTCCCCCAAATAGGGTTATTTCTTCAGTTTTGCTAGGAAACAAATGATACAAGTCTTATCAAGATTGGCTTTTTAATATGGATAAGTACATACGGTGCTAGCTTATAAGTGTATAACTGACGATAGAGTTTGAACAATGTCAACAGTTTTTTTGAAAAATTGAAAAAACATGTCTTAGCAAGGTTGGAATTTTTAATGAGGATAGGTGCATATGGCGTCAGTTTAGTGGTGGATAGCCAATGACAGAGAATGAACTTTGTCATAAGTTTTTCTTAACAACCAACCACATATACCTCAACCACTACTTCTTTTTAAGCAAGTGACAGATAAGTTCTACTTAACAACACTCACTTAAACCTTTTCCCCCCATTCTCTATTTCATTATGTGATTTGCATGTGCTCTGCAATCAGGTCGCAATGCTCTTCAGTTGATCCTCTTCTCCTCTACCGCTATTATTGTGATCCTTGTTGTCACTACTTCTATTGTCACTCTCTATTTCGTTAGTGCTCTCTTCTTCCTTCGTCATTCTTCTATGAGAGTTGCCATCGCTGTTGTTGTTGATGATTGAGCTTGCACTATCGTCGCCGCTGCTATTGTTGCAAGTGTCACCACCACCACCACTATGAATTCTACTACTCGAGTTGCTTGATTCTCCATCTCCTCTATTACTGCTTTAGGTGTGTTGTTTTTTAGCCATAGTTGTTGTCTATTTATTTGTTTTCTTTTTTCACTATAATTTTTAAAATGCATATATAGTTGTTTGTTAATATTGTTTAAAATTTTAAATAAATTTTTAATATTACGTTTGGTATCATTATGCATATTTGATATCAAAATTATATGTCTAGCAATATTTATGAGACTAACCCTCAAGATAATGAATGATGATATAAATTCTGATAAATGATTAATAGATGTGTGGCATAGACACTGACCTTAATCTATAAATTTTTATTTCTAAATCATGGTGTTGGCCCAATACATGTTTGAGATTTACTCATTAGGAGTAAATCTTGTATATTTCGTGGTTTGGAAATTTTTTGAACACTTAAAATCACTTAGGATGTAAGTGTATAATGTGTATTCATTTATCAAGTGTTTCATAAGAACTTCCATGTTAGTTCTATAAGTACATAGTATATGGGTATTTTCCAATCTACAATAGTGTACTCTAAGAACTATGGGAAATGCTTCCAAAATATTCTTAAAAATTGAATACACATTATAAAGTTACTAGTGACATTAGGTGTTCAAGAATGGGATAGGTGGTAAACATTCATTAGTAAATCCTAAACCCTAATGTGTAAACTCTAAGTCCTAATCTATAAACCCTAAAACATAAATGATGAACCCTAATCTCAAAATACCTATTTCAATACTCGTTTTCTCTATGGTCATAGAATGGATTGATAATGGATGCCCATTTCAAATTGATGCACTTCATAGTTTATTATTGGTCTTGATCAGTTTATAAGATTTGTAGAGGAATATAGAAAATATAAGAGAGTGAAATCACTCCTTTAATAAAAATTTGAAGAATAAAATATCTATTGCAAACATACTCCAAAGGTATGTTAGAATAGGTGTCAATTTTCAAACTCTTATATAATGGTATACAAAAGACCAAAGAGTATAGAAGCGGAATATAATTTTCATGACTGTAATCAATTTCATAGAAGTAAATCATCATTCTTGAAAATAGGGTTTACATGAAAGATACAACATAAGGATCTAGATAGAAGGAAATCTACACTACACCAACTTTGTCTACAACAACTTCATGAGATAGGTCCATGTTGAAAGCCATGTATTCCTTATATTATTCCAAGGTTGGTCCTCCATGCTCCTGTTGGGCACTCTGATCCTAGGTCTTACTCAGCACCTTGATCAAACCCTGGGTGGTTGGGAAGAGACCCACAAAGAAAAAGAAGAAAGGTATGTGTCAAATATTAAATAAGAACAAAGGGTAAAGAAATAAGATGGAAATAAAGGCTAAGATTTCATCATAAGATGAAGATGATCAAGATTATGAGGTATAATCAAATAGATGATTGACATAACAAGAAAATAGTAAAAGGTTTGCATGCATGATTAATATTGACTACCTTAACTAAGTAGGGTTGAGGCACCTACTGGACCTCAACCAAATAGGTGAGGGAAAGTAACACATTCAAGTCACCTACAAAATATTTTATAATGGGGAGAGTAACACATTCCCCTAGGCAAAGTAACACATGCCCAATCTATGGGTGGTTGTATAAAAGTACCACTACATTAACTAAATAGTCTAATAAAATCAACATGCTAAAGAAAAACTATAGAAAGTAGAAGCATCATATAACTGAAACAAGGTCGTGGAGTACAAGACCCAAGAAATAAAATATCAATATTGATTTTTTAGACAAATATGGCAAAAGAAATACGAATAGAGAGAAGAGGATTCATAAAGTTCCTCATTAGGGAAATTAGGGTTAGGTTTGAAAATATCCAAACTTAGGGTGTAAGAATGCACATACCTCTCTTATTTAGTTCAAATATCAACTTTCACCGCTTTTAGATGATCCAAGATCAACTTTTCCTATTTTCAATGTATAATCATATATTAGGGTATATCGTGTGCATTAATGTAAATAAAACCCCATTTTGGAATTTATTTATAAATATTCGATTTAGACTATGAAAACATCACCAATGATCTTGTTAGGTTCTCTGATTAAGAAACCATATAATTTTGTCAATTTTGGAGTTATGATGATTAAAGTGTAATTTTGGTGATTTTTATATATTAAAATAATTTCTAGAAAAGACCTTTCTATAAAAATAAAAAACAAACCTAGAAAGTATTTTTATAGAAAGATCACATTTTTCTAGATTCAAAAATATATTTATTTAATATTTATGTTCCTTCAATTATATTTTCTCTCCTAAATTACTTAAAATATTGAAAATTGTCAAAGTTTGTTGAAAATTTACCCATAGGCTAATTTTGGTATGTATATTTCGAATTTGAGATTTATTTTGTCTTTTGGAGTCATTTAATAATTTATTTAATATATTTGACTCTTATTCTTATTTTCTTTCCCGGTCAAAATAAAAATAGTTATTATTATGCAAATAATGTGAAACTTCACCCTCAAGCAAACTAAAACATATGAAACATGAATTAGCCATAATTTTTTTCCTTTGGTATTATTTAACACATTATTTAATATTTTGATCAATTACATATTTTCTCTCTCCTAATCTACACATGTATATTACAGATATCCAAATTACATGAAAATTCACCCAAAGGCTATTTTTAATGTGTATATTAAGAATATAAGATTATTTTCCACTTTTGGAGTCATTATGTATTTTATCTCATATTTTGGAGAAATTTTACTTTTTCTTTTCAAAATTGAATTGAAACATTTATTACTATGCATATAAAGTTAAACTTTTCCCTTGAGTCAATTGAGACCCAAGGAAAACGAATCTCAAGTTATCTAGAACCAATTAGTCTTCCTATTATGAGTTTTTTTCCCATTATCCATTATTACCACTGTTTCTCATATTAAATAATTCAATATCACATTAACATGTTTAAAGCACAATTATTCATTCTTTTTTCTCTTCCTTGCTCCATAAGGCTAAGGAATGTTCTAGAATGAATTTATTTTATCTTTATCCTTCTTAAGTGGTAATTTTACATTTTAGACCCTTAAGTAAACTTTCACTGAGGTATTTATGCATAAACCCTTGTATTGGCATAAATAATGAACAAATGTTCACCAAACCACTAATAATTCTACAAACTCAACATCCAGGATAAAAGGGGTAGAAAAGATAGAGGGTTAAAAAGAGATATATCCGAATTTTAGTTCATTAAAACACTCCACCCCTTATAAAGGATTTCGACCCCAAAATCTCAAGCAAAGAGGGAAGGGTGAGTATGTAACAGCTCATCTTTAAACAGACCATAACACTTCCACCATAAATTTCACTAACTCAAACTCCTTGTTCTTGAACTGCTTGTCTTGGGAGTTCAGAAACTTCACAGGAAACTCCTCAAAGGTCAGGTTGTCATGGATCACCTAAAGGTTCCACTATTAAGATTTCTTTTTAAGATTTTTGGCTTATTAGCATTATATTTATTATGTTATTACATTATTATTATTATTATTTTATTATATTCACTATGTTGCCATAAGAGTTATATTTTTATTATTATGCATGAAATCATATATATTTCTTTACTTAACTTATTATGATTTCAAGCACAATTAGAGTTATAATCAATTATTTCAATATTTATATTTGACCATTGTCCTTAATAATTTGAATTTAAACTCCATTATCCTTATATTATCATGATATTGAATTATATCATATTACTTACACAAAATAGGCAAATTTATCCATTTTTTTATTAATCTTACAATCAACCCAAATAATGTCACATTAATTATTTCCACCTCCTTAAACATCTATTCATTCTCACATTACCCTTCTTACTCATTTTAATGTCCTCGTAAATTATTTACTCATATTTATTCACTTCTTGTTATTGATTAGACACATTTGTGTGAGTCCAATTACTTCTTGTAACATCCCTGACCTGGGTTATACTCTAACCCTAGGTGTTTTGATTAATAAAGATGAGTATATGCTTAATAATATCTTGTGAAAAGTAATTAGGGCTCATGAGGAGCTTATGTTTCAATTTTGGTCCTGTTTGGACAATGTTAAAGCAATGTTTGCTTATTTTGGACTAATGTGCAAATTACCCAAGTTGAGGGGTTTAAGTGCAAATTGTGCATGATAATATGTTACTCATGTTTTGAATCATTATGAGAGTGAAAATTATGCTGAGGTATGGCTTATGGAAGCCTGAATACCAAGAAAGAGCTGATAAAGCAATATACGTGCATGAAAACCTAGTTTTGGTGTAATATGCAATTTACCCAAAATCTAGGGTGCAATATGTAATTTATCACTTCAATAAGGTCCCTAATGTTTCTTGGCATCATGTAGAGCAAAGAAAATGATAGGGGCACCTCTTTTGGATTAAGTTGGAGGAGAGAGAATCTTGATATTAAAATAATCAAGATTTAATCCTAATTGAAACCCTAATTCAATTCAAGGCAAAAATGAATATATTAATTAAAGGGCCTTCAACCAAAATTTTATTGGTTGAGTTTGAATAAGGATAGACTTCGTTTTGCATAGATAAGGCACGAAAATATCTAAAGGAGGTGAAACTCCACTCACCTTATTATAAAGGAAAGTAATATCCACTCACATTATGGATATTACTATTATATGATTAAGGTGCTTAATTTGCTTTTCTTTTAATTTGAGGATAATGAAGGAGAATTAAAGGCAAAGGAAGGTGCCTTAGTACACAAGGGAGTGAGGGGGTTTATGTGGCACCAATTTGAGAGTTGAGGGAAATTAAAAATGCTCTCTCTCTCCTCAATTTCCTTTATAAAAACTTCATTTCCAAATCAATTGAAAGGATTTTTTCGGCCCTCTCTTCTTCCCTTGCTTTGGATGAGCTCAAGGGGACTTAGGAGCAACAGGAGGACGAGCCCCAACATGTTGGTAAGCTTATTAACTCTCATTCATCTTGATTCCATGGTGGAAATCGAAAATAAATTATGGATTCCTTCTTATTTCGATCTCCTCTTCAACCCTAGCCAACTTTTACAACCAAAAGCTTGAGGACGAGCCTAAGGGGGAGTTGCAAAAACGTCATCCACCATTTATGTCCTGATTTTGGAGCTTTGGAGCTCATTTGGAGGCGGGTTTTATAACTTAAACCCATAATCATTGCTATTGCATCAATTCTCTATGCTTTGTTGATTGTTTTCTTCAATTTGATACACTTTTGTTTCTTTGCTAAAATTTACATCAAGAACGGTTGCTGTTCTTGGTTGTTCGAAGGAAGGGGATGATGACATCATCCTAGATGCTTATCCAAAGAACATTACCAAGCCAAATGGTTTTGATAGCTATTCCAAATCGTTTTAATTTGATTGGCTATGCAGTTTCACCAAACCATTTAAGGGCAAACGGTTTGAAACCGTTTGGGAGAAAACGGTTTCAAGACCGTTTGAGATGGTTGACCAAGCGTTTACCGTTTGGGAATCTTGTTCCTAATTATGTATACTAATGACCCTCCAAATTTGAGGGGTTAACTCCAAAGGAATCATGAGTTGAAGGCCAATCAATTAGGAAAATTAAATTGAATTAAATGCTGATTTTCAACCTGATTAACTGGACCTGTTTGGGAAAACGGTTTCAAAACCATTTGATATGGTTGACCAAGCGTTTACCGTTTGGGATTCCTGTTCCTCATGATGTTGGTTAATAACCCTCCAAATTTGAGGGGTTAACTCCAAAGGAATCGTGAGTTGAAGCCTAATCAATTAGGGAAACCTAATTGGATTAAGTGCTGATGTTCAACCTGATTAACTTGACCTTTTTGGGAAAACGGTTTCAAGACCGTTTGGTGGAGTTGACCAAGCGTTGACCGTTTGATATTCCTGTTCCTAATGATGTTGGTTAATGACCCTCCAAATTTTAGGGATTAAATCCCAAGGAATCGTGATTTGAAGGCTAATCAATTAGGGAAAACTAATTGGATTAAGTGCTGATTATCAATCTGATTTAATTGAACTTTTTGGGCAAGCGGTCTCAAGACCGTTTGAGTGCGTTGACCAAGGGTTGACCGTTTGGGATTACTGTTCCTAATGATGTGGTCTAATGACTCACCAAATTTGAGGGATTAACTCCCAAGGAATCGTGAGTTGAAGGCTAATCAATTAGGCAAATCCTAATTGGAATTAGTGCTGAAATTCCAATGAGTTAATTAGAGATTTTGGGTTGATTAGCCCAAACGGTTTCAAGACCGTTTGGGGATCACCCAAACGGTCTCAAGACCGTTTGGGGGTCACCCCAAGACCGTTTGGAGGTCTGGGGTCAAGTATAGTTGACCAATTAAAGGTCCAAAGGTACTAATCATATTGCAATGAAGTGTTGATTTGTTGATCAACTCGATAGACCAATCCTTGATGATTTTTCACTAGAATCCAAAGGATGGATGGGCCAAACGGTCTCAAGACCGTTTGGAGCTCATCCAAACGGTCTCAAGACCGTTTGGTGGTCACCCAAGACCGTTTGGAGGTCTAGGGTTGAGAATGGTTAGGTGTTTGAAGGCCTAAAGGTACCAAGTTGATCTGCAATAAATTGCTGAATTGGTGAGCACTTCAATGATCCAAACCCTACTTGGATGGCTTGGTTTTGAGTGATTTGATGTGCAAACGGTCTCAAGACAGTTTTTAGGTCATCCAAACGACCTCAAGACCGTTTGGGGTCAGGTCATACCCAATTTGGATGATGGTTCAATGGTTTCAAAGTAACTAGTCTTACATTGATTAGTGTTGTTGAATCATCGATTCTAAACCCTAATTCAATTGAATCAAACCCTAATTGATGACCAATTGAGGGTCAATTGAGGGTCAAATCATTTGAAGGTTGACCTATTAAACTCAATTGAAGTATGATGATAGGTCCAATTGATGATTGATTCCATGAATTCAATGATTGAAGGAATCAACATTGGAAACCCTAATTCAATTGGATACTTATGTAATGGAGGTCCAATGTGATTGAATCTCTTGAGAATCAAGATGGTGAATGATCCATTGATCCAATGCTGATTAGTAATGATAGTAAATGAAGGTACAAAGGTTGAAACCCTATTAGTACCTAAGTGGTTAGTGCCAATTAAGGGATGAACCCTAATTGCTTATAGGCTCAATGACTTGATATACTATGTTAATCATAGTTGTATGAACTCGATTGAAGGGTTGATATGACCTAATCAAGTTGAGATGATGATAGCATGAATTCCTATAAGAATATGATTCATGTGGTGTTTAAGGGTATGATCCTTAAGTAGAGAGATCATGAAACCCTAATCATGAACATAAACCCTAATTATGGGCAATGTGATATGAAACCCTAATGAAGGGTGATGCTATATGCAATCCCTATTCTAAAGAAGGGAGATGGTATGTGAAACCCTAATCCCTAATGAGAGAATAGAATTCATACTTGAATATGATTCATGAGGTGAACTCCCTTTGCACAACCATGCAAGGTAGCACGGTCGTGGTAGCTTCCCCTCGCACGACCGTTCTTGGTTGCACGGCCGTGGTGCTCTATGCTTGATTTAGAGGTGATTTGAAAGTGACCTCATATGATCGTATACCTTGATATGATTATAAGTCCAATATAATTGGATGAAGGATACATAAGATATGTGATCAGAAACCCTAGTTGAGGGTGTATCATTGTGATTGTTTATAAGAAACTTTATAATAAAGTCATGCCTTAAACTAAGATAAGTCCATATCATGTGAGATAGTTGTACAATTCTAATGTGTGGCCTTTGCATTATATGCTAAAGGTAAGAGATTAGTGATGGAATGTATTAAGAGGGAAATACCTTAATACAAGATAAGATGGATAACTCAACAGAGTTTGAAATGATGAGAAAGTGATACATCAAGATATGATAGTTATCACATTCGGCATTTCAGGGTTTATATGCCTTGATGTACTTCAAATACAATATAATTGGGTAAGAAACATATGAAGTGTGTTATGCAACTATTACAATGAAATTTATTGAGTTGTTACACCTTGATGAGTGTTAATTAATGTACCTTGAGAATGGGGTTAAGCCTAAATGATGTGTATGATATAATCATACCATGATAAGGATGAGAAATGAACTCATACCTTGAATTGATTATCATTAATGCTATATGATGAAAGTAATGTTCTAGAATAATCAAATATGATATCCTTGAATGCCCCAGAGGTATGGAATAATGTATTAAGGTTTGGACAGATAATGAGATCATGAACTCTTTATTAATGAGAAATGGGGAACCCTAACCCTAATTTGGGTAAAGGGAATGAAAAGCCCTATTTGATAGTAAACCCTAATTCCTGGTAGAGGAATAACGGTGTTACTATCACATCACATGATGTGATGAATATCTTGTATGACTATTATCATGCCTAATAACCATACAAATATTATGAGATGATGTATAGAGCTAGTGTGAGCTGTGACATTTATATAATAAATGTTGATTGGCATTATGTGCCTTAATGTTGTTGTTGCTTAGTAAAAGAAGCAATATGCATGGACTTTTATGAGTCACATTAGTAAGTTGTTACCTAGTGAGAGGTGACAAGATATTTCATGGCCTTGTGAGCCAGGTGTGATGCTTGTGTAACAAGTATCATGAATGCCTTGGTCAGATGACCTGAAGGTGATAGTTACCTGAAAAAGGTATAATAATGCTCAATGATGAGTTAAGGGTTTGAATACCCAGAACCGTATGATTATGGTGATGAGAAAGTGAAGGGATGATAATTCCCAATATTGAAATGAGGGACTGAGTTCCCAGGGTCTTTGAAAGACTGATGAATATCTGATAAAAGTAGTACATGTCTCTTTATAGCATTGTTGTAATAAGTTATGTTTGAGAACTTGGCTGATGCTAAAAGAATATGAGAATGTACTTAATAAATCAAGTGAAATCTATTCATGTAGTTCTCTGACCATAGATCCATCATCGTCAGGAATAGGTGATGGTGAAATGGGTGCCCGCGGCAAAACCCGGAGCACATATTTTGAATATGTGGGGGTAAATGGGTGAAAATATCCTTACGTCCTCTTGAAGAGATTGTTGGAAGGTAAACAAGAAACCTCTCAATCCTTCATGAATATGTCAGGATGGATGTATCATGAATCTCCCAATGATACTTAATGTCGGATCGAGGAGATAAACAAGAAATCTCTCGATTGGCGATGAGAGTGCAGTTGACATTGTAACTCTGTAGCGAAGGTGCCAGAATACCCTGGCTAGCTAGTTAGCAGAGACACGAGATGTCCTGCATGTGGTCTCGTACTGACCGAGACAGATGAGGTCATAAGAATCCGGCTCTTTTGATGACCTATGTATGGTACCGAGGCGATTTCGTAATGGTCGGTTAGAGTATGAGCGGTATATCTCATCTCCTCAGAGCATAAGTGTGATTGTAAAATGTAATCAGCCGTATAGCATGTTTGCTTAAGGATTGAATACGGAGATTCATTGGCTGATGTTGCATTTCTTTGTGCATTCCTTAGTAGATAAATGTTAATTATGTTTCTTTATATTCTCTACAAAGTAGACAGATGAATTACTTATCTACCATGGGTAGATGCAATGACCTCCTTGAGAATGGAGATTATCTTATTCTGTTCTATGATGAATAATTCTTCCTGATAATGTAAAAGTAACCCCTACTCAGTTTTAATTTGATAAACTGCAATAACAATGTTTTTGGCGGAGAGTTTTATCTCTCACTGGGGCAATTTTCAATTGTCTCACCCCCGTGGGAAACATTTTTAGGTATGCATGGAAGGCAGAGCAGAAACCCTAGAACAGGGAAAGAGCAGCAGCAACAACATGGACAACAATAAAATCTCAGGTGGAAATATTGTCTATCTAGTCATATAGATAGTAGTCTTATGTGTCGTCTCTGTACTCTCAGGTCCTCGGAGTTTTAAATGTATCAATCTGATTTTTGGCTTAGTGCCTCGAAGTTTTTATACTGCCTGCGTATATTTGTTAACAGGGCAGTCAATGTTGTAATCCTTGAAAACGAATGATACATGTTGTGTACTTGTGAACCAGGATGAATTTGGAATACTTTGGTTCATGGTTAAAGAGTTTTCCTGTGAATGGATCTCTTTGCAAAAAGTTTTAAATTTTTAGTGATTTTCAGTAATCCGCTGCAAATAATTCGCTTCTGCATTAGTTAATCCTGTTTTTGCGAGACGGTCATTTCACTTCTTATCCAAATTTGATTCATTATATGTTTTTATTGAAAAAGGTGGAACATATTACATATTAATGAATGGTTTCACATACCAAGTCATGATTAGATGATTAATTACGTGTGTATTAGAAAACAAGGTGAAATGCATTTCAAAATGATAACTTGATTAATCTATGATTACGCGATTATATTCCTTTTGTGTGCATCAAAGTATGACACCTAATGTATCATGAAAGGCATCAATAATTCATATATTAAGATTACATGATTACATCTTAGGGATTAGGTCAACAAGATCATTACACTTCACCTATACATTCTTAGCATGCATTAAGTCCAAGATGAGGTTACAATTATCTTGATCATTCTAACATTAGGGTTTATTGGTTGATGACATGGTCAACATCATGCATATCCATTATTAGTATTAATATCTGAGTTACTCTTATTATGTGCATTAAGTATTAATTAGGGTTCAAACTAATGAACTATTCATTAGATGACCATCATATGTTCATCAGTATATAAATAAGCATGTTGGGTTACAACTAAAGCTTGTTTGGTCAGAACAAAGGATCCAAACATACTAATCTCCTATTAATGGAGTTATGATTTCTAGACATAGAGAAACTCGATTTTGATATGATGTTGGACTCCATCCCTATAAAAGGATTTCATCCTCAAAATCAGCATATCCATGATCTATCAAGGTACTATACCAATCCCTCCACCCCTTGAAAGATTTGATCTACCAAAGCAAACTAAGTAGAGGTTAAAGGGTGAGTCTAACTAAACCATGTATAGGATCTAACACTTCAACCTCAGGGTTTAGGTTCTAGGGATAGTCTACCCAAAAATGTGGCCCTATGGGACTAAATGGAATTGGTATCCATCCTCAAACAAGTCATCATATTAGATTCTCAGGGTTATCCAACAAAGGTATCTAAGTCTATTATTGCCTATATGCATGCTATTTTGGACAATCAGTATCAACTCGGGCTAGGTAGGTATTACATGGATCCGGGAGTCCTTGTAAACCAAACTAGTGACGCGGAGGAAAATCTTGCTAGCCCCCAAACCCTGATCCTTTCTAGACACCCTTGCTTACAACTTATGCCCTAATAGCTACCTAACAGGCTCATCACATAAAGGTTAACTAAATACATTTCTAATGTGAAACTCTTATGATCCTAAATCAACCTCTCACCATCTCATGAAAAACATAGGTCAATTCTATGGTAGACTTGTCTCTTAAAGGGGAACTATGTATGACATGGTTTCTAATTAAGGAGACAAATTTGAAATAGTCAGATTCAGACTATCATGGGCTCTGATACCATGATGTAAGAAAGTGAAATCACCCCTTTACTAAAAATTTGAAGAATAAAATACCCATGGAAAACATAAATCAAAAGGTATGTTGGAAAAGGTGTCAATTTTCAAATTCTTATATAATGGTATACAGACACCAAAGAGTATAGTAGCGCAATATAATTTTCATGAATATGATCAATTTTATAGAAGTACATCATCATTCTCCCATACATGGTTTACATGAAAGATACAACATAAGGATCTAGATAGAGGGAAATCTAAACTAAATCAACTTTGTCTCCAAGCAACAATTTCATGAGATAGGTCCATGATGAAAGCCATGTATTCCTTATCCTATTCCTAGGTTGGTCCTCCATGCTCCTACTATGGACTCTGACCCTAGGCCTTGCTCAACACCTTGATCAAACCCTGGGTGGTTGGGAAGACACCCAGTAAGACAAACAAGCAAGGTATGTGTCAAGTATTGAACAAGGACAATGGGTAAAGAAATAACATGGAGATAACGGCTAAGATTTCATCATAAGATGAAGATGGTAAAGAGTATGAGGCATAATCAAATAGATGATTTCCATAAAAAGAAAATAGTGAAAGGTTTTCATGCATGATTAATATTGACTATGTTAACTAAGTAGGGTTGAGACACCTACCGGACCTCAACCAAATAGGTCAGGGATAGTAACACATTCCAGTCACCTACAAAATATTTTATAATGGGGAGAGTTAGACATTCTCGTGGGAAAAATAACGCATGCCCTATCAATGGGTGGTTGTACAAAAGTACCACTACATTATCTAAATAGTATAATAAAATCAACATGATGAAGTGAAACTATGGCAAGTAGAAGCATCATATAATTGAAACAAGGAAGTGGGGTACAATACTCAAGAAATAGAATATCAATACTAATTTTTAGGCAAATATGGAACAAGATATATGAATAGAGAGAATAGGGTTCATAAAGTGCCTCATTCTGAAAATTATGGTTAGGTTTGTAAATATCCCAACTTAGGATGTAAGAATGTGCATACCTCTCTTATTGAGTTCAATTATCAACTTTCACCAACTTTAAATGATCCCAGATCAACTTTTCTTATTTTCAATGTATAATTATATATTAGGGTATATCATGTGCATTAATGTAAAGAAAACCCCTAATTTGGACTTTGTGCACAAATCTTTCATTTAGACTCTGAAAACATCATCATTGATCTTATTAGGTTCTCTTGATCAAGAAAACATATAATTTTGTCGATTTTGGAGTTATGATGATTAAAGTGTATTTTTTGTGATTGTTATATATTAAAATCATTTCTAGAAAACACTTTCGACAAAAGTAAAAAAAAGCCTCGAAAGTATTTTTAATAGAAAGATCACATTATTTTGATTTCAAAACATATTTATTTAATATTTTTGTTCCTTAAATTACATTCTCTCTCCTAAATTAACAAAAATAATTAAGATTGTCCAAATTTGTTGATAATTTACTCATAGGCTAATTTTGGTATGTATATTTCAAATTTGAGATTTAATTTCTCTTTTGGAGTCATTTAATAATTTATTTAATATATTTGACTCTTATTCTTATATTCTTTCCCAGTTAAAATAAATATAGTTATTATTATGCAAATAATGTGAAACTTCACCCTTAAGCAAAAGAAATCTTATGGAACACAAATTCGTCATCAATTTTTTCCTTTGGTATTATTCAACTCATTATTTAATATGTTGGGCAATTACATATTATCTCTCTCCTAATCTACACATGCATATTAAAGATTATCCAAATCATATGAAAATTCCTTCAAAGGCATTTTTTATTTGTAGATTACGAATCTAAGATTATTTTCCACTTTTCGAGTCATTAAGTATTTTATCTCATATTTCAGAGAAAATTCACCTTTCTTTTCAAAATTGAATTAAAACATTTATTATTATGCATATAAAGTGAAACTTATCCTTAATGTCAATTGAGACCCAAGGAAATTGAATCTCAAGTTATCTTTAACCATTTAGTCTTGTCCATTGTCGATTATTACCATTGTTTCTCATATTAAATAATTCAATATCACATTAACATGTTTAAAGCATTATTATTCATTCCCTTTTCTCTTCCTTCCTCCATAAGGCTAAGGAATGTTCTAGAACGAATTGATTTTATGTTTATCCCCCTTTAGTGGTAATTCTACATTTTATACCCTTAAGTAAACTTTCACTGAGGTATTCGTGCATAAACCCTTATATTGGCATAAATATTGAACAAATGCTCACCAGACCACTAATAATTCCACAAATTCCACATCCAGGATAAAAGGGATATATAAGATAGGAAAATCTTAGGAAGAGGGTCAAAAATAGAATATAACCATATTTCAGTTTGTTACAAGAAATGACCTGGAGATAGGTTCTACTATCCATGTAGAATTGTAGTAACAACTTGAAAGTCGACATAGTTGATGAAATGAAAAGTCGTGTCATGTGCAACTGGATTGTACAAGGCTATATAAAATGGTACTCTCATGGAGTTATTCCTGCTAAAGGTTAGTATATCTCAATAGTAGTACTTGTATTGAAGAAGAAATTGTTGATGATGTAGATGTGAATGAATAGATTCTTATTGGCATGTTTGGTGTGATGCTAGATATTTGTTGAATAAATTTTACTGACCCACCTTTCTTAATTAGAAACTTTATACATGATGTTGAGGGACCATTATACTTTGGCATTGTTAAGTTTATGAAGCTGAGAGTTGTTTTGAGAGTGTTTACTCTGAAGGCTAACAATAGATGGGGCGAAAAAAAGTTTCAGATCTATGTTATCATTTTTTAAAGAAATTCTTCCTGAAGGCAACGAACCTCCAATATCAACATACAAATTAAATTAAATATTGTGTGCAATGGGAATGAAAGTTAAGAAGAAACACACATGCCTGAATGACTGTGTGTTATTTCAAAAACACACATACCATGATATTATAGGTAGGTCACAAATTTTCCAAAATGGGGGAGGTCGAGTACAAAATGATGACTTCAGGTAAGTCCAAAATTGGCTCTCTTGCCAAGGGGATGTGTGACCTACCTATAATATCATGGTCTCAATACTTGTTTATCAATACCTTGGAGCATAAAATTGATCTTAGCATGTAGAGGAAAATAGAAACAATGATGGGATCCAACAACATACATTTGATTTCTCACAATGGAAGAAAATTGATTTATTGTACCCTGAATTTGGTGAAGATATTAAGAATCTAAGACTCGAGGCTTTATATTGATGGGATAAATCCATACGATAGCTTAAGAATCCAACATAGAACTTGGCCTGTTATGATTGTTATATACAATATTCCTCCATGATTATGTTTGAAAAATAAGTATGTCATGATATCATGTTGATATCGGGTCCCGAAATACCCAACAATGATATTGACATTTTTATTGAGCCTTTCATTGATGACATTAAGAAACTATTTGGAGAAGGTGTGATGACCTGTGATGCCTCATGTTGAGAGACATTTCATCTGCATACTATGTTGTTTTGTACTATTTATGACTTTCCAGCATATGGGAATTTGTCTAGATACAACATAAAAGGATCCAAAGCATGCCCTATATGTGAGAAGGACAATGATTCAATATGACTAAAACATGGTAGAAAGACTGTATATCTTGGGCAAAAAGGTTTATTCCAAAAAGTGCACCTTGATAAAGGTTGCACAAAGCATTTAATGGATCAAATGAGGAACATACTTCATCTAAACCTATATCAGGAGAGGTTGTTTATGAAAGAGTAAAATGCTTTATCAAGACATTTGATAAAAGATCACAATAATTGTTCTCAGATGAAGTGACCAATCTTTATTCAAGAAGAGGTTAATATTTTGGGATCTTCCTTATAAGAATTCTTTAGGATTTATGCATTATGTTGATGTTATGCATGTTGAGAAAAATGTATGAGATACTGTCATTGGCACTCTATTGAATATACTAGTTAAGACTAAAGATAACATCAAATCTGAAATGTACCTATGTGAAATGGATATGAGGAAAGAATTAATAATAGAAGTTAGTAGTGATTGAAAAACATATCTATCTCTTGCTTGTTACACATTATCTAGACATGAGAAGAGATATCATGAGTGCTTGCTTAATTGTAAGGTACTATAGGGATATTCTTCCAATATATGTAGATTATTAAAAATGAAGGATCTAAAGCTGATAAGTCTTAAATCTCATGATTTTTACAAACTATCGCAACAAATGTTGCATGTGGCTATTTGATCTATACTTTCGAAGCATGTGAGGTTTCACAATTACAAGACTTTATTTCTTCTACAACATTCTATGCAAAAAAGTTATTGATCCTAAGAATCTTGATAAGTTGCAAAGAGAAGTGGCCCATTACCTTGTGCCAGCTTAAGATGTATTTTCCTCCATTCTTTCATATCTTAGTACATCCTGTTATCCATTTGACTAGGGAAGTTAAAATGTTAGGTCTGACTTTCTTGCATTGGATGTATCTTTTTGAATGATACATGAGTGTTTTTAAAGGTAATGCTCAAAATCCTTAAATTACCTCAAAACCGTTATTGGCATGAAGGGAATATTATTGAGGGTTATGTGTCTAGGGAGGATGTGGACTTTGCCAATGACTTTCTGGGTTGTAATGAAGCTACTACCAAAGAAAAGAATATTTATAGATATTTCAAAAGGGACTTAAGGAGCACCAGTGAAATTAATTAGTTTTGAGTTGTTGGAACAAGAACATCTATATATTTTACATAACACTGAAAAAGTGGGTATTTGTATCACCAAACATTTCAATTTTAGCAAGATAAAATATCATCCAGCCAGTCCTATGTAGCTTTCTAGAGAGAAAATTGGAAATTTATTAGGTGGTTTGAAGATAAAATCTTTTCTCAACTATCTCAAACATCAACTAGTGATGTTGAAATTATCAAATGACTCGTCTTTAATAAAAAAATTGAATATTATATCTTACGAAGAGTTTGACATAAATAGATTTTCATATTACACAAAATGTCATGATGATAAGATCATTGTTGAAAATAGGGGGTCATCCTTCGAGCGTCTTCATTGTATTTTCTAGTGCAAAGGATAAGAGTCCATGTCAAGGTACAATGTCTTCTTACGGTGTCATTGAAGACATGGGAGTTTGACTACATAGAACTTAGAGTTTTCGTCTCTTAGTGTAATTTGGTTGATAACAACAACAGAGTTGCAATGAATGAATTTGGTTTCAAATTATGTGCATTTTGAAAAGATTGGCAAGAAGGTTGAACAATTCATAATGGCATCATAGGAGAAGCATGTACTCTACATCAATGATTCTACAAATGAAAATAGGTATGTCAATCTTCATGGTAAAAGGCAACTCATTTAAAGGTCAATAGATGAAGAAGAGTGCTATGATAAGTATGATGACTCTAGTCCATTCTGAGTTGGCCTTCCAAGTGTAAATGTTGAAGCAAACACTTACTTATATACGTGTGAGATCACACTGAAGGAATATTAATTGATAAAAATTCAACAAATACTAGAGGCATGTACTTTATTTTTGTGCACCTTAAATTATTTAGTACAATGATATATGTTTCATATGCTACATGTACATTTTACATTCTTTACCACTTACATTTCAATCTTTGACTATTTTTAGTATGACATTTTGTAGATGGTGTCTGATTGTGAGGATGAACACTGCGAGGAAGAGGCTGGTGTAAGTTCTATTGTTTTATTACATAGATGCACATTTTACATTCTCAAACATTCTTATGTAATTCACATTCTAGACCTTAAAGAACCCTTCTTTCTTGCTTCATTAACCTAGGGTTTGCTTCCTTTCTAGGAAAAGGAGCTTGCTTGGCCGTGTGGAGTGTTGAGCTAGGGTTTCTTCCTCTCTTGCTTGATCTACCTTGTTGTTTGAAGCTTCTTGTTCTTACTAGAGGCTATTTATATAACTTTCTTCACATTTATTGCATACACCTTGCTTGCATGTACATGATCTTGCCCTAAAACAAAGTTCTAAGCATAAGAATACTCCCTTTGCCTAGGGTTTGAGTTATGTGATGATTCTTAAGTAGTTTATCACCATGGATGAATCTTGAACTTTGTGTACTAACCTTCCTTGGTAGAGAAATGTCTAGACCTTGCTTGCATGTAGATAACCAATGATTTTTTCTCTTGAAAGAATGGTCACCAATTAAGGTTTTTGAGCTGATTTCCCTTCATCTTTTGCAACCCGGTGGTTTGGTTCTCGGTGACCTTCCTTAGCTGCTGTATTGGGTGCTCTCCTGTGCACACAACCGATGGTCATGCTTCCCTTCTCTAATGGTGGTTTTTCTCTCTCAAATTTTGGGTTTACTTAGGGTTTTCGATCTGTTTCCTACCTTGTGCATAACTCAATGGTATGCCTTCTTGCTAGAACTGATGGTCTTGCTTTTGGTGATGTTTTACTTGTATTTCTCATGCCAACTGATTGTCCTACTGTCACGGAACCATTTGTTAACCAAATCCTCACTCCTAATGGTCTAGAGAGCCAAATGCGAGAGGACCTGAGTGTTCGTTCATAGGATAGATCACATAACATATGCATGAATAAAACCACAAACAACAACTAAGGTATGAGACAAGAAAGCATAAAAGAATGCACAACTAATACCTGTTAAGATCTTAGGTCCCATATATCAACCATGTGCATTCCATTTGCATACCATTATATATCATCATAGTATGAGCTGATTATTATGAGTGCGGAAGTATTTATCATCATCATAGATTCATAGTGTACCTATTACCTAAAATCATAAAATGGGTACACATCTGCACAACTGTGCTGAGTATGCTGGCAAACATATAAAATCACAGGTTTAAGAACATATATTTCTTGGCAAAAGAATAAAGTTAATAACAAGAACAAAGCAACAACATGATTAAATACTTTCTTATTAACATGCAAGTGTGTTTTATGTTCATTTCCATTATACCAACAATATCATAAGGCCTTTGACCAACTTCTCAAAATAAGGGGTCTGTGAGGGTGCTCAAGATTAGCTACCCTATTTCAACATGAGGGACTACAAGACTATACATCGAGAGTTAACCCTATCTATAAGGGAACTCAAGGCCATTTCTAAGAGTTAACCCTTGTATCAACATGGTCTATCCTATCATTACAACTCAAGTAGGACACCCAGCCTTGTGCTCTTACCCCAAGAATACAGGCAGGTGCACAAGGTTGTGTAATAGACATCTATCATCATGTTTTCAAGTTTGTTCAACATATGTAATCAAGACCAAAGCATAGTAGTCGTAGGGAACATGTAGCTCAAACAAGTATATAAGACAAGCATCTTATATTTCATACATACAAGCAATTTCAATACTGCTAGTCTGGCCAATAGGGGGATAGAGCGTACCTTGATATGAGTAAACTAGCATTATACAACATGATTAGATCTTTGAAAAGACTCCATCAAAGAGATCCTGACATTACAAGCAAGGGTGAATAGATTAATATCAGCAATCTTAGGTCTCATTAATTATTATCATGGGGGTTGGATGTGTCACTTGAGTCTAGGTACTCATTTCCTTCAACATTGTTTCCAATATACCAAACTAGATCATGCATTATCATTATCAAGCAACATAGTACATCATCGGTTCATTTATCTCTTAAAGTGACACATCGCAACTAGATCAAGGATTTCAAACCTAGGGTTTCATGATATTAATAGATCCAACATGAGTTTCGAGCAAGATTAAGAAACATAGGTATCAACATTGTCAAACTAGTCATTTTCGTGCAAGATAGTCATGGTTAGAGTACATGAGTGACCACGATTGATTTAGTGTCATATATATCAACAAATTATTGATTTGAAGCATCAAATATCAAGGGTGGCCATTGAGGTGAGATTTATACAAGATTATATCTCAAATATAGCAACATGCACATTAGGTCACATTTCAATGTCATGTATAAGTCACTTAGTCATAATGGTGAGCAAGATTGATCCATATATCATTTAGGTGATAAAAGCATGTATATTTATAGATCTAGAGAAAACATGATGAGTTTGAGTTTATATAATCAAGTTGAGCATCAAATTAATGAGCATTAGCATCAAAGTCCAAATTTATCATATATCATGATCCATTTCATGAATTAGAGTCATTAACGGAGCATGGCATGATCAATATAGAGTATTATAGTACAAGATATAATATATTACTGATCAGGGTCATAAAAAACAAGTTGAGTCAAGGTATGTGTTGGCTAAATTGGACATCATTATAATCCCTTTATTTTGATGATGACAAATATTTATTTCTTATGGTTTTAACTTGATATTTAAGTGTTTCAGGAACAACCATATAAGGTGGTGGATAGCAAATACTTGGAAGATCAATTTGCTAAAATTGCTTTATTTTCAAGATTGTAATCAAATGTAAAAACTTGTACAAATATAGAATGTACAAGTACTTAGATATCATGTAAATCAAGCATTTAGATCTTTCCTATCTATACACAACACTTAGATAGGTCATCTCCTAAGTTAGCATCACAATTGCACATTGATACACACACTCAGCAAATGAATACATTGAATCATGGATAATCTCGGTCAACAAAAACTTCGACCAAGAATATACACTCCTAGATGTTAGACTGAGTTAGAAAAGTAGTTGGGAGTTGAGTTGAACGTTGTAATATACTTACTCCATACTTACCCTCGGTCGACAAATTCCTCAACCGAGAAACATTCGGTCGACAAATACTTCGACCGAGAATGATTCTGTCTGCACTTTTCAGAATTAATCAATTAGACATTACAAATGCAATTAGTGGATATCTATGGCTAGTTGAGCAAGAAGGTGTCTAGAACGTCCCCAAGCATTAGCAAACCACTCCTATAAATAGGACAGCCATAGGACACCTCAAGACACAACGTGCATACACAATTACACTTGAGATTCAATCCTTGTGAGAAAACAAGCTGAGCTACACTTGCAATATGTTTTCCTTGAGCTCTACATTAGTACCCTATAGGCTGATATCTCCTATCCACTATACATCCACGTCCATCCACTTTGGTTAGGAGATCAAATGCTTGATATAGGATCAAAGCGCTGTACTCAATTGGTAACATTATTTCCCTATTCCAATCGTTCTTTTTATTGTATTTTGTTCTCCTTTGCTAATCCTAGGTTGGAGGCTATGGAAAAGAGGTTGTTGGAGATTCTTCGGTGGTGAAGGTAGCTCAGTGGACTTAGAATTACTTCAAGAAGGTTCTCTCAACGGGAAGTTACTTTAAGAGGAAGGCTACTTCAAGGGGGAGCTTGGAGTTACTTCTAGGAAGGCTTCTTCAAGGTTGGTGAGACTACTTCTAGGTGAAGGTTATCCTAAGGGTGAAGGTATTTGTAATTTTATGTAACATCCTTGTGAGGTGATAAAATTCAAATACTTTTAAAATCCCGGTTGAGGAACAACAGGGTAGTGGACTAACTCCCTTAGTTTTTGCTAAGGGTGGAACCACTCTAAACATCGTGTCTCCTTCTCCAAATTTCAATTATGATTGCTTACTTGAATTAATTTTAAAATCATCATAAAACTCTATTCACCCCTCCTCCTCTAGTGTTTTTCAGTATGCACATGTTTGGGCATTAAACATCATTAATCATGTAAGATATGTACATTTGATTCCATTTTCAACATAACAGGAGATAAGACAGGAATTAGATTCTGAAACAAAGTTCAATGGATAGATCTCGTCGAGTAGATCAATTTTCATACATAATATGTCCCATTTGGACCAACTAATGATTTTATACGAATTTTACAAGATCAAGAAATATATATTCATAAAAGAGAGGGAGAGAGGGATGTATACCCTTAATGGGGCGCTGAGGTGGCGCGCCGCCATTGGCTCGCATTGGCCACGCGGGTGCCAGTTGGAGCGGGGCCCGCAGTCTTCATTGACTGGTCAACTGCGAGAGACGAGGGAGTGGGTGTGGGGTCCAGTGCGATCTGGGCCCTTGGCCGAGGCCACATCGTGGTCCTCGGCACGATCAACGGCCGAAAGAACGCCATTCTCTCCCCGCCTAAGCAGAAGCCAGACTCCCCGTTCCATGGAGGTTTAAACCTCGGCGTCGCTTGAAAACTAGCCGCCTGAATCCGAAAAAGGAGCTGCGAGGCTAGTCATCTCCATGATCACGGCTACAGATGAGCAGAAAGGAAAAGCCCAAGATGGGTAGTCGGGACGAGATAGGGAGGGGGAAAAGCTCGGGAAACTTTAGGAAAACAAAGGCCGAGGTGTTGCGGAGCCAAAGGGCTTAAAACGAGGATGTAAGGAGGGTCGAATGGCGCCAACTACCATGGCCTCGGACATAGTGGCCGACCATGGTGGGAGAGGTGCTCCATGTCTCTACCATGGACCCTATTGCTAGCAAAGAGTAGGGGCAAGGTTGTATGGGTATGGGCGATGACTTTCGTGTCCTTAATATGACCTGGGTGACCTTGTAGCACCATGATTTCACTTTGGCCGGCCCTAAGGTCACTGTGGTGTCCTGTTCCAAGGAACAAGACGGCCCATAGCCGTCCGATGAGGCGCGGAGGATCCCTATCCCTTGAATCGATGGATCAAGGTACACAACGCAAAGGGGCCATCTGAGCATACGTGAGTGGGCCGAGCCCAAGAGGAGAGAAAGGTCGAGGCCCACGAAGGGAAAAGTGCAAAATCGAGGTGATAAAAAGCTAGAAAAGAGGCAATCTTGCAAAAGCCATATCTTCATCATTGGACCTCCGATTTGAGTGAAATTTTCACCATTGGATTCAAAATTTCACCCTCTATCTCATGGAAAAGATCTTATATCAAGATAAATATGTTTTAGTGTCTCAAAAAATCGAAACTCCATCAATGACTATTAAGTCACTCAACATTATCTATTTGAGTTCAAAATTGCAATTAATCGACTATATCTCAACAAATGAACAACACATGATTCCAAAAGATCTAATTTATGAATGGTAAGGTCTTTGAGTCAAATGAAGTGCATTACAAGTTAAAGTGAGCATAGTTGGAGGAGAGAGAAAATCTAGGATGTTACACCTACCTTAGGTTCTATTTTGACTATTTTGGTGCTCAACAATCGATGGACTTGGTACCCTAGTGTGGCTTCAACCGATGGTTTTCCTTCCATTCATGAAATGATGGTTTTCACAACTCCTAGCTTCAGTTATGGTCCCTAGGAAATGACCAAAGGAAAGCTTCTGCCTCTCGTACCAGGTTCTGGTGACGAGAATTAGAAATCTCTGGAGACCAACGGCATACTGAAGTGTGATAGATCTAGAAAATGACTTCTATTTCTATATTGTCCAATCTTGCATCGTGCCTCTAGCTCTCCTACAACCTTTTTCCTCGCTTCGATTCCGAGACTCTATACTTCCTTCTGAAGTTCTTCACACTTTGTTTGCTTCTACTTCTTATGAATATGAGAACAGAACATATTTCTTGAGTTATTGCTTGATGGATTGTTTTTATGTGAAAGAAAACTCTTATTCATGTGGCCTATGTCACTAGGAAAATCAATGATCTTCCCTACTATCTGTACTGTAACAATAGGAAAGAATCTTCTCCGTTGTGAACTCCTGGAACATCTTCTATTAGCTGGTACCAAGCTTTTCCTCTGCAGGGGCCTTGTGCAGCAAACCCCCTACGGGCGGTCCTCCGTCGTCGTCAAGGGGACCCGCGAAGCTTTCGGGAAGAGGGGTCATGGGAATCTGGCTCTTCCATTGACCTATGTATGGTACCGATTTCAACTTCGCAGTGGTCGGTTGGAGTATGAGCGGTATACCTCATCTCCTCAGGGCATAGGTGTGATTGTAAAATGAAATCAGCCGTATAACATGTTTGCTTAAGGATGGAATATGGAAATTCATTGGCTGATGTTACATTTCTTTTATATAACTTTAGTTCATTGATGTTATTCATATCTGTTTGTATTCATAACAAGTAGATGGATGAACTATGATTCTACCATGTGTAGATGCAATGTTCTCCTTGGGAAAGGAGTTTACTTCAATATGTTCATATAGTGATTTATCTATTGTTGTTTATATATATAAATCCTTCTGCTCAGTTTATTTTAATAAACTACTATAATAATGTTTTGGCAGAGAGTTATATCTCCCGTTGGGGCAATTTACAATTGTCTCACCCCCGTGGGATCCAACTTTTTAGGTGGACGTGGACAAAGAAGAAGAAATCCTATTGCAGAGAAAGGACAACAACAATAATATCAGGGACAACAATGAGATCTCAGGTGGAGATATTGTCTGTCAAATTTTGTAGTTAGAAAGTCCTATGTGTCGTCTTTGTACTCTCGGGTCCTCGGAGTTTATAGTTAGTGTTTTAATGAATCATTTGAGATTTTGGCTTGATGCCTCAAAATTCGTTTACTATCTGTATATAATGTTTATAAGGCAGCTGATGTTGTAGTCTCTGAGAAGAGATGGTACAGGTTATGTACGTTTGAACCAGAATGTAAATGTTATACAATGGTTCTTGATGGAAAAGAGTTTCTATGTGTGGATCTCTTTGCAAAAAAAAAAAGTTTTAATTTTTAATGATTTTCAGTAATCAGCTGCAAATGATTCGCTTCCTCTTAAGTAAATCCTATTTTTGTGAGTTGAATGCCACAGGGAGGGTAGATCCCAACCCTAGTCACACATGCAAGGAGATTGGCCACGTTCTTCTACCTTGGAAACCTTATTCTCCACCAAGCCAAGAATGATGAACCTATAAATAGAAAGGATGAGAAAGAGACATATAGGTGAGTCAAGAGCTCATTTGGGAGCAAGGATGGAGGTATATAAGGCCATGGGTGAGAGTGAAGAGAAGGGTTAGGTGTCCTACTATGTTTGCCAAGTGTCTAAGGTCTTAATCATCCCATCCATGCAAAGAAGTAGATACCCACTATTCAGAGTACCCTCCCACCAAAAAACAATGTGTGGTTCGGTGGTTCGACTAGAAATGCTATGCTGACACACAAGACAAAAGATTTCACTCGATTAATTAAGTACATTTTCATATTCTTTTAGCATAAACCAAGTTCTCAAACAAGACTTATTACAACAATTCTATAAAGAGACATGTACCATTTTCATCAAATACTTATCAGTCTTTCAAAGACCTTGGGAACTCAGACCCTTATTTCAAAACTGGGAATTCTCATCCCTTCACATTCTCATCACCATAATCATATTGTTATGGGTATTCAAACCCTTAACTCATCATTGAGCATCATTACCATCTATTAGGTAACTATCACCTTCAGGTCATCTGACCAAGGCGTTCATGATACTTGTTACACAAGCATCACATATGGCTCTGAAGGCCACAAAAATATCTTGTCACCTCTTTCTAGGAAACAACTTACTCATATGACTCATAAAATCCATGCACATTGTTACTTTTACTAAGAAACAACAACATTAAGGCACATAAGGCCAATCAACATTTATTATATAAATGTCACAATTCAAACCTGGCTATGTTCATCATCTCATAATACCTGCATGGTTATTAGACATGTTAACAGTCATACAAATCATTCATCACCTCATGTGATACAATAATAACACCATTATTCCTTTACCAGGAATTAGGGTTTACTATCAAATAGGGCTTTTCCTTCCCTCTACCCTAAATTAGGGTTAGGGTTCCCCATTTCTCATTAATTAGGGTATCATGATTATATTATCTGTCCAACCCTTAATTCATTATTCCATACCTCTAGGGCATTCAAAGATATCATAAATGATTATTCAAGATCATTACTCTCATCATATAGTATTAATGATCATTATTTCAAGGTATGAGTTCATTTCTCATCCTCTTCATGGTATGACTACATCATACTCATCAATTTGGCTTAACCCCATTCTCAAGGTATAATAATTAACACTTATGAAAGTGCATCAACTCATTACATTTCATTGTAATAGTTGTATAACACATTTCATATGTTTCTTACCCAATTATATTGGAATTGAAGTGCATCAAGGTATATAAACCCTGAAGTGCTGAATGTGATAACTATCATATCTTGATGTATCACTTTCTCATCATTCCAGACTCTCTTGAGTTAATCAACTTATTTTGTATTAAGGTATTTCCCTCTTAATACATTCCTTCAATAAACTCTCACCTTTATCATATAATACATAGGCCACACATTAGAACTGTCCAACTACCTTTAATGATATGGACTTGTCTAGTGATAGAGACATTGCTTACAATACGGTTGCTTATAATCAACCACATGGAATGTTTCACCTTTATAAGGTAATTCCTTCTATCTCATCATTAGGGTTTCCTTATACCCTTACTAAAATTAGGATTATGTTTCATTGTCACATTGCCCAAAATTAGGGCTTTATGCATTATGACTCCACATTAGAGTCTCACATACCTTCACCCTTCTTAGGGCCTCTCATCACAACATAGTATTAGAGCTTCATGTGGTGTTAATTCTGAATCAGGGTTTCTCATGAAATCTCCCTCAACTAGGGTTTCTCATGGAATCTCCCTCAACTAGGGTTTCACATGGAATCACCCTCAACTAGGGTTTCACATGGAATCACCCTCAACTAGGGTTTCACATGTCATTACATGACATCATCCTGAATTTGATTCTCACATCACATCACCACATCAATGTTCCATATACATCATTCTAACCTAGGGTTTCTCATGGTATTACCCTAGAATAGGATTTCACATGGAATCACCCTCAACTAGGATTTTCCACTATAGTCACCCACAATTTGGGTCTACTATTCATCTCCATTAAGATTTCATTCAATTGTTCATAATTAGAGATTCACTATTCATTCCAATTAGGGTTTCACATCTCATTTCCCTAAATTAGAGTTTCATATATCATTACCCTGGATTAGGGCTACATCCTCACCCTGGATTAGGGTTTTATTTAGAATTGCCCTCAATTAGGGTTAAAGTTCATTAACCCTGTCAATTAGGGTTTATATTCATGATTAGGGTTTCATGATCTCTTTACTTAAGGATCATACCCTTAATCACCACATGAATCATATTCATGTATGCATTCCATTCTATTATCATGTCAACTTGATTAGGTCATATCAACCCTTCAATCAAGTACATACATCTATGATTGACATAGTGTACCAAATTATTGTTCTTATCATGATTAGGGTTTACCCCTTTAATAGTATTAATCATTCAGGTACTTTTAGGTCTTTAAACTTTGTACCCTCTTTGATTACCATTACTATCAAGCATTGGATTATTGGAATAACTATCACCATCAATTTCCAAATGATTGAATCACATTGAACTCCATTCGGTTTTGGAGGTTTCATCACCAAACGGTTTTGAAACCATTTGCCCCCAAATGGTCTCAAGAATGTTTGGGCCAAATCAGTCCCAAAACCATAAGGGTTCTTGAGGTACATTCATCAATTAGTTGATCATGATTAGCAACATTGAAACCTTCAATCGATTAAGTTATTGAGGTTCAACAATCATAGACCCTTGGATCTACAATCCATCAAATCACCACCTTTGACCATCCAAATGGTCTTTAGGTGCTTGACCTCAAACGGTCTTGAGGTGCTTGACCTTTAAACAGTTTTGAAACCGTTTTCTCATCTCAACATTAAAATCCATGACATCTAATTAGGGTTTGGATCATTGGATTGATCATCAAATCAGTAATTGATTGCATTTCAATTTGGTATCATTGGATCTTCAAATACCCAAACATACTCAACCATGGACCTCCAAACGGTCTTGGTTGACCTCCAAACGGTTTTGAAACTGTTTGGGTGATTCTCAAACGGTTTTGAAACCATTTGGGTTAACCAACCCAAAAACTCAACACAATCAATTACAAATCAGCACTCAACCCGATTAGGGTTTGCTACTTGGTGATTAACTATGCATTGAACTAATCAATTGGATCCTTTAGATTATAATTCAACATGTATTAGGGTTCTGACATCAAACGGTCAACCCTCTCAAACGGTCAACTCCCTCAAACGTTTTGGTCTCAAATCACCAAACGGTGAAACTGTTTGGACCAACAAATTGGAAACCGTTTGCTTTGGATATTTGGAGAGGTGTGTGCTTATGATGATGTCATAATCATCAAGCTCTAAACTCACGAAATCTTATGTGATTTCCATGGTGATTGCACCATTCAACCAAATCAATTATTGTAAATGAAGAAAGGATCATTATTTGATAAGGAATTGTATGCAATAACAATAATAAGGGTTCAAGTTATAAAACCCACCTCCAATTGAGATCCAAAGCTCCAAGCTCAAGGCAACAATGGTGGATGCAACTCCTTTCACCATTCCAAGGCTCTTCCTCAAGGTTTGAGTGAAAAGGAATGGTTAGAATTGAAGAGGGGATCGAATTAGGAAGAAATCATGCATTGATTTGTGATTTCCACCATGGATTCAAGGTGAACAAGGGTCAAGAAGCTTACCAACAGGTAGGGAGTCGTCCTCCTTGTCCTCCCAAGCTCCTTGGTCGTTTTCCAAGAAAAGGAAAAGAAGTGGGGTCGAAAAAGCTGTTCATTTGGCTTGTAAAAGGTCTTTTTATAAAAATTCAATGAGAGAGAATATGCTTTATAAAAATTCATTTAATCCCAAAAATGGGGCCGCCTCTTCCCCCTCAAATTCCTTGGATCCGAGGCTATCTTTGTTGCCTCATATTCCTCTCAATTATCCATGATTTAAAGAAAAGCAAATTAAGCACCTCAAATCATATTATACTAATATCCATATGTGAGTGGATATTTCTTTTTCTTATAAAATTGTGAGTGAGTTATCCACTCCCTTGGAAATTTTAGTGGTCCTTGAAAAGCTCAAGGACGTCCACACACATCTGAATTCAATCATTTTAATTTTTTTTTAAGGCCCTTTAATTAATACATTTATTTTTGCACTAAATTGAATTAGGGTTTCAATTAGGCATTAATCTTGATTATTTTAATATCAAGATTCTCTCTCCTCCAAATTAATTCAAATTAGGCGCCCTTCTCATTTTCTTTGCTCTACATGATGTCAAGAAACATTAGGAACCTTATTGAAGTGGTAATTTGCATATTGAACCCTAGGTTTTGGGTAAATTGCACATTACACCAAAACTAGGTTTTAATGCACATACATTACTTTATCAGCTCTTTCTTGGTACTATGCTTCCATAAGCCATACCTCTACATAATTTTCACTCTCATGATGCTTCAACACATGAGGAACATATTATCATGCACAATTTGCACTTAAACCCCTCAACTTGGGTAATTTGCACTTTCATCCAAAACAAACAAAACATTGATTTTAACAATGTTCAAAAAGGACTAGAATTGCAACATAAGTTCATCTTGAGCCCTAATTACTTTTCACAAGATAATATTAAGCATATAATCATTTTTCTTAATCAAAACACCTAGGGTTAAAGTATAACCCAGGTCAGGGATGTTACAAATTATAAACCCCTAACAAGGATTCCGCCCCCGAAATCCAGATAAAGGAAGACAAATATTATTCAAACATCATACTATCTAGTCTTCACATATCATATCCTTATTATGGAGACACCATAAACTTTGATCAGCACAATGTGTTTCCATACAAGATTCTCATAGAATCAACACACAAGGCACATGCTCCACTGTCCCTCATCATTGACTTTGGAGTCATTTTTGTGTCAAGTAACACTTTTCTTGTTCAGAGAAACATCATGCATTCTTTATTAATGTCATGTTTATGCATAGCATAAACCCCTAACATATGATGTTCATATTATTTTATATAATGAGACTAATTTCATAGTTGACCACTCCAGGTAGCTAACATAAACCATCTGATATTTCTCAGATACCAGAATATATCTCCTTGGTATCTATCACATGTGTTGAGAACACATCACATATTTATCTTCCTTTCATCTTGGAACATTAATTGTTACATATGTCTTCACCTTGGATCCAAAGTCCAAGATAAACTGATACTTTTCTAAGTATCCATCTCATGAACAATTTATCTTATAAACATCAAGTGTCCTAAGACCCACTTGATTTCCATGTCCCTGAAAGGAAAGAAAACAAGAATTCATATTCCTCTTATTAATTCATGTATTTTCAACTATTCATGAACCATTTATTCTTTGTCCCATCCTAGGTTCCTTGCTTTTAGCATATGAATTTGTAAGGATGATTGCATGTCATTATCCCTTTCCTTATTATTATCTAGCATATTTATGATCATTTCATGATATTCATCACATTTCCCATTTCCTCATTATGGGAAAGATCTTTATTATACTTACATATTTATTGAACAGGGTTCATTTCCCCTTATTCTTATTCTTATCTTATGAGGAGTACACTTTTAATTCCTCATACACCATGCTCATCTGAGATCATCTCAGACTTCACTTTCTTAATCTTAGGATATGACACATTTATTGATTCCATATTTCTAATTTCATGATACTCATTAGATTGTCTCAGAATGACTACTTGATTAGAGCAATCAAAAAGACAACAATCTAAGAGTTTTCATACTCACTTTATCATCAATAGTTGTATACCTGGCCAGGGTATATAAATAATGAGATTAAGTGGTATGCACTTTGTATACTATCATATTCCTTCTTCTTCATATTATAACAAGCATAAGGTTTAACATCCCTGGATTTTATCCAGGTATCTATTCTATACCTCATCTTTTCTTATAGAGGTAAGAACAACATAAAACATTTGTAATGTTTTACTATGCAAAACATAAGTCCTCATAGGCCTAAACAAGGAAAGTTCAATCAATTACTTTCTCAATTAATCCAGGAATTCATAAAATGACATATTTGAATGACATTATCTTGTCTAACCTGTCATGATTCATGGATTATTCACTGCCTCAGGCTAGTCGATTCCACAGGCTAAGGTTGAGCACAGACTCAATTTAAGTCCAAAAATTCATCATTTCCTTTTGCTTCAACCTGATGATGCTGATTAGAAATCCTGTTGATATCTAAAACATCATAATTGGGGGCTGGGAATCTATGTTACACTGCCAATGCTTGATCCACTATTTACATTACTGTTGCCCTAAATTCTCCAACAGTAATAACTGAAGAAGGATTTTCTTATTATAGTTGGATCAGCTAGGGGATTCTCAGGCAATTGTCTCTCTCTTGCCTGGTCCCATGCACCTCTTCTTGGTGCAACATTGCTGCTTTCAGCAGCAACCTCCTCATGTGACCCAGTCATCTTTAAGTTCTTCTTCTCCTATACGAGCAGAAGACACTATCAGATACACTGGATGACACCAGAACAGACTCTACTACCTTAATCCTATGTCTCTGTAGACTCAGCAAACCTAGAGCTCTGATACCACTAATTTGTGGCATTCAACTCACAAAAATAGGATTTACTTAAGCGAAAGCGAATCATTTGCAGCAGATTACTGAAAATCACTAAAAACTTTTTTTTGCAAAGAGATCCACACGTAGGAAATCTTTTCCATCAAGAACCATTGTATAACATTTGCATTCTGGTTCAAACGTACATAACTTGTACCATCTCTTCTCAGAGACTACAACATCAGCTGACTTATAAACATTATATACAAACAGTAAATGAATCTCGAGGCATCAAGCCAAAATCTCAAACGATTCATTAAAACACTAACTATAAATTCCGAGGACCCGAGAGTACAGAGATGACACATAGGACTTTCTAACTACATAACTTGACAGACAGTATCTCCACCTGAGATCTCACTGATGTCCCTGATATTATTGCTGTTGTCCTTTCTCTGCAATAGGATTTCTACTTCTTTGTCCACATCCACCTAAAAAGTTAGATCCCACGGGGGTGAGACAATTGTAAATTGCCCCAGCGGGAGATATAACTCTCCGCCAAAACATTGTTATAGCAGTTTATTAAAATAAACTGAGCAGAAGGATTTATATATATAAACAACAACAGATAAATCACTGTATGAATAGAGTGAAGTAAACTCCTTTCCCAAGGAGAACATTGCATCTACACATGGTAGAATCATAGTTCATCCATCTACTTGTAATGAATACAAACAGATATGAATAACATCAATGAACTAAAGTTATATAAAAGAAATGTAACATCAGCCAATGAATTTCCATATTCCATCCTTAAGCAAACATGCTATACGGCTGATTTCATTTTACAATCACACTTATGCCCTGAGGAGATGAGGTATATCGCTCATACTCCAACCGACCACTACGAATTCGAAATCGGTACCATACATAGGTCAATGGAAGAGCCGGATACCCATGACCTCTCACATCCCGGTCAGTGCAGGACCACAAGAAGGACTATGTTAACTGCTCAAAATAACTTTCCAGGGTATACTGGAACTTCGCTATAGAGTTACAATGTCAACTGCACTCTCATCGGCCATCGAGAGATTTGATGTTAATCTCCTTAGCCCGACATTAAATATCATTGGGAGATTAATGTTACATCTATCCCAACCATCGAGAGATTTATGATACATCCATCTTGATTCATGAAGGATTGAGAGGTTTGATGTTTACCTTCCCTCAATCTGTTCACTGGACGTAAGGATATTTTTCGCCCATTTACCCCCACATATTCAAAATATGCGTTCCGGGTTTTCCCGCGGAGCACCCGTTTCACCATCACCTTATTATTAACGATGATGGATCTATGGTCAGGGCTCTACATGAAAAGATTTCACTCGATTAATTAAGTACATTTTCATATTCTTTTAGCATTAACCAAGTTCTGAAACAAGACTTATTACAACAATGCTATAAAGAGACATGTACCATTTTCATCAAATACTTATCAGTCTTTCAAAGGCCTTGGGAACTCAGACCCTTATTTCAAAACTGGAAATTCTCATCCCTTCACATTCTCATCACCATAATCATATTGTTATGGGTATTCAAACCCTTAACTCATCATTGAGCATCATTACCATCTATTAGGTAATTATCACCTTCAGGTCATCTGACCAAGGCGTTCATGATACTTGTTACACAAGCATCACACATGGCTCTCAAGGCCATAAAAATATCTTGTCACCTCTTTCTAGGCAGCAACTTACTCATATGACTCATAAAATCCATGCACATTGTTACTTTTACTAAGCAACAACAACATTAAGGCACATAAGGCCAATCAACATTTATTATATAAATGTCACAATTCAAACCTAGCTATGTTCAGCATCTCATAATACCTGCATGGTTATTAGACATGTTAACAATCACACAAATCATTCATCACCTCATGTGATACAATAGTAACACCATTATTCCTTTACCAGGAATTAGGGTTTACTATCAAATAGGGCTTTTCCTCCCTCTACCCTAAATTAGGGTTAGGGTTCCCCATTTCTCATTAATTAGGGTATCATGATTATATTATCTGTCCAACCCTTAATTCATTATTCCATACCTCTGGGGCATTCAAAGATATCATAAATGATTATTCAAGATCATTACTCTCATTATATAGTATTAATGATCATTATTTCAAGGTATGAGTTCATTTCTCATCCTCTTCATGGTATGACTACATCATACTCATCAATTTGGCTTAACCGCATTCTCAAGGTACAATAATTAATGCTTATCAAAGTGCATCAACTCATTACATTTCATTGTAATAGTTGTATAACACATTTCATATGTTTCTTACCCAATTATATTGGAATTGAAGTGCATCAAGGTATATAAACCCTGAAGTGTTGAATGTGATAACTATCATATCTTGATGTATCACTTTCTCATCATTCCAGACTCTCTTGAGTTAATCAACTTATCTTGTATTAAGTATTTCCCTCTTAATACATTCCATCACTAAACTCTCACCTTTAGCATATAATGCATAGGCCACACATTAGAACTGTCCAACTACCTTTAATGATATGGACTTGTCTAATGATAGAGACATTGCTTACAATAAGGTTGCTTAGAATCAACCAAATGGAATGTTTCACCTTTATAAGGTAATTCCTTCTATCTCATCATTAGGGTTTCCTTATACCCTTATTTAAATTAGGATTATGTTTCATTGTCACATTGCCCAAAATTAGGGCTTTATGCATTATGAGTCCACATTAGAGTCTCACATACCTTCACCCTTCTTAGGGCCTCTCATCACAACGTAGTATTAGAGCTTCATGTGGTGTTAATTCTTAATCAGTGTTTCTCATGGAATCTCCCTCAACTAGGGTTTCTCATGGAATCTCCCTCAACTAGGGTTTCTCATGGAATCTCCCTCAACTAGAGTTTCACATGGAATCACCCTCAACTAGGGTTTCACATGGAATCACCCTCAACTAGGGTTTCACATGTCATTACATGACATCATCCTAAATTGGATTCTCACATCACATCACAACATCAATGTTCCATATACATCATTCTAACCTAGGGTTTCTCATGGCATTTCCCTAGAATAGGATTTCACATGGAATCACCCTCAACTAGGATTTTCCACTATAGTCACCCACAATTTGGGTCTACTATTCATGTCCATTAAGATTTCATTCAATTGTCCATAATTAGAGATTCACTATTCATCCCAATTAGGGTTTCACACCTCATTTCCCTAAATTAGAGTTTCATATATCATTACCCTGGATTAGGGCTACATCCTCACCTTGGATTAGGGTTTTATTTAGAATTGCCTCAATTAGGGTTAAAGTTCATTAACCCTGTCAATTAGGTTTTATATTCATGATTAGGGTTTCATGATCTCTTTACTTAAGGATCATACCCTTAATAACCACATGAATCATATTCATGTATGCATTCCATTCTATTATCATGTCAACTTGATTATGTCATATCAACCCTTCAATCAAGTACATACATCTATGATTGACATAGTGTACCAAATTATTGTTCTTATCATGATTAGGGTTTACCCCTTTAATAGTACTAATCATTTAGGTACTTTAGGTCTTTAACCTTTGTACCCTCTTTGATTACCATTACTATCAATCATTGGAATATTGGAATAACCATCACCATCAATTTCCAAATGATTGAATCACATTGAACTCCATTCAGTTTTGGAGGTTTCATCACCAAACGGTTTTGAAACCATTTGCCACCAAACGGTTTTGAAACTGTTTGCCCCCAAACGGTTTCAAGACCATTTGGTCTCAAACGGTCTCAAGACCGTTTGGGCCAAATCAATCCCAAAACCATAAGGGTTCTTGAGGTACATTCATCAATTAGTTGATCATGATTAGCAACATTGAAACCTTCAATCAATTAAGTTATTGAGGTTCAACAATCATAGGCCCTTGGATCTTCAATCCATCAAATCACCACCTTTGACCATCCAAACGGTCTTGAGGTGCTTGACCTCAAACGGTCTTGAGGTTCTTGACCTCTAAACGGTTTTGAAACTGTTTTCTCATCTCAACATCAAAATCCATGACATCCAATTAGGGTTTGGATCATTGGATTGATCATCAAATCAACAATTGATTGTATTTCAATTTGGTATCATTGGATCTTCAAATACCCAACCATACTCAACCCTGGACCTCCAAACGGTCTTGGTTGACCTCCAAATGGTTTTGAAACCGTTTGGGTGATTCTCGAATGGTTTTGAAACCGTTTGGGTTAACCAACCCAAAAACTCAACACAATCAATTACAAATCAACATTCAACCCGATTAGGGTTTGCTACTTGGTGATTAACTATGCATTGAACTAATAAATTGGATCCTTTAGATTATCATTCAACATGTATTAGGGTTCTGACCTCAAATGGTCAAACCTCTCAAATGGTCAACTCCCTCAAACGTTTTGGTCTCAAATCACCAAATGGTTTTGAAACCGTTTGGTCTCCAAACGGTTTGGTGAAACCGTTTGGACCAACAAATTGGAAACCGTTTGCTTTGGATATTTGGAGAGGTGTGTGCTTATGATGATGTCATCATCATCAAGCTCTAAACTCACGAAATCTTCTGTGATTTCCATGGTTATTGCACCAATCAACCAAATCAATTATTGTAAATGAAGAAAGGATCATTATTTGATAAGGAATTGTATGCCATTACAATAATATGGGTTCAAGTTATAAAACCCACCTCCAATTGAGCTCCAAAGCTCCAAGATCACGGCAACAATGGTGTATGAACTCCTTTCACCATTCCAAGGCTCGTCCTCAAGGTTTTAGTGAAAAGGAACGGTTAGAATTGAAGAGGGGATCAAATTAGGAAGAAATCATGCATTGATTTGTGATTTCCACCATGGATTCAAGGTGAACAAGGGTCAAGAAGCTTACCAACAGGTAGGGAGTCGTCCTACTGGTCCTCCCAAGCTCCTTGGTCGTTTCCAAGCAAAGGAAAAGAAGTGGGGTCGAAAAAGCCTTTCATTTGGCTTGTAAAAGGTCTTTTTATAAAAATTCAATGAGAGAGAATATGCTTTATAAAAATTCATTTAATCCCAAAAATGGGGCCGCCTCTTCCCCCTCAACTTCCTCGGATCCGAGGATATCTTGGTTGCCTCATATTCCTCTCAATGATCCATGATTTAAAGAAAATCAAATTAAGCACCTCAAATCATATTATACTAATATCCATATGTGAGTGGATATTTCTTTTTCTTATAAAATTGTGAGTGAGTTATCCACTCCCTTGGATATTTTCGTGGTCCTTGCAAATCTCAAGGACGTCCACACACATCTGAATTCAACCATTTTAATTTTGGTTGAAGGACCTTTAATTAATACATTTATTTTTGCACTAAATTGAATTAGGGTTTCAATTAGGCATTAATCTTGATTATTTTAATATCAATATTCTCTCTCCTCCAACTTAATTCAAATGAGGCGCCCCTCTCATTTTCTTTGCTCTACATGATGTCAAGAAACATTAGGGACCTTATTGAAGTGGTAATTTGCATATTGAACCCTAGGTTTTGGGTAAATTGCACATTACACCAAAACTAGGTTTTAATGCACATACATTGCTTTATCAGCTCTTTCTTGGTACTAGGCTTCCATAAGCCATACCTCTGCATCATTTTCACTCTCATGATGCTTCAACACATGAGGAACATATTATCATGCACAATTTGCACTTAAACCCCTCAACTTGGGTAATTTGCACTTTCATCCAAAACAAACAAAACATTGATTTTAACAATGTTCAAAAAGGACTAGAATTGCAACATAAGTTCCTCTTGAGCCCTAATTACTTTTCACAAGATAAGATTAAGCATATAATCATTTTTCATAATCAAAACACCTAGGGTTAAAGTATAACCCAGGTCAGGGATGTTACACTCCCCTTGAGCTAATGGAGCTTTTTTTGCTAATTCTTGACCAACGCAAGTAAGTCCTCCCCTCTTTCCTTCATTTCTCTTTCTATCCTACCTCCTTCTTCCTTCTTCTTGGTCTTGGCCATGTGTATCATGCTCTAGAGATTAAAGGACCCTTCCTTCTTGCTTCTTTAACCTAGGGTTTACTTCCTTTCTTGGAGAAGGAGCTTGCTTGGCCGTGTAAAGTGCTAAGCTAGGGTTTGTTCCTCTCTTGATCGAAATACTTTCTCTTTTGAGCTTCTTCTTCTTCCTAGATGTGAGTTATATAACTTTCTTCACGTTTATTGCTTACTCCTTGCTTGCATGTACATAATCTTTCCCTAAAATGAAGTTTTAAGCATAAGGATACTCCCTTTGCCTAGTGTTTGAGTTATGTGATGATTCTTGAGTAGTTTATCACCATGGATGAATATTGAACTTTGTGTATGAACCTTCCTTGGTAGAGGAATATCTATACCCTTCTTGCATGTGGACAACTGATGCTTTCTCCTCTTCAAATGATGGTAACCACTTAAGTTTTTTGAGTTGATTTCCCTTCCTCTTTTACAACCTGATGGTTTGGCTCATGGTGACCTTCATGTGTCAACTAATGGCCATTTCTTAGCTATTGTTTTGGGTATTCTCTTGTGCACACAACTGATGGTCATGCTTCCCTTCTCAAAAGGTGTTCTCTCTCTCAAATGATGATTTTACTTAGTGTTTTTGTGTTGTTTCCTACCTTGTGCATAACTCGATGATATGCCTTCTTGGTAGCACCAATGCACTTACTTTTGGTGTTGTTTTAATTGTGTTTCTGAAGCCAACCAATGGTCCTACCTTATGTTCTATTTTGACTCCTTTGATGGTTAAGAATATGTGGTCTTGGTGCCGTAGTGTGTCTTAAACTGATGGTTTTCCTTCCCTTCACCAAACAATCATTTTCTCTTGTGTTTTGTTTGATTTCACCACCTATTGATGACAACCGATGGGAGGTACTCAGTCTGACAACTGATGGCCCTTCTAGTCCATCAACCAATGGATTTTCTGACTCCATAACTCGATGGTCTCTTGACCTATGATCACCAACCAATGTCTCTATTGGTTCAAAACTTGATGGTGTCAACCAATGAAAGTTGTGACTCCATGATCCAATGGTGGCCGTGGACACCACAAGCGATGATGGCTCTAGATACAAAAACCAATGATGATCCATTGTGTGACAATAGATGGTGGGTTGCATTCCCACAACTGATGGTGTTTCTTATGTCTTCAACCGATGGTGCTTTCTGTGATTCAAATGATGGCTTGTATTGGTTTTGATAGTGACTCTTTCTAGGTCACAACTCAATGGTTTCCTTAGATGGTTTATTCAAGGTATTTACTTGTGTGCAACCAAATATTTTACCTACTCATATCCGATGGTTTTGGGATGATGCTTGCGATATGATGATTTTGTTTTGATTATGTAGAATCGATGGTGTTATGCCTTAACCATGTAGTCTTATCTTTGCGCTCATATGGATGTAAACTTGTGGTCACCATAATGAGATGATGTGTAATTCTAATCTAGCTCAAGTTTATACAATACAGTGGTGATGGTTAATCATACTTGAACTACCTTGATGTAATTCAATGATGGTGATTGATTGTACTTAGCTCCCTTGTGTATCATATGTGTTGATGGATTATCCTATCAATGTGGTTGTAACCCTAATGTGTTGTTATGTGAACATCTTAATACAATGTTATGCTAAAGATGTATGTGTATCACAAGTATGGTGATGGTTTGTTGAGCCTAGGGTAAGGCACGAAAGATAATTATTTTCTTGCAAGTGATTATAATGTGATGATTTTAATGACTCTTGGGCATGGTTGATCCCTATGGGAGATGTGGTCCTCATGCTAATGTAACGACAATGGTATCATGTGATGATGTGATCAGGTTTATACCTCATTTGTTTTATATCTCATGGAGTTGCATTTACTGATGCTTGCTAGAAATGAACTAGGGTTTTGTACATCCACTTGTTTGATGCAGCCTTAATTCACCCATTTGACTTAACTATTTAAGTGAAACTCTAATCATGTAGTATTTAGTGCCATAGATCCATTCTAGTACTAGAATTTGTTGGATGGTGAAACAATCTTCCTAAGGGAAACTTGGAGATCATAATGTCGAGTCTGTTAGGTGCAAGTGACCGTGTGTCCTTGTCATCTTAACCCCATGTGTTTTTAGGATGGCTGTAGTCATAGCTCGGTGGGTAAATGGCTATGGTTGTGTCTTCGTGATTATATTATGTGATGTGATTTGGAGGGGAATTGTAGGTGTTCCTTGGTGATTGGGTTTGTGTACTCTAGTTTCTAGCGACATGACATGTACCAAGGTGGGATAGGTGTTTTTAGCTTGACTATATGTCGCTGGTGGCAGTTTGACTAATATGTCACTGTGGTGCAGACTCATACTAACTGAATAGTGCGAAGAAGACCTTGGAGTCCAGATCTCCCTAGATCTTGTATGGAACTGATCACGACCAAGTAGTGGTCAGTTGGAGTTTGGGTGGTACGACTGAAATTCCCCAGGGCTTAATAAAAGAGTAATCCAGCAGTGTAATATATTTGTTAGGGTTATACACAGTGCTTCACATTGGATGATAACACTTGCTTGCTATTATTACATATAGATGATGTACAATACCAGAAGAGAGGTATCCATGCTTATGTAGTTAGATGTACTGATATTGTTGGCCATGTTTATGATGCTAGTTACTTCATGTTGTTAGCAATGCTTATATTTCCAGCCATGCCTGTGTAATTAGATATTCTTATACTGCTAGCTATGCTTGTGTAATTAGATATGCTTATACCGTTAGCTGTGAATGTGTAGTTAGATATGCTTATAATGCTTATCATGCTTATGTTGGTAGTTGTGCTTATGTTGTTAGCTCTACTTTTGACGTAGATATGCTAACATGTTAGATATGATAATACTATTAGCTATGTCGATGATGCTAGTTAGACTCATGATGATAGTTATGCCCATGATGTTAACTACACTCAATCTCCTGAGAATAATGTCAACCTTTCAATGCTATGAATAAGACTCTAATATGTAATGTTCTCAAGAAATTTTATGTGACACCCCGCACCACACAAAGCGAGATTACTCAAAACAAAAACTCAAAAGAAAGATCAAGCAGACCAATTACTGAAAAATATTGAAAATTATAACCATTTTCATAAAAATGTCAAACATGAAATACCTTTACATACATTTCACATCACAAGCACTTACTGTGTGTGCCATCAACCTGTTACAAGAAAACATGTTCCAGAATATATATACATATATCCTTCACAGCTATGCATAAAAGGGGCACTCAAGCCAACTATATATTGAAAGCACTTCTACAAAACATCCCCAAGGACCCGAATGTACATGGATGACTCTAGGACTCCAATGAAAAAAACCATCCAACACCACTTCCAACCTAGTCATCTACTGTCTTTCTTGCTTCTCCTCAACCTCTGTTGCACGATCTCTGCCTCCTCACACACATCCACCTAAAAGGATGTGGGAAAACCACGGGGTGAGATTCCAAATCTCAGCGGGAGATATAACTCTCCAACAACTCTATTATTATCATAAATAAGATGGTTAAAGAAAGCAATAAAGTTACATCCATGATAAGAAAGAAATCATTATTAATAGATTAAGCAATTACTATTGGATTATGAAATATCATAACATTATAAAAGGAATATGAAGAAAATGTATATTTTCTACTAACAAAACTGTACAAAACCAAGCAAGGCCTCATCCAATGTTCCCGCATTTGATCCTATAAAAGAATACTACACGGCTATTTACATATTTTATTTTACCCTGAGGATTTAAGTCGCACCACCCAAATCCAACCGACCACTACTAAGTCGAAATCAGTGCCACACCAGGTCTAGTGGAAGATCTGGATTCCACGACCTCACCAAACCTTGTGGTCAGTACACAAATGAATCTTGTAGTGACATCATCAGTCAGACTGCTACCAGCGACATATAGTCCAACCGTACAAACCTAGCCCACCTTGGTACATGTCATGATGCTAGTGAAACTGAGCTATGGCCCGTAGCCACACTCTTCCCAGGGTATGGCATGTACCCAATCCTATATCATATACCACTGAGCTACAACCCGAAGCCACACTCTTACCAGGGTATGGCCCACAACCAATCTTGTATCACATATCCTAGAAGTAAGGGGATATTCATCCTCACCCCTGCATATTCAAAAATATGCGCTCTGAGTTAAACTCGTTTCACCATCCAACAAATGCTGACACTGAATGGATCTATGGCACATGGTAAGCTACATGATTAGGTTCCACTTGATTAGTTAGGTCATTTAAGTGTTTTTTAGCATCAATCAAGTTACAACGTATAACCTTTAAACAAGTTCTACAAAGATAAGGGCACAATACATTACCAAAAAATATTTGAGTATATAAGGTATGATCTCGTCACATAATCACTTGATGTTTGTCAATCACCATATTTTTCATCACAAGGACCACATACTTTGGGGTAGTAACCCCTCATCTCATTAAAGAGAAAATTATCATTTCATATTAGGAAATAAACCATCATTAGGCTATAAGACCCATTTACCTTCTCTTTTTGTGTTACCAATATTTTACATGCCTCATAAGGCCCATTCAATCATATCATAAACACCATATCTCTTACCTAGCTATGCTTATTATCTGGTGTTACCTACATGGTTAGAGACTTGTAACAAGAAGGACAATACTTTATCATTACTACCATCTCATAAATATTCATATCATTCACACAACATCATTAGAGTTAGGGTTCTCTTTAACCAATTAGGGTTTATAGGGTTGGATCAACTACCAACCCCAATTCATCACTTCCATCATCACTATAGAGTATGTTATGCAATTAAAGATTATAGAAAACAACACTCCTTTGGTTTCTCATACAAATACCTCATAGGGTATCTTATCATACCGTGTAACCCTATCATTAACATGATGTAACATGATTACCAATACATGGTATTAGTTTCATAAGGCTAGAGGGATCATGGTTCATCATCTATTTGTGTCATCATGACCACACAAAGGTGTGTCACGCAAGCTCATCCTAGTGTATCGGTTTAGCATCAGTCCAAGCATGTCGGGTTAGATACACTTGAGGTGTATCAATTTTGCACTCACAATGTCAGGTTAACTACACTTGAGGTGTATCAGTTTAGCACTCATGGTGTCATGTTGATACTTGCCATTGGGTGTCGACTTGTCACCACCATAACATGTGACTACCTCTATGCAAGGCACAAGGGGTTAACCTCCCCAAGGTGTGTCGGTTTATCCCTACATGAATGTGTGCCGGGTTAGACACATGTATGGCCATGCCATCCTCTAGTGTGTCAGCCAAGGTTCCAAGGAGTGTGTCTCCCATCATGCTTGTGTTGAGTCAAAGGTGTGATAGGTTGTTAGGGTTAGGGCATTGTCATGTCAGCCTCTTACTCAACCAAGGTGTCACAGTTTAGCACTTAAAGCATACTAGCTCACGAGATACCATCCTGGTCATGATGAGCTAGAATCCTTAACCTATCGATCAAAGGTGTCGGCTAGTAAGAATATTGTTTTAGCTCCTCTAGGGCATGATGGGTTAGCCCCATCAAAACATATCAGCTGGTACTCCCATGTGTGTCGACTTGTTACGTGATGTGTGAGTTTAAGCACCACAAGTCATGACGACCACTCACAACTTAGTGTATGTGTCGACTTATCATCTTCAACCTTAGGATGTCAGCCACTAGTCCCTCTATTATCATGGAAAGAAGGTACAAGATATGGATAGCAAACTAAAAATATTCCTTCACCAAAATAGTTCTCAAGACCATTATAAACTGCTAACATATAGGAGATGAATGATTTAGAAATTAGAAACAACATAAGCACATGAAAAAGTGAAATAACAAAGAAGGCTAAGAGTTATATTACCCACCTCAAAGATCACCACCAAGATCTAAGGTCAAGCTTCAAGCTCACGAGCTCAAGGTTGAAGATGATCCACCAAACATGATCACCACTACACCTCCAAGGATGAAGATGAGACCAAGGTTAAGATAGCTTGAGACGAAAAGGAGATATCCATGATCCATGGTTGAGAAGAAGAAGAGAGATAGGAAACATAACTTACCAAGGTAGAAGATGAAGGATGATCAAGGAACACCACAAGTTGGGACTTGTCCTCCAAGCTCCAAGGGAACCTCTCTAGCTCCTAAAGATTCTCAAGATCATCCACCAAGAAGGAGAGAAAACAAGGATATCCAAAAGGATTCTATTGCATGGAGAGAAAGAAAATTATATACTAGGTGGATAGAGAGAGATCATGGGAGAGGTATCATCACCTTAGGAGCCTTGGTGACAGTTGTACACGAAGAAGGGGCCACATCCAACAACATGCAAGGCATGGTGATATGATCTAGGTTAGATCTCACCCTCTTAGTCCCCTACCAAGATCATGGCCTTACTAACCCGATATGCCATATCTCCGCACACTCACAAACTGATACATAATAACCCTACAAACTCACAAACTGATATGCCATAACCCTACACACTCACAAACCAATATGCCATAACCCCACACACTCACAAACTGATACACAACCTCTCTAGGGTTGTCTAACCCGAGATAACACATCTAAGAGAAAAACACATCTCACTCATGTGTTCAAAACATCACCTAGGATGTTACCTAATAACTAAGACCCAAACAAGGTGCCCATCTCTCTCTCCTCTAGATGATCCCAAGAGAGATAAGGAATACTCTAGAGGTGGCAAACTTGCACATCAACCCTTACTCTCGGTGAATTGCAATTTTCACCAAAACCACACCACAAAACACAATCATCATACAAACAAGCTCAAACATGAAACATAAGCTTTCTACTGGCCCTAATTACATCTCAGATTATTAGCGAAAGGTCCTTAGCAACATACTTAAACAAAACAAATAGGGTTTTCCAAAAATGTGGGTTAGGGTCCTTACAAACCATAAACCCCTAATAGGGATTTTTCCCCCGAAATCCTAAGAGAAAAGAGAGGGGTACTTCACATCTCTTCTTCGATCTCCCATGTGGCTTCTTCAACACCACGATGATGCCAAAGAACCATCATGATCACTAGTTCCTTCCTCTTCACCTTCTTCAATATCCGATCAAGGATCAAAACTAGACCTTCCACATAGGTCATATCCTCATCAAGCTCTACCTCCACAAGATGCAACACTAGCTCTGTCTCCAGATGGCACTTCCTCAACATACTCACATGAAACATTGGGTGCAACCTGTGCAACTCAGGTGGCAACTCCAACCTGTAGGCCACCTTCCCAACATGTGCCACCACTGGGTAAGGTCCCATAAACTTGGGATCCAACTTACTCTTTTTTCCAAACCTTATAACACCTTTCCAAGGAGAGACTTTCAAATATACCTTGTCTCACACTTAAAACTCCAAGGGTCTATGACGGTTATCTGCATATGACTTCTGTCTATCTTGTACTGTCTTCAACTGTTGTTAGATTACCTTGATCTTCTATCCTCTGTTGTACAAGCTCAGGACCAAGAAGTTGATATTCACATGTCTCATACCAACACAATGGAGATCTACAATGCCTACCATACATCACCTCATAAGGTGCCATGTTGATGGTACTCTGATAGTTGTTTTTATAGGCAAACTCTATCAAACTGAGGTGTATGCCCCAACTTCCTAAAAACTGAAGAACACATGCTCTCAATAGATCCTCCAAGGTCTAAATGGTCCTCTCATATTAACCATCTATCTGTGGGTGGAAAGTAGTGCTAAACTTTAACCGCGTACCCAAAGCCGTGTGCATTTGCTCCCAAAAGTGACTCATAAACTGAGAACCTCTATCAGAATTGATAGTTGCTAGAACAACATGCAAACAAACTATCTCATCCACATAGATCTAGGCAAGCTTTTCGGTTGTGAACGTTGTCTTCATGGGAAAGAAATGCGTTGACTTGGTCAATCTGTTAATGATCACCCAGATAGAATCATAGCCTTTGGCTGTCCTAGGCAGACCCACCACAAAGTCCATAGTCACATGATTCCATTCCCACTGTGATATAGAAAATGGTTTCAACGTCCCTACATGCTTATGATACTCAACTTTAACCTGCTGACACCCAACACATCTTGCAACAAACTCAACCAAATCCTTCTTCAAGAATGACTACCAATTCATATCCTTCAGGTTATGGTACATCTTGGTGCTTCCTGGGTGCATAACATCAATGGACAAGTGAGCCTCTTCCAACACCATTTTCCTTAGGTTATCAACATTAGGAACTACAACTCTTCCATGGCAACAAACTATCCCATCATCTAACTCATAGAACCCATCACACTTCTCGCTGGCAAACTCTGATCTAATCTGTTGTATCATGGTATCAGCATGTTGTACCTCTTTGATTTACTATCTCAGTGTGGGCTTCACATGTAAATGTGCCAACAAACCTGCTAGCATGGAAACTTCCAACTTAGCATTTATCTGACGCAAGGAAATCAACATGTCTCATTTGTGGCACACCATAGAACTCAACTGGGCTCTATCCATAGGTGAAGATGAATACTTCCCTACTCAATACATATGTCAAGATATTTGCCTTCCCTAGATGATAATCAATCGTGCAATCATAGTCTTTGATTAACTACATCCAACAATTTTGTATCATATTCAACTCCTATTGTGAGAAAATGTACTTCAGGTTCTTGTTATCTGTGAAGATATGACACTTCTCCCAATACATGTAGTGCCTCTAAATCATCAAGGCATGAACTACAACAACCAAATCCAGATCATGGGTTAGATAATTCTCCTTGTGTTTCTTAAGTTGTCGGGAAGTAAAAGAAACCACTTGCTTGTCCTACATCAACACACAACCCAAGCCATTCCTGGATGTGTCACGGAAGACTATGTATCCTTTTCCTTGCTCAGTAAAGACCAGAACCAGTGCACTTGTCAACTTCTCCTTCAATGTTTGAAAGGCACGTTGACATCTGTCATCCCAGATGAACGATACGTCTTTCCTCATCAACTTCGTTAGAGGTAAAGTGATACGATTGAAGTCCTTGATGAACCTCCTATAATAGCCTTCCAAACCTAGAAAATTGTGCACTTCTATTGGTGTCTTTGGTTGTTCCCACTCGATCACTGAATCCACCTTCTTGGGATCCACACGTACTCCCTTGACTGATATAACATGCCTCAAGAAAGCTACCTTCTTCAACTAGAACTCACACTTGCTAAACTTGGCATAAAGATGATGTTGTACGGTCAACGCCTAACGAAGATGTTCTTCGTGTTGTTGATTGTCACGACTGTATATTAAGATGTCATCTATGAAGACCACCAAAAATTGATCAACAAATGGCTAGAACACTCTATTCATCAAATCCATGAATACTAATGGTGCATTGGTCAACCCGAATGGCATAACCACAAACTCGTAGTGACCATACCTCGTCCTAAAAGACAACTTAGGTATGTCGTCTTCCTTGATCCTCAATTGCTAATATCCTGACCTCATGTCTATCTTTGAAAACAATGTCGTGCCACACAATTGATCAAACAAGTCATCTATCCTCAGTAAGGGATACTTATTCTTTATTGTCACCTTGTTCAGCTGTCTATAGTCTATGCACAACCTCAGAGAACCGACCTTCTTCTTTACAAACAACATTGGAGCACCCCATGGTGACGTATTCAGCCTAATGAAACCTTTGCCAAGTAGTTCTTACAACTATTCTTCAACTCTACTATCTCTGTTGGAGCCATCATGTATAGTGTCTGAGCTATCGGTTGTGTGCTGGGAACCAAATTGATCTCAAAATCAATCTCTCGGGGTGGGAGAACACCTGGAAACTCCTCAGGAAACATGTCCTCAAACTCTCTAACAACTGGCACCTCCTATATACTAGGACTCCTCACCTCACTATCCAACACACGTGCCAAGAATGCCTCACCACCCTATCTCAAAATCTTCCTTGCCCCCATAGCCGATACCAGAAATGAGAAGAATCCTCTTATCTCCTTGAAAGATCCACGTCTCACCACCATCACAAAGTTCTCCTACTTGGAACTACAATCTAAGACCACTCTATACTTCTCCAAGGTGTCCATTCCAAGGATTACATCGAATACATGCATGTCAAGTGGTATTATATCCACTTGAATGTTGTTCCACAAAAAGGAGAGGATACAAGAAGGACACACCTCTTACAACACTACAGAACTGACTAACGAGGTTTCTAACAATAAGCTATTCTTTATATCACTAATAGGAAAAAGACAATTGTGAAGGACTTTGCGAACGATAAAAGAGTGTGTTGCACCCATGTCAACTAAAAAATATACAAAGCAAGATGAAGACAAATCACAATGAAATAACTCCATCTGACATGTCACTGTTCGTGGGTTGACCACTGACTCTGGCTGACTCATAGCATGGAATCTAGATATTGCCTATTTTCAGCCCTGTCCTCTGCTTCCCTGAGCAGACTATTTGACCTATGACGCATGGCCACCTCCTCTTCCTCCTACATCACTATTATTCTACCTATACGAGCCCTGATGGCTCTGCCTTAGTTGTTGGGTCACTTCTTCATCCCTCACTGGACACCATGCCTCAAATGTCCTATTTTCCCACACTTATGGCAAGCCCGGTTCTCATATTGTGGCCTAGATGGCCTCGTCACTAACAGTAACATGGTACTGTGAGCTCCAATAGGTGGAAATATATGGCCTCTACCCTTACTAGGTGACCACTGCACCAGAACATTGAACTTTTACGATGCTGACAGTGTGGAAAACCTCAGCTTCTTAAAGCCTCCTGACGACTGCCACTGGATTTGTGCAGAACTCTTCCTGATACTTGTCTCCCATTTCTCCATCACAGATCACTCTATCCTCCAAACAGACTCCACGAACTTGGCAAATCTTCCTCGATTCTCCAAAGCAGTTGTTGGGGTAGACAACTCAACGTTCAACCCCTTCTTAAAACATCTAATCCTCTCATCCTCCATAGCAACCATGTGGGGATAGAACCTTAACAACTCCATAAACTTATTCTCATACTCATTGATTGTCATGGGTCCTTGTCGGATCCTCTCAAACAGGCTGATCTTCTCATTTAGATAGGTTTGTGGGAAGTACTGACTAATGAACTAATGTTGGAACTCCTCCAAACCTATAGCATGTCCTGGCCTATTCTCCTCCTCTATGGCCCACCAGTGGCCAACACTCCCTTTCAAAAGGTACACCACATGCTTTACCTTATCCGCTTCAGGGATACTAAGGATCTTAAGGTCTTTCTCAAGCTTGGTAAGCCATAGATCTGCATCCACCAGATCATCCGTCCCAGCATACTCTACCTCCCCAACACAGAGAAACCACTCAAAACTCTTTTCAGTACCCACAGATTCAGTATGGGGAATCAACGCCCTAGGCTAAGGTGCATGCATCATGTCCACCATATGAGTCATAGTAGCCATAAACTGCCTAAAAAGAGATTGAAAGGCATGATTTTCAATCATTCTTGGGTCAAACTGGGGACTTCAGGCACACAGTCTTCTCATGCCTAGTTCCTTGTACCACCACTTGGTGCAACAACAATGCTTTCACTAACGTGTTCTTCATGTTCTCTAGATGTCTTTAAGCTTTCCCTCCTTCTACATAAGAAGAAGTCACTATAAGACAAATTGGAGGACACAAGAACAGAAATAAATGCTAGTCCTTAGTCCCTATAGACTTAGCAAACCCTAAGCTCTGATTCCAACCTGATTGTAATGCCCTGTGCCACACAAAGCGAGATTACTCAAATAAAAACCACTGAATAAAGATTAACTAGACCGATTACTGGAAAATATTGAAAATTAAAACCATTTTCATAAAATTGTTAAACAGCAAAAGCCTTTACATATGAGTCCTTTCATGTCACAAGCACTTACTCTGTGTGCCATCATCAACATGTTACAAGAAAACTTGTTCTAGAACATATATGCATATATCCACCATAGCTATGCACAAAAGGGGCACACAAGCCAACCATATATTGAAAGCACATCTACAAAACATCCTTAAGGACCCAAGTGTATAGGGACGTCTCTAAGACTCTAATGACAAAAGACATCTAGCAACACTTTCAACCTTGTTAGCTACTATCTTTCTTGTTGCTCCTCAACCTCTGTTGCACGATCTCTGCCTCCTCATGTACGTCCACCTAAAAGGATGTGGGAAACCCATAGGGTGAGATTCCAAATCTCAGTGGGAGATATAACTCTCCACCATCCCTATTATTATCACAGATAAGATGGTTAAAGCAAGAATTAATGTTACAACCATGATAAGTAGGAAATCATTATTAACAGAATAAATAATTACAATTGGATTATGAAACATCATAACATTATAAAAGGAATATGAAGAACATGTATATTTTATACTAACAAAACTGCACAAAATCAAGTGAGGCCTCATCCACTATTCCCACATTTTATCCTATACAAGTATACTACATAACTATTTATGTATTTTAGTCTACCCTGAGGATTTGAGTCGTACCACCCAAATCCAACCAACCACTGCTGAGTTGAAATTGGTGCCATACCAGGTCTAGTGGAAGAGCTAGAATCCACGACCTCACCAAACCTCATAATCAGTACATGAGTGAATCCTATAGTGACATCATCAATCAGACTGCTACCACTGACATATAGTCCAGCTATACAAACCAAGCCCACCTTGGTACAGATCACAGTGCAAGTGAAACATAGCTATGACCCACTACCATACTTTTCCTTGGGTATGGACCGTAATCTATCATGTATCATATATCACTGAGCTATGGCCCAAAGCCACTTTCTTACCAGGGTATGGAACGCCGCCAATCCTATATCACATATCCTGGACGTAAGGGGATATTCTTCCTCACCCCAACATATTCAAAAATATGTGCTCCGAGTTAAACTCGTTTCACCATCCAGCAAATGCTGACACTGAATGGATCTATGGCACATGACAAGCTATATGATTAGGTTCCACTTGATTAGTTAGGTCATTTAAGTCTCTTTTAGCATCAATCAAGTTACAATGTATAACCTTTAAACAAGTTGTAGAAAGATAAGGGCACAATAGATTACTAGAAAATATCTGAGTATATAAGGTGTGATCTCATCACATTATCACTTGATGTTTGTCAATCACCATATTTTTTATCACAAGGACCACATACTTTGGGGTAGCAACCCCTCATCTCATTAATGAGAAAATTATCATCTCATATTAGGCAATAAACCATCTTTAGGTCATAAGACCCATTTACCTCCTCTTTTTGTGTTACCAATATTTCACATGCCTCATAAGGCCCATTCAATCATATGATAAACACCATAGCTCTTACCTAGCTATGCTTATCAGTTGTTGTCACATGCATGGTTAGAGACTTGTAACAATAAGGATAATACTTCATCACTACTACCATCTCATAAAGATTCATATCATTCACACTACATCATTAGAGTTAGGGTTCTATTTAACCAATTAGGGTTAACATGGTTGGATAAAAAACCAACCCCAATTCATCACTTCCATCATCACTATAGAGTATGTTATGAGATTAAAGGTTATAGAAAACAACACTCCTTTTGTTTCTCATACAAATAACTCATAGGGTATCTTATCATACAATGTAACCCTATCATTAACATGATGTAACATGATTGCCATTACATGGTATCAGTTTCATAAGGCTAAAGGGATCCCAGTTCATCATCTATCTAAGTTGTCCTGACCACACCAAGGTGTGTCGGGCAATCATCCAAGGGTATCAGTTTAGCATCCGTCTAAGCATGTCAGGTTAGATACACTTGAGGTGTATCGGTTTAGCACACATGATGTCAGGTTAACTAAAAAAAAGGTTAACTACACTTGAGGTTTACCTATTTATCACTCATGGTGTCAGGTTGATACTTGACATTGGGTGTTGACTTGTCACCACCATAACATATCGACTACCTCTATGCAAGGCACAAGGGGTTAACCTCACCAAGGTGTGTCAGTTTATCCCTACATGAACGTGTGTCGTATTAGACACATGTATTGGCCATGCCATACTCTAGTGTGTTGGCCAGGGCTCCAAGGAGTGTGTCACCCATCATACTTGTTTCAAGTTAGAGGTGTGACAGGTTGTTAGGGTTATGTCATTGTCATTTCGGCCTCTTACTCAACTAAGGCGTCATGATTTAGCACTCAAAGTGTACCATCTCACAAGATACCATCCTAGTCATGATGGGCTAGCATCCTTAACCTAACGATCTATGGTTTCAACTAGCAAGCATATTGGTTTAGCTCCTCTAGGGCATGACGGGTTAGCCACATCAAAACATATCGGTTGGTACTCCCATTCATGTCGACTTATTACATGATGTGTCGATTTAAGCACCACAAGTCATGACGACCACTCACAACTTAGTGTATGTGTCGACTTTTCATCTTCAACCTTATGATGTCAGCCACTTGTCCCTCTATTATCATGGCAAGAAGGTACAAGATATGGATTGCAAACTAACAAGACTTGTTCACCAAAACAGATCTCAAGATCATCATAAAATACTAACATATAGGAGATGAATGATTTAGAAATGACAAACAACATAAGCACATGAAAGAGTGAAATAACAAAGAAGGCTAAGAATTATTTAACCTGCCTCAAAGAACACCACCAAGATCTAAGCTCTAAGGTCAAGTTTCAAGCTTAAGGGCTCAAGGTTGAATATGATCCACCAAACTTTACCACCTCTACACCTCCAAGGAAGAAGACGAGACCAAGGTTAACATAGCTTGAGATGAAAAGGAGATATCCATGATCCGGGGCTGAGAAGAAGAAGTGATATAGGAAACATAACTTACCAAGGTAGAAGATGAAGGATGATCAAGGAATACCACAAGCTTGGGACTCATCCTCCAAGCTCTAAGGGAACCTCTATAGCTCCTAAAGCTTCTCAAGGTTGTCCACCAAGAAGGAGAGAAAACAAGGATGGCCAAAGGGATTCACTTGCATGGAGAGAAAGAAGATTATATACTAGGGGTATGAGAGAGAGATCAAGGGAGAGGTGTCATCACCTTAGGAGCCTAGGTGACACTTGTCCACAAAGATGGGGATACATGAAACAACTTGCAAGGCATGGTGATATGGTCTAGGTTAGACTCGCCCTCTTGGTCCCCTACCAAGATCATGGCCTTGCTAACCCGATATGCATTATCTCTACACACTCACAAATAGGTACACCATAACCCTACACACTCACAAACCTATATGCCATAACCCTACACACTCACAAATTGATATGCCATAACCTTACACACTCACAACTGATACACAACCTCTCTAGGGCTGTCTAACTCAAAATAACACATCTAAGAACAAAATACATCTCACACATGTGTTCAAAACATCACAAAGGATGTTACCTCATAGACAAGACCCAAACAAGGTGCCCATGTCTCTCTCTCTCTCCTATAGATGATTCCAATAGAGAGAAGGAGGTGGCAAACTTGCACATCAACCCCTACTCTGGGTGAATTGCAAATTTACCAAAACCACACCACAAATACAAGCATCATCCAAGCAAGCTCAAACACGAAACTTAAGCTTTCTACTAGCCGTAATTATGTCTCAGATAATTAGGGAAATATTATAAGCAACATACTTAGGAAAACTAGTAGGGTTATCCCAAAATGCGGGTCAGGGTCCTCACATTTTATATCTTCCATTTCTATTCTATTATATAATCTACTCTATCTATTTCATTTGCTTAATCTGCTTAACCTATTTAATTAAGTTGTCTGCTGTAATCAATAAGTGTTGTTTAGATTTATATCTCTTGTTGGGACATGGGTCTCACCTCATGGGTCACCACATCATTTTAGGTGTTCTGTAGCAGCGATAGTAGACTCGTGGTAGCAAGAAAAAACTTTAGTGTTGAATCTTAGTGAAAGTTTTTTTGATGTCTAGTGTATCCTTGAGTTGTCCCTGTACTCTTAGGTCTGGGTAGGGAAAGTTTGTACACGATGTTTTAATCAAATTGATCTTTTAGTAGCACTCTGATGCTTGTGCATGTGGTATATGTAGATCATGTTCTTTTCCATATATGTATGTTGAGATTGAGGCCACAAAGCAATTTTGTAAAGGATACTTGGTATGGAATATAAATATCGCAAGATGTTGGGCTTTTATGTAAGAGTTTTTGAGCATTTTGGTGATTGTGAAATCGATTTTAATTATTCCCTTATTCTTCTATGTTGTTATTTAGTGAACAATCATGTTTTATGTTTTGAGTAATCTCGTTTAGCGTGATAGGTTCTCACAATGAGAATTCCTAAAGATTATACACTGAGGATGTGCACTATGATGATCTTGTTGGGTATGCTGAGGAGAAGAATGACCATACACATAATAGAGGCATCACCTTGATGAAAGGATAGTAATGCAAAGGGGTAAAAGACTGAAGTCGGTCGTTAACTTTGATTATGTAGGAAAACCTATTGAGGATAATCACTATACTTTTTTATGCAATATCTAATGGTTATTACTCGCAGGAATGTGAATATAATACAAGAATCTTGACATAAAGTTGATCCTTCCATGAACGACTACATATGGAAGGACACATATGCAGGATATTCTGATTTTTATAAATATTCACAATTCTATTTTTAAAATATTCCTTTAAATATTAGAAATTGTGTAGAGAATCTTTCACCTTAATGAAAGCTACATCATAAAATGGTGATGCAACATTGTGGGAGGGTATTAAAGAATTATATGACAAATGTGACAAGAGAATACATAATGAGTGGCAAGAAGAAGAATTCTCCCACTGAATAATTGTCTTATCTTGACCTAAAGGTGTTGGATTCATTTTTTTTTCTATAGGAAAAAAAATGAATTCAAGGTGTTAAGCCTCCTCATTTAAAATATATTCATATGATTAATCATATGAATTCAATGTTATATGAAATTTATATATATTGGATTAACTAGGCTTTATATGATTCTAAAAAAGAAAGGCATGCAAAGAATGTTTACAACCACAACTTGGGTTTAGGTGACTACACAAGGCGTCACCAACTAATATTGGAAGTATATTCCTATGAGCATACTACTCCTAGTCTGTTGAGTCTTCTACTACTTCTACACTTTTAGTTTGCTATGATGAGTGGATAGGTGCAAGGATAAATCGATATGGAGAAATACCCAACCCCATAACCACTAAGTGGGCTATAAAAATGGTAAAATTCAACTCTCATAGTGCATATTCATTTTTGACCTTGTTTGTTATGTTTTACTGACAAAGAACTATTGATGATGACTAGAGAGAGATCTCTACGCACAAAGAAAAGAAGGAAACTTCATTTCTGAGGGCCAAATGGATGAATTGACAGCTGCTCTGAGTACTTCAGAGCATCATGGACGTGTTAGGACCACTGGGGATAGTGTTGGTATAAGATCCTTTTTGGGTCATCCGAGCATAAGCATAAATCTATCAAGAAAGAAGAATTGTCATAAGAGTAAGTATAAGACATGATTGCAAATGTAATAGAGGAAGCAATGAGATAGTTTCATGATTATCAGTTTCAACCTCCTCAGACAATACTTGTCCCACTCCAGTCATCTTACAAGGTGGATCCCCTTATGACAGAGGTAGTTGGGAGTAATCTCACTGACCCTCTAGATGGCATGTTCGACATAAGTTTTTTTTGTAATTATACAGTTTTTAAGGTTAATTTATGATATGTTTTTGTTTAAGTATATATAACACTATATACAAATTTCTAGGGTTGACACCATGCCGAATTACATTACTAGATCCTGGATTCTATGCCATTGCACTAGGTGAAGCTTACCCACATCTTCTAGTGACATGATTCGTGGTGTTCTAATGCTAGCGAATGCGGTTTGTGTATCTATCAGGCTTTTTTATGATGTTTGGAAATAAACACTATCATGAGAGGATATGTGATGCAGAATCTAGTGTGGTTGTGTGGACCAAAGGGGGAGTTATCTATTTTAGTTGTATGATAAATTTTCATTGTATTCATATTTATATTTATTTTCTACTTGTGTGTATAATTGGCAATTGATATGAGATTATATGTAGATTGCATCAATTAAGAAACCCCCTTGAGTTACTTGTTCACTTCCTCCATATATTCAATTACATGCTTGGACTGCAAAGGACCTATTTGACTCACTAGGTCCTAAGTGTAGGGGGTTGGCACTACAACTAAGTGACTCAGAAGAAGGGTCAACTATGATGCTCCATATTAAGGAGGATGTTGCAGGTCAAGATCATAATACTAGTGTATGTTTGGAAGATATTGTGGAGTTGTTTAGTTATGATTGGTTGAATACAACTGTGATATAACTTTAGATATGATGAGATATTATGCCTAAATACCTCATTCTATATATGTGAAAATATATGTTGATATGTTTTCTTATATATTAATGCATACATAAATGCTTTACAACTACATATATAGGGTGTGTGAAAATTTCTCACTAACCAATGTGGCATTTTTAGTTCCAACATTGATTAGTCATGTATATAAATACCCAAAAATTGTTAGTGATTACTACTCTACCACATTTAAATATTTTAATATAGTGATAATGAGAGTTATTATAGATCCTCTCCGTTTTGGGTAAGTTTTGGGCACTTTGCTAATAATTTTCACTTATGAATTACATTTCATTGTGAAATTTGAGTTTTCTTATATTTGTCTTTCTTTTCACTCACTAATAAGTGTTAGGAGTTTCTAGTAATTGTCCGTGATATGCTAACTATGTATATTTAGATCCTTCAGGTGACAAAGTAAGGAGTGGCATACATGCGTACAATTTTTTTTATATCCGTCAACATAAATTAATGTATGGATCATTACATTATGAACTATTAATTCAAGTAAATGTATTACTTTAACTTATATGGGTATAAAGGCATTCAAAGAGTGGTAGGAAAGGTAGATCAGAAAAGAAATCATTAAGTTATAAGAACCTTGAGGTTGTTTTCTGACTCCAATATATATATGACAACTATGTGTACTTTTATTTGTTAACATTTAACATAACCTTAAGTTTATAGTACCCTTTATAAAATAGGCATGTAGATACTATGTGATGCGAATATGGACCTAATTTTTATACATATGGTACTAGACATCCATTGTATACAAAAGGTAATCCATATAGTCTTGAACAAATCATAAGTAAATTGTCTCATTTGATAATATAAGAAAATCAAATCAAACTCTTGAATGTCATTCTCTTTGCAGCTGTTTAACATTACAGATCCATATCCAAATGAAGAGATAGATGAAATACAAGAAGAGTGGGCACAATCCTTTGTTAAGGAAGTTAACTTTAAATTTTATTGCAATAAAATATGATTTGTCTAAACCTTTCTAATTTTTTATTTATAATACATGTGATAGTTATGATTTTCTACAACAATAAGTTTGATGCACGTGAATTTTCGATGTATATGTGAAAGATGTGTGTATATATGTATGTGTGTGCATGAATGTGAAGAGAAATGAATATAAGGAGAATTGTATTTGTACATTTCATCATAATACAATTAGAGAATGGAATTGTATTTGTGTTTTCTAAACTGTGTATGTGAATGAGAATGGAATTAAGTGTTAAAGAGAATGGAATTGGAGAACGAAAATGTATGTGGGTGGATGAATTGTGTGTATGTGTTTGTTATTATAGGTTTTATAGGTGTGTTGTCCTATTTTTATGCTAAATATGGGATGGAACATGTATTTCTATTGAATCATAGCATCTGCATCATGGTAAATACCCAAACAATAAGTCTACATACCTACTATGAAAACAAGATACCTACGCTGCCATTTATTATAAAAAAGCTGACATTGTATATCTACATGATCAATTTTATCACCCAAACTGACAACACATATACCCTTACTAGTAAAAAATTTACGCGATAAAAAAGTACAACGTTGATTTTTTTTAAAAAAAAGGATGACACAACTATTCAAAAATGGTTGTGACATGTAGCATGGTTGTTCTACCTAGCCCGGAGTAGGGTCGTGCTGCCCAATACAGACATCCTTCCAAGTCATCATATCTCTCTACATCATTAGTTTCTATTAAGAAATCAATGACACAAAGCGATACCACAATGCTGATATCGCTCTGAGTTATCAGTTGAGTCGTTAGTTTCTATTTTCATAGCAAATGACATTGATTTTGCGTCTCCAGTTTATCCATTCTCTAGAAATGGCGTAGAAGGTCATTAGATAATGTTTCACACATAGGTATTGGAACAAAACTTACATTATAGATTCATTTTAATGGATGCTAAAGGAAGTATCTGTACTAGTGTAAACTCCAACGTCAAACCAGTCATTGAACGAAAATGTCAGTTAATGGAAAAGATAATGTGCATAGTTATGAAATGCCAACATTTAATATATAAAATAGAAATGTATCACAAATAATAATCTCAAGACTAATAGATCACTAACACTCGTACTAGCTCTAGTGAAAACATATAAAAGATCACTTCTATATACATATATATGTGTGTGTGTGTACATATCTATATATCTATCTATCTATATATATAGATAGATAGATAGAGAGAGAGAGAGAGTCATGCTAGAATACACTCAAGTGTATTTGGAGCAGAATACACTCAAGTAATTTTTCATGATGCACTATTTTTTTTCAAAAATCTAATCCATTGATCTTCTTAAACATCTTGTGAATAGCTCATATAAAAAATTTGAACACATTTGGACATTTGTAAGTCATGTTATAAAGACCGGAAAATTATACATTTCAAATTAGTTTCACGCATCGATTTTGTTTCCCTTGGATGAGTGACTTACACTCAGCGAAGTGGCTCAAAATTTATATGTAGCCTAGTTATAGTATGACAGTGAAGATCAATGGTTACATTTTGCAAAAAAAAAAGTCTTGACACGCAAACATATTTGTGTGTATTCGTGCGATCTATACACTCGAGTGTATTCTAGCCTGACTCTATATGTATGTATGTATATATATATATATATATATATATATATATATATAACTTTGTACAGAATCCTCCATAGTCATCCTAAAAACTTAGTATACTAAATTTTTTGGTACACACAAAAACTTGTCCTAGGATTTATCCAGTCAACCTCTTACCTAACTCGGTCTAGGTGTGCCATAGATATAGGAAAGAGTCCATAATGTCCCTATTTTCTCATTCCTACACCATGATTACAAGGTTGGGCTTGGGATTGAGTTCTCTATTCCCTTATCCTTACTTCTCATTTCTCATTTAGAGAATGGGGTCCCACACCCACCTAGGTGGGTCCCCCTAATTCAATGAAGATTCATCCTCATGATTCATTCCACTCCAGGTCTTCTTGTTAGGCACATAACCTGCTATAAGAAAACCATGTCTACCCTTCCCACCATATACATTAATGAATGTTCACAGTGTTCTAAACACCTATATAAGTGAGATTAGGTTTATTAGATTAAATACATTTTTCATATTAAGGAAATTAAATTGTATATGTCACAATATGGTTCACATAAACCACTATAACAAAGAATATTAGGGTTCCAGAAAAGTATCAATGTGTCACAAGCAATCAATCATGATGAATGATTATGTTCCACATAGATAAGTGTCTTGACTAGTTTTCATTTAGGTATTTCCTATAAAGAATACTGAAGAATCATATTTGGTCCCCCGTTGTTCTCATTCCCTTTCATATCATGATTTTTGTGCATTTTCTACCCATTTCTGTCAATTTAGGCAATTACAACAATAAACGTGTAATCAAAGTAAGTAGAGAATCACAATGGAGAGGACTCCATGGTATGGTATGATGAGTGGGTTCCTCACCATGGGAAGTTGGTCGACATTTTCATTAAGCAAGTCAAGGAAGACATCAATGATATGAAGGTTACTAGCCTTGTTGATCCAAATGACAACTGGAACTTATAGTTTCTTCAATGCTACTTGCTCGAGGACTGTATCAAATGGATAATGAACTTGCCATACCTGTGTAACCATGACCTAACTGATAGTTGGAGTTGTAAGATAGATGATAAAGGTAAATATAATACCAGCTCAGATTATGAAGTCATTCACAAGGAGGACGAGATTCTATGAGAAGCACCATTGTCAATTATCTTGAAGTTGAAGGTTCCTAGAAAAATTAGAATGTTGACGTGGTTGGTCTATCACAAAGAAATCATGATGAACTAAAGGAGGAAACAACAAAAGTTCATTGAAGATAGACACTGACCCAAATGTATAAGTGGAGATGAGCCCACTCTACAAGCTTTGAGGGAATTCCCATTTTCCATAGACCTAAGGAAATGTATAAATGATTTTAACAACCTCACCACTTGGTATCGCAACTCCCTATCAGGGTGGATGGTATGGAACATGTTGAAGAGCAAGTCCAATTAGAGAGGTATGTTATACATTGTTGGATCATCTGGAATGTGAGGAATAGATATGTATTTGACAATTGCGTAGGGAAATATGGCACAGAGTAGGCAACAAAATTTGAAATTTTATCTACCATATTCTCCATAATCTATAGATCGCATCAATAACTATAATGCATGAATGATGTTTTGGAGGATATACCTGGTCCTGGAGAAAGTCCAATGACATCTCCTCATCGTTGTTGATGTGAAACTATGTTGAACGGTGTATGTGCAACACCCTATTGCACTAGGACTCATCTAACTACTGTGTCCTCTTATTTGCACCTCAGACAGTAGGACTATTGCAACTCCTCCTGGTCACACCATAGAATACATCCACAAATGTCTTCTTCTTTAGAAACTTCTCTTGTCACAGATTACTGGCTGACATTGTCCTCTAAGCAAAAGACAACAACCTCTCACTTCTATGGTAGTCCACATAGACTTCCTAGGACTCTTGTCGTCCTGTTAGAATGATCAGGAAGGAGTCGTCCCTCTCTGTTAGTATACTAGTCACCAACTTGCTCTCTCACAATGACAACTCTTAGTTGTTCTCTCCAGTGGCCATCCCTCCCTTATCAGGTAGGATTTGCCTGGGCTCTCGTGGTTACCACAACCAGAGAGGACAATAGTTGTCAAAGGAATTGATTCTCAGTTATCTGTGTTGTGCTCTAGGAATCCCCCAATACCCCCCTATTTATAGTAGAGGCCAAGGTCAAGGTCCCCAATTGCTATCTGGTACGGGATTAATGTGTGGGAGTGGAAAGGACCTAAAGAACTCAAATTGTTACAACAACTCTGGAAACTTTGTAAATTGGGGCAGCCAAAACAACCATTTGACAAACCCAGATGGTCATCTCACATGTGAGTCATGTAAACTGGGGTAGCCAAAACAACCATTTGACAAACCCAGATGGTCATCTCACATGCGAGACAGTCGTCTCGCACTGCAAGATGGTCCTCTCGCACTACGAGACCGTCATTTTGCAGTTTCCAATTGTACATGAACTGGCAAATAAATTCGCATCAATGCTAGACATTGATTTTATTGTGCAACAGGTATTACTCAAGAGAAATGAATAGGAAAACATCTAAAACCTTCCCCGACCAAACTGAACCATCTCACCCATGTGAGACAGCTGTCTTGGTCTCCCATATGGTCATCTGGTGACCCGAGTCCAGCCTGTCTGGTTGGGTTGTTTTGTTCCTTACCCAAATTCAACTCACAACCAGCCTGACCCCCATACATGCGTCTCAACTCATGAGGCGGCCGTGTGACATTTCCAGACGCCTGTCTCAACACTTGAGATGTGTGTTTGGTAATGTTGCCAGCATGTTTGTTGCGTGAAGCAAATTCCTAAACACTTTATTACTTAATTCAAATGTCAATCAAGATTTGAACTCATCTTCTAGGTCGAGACCTATGTGTGTTACCCTATAGGTCCCATATTATGTTGGCAGTGAGTTTCCATAACAACTTTTGACATCGCAAGCAAAGAGTGGTGCCTAGTCGCACATCATTGCTATCCAAGTAAATGGAAAGTTGGGGAACAACTTCAACCTACAATCTTTGTATGATGTTATAGTGTTTGTATAAAATCCTTTGTCACTGATATCCAGATTGAACTATAGGCATGGAGCAGTCACCCTCATTATTCTTCAATCTTATTTCTTGAACCACAACATATTATCTGAGATACATGTAAGCTCAATACATTGACTTACATGTACATGGTCATGTATTTTTTCAGTCTCGCTAATCAAGAGGCCTAGGATATCATGCACCCATAGGAGGGACAAATCCCATATCTATCACTCATAGTCAATCCCCATGTGACAAAGACACCCAATCATCACTGTTATAACAATCCATGTTTCAGGACTACGTTTGATGATGTCAAAGTGTACCCAATGACATGTGATGAGTGCAGTAGTTTCAGGTCTAAGAACCAAAAACACCACCATCACTATGAAATATGACTATGACTTCCATGATGATGGCTTCCATGTGTCAGTATCATGGTGGGTCTGTCTGATACACTATTCTCTAATATGTATCTATGTGCTTAGTTTGATATAGAAATATCATGACCAATGAGACTTAGTCATCAACCAACTCACGATCTGATCTTATGTGTTATTATTGTCTATTAACCTTCCATAATAACAACCAATCAGAGACATAATGAGAATATGTACATGTACTCTTAACATCCGTATCGTCTCATTTTTCAAGTCTAATACTTGAAGACATACGTCATTGAATAATATTATTCTCTAGACATTTATAATGTTATTTCATTATCTCATAACTAAACAAACAAAATAAATTGGAATCTTTCCTTTATTAATAATCAAATCATTTGCATTTATGTCATTACAATCATTACATGATTGGCTCTCAGGGCATACATACCAACAAACTGTGCTACCAACATAGAAGAGAAACTGATAAATTTTAACATGCTCAATAGTGAGATCAAGGATACTTGGAACCAACACAGAAGAACCTATGACCAGGTCATGGATGAAGATACTAGTTGGACTAACCTTGACAGGGATTGGATGCTCATAATGAATAATGTGGTGGTCAAGGGAAATCAAGAGACCATCACAATGATGGCCAATAGATGGAATGGGCAGTGGAAGGGAGGTGCAATGAGAAGGATCAAGGTAAACTTAGTTGTTGAGGCTGAGATGAGAGCGGTTGATTTGGAAATAGAGTTTATGAAGGAGTGGCAGTTCACAAGGGCCATTGTGGAAACCGACAACAATATTGTTATATAAGAAGTGGAAGATGAAGCAAACAACTATACCAAACTTCTTTCTTGGATTTGCAAGATCAATTAAGATATAATATATGTTGAAGTTGTGAATATAAAGAAAGTCGATCTTGATTGGTCTCGTTGACCCACTGGAAAAACCTCACCTTAAAAATTCTTTGGAAGATCTCATATATATAGATCCTCCTCTCGACCATGTGGGCCACCCTCTCCCTTTACCCTTTAATAATGGTAGAAGTTCTACCAAGTTTAATTTCACTAGAACTACTATAAGAAAACTTTAGAATTTCCCTACAAGAGGATGACAAGTTGAATAAAAGGCCTCCCCGATAAAAGTAAGTAGAGAATCATTGATTAAAAATATTCATTTCAAAATTCAAATGAAGAATAATACATTAAAACATTGAATTGATTCTCTTTTACGTACAAAATAGACAATTCCCATGAATTAGGGAATTATATGGTAAATTTACTCTTTTTTTATTGTGCATGTGATTATATACTTACAGTGATGTGGGTAACATGAAGATGATTTCAGTAAAATCTCTTCAATCCACCAATCTTGTTTCATATTCCAATTCTATGTCACCAAACTAATGTAGAAAAGAATATAGAGGGATAAAAGAAGTAAAGATCATGGCTTGGTGCTCCACTTTGGATGGAAATGACATGTAGGTAAAGATGGAGGAGAAAGAAAATGAAAATGTGAAAAAATTAGCAACTAGTCGATAATTCATGTACTAACTATCTAGAGAAGATATTAAGCAAGAATATTCAACCTTAGCTTGAATTCCACCTTACTCTCTCCTTTGAGAATGAAATTTAGGTGAGATGGGTTTATGCGGTGAAGGACGTCTTGGGGTTGAAGTATTTTCTTTGGGGTATATTGATAATTCCTAATTTTATGTTTACACTTTCTATTTTCCGAAAACCCAAGTTGCTCCAACTTCCAAGGGCAATGGGGTCAAATCATTTCAAGTATAGAATGAAGTCAAGAAATGTCATAATGCTTTGGTAAAAGTAGTCACGTTCATGACAAATAGCCATACCTTTAATGAATTGAGATGGCTTATGGCTCAACTCTATAACATTGAAGTTAGGCCTCAAAACACCATAATATATCCTTGAAACCTATTTTGATTTTCAAATCATGTGTTCTATTCCTAAATCTCTAAATTATCATATTTCTCATATTTAACAAGATTCATAAGTTGTTATCATGCTCTATCTTTTATAATTGTATCATTAACTCTAAGTTCTTAACACTCGTCAAGGACTCATGTCTATGTATAATATACATAGCCAATCATTTATCATGCCATCATTATGATTATTTCATGCCATAAAAGTAACATACCACTTACAGTTTATCAGTCATGATTACTTAAGGACATACATTTTCACTAAGTTAGGGTTTCTAATCATACTAATTCATTTTACACATGTTCCACTATGCTAATCAACCTTAAAGTTTCAAATCAACATTGCAAAGAAAGATATTATGTGATAATAACATAATTTATTCTTGGGTTAGGTTTAACCTGGGAATGGATTGCTACATTCAATCCTTTTTTAATTTTGTTGATGTGTAGATGAGTGCCTAAAAATGAGGCTATTCTTACCGACAATCACTTTTCCTACAGTTTGACAAGAGATGGAACATTTTGATCCAAACTAAAATCCCCATCAAACACTGCTTTGGTAATGAATCTCATGGTTTCCATTTCAGTACAACAAAACATGGTAAGGGTCAGGAATGAATCCTTAACTGTAGATACTTGAATCCCTGACACCAACTTGTTAGTTAGGATCAAACCCTGACCTTTGTTCCCTGAGCGAAGGCTTGGTGACAAGAAGTTCTGGTCAAGGCCATCCCTAAGAAGAAATATTTAAAAGTCTTGACCCTTTCACCCAAAAGATGAATGAGTATGCCCCTAGGGATATTTATCTAGTCAAGGACGAAGCCTTTGGGATAAACTACATTTTTAATAAATGTACATTTTTATTATAAAAAAATTGATATTGTAAACATAGAGTCAATAAATTGACACAAAAGTATACACCAATAAATACTTAATCAATGAGCAACCCACCACAATAATACTAATTTTTATATAACTAGTCAACACCTTATATCCAAGCTCCATCTTCTCGAATAGAAATGAAGGTTCAAGCCTTTCCATAAACCAAATTTGAATATTTTCACAGTCAACATATGTAAACCTTGATTGCTACTAACATTCAACAGACGACAACAGGAGAATTTCATACTTGAATATTTTTCATTCAAATCTCAAAAATAGCATTTACAATTTAAAGACATGATCAAAATATCAAGCTTGCTCAAAGAAGTGATGTTATATGAATTCCTATTGTCATTGCATTCATATACATCATATGCTATATTATATTATTTAACTTTAAAAAATGAATACACGGCCTCTAGAGTACACTACTTCATACATTTTTCCTAACATTTCTTCATGACTTCCACCATGGCTACTTACTCTGGTGGTTATATCAATTCTCTTACCTTGTGGAATGTTGAAAACATTGTGCATAATAGAATATATATATATATATATATATATATATATATATATATATATATATATATATATATATATATATATATATATATATATATACTAGCATTATAGTTTGCATATTATTCATAGTGAGAGAATGTCATGTCATGGAATAACAATATAAAGTACATTTGGCTACTTAGACCCAATTTTGTTTTTAACTCATCCTTTCAGTCTATGTAGGACTAGAATTAACACTACTACAGAAACAGCCTTTCGCGTCGGTTGTTTAACCCCCTTTGGCGACGGTTTTCAAGCGACGCCTATGTGGGTGCCACTAAAGGTCGAACTCTTCAGCGTCGGTTTTCTAACCGACACATATATGTCATATAGGCGTCAGTTATATATAGTTGGTCGACGTCTATAAGGTTCATGCCACAAAAAAGAGCACCACCTAGGACACTTTCTGCGTCGGTTAACAACTTAACAACCGACGCCATACACCCAGACGACACGACGAAGCACGGCCGTGTTTAGTACTATAGGCGTCGGTTTTATACTAATAAGCGATGCCTTTTTCACCACGGCCGTGCTTTCTTGCACGGTCGGGTTGTTTGTCATATTAGGCGTCAGTTTTTATCCAATAACCGACGCTGTAGGCCTTTGATGACAGTTTTCTATAAATAACCAACGCCTATACTTTAATTTTTTTTTCTTATTAGTTTACAGGCCTGTTGTGGCTGGTCAGCAGGATGAGAACCTGCAGTTCAGTTTTCTGAACTGTAGGTTTACGACATCCATTGATATCAGCCTACACACAGGCCACAAACCTGCAAAATCAACAAATATTTTTTCACACAAGTACATACATTCAGACATCAATTCAATTCTCACATTCACACATGTAGAAATATTCAAATACATGTAGAAACATTTAGACATGTATAAACATTCAGAAATATTCATTTACAAAATATCATTCAGCATCGCTATCAGCATCCCAATTATATCTTACAATTGCCACTGCTTGTATGGCTTTTGCCTATTCTTCTCTTATTTCATTTAATGCTTTCATCGTATATGGAACATGTACATTTTTTAAGCGTTTACCTATAGTGTGGTCAGTTTTAAACACCTGCAAAGAGAATGATGTATATATATAAGTAATAATATAAAAATAAGATTGATATATTTCATACTAACTAATGAGACTATATATAATACCTCATGTATGGTATTAATATCCAATGCGGCATGTCGGATAATCATCTGCATAAATCGCATCACATAGTATGCGCATGCCCAGCCGTTGTCTTGTGTAGCGCACTATAAATTGAAACATACAAAATATTAAAAAATACAACTAAGCACAGTTCACATAAATAATATATACATTGGAGTCGGGAACTTACTTTTACGTTCTCCCAAATTATTGGCTGGTTCTTTCTCCTTGGGACATTTCCTCCAACATTTTTGAATGCATCTAAACCCCTACATGTTAATGTAACACAGTAAATTGCATAATTAAATAGTAATGTAATAACAAATGTTAACGAATATAAAAATGAAATATTTCTCACCAGAATAATGACATTCTCAATATGTGTCCAATTTTAGTGTTCAATGTACTTCCTGCAGGATCTAGATAATAAACAGTGAACATCCCGGGGACAATAACTAGTAACTCCCAATGTCTACCGCTAGAGGTAAAAAAGTTAAAAATTAATAACTCAAAATGCACAATAAAAATGGAATTTTCTTAAGTCCAAATTATAAATAAAGTAAACTTACTTGACATTGAATGGATCTATTATTATCGTCTTCTTTTGCTGACCGAAAATTCTAAAAGCATCTATACAATATTGTTGAACATTATCAGGGTCTTTAGCTACCATACTAATCAATGATGGAATAAAAAAACCCACATGATCAAATGCAAATTGTTTGCATTGATCTTCGACTAAGTAGCTGCAAAACATGTATTACGTATGCATTAATATATAAGAAACCAGATCACCAGATCTTACATAAGGTATATGGATGTATAAACAAGATCTCACCTTATCCATGTCTCTATCATTGATGTATTCAGCCAATCATACATAAACAACTCAATAATATTTTGTATAAATAAAGAGCTATCGTATGATTGACCTGCATAATATGCTTCTAAAGAAACAATTATAGGGCAATGTATATTATGTGCTCGTAGCCAACATGCCATTCCCCTACAAGAAGGACCTAACGGGTATTTTAGGTCAGTTGGAACCCAACTTGGTAATGCAGGAAGTGGAGGTGGAGGCCTAGCCGCCTAGGTGCTCCGGGTGTCTTCTTTTTAACCTGTATATATAATTTCAGATCAGTTGACCTCATATATACACATTAACAATCTAAAGTAATGTAAATTTGTCTTACAATTTCAGTAGTGTAGACGACATCTGCTTTGGGCCACAATATCACCCCGCCTTCTGCCTCAGCAAGTGTATCAATATCTGGGTGGGGATATGGTAATGTAACTTCCCTCCAATCGGGTAACACACGTATCGGGCTCACACGAACGTAACCCTGTGGCATTGGAGTCATGTGAAACATTGCCCCAGGAAGGGATGGGTAAGCCTGTGCCTCTGCAACAACATAGTCTTGCATTCTTAAGCGACATGGCTTCAATGCCTACAAATTTACATAAAGAATATTATACATATATACATATCATCTTGAAAACATATCATCTTGAAAAGACTAGCTACAATGTCATAAACAATACTTATAGCAGACGTGCTAGGCGATGGGTCTCCAGGATTACTCGCAGTCTGTGCATCAGGAGAAGAGTGGGTCGCCATAGGCTGATTGGAAGCTTGAGATGTCTGCCACCACACTATTTCTTCCTTGACCTTCTCAGCAACTATATCATTGACCTTCTTGGCAACTATATCCTCGACTCTCTTCTTCTCCTATACATGGATAAAAGAAACATTAGATTCTTATTATTGAATTCCCTTTTGCAGTAACATTCTAAAAAAGGAATAGGTTACCTCTTCTTGTGAAAGTCCCGCTCTGGGTTTGCGCTGGGATGGCCCAAAGAATGCTTTGATGCCCACACCAGCGCCATCACCCCTAACACGTCCAAGATGCTCTGGGTTACCCAGAGCAACTGTCAATTCATCCCTTGTGCCCTGAGGGATGAACGTTCCTTATTTCCTCTGCTCGTGCAGCTCCCGCTAATCACCATCAACAGAAAGTGGTAAGTTAGCACCACAAATAATCAATATTCAAACGATTGCTCTAAGAGTTGTATTTTACCATTTTCGCAGCCGCCTCAGCAGTTACGGGCTTCTTTATTTCACTCTTCTTGTTTTGCCTCCCAGCTATCCAGATATCATGGTGAGGCATGGGTGTGGCAGACTCCTGAGTAGGAGCAGACTCCTGAGTAGCTGTAGACTCTGCATGTAGTCTTTGGCGAACACTTGCATAGCCCTTTGGACCCATAGTGTGGTCATGCACATTCAGTGCACACCTTGCTTTTTGCACGTCACTGAGGGCCTAGTTAGTATGCACATTAATGATTTGGTTAGTAGCACTAAATGTTAATCTTGAATAGGTGAATACAACATATATTAATTAAATTGGGAGTGACGCCTAATACCTTAAATTCTTCAGATTTTCTTGAAGCTACAAAATTGTCCCAATCTTCTTTGTCCAAGAAGTTCCACTGCTCAAGGGCTGACTTCTTCTTCTTATCACCATCTTTTATGTATTCTCTATTCAGATTTGTCCTATAGTTCCTAAGCATCTTTCCAGTGCGTTGCATCACGCTTTTACGATGCACCTTCTCATCCAATGCAAACAGATTCTGTAAAATAGAATTCTTATTAACTAGTATCCAAAAATAGAATTGCAAATAATATAATTTGTAATCTACAAAATAGAATTGCAAATAATAATAACTCACGCATAAATCCTTCCATATCAAGTCTTTCTTCCCCTAAGGAACTTTATGCCAATTATCATACTTAACACCACAATGGCTTCGAGTGACACACCCAAGATAGTTTACAAAATTATTGTTGTTCACTCCAATTGCATTTCCTCCATTATCAAACTCCACAACCAATTTGGATCCACTACCACTCAGCGCTATTAACTTCTTCAACACAGTGATGCCCCTTTTCTTGTTAAGTGTTTGGTGCTGCGCATCAAGTTTCTCCAGTGCTTCAGTGGGTACATGTGCATCATCAACCTAAAATTTGACAAAAATAAACCCACTGAATTGGCGCAATATAGAAATATGGGATATATGACATAACTAGAAGATAATGAATTTTATAGAAATACAAGATATGTTTTTAGAACTTACATTGGTATCCTCGCCATGCTCGTCATGGACAGCATGCTCATCATGGACTTCATGCTCATCATGGACATCATGCTCATCATGGTCAGCCATCTGAAAATGTCATTAAAAAGGCAAACATTTAGCATTTGTATTAACTAGAAAAAGGCAAACATTTATCATTTGTATTAACCAGAAAAAGGAAAACATTTAGCATTTATATTAACTAGAAAAAGGCAAACATTTATCATTTGTATTAACCAGAAAAAGGCAAACATTTAGCATTTGTATTAACTAGAAAAAGGCAAACATTTAGCATTTGTATTAACCAGAAAAAGGCAATATAGATCGAATTGCCACGGACAATATTTGTTGCATTAGAGTGTGACAATCATAAGATTTAAGACCTATCAACTTCAGATCTTTCATTGATACCAATCTACAGATTTTGGATGAGTAACCATGTGGCACCTTAACATTTACCAAGCATTCACAAAAAGCTTTCTTCTCCTTTCTAGACAATGTGTAACAAGCGGGAGGTAAGTATGTTCTTTTATTACCCATTTCACGTAATTCTGTTAATTCTAACCTTATTCCCATTTCACGTAGGTCCAGTATGGATTTTATCCCATCTTTAGTCTTACATGGTATATTTAACAGAGTACCAATGATGCTATCACAGATATTTTTCTCAACGTGCATTACATCGATACAATGCCTGACTGTCAAAGAACTCCAATAAGGAAGATCCCAAAATATTGACTTCTTCTTGAATGAAGAATTGTCACTCCGTGTGGCCATACTACATTGTGATTTCTTACCAAATTCATTGACAATGTCTTTTACTCTTTCATAAACAACATCCCCTGGTATAGGTTTAGGTGGACTCCGTTCATCATTCCATCCATTGAATGCTTTGCGCTTCCTACGATACGGATGGAATTTTGAAAGAAACCTTCGATGACCAAGATATACAGTCTTGTCGCCATGGTTTAGTCTTATTGAATCAGTGTTTTCTTCACATATAGGACACGCTTTAGCTCCTTTGACACTATATCCAGACAAATTCCCATATGCTGGAAAGTCATTAATAGTGTAAAACAACATAGCGTGCAAACGAAATGTCTCTCTTCCTGAAGCATCATAGGTCATCACACCTTCAGCCCAAAGTTTATTTAAGTCATCAATCAGAGGTTCAAGATAAACATCGATATCATTTCCGGGTTGTTTAGGGGCCGATATCAACAACGACAGCATAACATATTTATTTTTCATACACAGCCAGGGAGGAAGATTGTATATAACAAGCATGACTGGCCAAGTGCTATGTTGGCTGCTCAATGTCCCGTATGGATTCATCCTATCTGTACAAAGCCCAAGTCTTAGATTCCTATCTTATTCACTAAATTTGGGGTACAATAGATCAATCTTCTTCCACTGTGGGGAATCAGACGCATGTCGTAGGATCCCATCATTATTTTTCTTAACATCTGCATGCCACCTCAAATTCTTCGCATCTTTCGGATTTGCAAACAAGCGTTGAAACTGTGATATTATAGGTAGATACCACAACACCTTGGCAGGAGAACCAGTTTTGGACTCCCCCGAAGTCGTCAATTTATACCGTGACGCACCACATTTTGGACAATCTTTCAAATCTACATAGTCCTTTTGAAATAATACACAATCATTCGGGCATGTGTGTATCTTCTTGGCCTCCATTCCCATTGGGCACAATATTTTCTTTACCCGGTATGTTGAGATTGGCAGCTCGTTTCCTTCAGGAAGCATTTCTTTCAACAAAGTCAACAATTCAGTGAAGCTTTTGTCGCTCCATCTATTGTTAGCTTTCAATTAATACAATCTCAACACAGCGCTAGGCTTCGTAAACCTAGCACACCCTATGTATAACGGTATCTCAGCATCATGCACAATGTTTCTAAAGATAGGAGGTGGATCGGTGTGCTCTACCCTACAACTATCCAACATCGCATCAACGATGTCTACTGGAACTGGTTCGTTCACATCTACGTCATCGGAGGTAATTTCTTCTTCCACCCAAGCACTGCTATCGACATCTACTGGTTTCGAGTTTGAAATCTCTCCATGCCAGTGCCATTCTGTATAGCCTTGTACAATCCCGTTGCACATGACATGACTTTTGATTTCCTCACCAGTGTCGACTTTCAAATTGTTACCGCAATGCCTACATGGACAGTAGAACCTATATGTAGGTTTTTTCCTATGTTCCTCGGCAAATCTAATAAACTGATCAAGACCAGATATAAACTCTGGGGTGCAGCGATTGCGAATGGACATCCATGATCTATCCATTCTATGATCAAAGAGAAAACAAGCATATATTAGGACAAGATTAGGGTATACACTTACATCCTATCCAAGATTTACTCCTATTATCTACAATGAAGCTAGAATCCATGCAAACAGTATATAATTTAGTGATTGTTCATTCTAATTTATACCAATGTACAAGTAATATAAAGAACAATGATTGTTCACTTTCTAGGCCAACAAACACATGTGATGTCATTCTTATATATAATAAATGTGTACCACCTATCCCATCCTTGAACACCTAATCTCACTAGTAAGTGTATAATGTGTATTGGGTTTTCAAGAAAATTTCGGCAGCATTTCCCCGCTGTTCTCTAAGTACATATGTACTTAGAGAACACATGGGGAAATGCTATTGAAATTTTCTCGAAAACCCAATACACATTATACACTTACATCCTAAGTGAGATTAGGTGTTCAAGAACAGTCCCAAATCGGGGACTATCCAAGATTTACTCCTAATGAGTAAATCTTGGACGGGTTTCTAGGCCAACAAACACATGTGATGTCATTCTTATATATAATAAATGTGTACCACCTATCCCATCCTTGAACACCTAATCTCACTAGTAAGTGTATAATGTGTATTGGGTTGTCAAGAAAATTTCGGCAGCATTTACCCGCTGTTCTCTAAGTACATATGTACTTAGAGAACAAACGGGGAAATGCTACTGAAATTTTCTCGAAAACCCAATACACATTATACACTTACATCCTAAGTGAGATTAGGTGTTCAAGAACAGTCCCAAACCGGGGACTATCCAAGATTTACTCCTAATAAGTAAATCTTGGACGGGTTTCTAGGCCAACAAACACATGTGATGTCATTCTTATATATAATAAATGTGTACCAACTATCCCATCCTTGAACACCTAATATGACTAGTAAGTGTATAATGTGTATTGGGTTTTCAAGAAAATTTCGGCAACATTTCCCCACTGTTCTCTAAGTACATATGTACTTAGAGAACAAACGGGGAAATGCTGCCAAATTTTTTTCGAAAACCCAATACACATTATACACTTACATCCTAAGTGAGATTAGGTGTTCAAGAACAGTCCCAAACCGAGGACTATCCAAGATTTACTCCTAATGAGTAAATCTTGGACGGGTTTCTAGGCCAACAAATACAATAATAGATATGTACATGTTAGGGTTTCATCACAATTAATGTTAGGATTTCATCACAATTGATGTTAGTGTTTCATCAATGTTAGGTTTAATCAAATCAAATTAGGATGCTAGAAATGATAAGTTTAAATCTTATTTCAACATGCATCAAAATTTACTAAATTAAGTCAAACATTAGGATTAGAAGCACAAATATATGCAAGCAAAAAATTTGTTCATATCCTAGGATTTACATAAAGCATTACATAAAAATGTGTTCATATCCTTATCAACAACAAGCACGACCGTGGCTGTGTGGTAGGCCAACACAGCCATGGCCGTGCTTGTTGTTGGTAAGGAGCTAGGGAGAAGGAAGCAAAGAGGCTATCCTACCTGGAGCTAGCGTGGAGAAGAGCGGCGACGAGCGGCGGCAACAGTGGCGGCGAGCAGGCGAAGAAGCAGAGGGGCGGGCAGAAGCAACTGATGGCCGGAGAAGCAGTAGGCACCGGCCGGAGAAGCAGCAGGAGAAGAAGCAGCAACGGCGGGCGGCGGGCAGCGGCGCTGGCGAGCAGAAGAGCACCAGAGCAGCGGCGGCGAGCAGCAGCAACCGACGACGGGCGATTTTGGGAGAACGGCGGCGAGCAGCAGCACAGAAGAGAAGTCGCGATGAAACAGGAAGAAAGGGGGAAGAGCCGGGTGTGATCGGGTCTATTAAGTTGGTCAACGGCGTCGGTTATCTACAAAACCGACGCCTATTACCTTTAGCGTCGGTTATTAGTAAAACACCGACGCTCAACTAGACAACATTTACCCTAAATTATTTGGCGGGAACCATTATCAGCGTCGGTTATCGAAGGATAACCGACACTGAAAGTGGGACTTTTTGCGCAAATTTTTATTTTCAATAGGCGTCAGTGAATAGTTAAAAAAACCGACGCTGTAGGTGACTTAAAATATTTTCTCTCAAAAATTGGATTTCGTGGGCGATTTTAGGCGTCGGTCGGTTATAACCAGCCAACGCTGAATACAAAGCGGTACCCGTGTCTGGCTGGTCTTCGAATATAGACGTCGGTTTGCATAAATAACCGACGTCTAATATTATAGGCGTCGGTTTTACTTAATAATCGACGCCCAGAAAAACGACACTGAATGCTATTTCTGTAGTAGTGTAATATGCTTCCTAACCTCCTCCCAACCATTTAGATGTTCACTACAAAAGAAGTTTTTTTCTTACACGTTACATGATGGACAAATTGTTTGTCCAAAGCATAACATCAACACAAATTTAAGCATGTGCAACGTAATATGCATACATAGATTTAAATTACAAAAATATGCCTCTAAGATACATATAGAAGAAGGTATGATTCAAAATATACCTCTTTACTATTTTTTGTAAAATATCCATGCAACACATAACACTAAAACTAAATAAATCTCCTTGCGGCATGTTTGGTTTGCTGAAAAGGATTAAGAAGGGATGTCCACGAGGATGGGATAGAAAGATATGGATGAAGAATGGGAGATTGGGTAATCCTATCTTATGTTTGGATGCAGTAACATAATATGATTGGTGACAACTTCTTGTTTATCATTTCTAATTGCCCATCTGGCCACGGATTATGTCTAATGGTCATTGATATATGTGGACACTATGAAAAAAGTAACCGCGCAGTCATTAGATTAACAACTGGACTATTTTCTAATATAAAAATTGAGAATAATAAGATGAACTACGATCTTTAATCCACACTTCGGCCAACACTTTCAGGTATATGTGATTTGTAGATCAATAACGCATACAGGTGCAAACCAGAATACACCGAGTCACTAAGTCATTTATGTTAAAAACAATTTTACATTGTATGCTACTTCAATCTAATACGGAGAAATGATTTCATAAATTACCTAGTGTTGTCTTGTTGACTGGAGGACGAAAGCGCAAAAGTGCTAGAATTTTTTTAACCCGATGAGGATATGCACAATTAGACCTGTCAAACTGGGTCAAAATCCGCAGGTGCCCATGGGTCGACCCGTTTAAGTTGGGTTTGGGTCCTAAAATTTACCACCCGCTGGAAAACACCCAGACCCATACCCACCCGTTTAACTAGCGGGTTTCATAGGCAATCCGCGGGCACCCGCGGGTGACCCGTTTTATTACACTGATTTTATTAATAAAAATAATTATATAAGATTTAGTTATCAGTAAAAAAATATACACACATTGCATATATGAAACTTGCCGCTTGCGTGCGTTTGCGTCCAAGCCACTACCACTTGGTAGTAATAGGTAATATATATAAATTTTTTTGAAGTCTAGTAATAGGTAATATTAAATGTCTTGTACTCTTATCTCAAATTTTAAACCAAAACCAAGTTAACAAAACATAGATTGGTTTATAATATTTTTTACTCATTAAATAGTTTGTAAAATTTATTCTTTTGTATTATTTTGTGAGAATGGGAGGCATACATAAGGTTGTGTCATCATCATACTACAAATTAAAAGGGTGTGGAGTTGTTGGTTGTATCATATTCATATTGAAAATTAAAAAGGGCGTCGAGTTATTGGTTGTCATCTTCATACTGCATAATAAAAGAATGTGGAGTTGTTGTTTGGAACATGCCAAAGTTTTAGTCTTTTTTCAGTTCTCCGATTTATACCCCATCTCATTTAGATGTCTCCTTCATAATATACGTTGTTCAATTAATGTTTAGTTGTTTGGTATAGGTGGTCCTCGCTATTTAAAAGATGTATGCTTTTGAGTTAAGCTTCTAAAATATGTATTATATTTGTTGTTCTAGCATCTATACAATACTGGTAATTAATTCAGCCAGTCGGAGCTTTTTCTTTACTAGCATGTAGCATCTCTGCCCATGGGTGTATTGTTGTTTGATGCTCTTCTTATAAAAAAAATTTGGACAAAAGAAAACGGTATACATGTCAATGTGATTGTTTTGTGCCATATCTTATGTAAACAAACATTAGCATGATAATTTTTTTTTAATTTTATATGGGCACCCACGGGCAACCCGCAACCCGCTGGGTCGGGTTTGGATTTATCTTTCTTCCACCCGTTTAGAACTGGGTCTTTTTGACCCGCACCCGCGAGACCCAAACCCGCAACGACCCAACCCAAACCCAACCCACCCACCCGTTTGACAGGTCTATGCACAATTGAGTTGGCGTGAAAAATAAATTGCGTGATAGTGTGCTTTTCAAAGTAATGAAGTTGTCGTATTCCTGGAATCAACTCGTGAAGAAAGGTGTCTGGAATCAACTGCCCAATGGATCAAAACGTAACTCCAGCAATAACAATATTCATGATATGTGCTTGTGGCATAGAAAATCGCATTGCAGATGAGCATTCGTTGTGACGAGAAGACAGACGAAAGCTTGTTGGTCGTGACAAGCAAGATTACAGAAAACATACCAGTCGTGGCAAGAAGACGACAAGGAAATACCACGGCTGTTGCCCGTCGGGAGTGTAGTCGTCAACCGTCCATCAGAACTGCAGCGCACCTATGTGTTTGCCCGCCCGATTCGGAAGCGCAGTTGCAACAAAATTTCAAGAGTCGAAGTGGAGAACTGTGGAGAAACCTTATTCTGTCTAATACTTGGGGGGTTGCGGAACTCAAAAGTCCTATTCATATGAAATTCTTGTATAAGAAGGATTACCATCATTATGTCGTTTTTACCCAAACTAACATGGGATTGGAAATATCAATAGAATTATAATCCTATCAAGTGCTAAACTGATATGCTCGTGTCTCCCTATTATAAATCAGCATTCCGATGGGTGAATATGGAGACGTTGCATTCTCACTAGTATAGAAGATTGTATCATATGTTTGTATTGTCATCAACTACGTGTATATATGCATAGGTATGTTGCTACCCAAAAATAAAATATACACTAATAGATTTCGGGTTTGACTTTTTGTTTTGGAATGTCGAAGCTCGGATATGAATGTTTATTGTGTTGCCGTTAGCAATCCAATAAGTATTCGAAAAAATAAGAACATTGGTAGAATTACGTTGCATCTCGTGTCAAGACAGTCTGTGTTCGATTGCATAGATGTGTGAGGAATGTCGCTTGGAGTAGTCAAAAGTAGATTTTACATCAGCATTCCAGTCGGGGATCAAAGGACAGAGCAGACGGGATGGTAGAGGAGTGCGAACCATGGAAAATTGGGGAACGGCCAGAAGTCAGTCAGGCGCCGCCATACGCGTGATGGAGTGAGATGTTAGGGCATCCTTTTGGACTAGCACGCACAACTGGAAAATTTTCACGTCGAGTGTAATTGCCCCAACAGTTTAGTTATCGGACATCAAGCTTTTGGTGGAATTTGGGTCAGAGAATGATTGCTTATTGGTCACGGACAAGACCCGCGACAAGTTACCAAATTGACGAGGGCTATTGTCCTTGAGCGTGTGACATTGACTCTTGTCATATTTTGTTGTAGTGTTTCTTCAATAGCATTGGCTTGCACGTAACTATCTAGGGACCTTTTTTTCAAATCATGCTCCACGTGAGTGAGTTCTGAAATTTTGATAAGGAAGAAGATGGGTCCTGGATCAATTACCACATTAGAACCGACAAAATTTCACAACTACCTGAAGTGATGCTCAATTTTTGGAAGATGAGGTTTGATGCCAATGATGTATCCAACAAGACAATTTACCAATGACTAGCATTTTTCAGAGTTTTATATCTAGGGTTGATCAGTTTACCTCCTTCAGATTTTTGCTATCACCTATAGTAAAGTTTCATCATTTCTCCCTTCGACACTGAAGAGGCCCACCGATTTTCTTAGAGTAGTAGAACATAATACAATGCTAGATCTCAACGGAGTAGTATAATCATGTTTCTTCTTCTGGATCTCATGCAACCCTCGAGGTGGATATTGGAGGTGCCCATCCACCAAAGCTTCTTCGTCACTCAATCATTTCTTCTTGGACCATCTTTCTTGAATGAAAGCACCAAACAAGTCATGTAGGATCCTCCTTGAAATTCATTCTTTGATAAAGGAGAACTACACATACTAAATATGTCCTTTCTAATGTTGATTGAAGAGGTTACCCCCTACAGGGAAGACCGACATGTGGATAATATAATTCTCTCAAACTCACTTGTATTTTATTGTGCTCCAAGAAGTGGAAAACAACTATGTTTGATGTGAGCTATTTTCTAACTATTGCATTTGATGTATGCAACTCACATTAAGGATATGCCCATAGAATTCAAATAGAGATTGAGGAAAGAAGATGCAGATAAAAAATAGTCGAGATTTCATGTTCCTGCATGTTGAAAGTCGTATAATACGAGTCATATACATATATATCATAGTCTTTAAATAATGATCGTATAGCTACATTAATCATTTCGATTGATAGAAAGCATATGCAATCATAAATCTAAAATAGGGTGAGAACATTAATCATTCATCACAATTTTACTCAAGAATCTACAGCCCCACATTTCTGGTCTCCATTCAAGGACGAGAAGGTGTGCCATTAGCAATGCAACTAGCGAACTACTCGACACTCCCATTAACCTTGATGGCAGCAGTTGAGTTGGGCGCCCTAGAGGCTATTACCAGGTTTAGGAGCCACCTCTCCCCAACATAGTTGGCATTCAAGCTATCCTTTCCTACTTCCTCTAAATTTATCTTCTCAGAGATGTTGGATCTTTTGTTGCTGTTGCTTTCCAGCTAAAACACTCGTACCTAATCCCTTCACTCTACAAATTCCTCACCTCATGTGATGACGACATTTCCATTGGACCATTTCCGATTTGTGCCACCTCAAGCACTACTTGGTGTGCATGGAAAGTTGATACCACCTCAAGGATGATGTGACCTTGGGTGGGTCTCGTTCAATAGGGTTTAGGGTTAGTTTGGTTGGGTATAGTAGGGTGCAATTGTGTGAGTTGGCAATGTAAAAATGTACATCAAGCACACACTTTTCCTCCAACTACACCCTACTAAACAAGCCCTTATAGCATAACAGTGTTAGACATTGTGGCAAGGACTTGGAGGTGTACATGGGTTCTCTAGTTGTCAACCGTCTTAGACATTGCGGCAAGGACCTGGAGGTGTACATGGGTTCTCTAGTTGTCAACCGTCTTAGACATTGGTTGTAACATCCTAAAATTTTGGTGAATTTAAATTATATAAGGCTTGAATTTATAAGTAAATTTCCTAATTGAATTATTGATGGAATAATAATGTTATCTTTAGTGGCATGAGTGCAACCTATGGCTCAAGAGAGGCTCATGAGACTATTTTCCTTGCAAATAGGTCCTTGTGGCACAAGTTAAAGAAATAAAAGAAATTTGGACATAAATAAAAGATAATGACTTTTTGAAATGTTGGATAACTAAAATATAAGATAATTTTCAAGTTTCCAAAAGAAAATAAGATATATGGTATTTTAGATAACTACAAGAGTAATTATCTAGCCATGAATGGAAACACAAGATTTGAGGCATCAAGTAGTATTATTTTGAACTGACTTTTGGTATACTAAAAAATAATATCAGTAAGGAAGAGAGTTCTAGAAATTGGGAGGAAAAAGACTTTACACATGATGATGATAATTGTTTTAATAAATTTTTCAAAGGAGCAAGCTTTGTATATGAAAGATATCCTAATAAAATCTCACAAATTGGATATAGATGGGAAAAATATTAATGAGTTCGTATAATTGATTTAAGGAATATATTAAAGAGAGAGATAAAGAATAACCCAGACTTCAAGTCCTAAAGACTTGGTGTGGGCTCTGATCTCCAAACCACGTTACAAACACGATTTAAACTTAGCGGAAGCGATTCGATTAACAGCGGAAGACAAAAATCACGGGAAATTTAAAACTTTTCGAGACAAGAGCTTGAATCCATAAAGCTTCATTCATAAAAGGAGATAAACTGTTTACATCTCATGATAATTACTTCTTGAGTAATTATATACAACAAGATACAAAATCTCAAGAACTCATAACCAAAAGACTTCAAGACCTGAGAGTACAGAGGACACATAGGACTGACTCTAACTACACCACATGGCAGGCTAAATCTCCACCTGAGATTTACTGCTGCTCCTGGTGCTGCTGCTGCTGGGACTGGTCACCTGTAGACCTGTTCCTCCGTCTCCAACGTCCACCTAAAAAGTTGAAATCTACGGGGTGAGACAATTTTACATAATTTTCCCAGCGAGAGTTATAACTCTCCGCCAGAAGCTTTATTATAACATCAAAGAATAACTTAAGCAGTAAAAACTTTCAAAGTATTCAATAGCAATTGCAGTTGTAAACAAGAGCTCAACATTTATAAAGCATAAAGAACATATGCACTATACAGTGTAACATCAATCAATTAGCTCATAGTTACCTTTAACAGGTATACTACGCTGTAGATTATGTTTTTCAAACATTCTTATTATTATGCCCTGTGGAGATGAGGTTTACCACTCATACCCCAACCAATCACTATTAAGTGCCTTAGTATCATACTAGGTCATCGAAAGAGCCAGATTCTCATGACCTTCACCTTCCTCAGTCAGTAAGAGGATCACTTGTAGGACATCTTGTGTCTCTACTATTATAGCTCACCAGGGTAATCTGGTCCTTCGCTATTTTAGAGTTACAGTGGCGTTCTGTACTCTCTTCGTCATCAGGAGATTTCATGTTTACCTTCTACTGATGCGGTATCTGTGCTTTCTTCGTCATTAGGAGATTTCGTGTTTACCTTCTACTGATGCGGTATGGATTTGTAGTGAAGGATTAACGGATTACATATCTACATCAAGTTCCTACACTAGGATGTAAGGTTCTACACATCCATATACCCCACATACTCAACAGTATGTGATCCAGGAGTTCCCTTAGGAAAACCTGTTTCACCATCATTTGATCTCTGACAATGATGGATCTATGATCAGGGCTTCTACATTACACTTGATTAGTTAGGTACATTCAGTATTCTTTTAACATCATACATTGTTCTTCAAACAATAACAGTAGCATAACAGCTATGAAAGAAGAATACTAAATGTAACAAGCCTAACTCTCATCAATCATCATTTCTCATTATACTCATCACAAGTCATCTCTAAAGCATGACCTTGATGGTTTTCATGGCTCTCACAGCCCATTAAAAATCATAGGATGCCACTAACAAGGCATCAAGATATTTTACTTATTCATAAAGCTTACAACATGCTTTTAATGAATATAGTATCATCATCCATACCTAGATAGGATCATCTTCATATCAGAACCTGCATGGTTAATTCAACTGATAAAGGTAATTCAAAACAAGAAATACACTTTCCACTCTTATCATAAAAGCTAAGTTCTCTGATTCTCATCAATCAGGGTTTACTACCCATATTGCATGTCATCACCCTTGAATTAGGGTTTACTATTCACATTACATGTCATCACACTTGTATTAGGGTTTACTATTCACATTACATGTCATGACCCTTGAATTAGGGTTTACTATTCACATTATGGTGAGTTGAACTCATAACATTGTCATGTATGAGGAACATCATCATTGATGCTCTCAAATTAGCTTTAAGATTCATCATATATCATAATTAGGGTTTCCATGATCTCACATAGGTGGATCATACCCTAATCATGCACATTCATGTGTATTGAAGGTAATTACTTGACTTTCCACCATAAAAGGATACTTTTTCTTTCCTATGATACTTTCTTTCTCCTCATACCAGCAGATGGTGATAACACCACTCTAAATCAGGTTGGGTTAAGACCACTTTGATTAACATAAACCAAATCACCACTATTGAGTGATTAGGGTTTGATTAGAGCAAGGTTTCACTCAATTGAACCTTTTAAGAGCATTATGGTAAATTACACATTGATCATCATCATGGGTTAATTTACTAACCATTTGACCCTTAATGTCTCTTGGTATTATTATGGTTTAGGTTGAACAACCATCAAACCATCTAAGCCTTCAAGGCATTAGGCAGACTTATCCTCAAAAGTCTTCAATAGGTTTCACACCTTCAACCTTCATACGATCTTTAGGTCGTATGCCCTCATTCGATCTTGAGGTCGTATACCCTCATTCGATCTTGAGGTCGTATACCCTCATTCGATCTTGAGGTCGAATGCCCTCATACGGTTTTGAGGTCGAATGCCCTCATTCGGTTTTGAGATCAAATGCCCTCATTTGGTCTTGAGATCGAATGCCCTCATTCGGTCTTGAGATCGAATGCCCTCATTCGGTCTTGAGATCGAATGGACCTAGAAGCTCAAGATCGTATAGACCTCCAAGGTGATTCAAAGGGTAGACTCAATTAGGGTTTCCTATGTTGAAGCCTTCAATTGGTCTCAAGATTGCTAACCACTTATCAATTGAGACAATTAGGTTTAGCCTTAACCAATTGGTTACTCAATTGACCCTCAATTGATATCCAATTAGGGTTGGAGTTGGTTCAATTAAGGTCTATAAACGTTCAACCATCAACACTCAACAATGTGAATCAAATCGAAGTTGAACCCATCAATTGACCTCCAATTGGGCTCAAACTTGGCCCAAACGGTCTTGGGATAGTTTGGATATCCTCCAAACGGTCTTGAGACCGTTTGCCCAAGAATTCATCAAAATCTAGATTGATTTGATAGGGGTTGAACCTTAATTAAGTCACAAATCAGCAATTTGATTATTTCAATAACCCATTGTAATTGGGCCCTCAATTGATCAAATTACCTTAACCCTAGACCTCCAAACGGTCTTGGGTTGTCACCAAACGGTCTTGAGACGTTTGGATGAATTCCAAACGGTCTTGAGACCATTTTCCCATCCATTCTTTGGACTCTAGTGAAAATTCAGCAAGGTTTGATTTATTGAGTTGATCATTACATCAATACTTAATTGCAATGTAATTTGGTATCTTTGTACCTTCAATTGGTCAACTATACTTGACCCCAGACCTCCATACGGTCTTGGGTGATCCCCAAACGGTCTTGAGACCGTTTGGATGATTCCCCAAACGGTCTTGAGACCGTTTGGGCTAATCCACCCAAAATCTCAAATTAGCTCATTGTGATTTCAGCACTGATTTCAATTAGGGTTTGCCCTAGTAATCAACCTTCAACTCTTAACTCGTTTGGAATTAGTCCATAAAATTTGGTGAGTCATTAATAAACATCATTATGAACAGTAATATCATACGGTCAGCGCTTAGTCAACCATCTTATACGGTCTTGAGACCGTTTACCCAAAAAGGGCAAATTAAGCAGATTGAAAATCAGAACTAAATTCAATTGGATTTGCTAATTGATTTGCTTATATCTCACGATCCCTTTGGAGTTAACCTCTCAAATTTTGTGGGTGATTAACCTACATACTTTTGAACAGGATTCCCATACGGTTCACGCTTGGTCAATGCGGCCATACGGTCTTGAGACCGTATGCCTTCATACGACCTTGAAACCGTTTGCCCACCAAACAGTTTTGTAAACCGTATGGGCAATTAGTTGAGGTTATATGGTAAAGTGGAAAACTGTGGATAAGCATAGGAAATAACGCCCTCATCTTCTAGCTCAAGAACAGCAACAGTTCCTCACGGATTTTCTTGCAAGGAAGCAAGGGAAGATAGCGAAGAAGAAGAACTAGCAACTAAAAGCATAGAAAAGATGTATATAACAAAGCATAGGTTTAGAGTTATAAAACCCACCTAAAGCTTGCTCCTTGAGATCCAAGCTTTTGAGATCCAAGCCTTTAATGGCGTCCTAGAATTTCCACAGGTCGGCCAAGGTGAATCCTCCAAGGAAAGTTGAGAAGAGATGGCTAGAAAGATAGAGCTAAGTGAGCTAGCCATGAATTTGACCTTGAATCCGAGTTTCATCCATGAATTCGAGCAAAAAGGAAGGATCCAAACCTACCTTGCACTCCCCTGTTCATTATCCTGTGCTCCTGAGCTCTCCTTAGTCGGTTGAGCAAGGGGGAACAGTGAAGGGAACGAAAGAAACATTCCTTTGCTAAGTGAGGAAAAGGGCTTATATACTTGGGTGGAATTTCCACATAGGCACATAGGTTTTCCTCACTTTCAACTAAGTCCCTCCTTTTCTTCTTTGCTCGTCCCTTCTTCTTATTTCTAAGGACAACCTTCTTCTAAGGTCAAGAAATGAAGGCAAAGAAGATCAACCTATTACTAAAGCGCACACATAAAAGGGCTATAGTACTTACACCTTGATTATTCAATCACAAAGGTGTTTTTCATTATATGATTTTTCAATTGAAGTGACTTCTTCATCATTTCTTCTATAAATGATGACAAGAGTCTTACAAGATATTTTAGATGGTGTATTTTACAAGTTGCACCCCTCAAATTGGGTAAATTGCACTTTACTCCAATTTAGGGTTTCAAGCATAGGGATTGCTTCCATAGCTGCACCTTGGTGCTCAAGCTTGGGAAATCCCTCAAACTTTACCATAATCATTCTTATGATGTCTCAACATTAGAGGAACATCTCAACATGTGCAAATTGCAAGTTAACCCTTCTAACTGGGTAAATTTCACATAGGTCCCTGTATTACAAAATAATCAATTCAATCATTGTTTAAAAGGAACATAAAAGGAAAAGTATGTTCCTTAGGAACTTAATTACATGCCAAAAGATAATCACCAGTATCTTAATTACATAATTAGGAAAAACACCTAGGGTTAACTCATAACCCAGGTCAGGGATGTTACAAATTATCCACCCCTTACAAGGATTTCATCCCCGAAATCGATAAAACATATTAAGAGAAAAGGGCAGGATACTTCCTTCTCATCTCATCCTCTAGTTCCCAAGTGGCTTCTTCAACACCACGGTGGTTCCAGAGAACTTTCACAAGGCTTATATCTTTCTTCTTTAACTTTTTAATTCTGTTATCAAGGATTGACACCGGTCCTTCCTCATAAGATATATCATCATTCAATTCTACCTCCATAGGTTGTAGAATTGACTCAGTATCAGGGTGACATTTATTTAGCATAGAAGTGTGAAACACAGGATGTAACCTCTGTAACTCTGGTGGCAGCTCTAGTTTATAGGCTACTTTTCCAATCCGTTCAATGATTGGATAAGGCCCCATAAATCTAGGAGCTAACTTCCCTTTCCTTCCAAAACGAAGGACTCCTTTCCAAGGCGAGACCTTGAGATACACTCTGTCTCCAACCTGGAACTCTAAGGGTCTACGACGCTTGTCAGCATAAGATTTCTGCCTATCCTGTGCAGTCTTAATCTGTTGTTGTATTACTTTAATCTTCTCTATGGTCTGCTGCACAAGATCAGGACCTAACAACTGATGCTCACCAGTCTCAAACCAACACAAAGGTGATCTACAACGTCTACCATACAAGGCTTCATAAGGTGCCATATAAATACTATGTTGATAGCTATTGTTATAGGCAAACTCTATCAAGCTTAGGTGTAGATCCCAACTTCCGGTAAACTGGAGAACACATGCTCTCAACAGGTCTTCTAAGGTCTGTATGGTCCTTTCCGACTGTCCATCAGTCTGTGGATGAAAGGCCGTACTAAACCTTAGCTTGGTGCCTAAGGCTCTGTGTACCTGTTCCCAAAAATGACTTGTAAACTGAGGACCTCTGTCAGAAACTATTGTGACAGGAACTCCGTGCAAATGCACTATCTCTTGCACATACAACTGTGATAACCTTTCAGCAGAATAGGTTGTTTTGACAGGTAAGAAATGCGCTGTCTTAGTCAACATATCTTCAACTACCCAAATGGAATCATGTCCTTTGTTTGTCCTGGGTAGGCCAACAACAAAGTCCATGGTAACATGATCCCACTTCCACTGTGGTATGGGTAAAGGTTGCATTGTTCCTGCAGGCTTCTGGTGTTCAGCTTTAACTTGCTGACACACAGGACACCTCAGAACAAACTCTACAACATCCTTCTTCATTCCAGGCCACCAATACAGTTCCTTTAAATTACGATACATCTTGGTGCTCCCTGGATGCATAGCATACATCAAAGAATGAGCTTCTTCCAGGACTAACTTCCTCAAGTTATCCACATCTGGCACTATCATCCTCCCATGATAACATGCTACATGATCATCTGAGTCATGGAAACCATCTCGCTTCTCATTTCCATACTCTGACCTAATCTGTTGAACTTCAGCATCAACCTGTTGTGCTTCCTTAATCTGCTCTCTTAGGGTAGGTTTAATATGCATCTCAGCCAACAACCCGGCTAACAATGACACCTTCAACTGTACATTGTCTTGCCTTAAAGAGATAAACATATCTCTCTTAGAGCACACTAAAGAGTTTAATTGTGCTCTATCCATGGTTGATGTTGCTGATTTCCTACTCAAGGCATCTGCAACAACATTGGCCTTGCCTGGATGGTAATCAATCGTACACTCATAATCCTTGATTAACTCCATCCAACGACGTTGCCTCATGTTAAGCTCATGCTGAGTGAAGATATACTTAAGGTTCTTGTGGTCTGTGAAAATCTGGAATGTCTCTCCGTAGAAATAATGCTTCCAGATCTTCAAGGCATGAACCATAGCAGCTAACTCCAGATCGTGTGTCGGATAATTCTCCTCGTGTTTCTTAAGCTGTCGAGAAGCAAAAGAAATCACTTGTTTATCCTGCATCAACACACATCCAAGTCCATTCTTAGAGGCATCACAGAAGACTACATATCCTTTTCGTTGTTCAGGTAGCACAAGCACAGGTGCACTTGTCAACCTCTCCATCAACAACTGGAAAGACTGTTGACACTTATCACTCCAAGAAAAAGGAACATCTTTCCGGGTCAACTTGGTTAAAGGTAAGGCTATAGAACTAAAGTTCTTAATGAACCTTCGATAATAGCCAGCTAACCCCAAGAAACTTCGAATCTCCATTGGTGTCTTTGGTTGTTCCCACTGCAGAACAGATTCTACCTTTGTAGGGTCAACTCGAACTCCCGAGGCAGATATTACATGTCCAAGAAAAGATACCTCCGGCAGCCAGAACTCACATTTGCTAAACTTAGCATACAGCTTGTGTTCTCTTAGCAAGGTCAAAGCTTGGCGAAGATGCTGCTCATGCTGCTGAGCATCCTTACTATAGGTCAGAATGTCATCTATGAAGACGAAAACACACTGATCAAGGAAAGGTCGGAAAACTCTATTCATGAGTTCCATAAATGCAGCTGGTGCATTGGTTAGTCCAAACGACATAACCGTGAACTCATAGTGACCATACCTTGTCCTAAAGGCAGACTTGGGTATGTCACTATCCTTAATATGAAGTTGATGATATCCAGACCTCAAGTCTATCTTTGAAAAGACTGTTGCACCACGCAACTGGTCAAAGAGATCATCAATCCTCGGCAGAGGGTACTTGTTCTTTATTGTTACTTTATTGAGTTGTCTATAGTCAATGCACAACCGAATTGATCCATCTTTCTTTTTAACAAACAAGACCGGAGCACCCCAAGGTGAAGTGCTCGGTCGGATAAAACCCTTCTCAAGTAACTCTTGAAGCTGTTTCTTGAGTTCTGCCATCTCGGCAGGCGCCATCCTATACGGAGTCTGGGCTATGGGTTTCGTATCTGGGATCAGATTGATTTCAAAATCAATCTCCCGAAGTGGTGGTATACCTGGAAGTTCTTCAGGAAACACATCCTCGAATTCCTTGACTATGGGAACTTCCGCAGGATTGGAACTTTCCTTGGTAACATCTACCACATGGGCCATGAATGCATAACATCCTTGCCTCAACAGCTTATTAGCAACCATAGCTGACACAAGACAGGTGGGCAGAATCTTTCTTTCACCTTGAAAGATCCATGTGTTGCTTTCATCAGCAAACACAGCCAACTTGGACTCACATTCCAAGACAACTCTATACCTCTCTAAGGTATCCATCCCGAGGATTATATCAAATCCCTGCATCTCAAGTGGTATAAGAACCACTTGAATGCGATGATCAGAAAAGAAGAGGATGCAGGGAGAGCATACCTCCTGCAAAACGGAAGACCCACTCAACGGAGTCTCCAACAACAAACTATCTGCCCTATGACTAACAGTCACATTACAGTTACGAATCACTCTATGAGTGATGAAAGAGTGCGTAGAACCCGGGTCAATCAGAACAGATACACCACAGGATGTAGACATATCATGATATAAAAGTTCCATCTGACCTGCCACTACCCGTGGATTGACCACTGCATCTGGTGGGTTCATAGCATAGAACCTCACTGTCGCCTGGTGTTGAGGTGGTGCTGATGATCCATCTTGAGATGCTTGTCCACGTCCTCGAGCTGCTCCTTGAGATTGCATTCTCTGAGATCCTTGTTGATTCTGTCTCGGAGGCTGTGTCACACTGATAGGCCTAGAACGGAAATCCTTCATCAAGTGTCCCACCTTACCACAGTTGTAGCAACTCCTCTCCTGTTGTTGTGGTCGGGGTGGTCCAGTAACTGACATCGATACAGAACTGTGAGTCCCTTGAAGCGGTTGACTCCGTCCTCTACCTCTACTTGGTGACCATTGAGTTTGAGAAATCGATCTGGGTGGTGGAGGGTTAGGTGCAGAGAATCTAGGTTTCTTGGAATCCCTAGATGAAGAACCCTGGAACTGTTGATATCTTTTCTGGGTTTTCCTCTTCTCAACCACAGATCTCTCTATCCTTCGGACTGACTCAACGAAGGTAGAGAATCTCTCTCAGTTTTCTAAGGCAGACACAGGGGTTGACATATCAGCATTCAAACCCTTCTCGAATCTCCTGATTCTTTCCTATTCTGTGGCAGCCATGTGCGGACAGAACCGCAGCAACTCCATGAACTTAGCTTCATACTCGCTAATGTTCATCATGCCCTGCCTCAATCTCTCAAACTGAGAGATCTTATCATCTAGGAAGGTCTTTGGAAAATATCTATTGATGAATTCCCGACGAAACTCTTCCCACGAGAACTCTATTCCAGGTCTCTTCTGCTCTTCCATGTTCCACCAGTGACCAGCACTGCCTTTGAGAAGATAGATAGCATGTCTAACCTTCTCAGCCTCCGGGATAATAAGAATCCTGAAAGCCTTCTCCAACTCTGTTAACCATAGGTCAGCATCTGCAGGGTCGGCAGTCCCAAAGTACTCGGTATCTCCGACACGACGAAGTCGCTCGAACGTCTTACCGATACCTTGTCCTTCAGGTTGGGCAGGAGCCCTAGGTGCAGGCATGGGCATCCTGTCAGTGATGTGTGTCATGGTAGTCATAAACTGCCCAAACATCGTCTGAACTGCTGGGTTACCCATGTCAGCTGGGTCAAACTGGGGTGGCTCAGGTGCATGTTGTTCTATTTCTGGAACCCTTGCACCGCCTCGAGGTGCACTAGCACTACTCTCTGCCACGTACTCATCATGTGGCTTTGCCATCCTTATGTATCTTCTTCTCCTGAGGAGCAGAAGATTCTATTAGATAAGGAAGGAGTACTAAAGATAGACTCGACATCCAAAGTCCTATGCCTCTGTAGACTCAACGGACCTAGAGCTCTGATACCACTAATTGTGGGCTCTGATCTCCAAACCACGTTACAAACACGATTTAAACTTAGCGGAAGCGATTCGATTAACAGCGGAAGACAAAAATCACGGGAAATTTAAAACTTTTCGAGATAAGAGCTTGAATCCATAAAGCTTCATTCATAAAAGGAGATAAACTGTTTACATCTCAAGATAATTACTTCTTGAGTAATTATATACAACAAGATATAAAATCTCAAGAACTCATAACCAAAAGACTTCAAGACCTGAGAGTACAGAGGACACATAGGACTGACTCTAACTACACCACATGGGAGGCTAAATCTCCACCTGAGATTTACTGCTGCTCCTGGTGCTGCTGCTGCTGGTACTGGTCACCTGTAGACCTGTTCCTCCGTCTCCGACGTCCACCTAAAAAGTTGAAATCTACGGGGTGAGACAATTTTACATAATTGTCCCAGCGAGAGTTATAACTCTCCGCCAGAAGCTTTATTATAACATCAAAGAATAACTTAAGCAGTAAAAACTTTCAAAGTATTCAATAGCAATTGTAGTTGTAAACAAGAGCTCAACATTTATAAAGCATAAAGAACATATGCACTATACAGTGTAACATCAATCAATTAGCTCAGAGTTACCTTTAATAGGTATACTACGCTGTAGATTATGTTTTTCAAACATTCTTATTATTATGCCCTGTGGAGATGAGGTTTACCACTCATACCCCAACCAATCACTGTTAAGTGCCTTAGTATCATACTAGGTCATCGAAAGAGCCGGATTCTCATGACCTTCACCTTCCTCAGTCAGTAAGAGGATCACTTGTAGGACATCTTGTATCTCTACTATTATAGCTCACCAGGGTAATATGGTCCTTCGCTATTTTAGAGTTACAGTGGCGTTCTGTACTCTCTTCGTCATCAGGAGATTTCATGTTTACCTTCTACTGATGCGGTATCTGTGCTTTCTTCGTCATCAGGAGATTTCGTGTTTACCTTCTACTGATGCGGTATGGATTTGTAGTGAAGGATTGACGGATTACATATCTACATCAAGTTCCTACACTAGGATGTAAGGTTCTACACATCCATATACCCCACATACTCAACAGTATGTGATCCAGGAGTTCCCTTAGGAAAACCTGTTTCACCATCATTTGATCTCTGACAATGATGGATCTATGATCAGGGCTTCTACATTACACTTGATTAGTTAGGTACATTCAGTATTCTTTTAACATCATACATTGTTCTTCAAACAATAACAGTAGCATAACAGCTATGAAAGAAGAATACTAAATGTAACAAGCCTAACTCTCATCAATCATCATTTCTCATTATACTCATCACAAGTCATCTCTAAAGCATGACCTTGATGGTTTTCATGGCTCTCACAGCCCATTAAAAATCATAGGATGCCACTGACAAGGAATCAATATATTTTACTTATTCATAAAGCTTACAACATGCTTTTAATGAATATAGTATCATCATCTATACCTGGATAGGATCATCTTCATATCAGAACCTGCATGGTTAATTCAACTGATAAAGGTAATTCAAAACAAGAAATACACTTTCCACTCTTATCATAAAAGCTAAGTTCTCTGATTCTCATCAATCAGGGTTTACTACCCATATTGCATGTCATCACCCTTGAATTAGGGTTTACTATTCACATTACATGTCATCACCCTTGAATTAGGGTTTACTATTCACATTATGGTGAGTTGAACTCATAACATTGTCATGTATGAGGAACATCATCATTGATGCTCTCAGATTAGCTTTAAGATTCATCATATATTATAATTAGGGTTTCCATGATCTCACATAGGTGGATCATACCCTAATCATGCACATTCATGTGTATTGAAGGTAATTACTTGACTTTCCACCATAAAAGGATACTTTCTCTTTCCTATGATACTTTCTTTCTCCTCATACCAGCAGATGGTGATAACACCACTCTAAATCAGGTTGGGTTAAGACCACTTTGATTAACATAAACCAAATCACCACTATTGAGTGATTATGGTTTGATTAGAACAAGGTTTCACTCAATTGAACCTTTTAAGAGCATTATGGTAAATTACACATTGATCATCATCATGGGTTAATTTACTAACCATTTGACCCTTAATGTCTCTTGGTATTATTATGGTTTAGGTTGAACAACCATCAAACCATCTAAGCCTTCAAGGAATTAGGTAGACTTATCCTCAAAAGTCTTCAATAGGTTTCACACCTTCAACCTTCATACGATCTTGAGGTCGTATGCCCTCATTCGATCTTGAGGTCGTATACCCTCATTCGATCTTGAGGTCGTATACCCTCATTCGATCTTGAGGTCGAATGCCCTCATACGGTTTTGAGGTCGAATGCCCTCATTCGGTTTTGAGATCGAATGCCCTCATTCGGTCTTGAGATCGAATGCCCTCATTCGTTCTTGAGATCGAATGCCCTCATTCGGTCTTGAGATCGAATGGACCTAGAAGCTCAAGATCTTATAGACCTCCAAGGTGATTCAAAGGGTAGACTCAATTAGGGTTTCCTATGTTGAAGCCTTCAATTGGTCTCAAGATTGCTAACCACTTATCAATTGAGAGAATTAGGGTTAGCCTTAACCAATTGGTTACTCAATTGACCCTCAATTGATATCCAATTAGGGTTGGAGTTGGTTCAATTAAGGTCTATAAACATTCAACCATCAACACTCAACAATGTGAATCAAATCGAAGTTGAACCCATCAATTGACCTCCAATTGGGCTCAAACTTGGCCCAAACAGTCTTGGGATCATTTGCATATCCTCCAAACGGTCTTGAGACCGTTTTCCCAAGAATTCATCAAAATATAGATTGATTTGATAGGGGTTGAACCTTAATTAAGTCACAAATCAGAAATTTGATTATTTCAATAACCCATTGTAATTGGGCCCTCAATTGATCAAATTACCTTATCCATAGACCTCCAAACGGTCTTGGGTTGTCACCAAACGGTCTTGAGACCGTTTGGATGAGTTCCAAATGGTCTTGAGACCGTTTACCCATCCATCCTTTGGACTCTAGTGAAAATTCATCAAGGTTTGATTTATTGAGTTGATCATTACATCAATACTTAATTGCAATGTAATTTGGTATCTTTGTACCTTCAATTGGTCAACTATACTTGACCCCAGACCTCCATACAGTCTTGGGTGATCCCCAAACGGTCTTGAGACCGTTTGGATGATTCCCCAAACGGTCTTGAGACCGTTTGGGCTAATCAACCCAAAATCTCAAATTAGCTCATTGTGATTTCAGCACTGATTTCAATTAGGGTTTGCCCTAGTAATCAACCTTCAACTCTTAACTCGTTTGGAATTAGTCCATAAAATTTGGTGAGTCATTAATTAACATAATGATGAACAGTAATATCATACGGTCAACGCTTAGTCAACCATCTTATACGGTCTTGAGACCGTTTACCCAAAAAGGGCAAATTAAGCAGATTGAAAATCAGAACTAAATTCAATTGGATTTGCTAATTGATTTGCTTATATCTCACGATCTCTTTGGATTTAACCTCTCAAATTTTGTGGGTGATTAACCTACATAATTTTGAACAGGATTCCCATACGTTCCATGCTTGGTCAACGCGGCCATACGGTCTTGAGACCGTATGCCTTCATACGACCTTGAAACCGTTTGCCCACCAAACGGTTTTGTAAACCGTATGGGCAATTGGTTGAGGTCGTATGGTAAAGTGGAAAACTGTGGATAAGCATAGGAAATAACGCCCTCATCTTCTAGCTCAATAACAGCAACAGTTCCTCACGGATTTGCTTGCAAGGAAGCAAGAGAAGATAGGGAAGAAGAAGAACTAGCAACTAAAAGCATAGAAAAGATGTACATAACAAAGCATAGGTTTAGAGTTATAAAACCTGCCTAAAGCTTGCTCCTTGAGCTCCAAGCTTTCGAGATACAAGCCTTTAATGGCGTCCTAGAAGTTCCACAGGTCGGCCAAGGTGAATCCTCCAAGGAAAGTTGAGAAGAGATGGCTAGAAAGATAGAGCTAAGTGAGCTAGCCATGAATTTGACCTTGAATCCGAGTTTCATCCATGAATTTGAGCAAAAAGGAAGGATCCAAACCTACCTTGCACTCCCCTGGTCGTTCTCCTGTGCTCCTGAGCTCTCCTTAGTCGGTTGAGCAAGGGGGAACAATTAAGGGAACGAAAGAAACATTCCTTTGCTAAGTGAGGAAAAGGGCTTATATACTTAGGTGGAATTTCCACATAGGCACATAGGTTTTCCTCACTTTCAACTAAGTCCCTCCTTTTCTTCTTTGCTCGTCCCTTCTTCTTATTTCTAAGGACAACCTTCTTATAAGGTCAAGAAATGAAGGCAAAGAAGATCAACCTATTACTAAAGCACACACATAAAAGGGTTATAGTACTTGCACCTTGATTATTCAATCACAAAGGTGTTTTTCATTATATGATTATTCAATTGAAGTGACTTCTTCATCATTTCTTCTCTAAATGATGACAAGAGTCTTACAAGATATTTTAGATGGTGTATTTTACAAGTTGCACCCCTCAAATTGGGTAAATTGCACTTTACTCCAATTTAGGGTTTCAAGCACAGGGATTGCTTCCACAGCTGCACCTTGGTGCTCAAGCTTGGGAAATCCCTCAAACTTTACCATAATCATTCTTATGATGTCTCAACATTAGAGGAACATCTCAACATGTGCAAATTGCAAGTTAACCCTTCTAACTGGGTAAATTGCACATAGGTCCCTGTATTACAAAATAATCAATTCAATCATTGTTTAAAAGGAACATAAAAGGAAAAGTATGTTCCTTAGGAACTTAATTACATGCCAAAAGATAATCACCAGTATCTTAATTACATAATTAGGAAAAACACCTAGGGTTAACTCATAACCCAGGTCAGGGATGTTACAAATTATCCACCCCTTACAAGGATTTCGTCCCCGAAATCGATAAAACATATTAAGAGAAAAGGGCAGGATACTTCCTTCTCATCTCATCCTCTAGTTCCCAAGTGGCTTCTTCAACACCACGGTGGTTCCAGAGAACTTTCACAAGGCTTATATCTTTCTTCTTTAACTTTTTAATTCTGTTATCAAGGATTGACACCGGTCCTTCCTCATAAGATATATCATCATTCAATTCTACCTCCATAGGTTGTAGAATTGACTCAGTATCAGGGTGACATTTCTTTAGCATAGAAGTGTGAAACACAGGATGTAACCTCTGTAACTCTGGTGGCAGCTCTAGTTTATAGGCTACTTTTCCAATCCGTTCAATGATTGGATAAGGCCCCATAAATCTAGGAGCTAACTTCCCTTTCCTTCCAAAACGAAGGACTCCTTTCCAAGGCGAGACCTTGAGATACACTCTGTCTCCAACCTGGAACTCTAAGGGTCTACGACGCTTGTCAGCATAAGATTTCTGCCTATCCTGTGCAGTCTTAATCTGTTGTTGTATTACTTTAATCTTCTCTGTGGTCTGCTGCACAAGATCAGGACCTAACAACTGATGCTCACCAGTCTCAAACCAACACAAAGGTGATCTACAATGTCTACTCTTCATAAGGTGCCATATCAATACTATGTTGATTGCTATTGTTATAGGCAAACTCTATCAAGCTTAGGTGTAGATCCCAACTTCCGGTAAACTGGAGAACACATGCTCTCAAAAGGTCTTCTAAGGTCTGTATGGTCCTTTCCGACTGTCCATCAGTCAGTGGATGAAAGGCCGTACTAAACCTTAGCTTGGTGCCTAAGGCTCTGTGTAACTGTTCCCAAAAACGACTTGTAAACTGAGGACCTCTGTCAGAAACTATTGTGACAGGAACTCCATGCAAACGCACTATCTCTTGCACATACAACTGTGATAACCTTTCAGCAGAATAGGTTGTTTTGACAGGTAAGAAATGTGTTGTCTTAGTCAAACTATCTACAACTAACCAAATGGAATCATGTCCTTTGTTTGTCCTGGGTAGGCCAACAACAAAGTCCATGGTAACATGATCCCACTTCCACTGTGGTATGGGTAAAGGTTGCATTGTTCCTGCAGGCTTCTGGTGTTCAACTTTAACTTGCTGACACATAGGACACCTCAGAACAAACTCTGCAACATCCTTCTTCATTCCAGGCCACCAATACAGTTCCTTTAAATTACGATACATCTTGGTGCTCCCTGGATGCATAGCATACATCGAAGAATGAGCTTCTTCCAGGACTAACTTCCTCAAGTTATCCACATCTGACACTATCATCTTCCCATGATAACATGCTACATGATCATCCGAGTCATGGAAACCATCTCGCTTCTCATTTCCATACTCTGACCTAATCTGTTGAACTTCAACATCAACCTGTTATGCTTCCTTAATCTGCTCTCTTAGGGTAGGTTTAATATGCATCTCAGCCAACAACCCGGCTAACAATGACACCTTCAACTGTACATTGTCTTGCCTTAAAGAGATAAACATATCTCTCTTAGAGCACACTAAATAGTTTAATTGTGCTCTATTCATGGTTGATGTTGCTGATTTCCTACTCAAGGCATCTGCAACAACATTGGCCTTTCCTGGATGGTAATCAATCGTACAATCGTAATCCTTGATTAACTCCATCCAACGACGTTGCCTCATGTTAAGCTCATGCTGAGAGAAGATATACTTAAGGTTCTTGTGGTCTGTGAAAATCTGGAATGTCTCTCCGTAGAGATAATGCCTCCATATCTTCAAGGCATGAACCACAAAAGCTAACTCCAGATCATGTGTCGGATAATTCTCCTCGTGTTTCTTAAGCTGCCGAGAAGCAAAAGAAATCACTTGTTTATCCTGCATCAACACACATCCAAGTCCATTCTTGGAGGCATCACAGAAGACTACATATCCTTTTCCTTGTTCAGGTAGCACAAGCACAGGTGCACTTGTCAACCTCTCCTTCAACAACTGGAAAGACTGTTGACACTTATCACTCCAAGAAAAAGGAACATCTTTCCGGGTCAACTTGGTTAAAGGTAAGGCTATAGAACTAAAGTTCTTAATGAACCTTCGATAATAGACAGCTAACCCCAAGAAACTTCGAATCTCTGTCGGTGTCTTTGGTTGTTCCCACTATAGAACAGATTCTACCTTTGTAGGGTCAACTCGAACTCCCGAGGCAGATATTACATGTCTAAGAAAAGATACCTCCGGCAGCCAGAACTCGCATTTGCTAAACTTAACATACAACATGTGTTCTCTTAGCAAGGTCAAAGCTTGGCAAAGATGCTGCTCATGCTGCTGAGCATCCTTACTATAGATCAGAATGTCATCTATGAAGACGACAACACACTGATCAAGGAAAGGTCGAAAACCTCTATTCATGAGTTCCATAAATGTAGCTGGTGCATTGGTTAGTCCAAACGACATAACCGTGAACTCATAGTGACCATACCTTGTCCTAAAGGCAGACTTGGGTATGTCACTATCCTTAATACGAAGTTGATGATATCCAGACCTCAAGTCTATCTTTGAAAAGACTGTTGCACCACGCAACTGGTCAAAGAGATCATCAATCCTCGGCAGAGGGTACTTGTTCTTTATTGTTACTTTATTGAGTTGTCTATAGTCAATGCACAACCGCATTGACCCATCTTTCTTTTTAACAAACAAGACCGGAGCACCCCAAGGTGAAGTGCTCGGTCGGATAAAACCCTTCTCAAGTAACTCTTGAAGTTGTTTCTTGAGTTCTGCCATCTCGGCAGGCGCCATCCTATACAGAGTCTGGGCTATGGGTTTCATATCTGGGATTAGATTGATTTCAAAATCAATCTCCCGAAGTGGTGGTATACCAGGAAGTTCTTCAGGAAACACATCCTCGAATTCCCTGACTATGGGAACTTCCGCAGGATTGGAACTTTCCTTGGTAACATCTACCACATGGGCCAAGAATGCATAACATCCTTGCCTCAACAGCTTATTAGCAACCATAGATGACACAAGACAGGTGGGCAGAATCTTTCTTTCACCATGAAAGATCCATGTGTTGCTTTCATCAGCAAACACAACCAACTTGGACTCACATTCCAAGACAACTCTATACCTCTCTAAGGTATCCATCCCGAGGATTATATCAAATCCCTGCATATCAAGTGGTATAAGATCCACTTGAATGCGATGATCAGAAAAGAAGAGGATGCAGGGAGAGCATACCTCCTGCAAAACGGCAGACCCACTCAACGGAGTCTCCAACAACAAACTATCTGCCCTATGACTAACAGTCACATTGCAGTTACGAATCACTCTATGAGTGATGAAAGAGTCGTAGCACCCGGGTCAATCAAAACAGATACAACACAAGATGTAGACATATCAGGATATAAAAGTTCCATCTGACCTGCTACTACCCGTGGATTGACCACTGCATCTGGTGGGTTCATAGCATAGAACCTCGTTGTCGCCTGGTGTTGAGGTGGTGCTGATGATCCAGCTTGAGACGCTTGTCCACGTCCTCGAGATGCTCCTTGAGATTGCATTCTCTGAGATCCTTGTTGATTCTGTCTCAGAGGCTGTGTCACACTGACAGGCCTAGAACGGCAATCCTTCATCAAGTGTCCCACCTTACCACAGTTGTAGCAACTCCTCTCCTGTTGTTGTGGTCGGGGTGGTCCAGTAACTGACATCGATACAGAACTGTGAGTCCCTTGAAGCGGTTGACTCCGTCCTCTACCTCTACTTGGTGACCATTGAGTTTGAGAACTCGATCTGGGTGGTGGAGGGTTAGATGTAGAGAATCTAGGTTTCTTGGAATCCCTAGATGAAGAACCCTAGAATTGTGGATATCTTTTCTGGGTTTGCCTCTTCTCAACCACAGATCTCTCTATCCTTTGGACTGACTCAACGAAGGTAGAGAATCTCTCTCAGTTTTCTAAGGCAGACACAGGGGTTGACATATCAGCATTCAAACCCTTCTCGAATGTCCTGATTCTTTCCTCTTCTGTGGCAGCCATGTGCGGACAGAACCGCAGCAACTCCATGAACTTAGCTTCATACTCGCTAATGTTCATCATGCCCTGCCTCAATCTCTCAAACTGAGAGATCTTCTCATCTAGGCAGGTCTTTGGAAAAATATCTATTGATAAATTCCCGACGAAACTCTTCCCACGAGAACTCTATCAGTCATAACAATTTTACTCAAGAATCTATAGCCCCACGTTTCCGGTCTCCATTCAAGGATGAGAAGGTGTGCCATAAGCAATGCAGCTGGAGAACTACTCGGTGCTCCCATTGACCTTGATGGCAGTGGTTGAGCTGGGCACCCTAGAGGCTATTACCAAGTTCAGGAGCCACCTCTCCCCAACATAGTTGGAATCCAAGCTATCCTATCCTACTTCCTCTAAATTTATCTGCTCATAGATGTTGGATCTTTTGTTGTTGTGGCTTTCCAGCTAAAGCACTCGCACCTAGTCCCTCCAGTCTACAATTTCCTCACCTCAAGTGATGATGACATTTCCGTTGGACCATTGTCGATTTGTGCCATCTCAAGCACTACTTGGCGTGCGTGGAAAGTTGGTACCACCTCAAGGACATTGTGACCTTGGGTGGGGTCCCATTAAACGGGGTTTAGGGCTAGTTTGGTTGGGTATAGTAGGGTGCAGTTGTGTGAGTTGGCAATGTAAAAATGTACATTAAGCACACACTTTGTCCTCCGGCTACACCCTACTAAACAAGCCCTTATAGAATGACGATGTTAAACACTGCGACAAGGACCTGGAGGTGTACATTGGTTCTCTAGTTGTCAACCATCTTAGACATTGGTTGTAACATCCTAAAATTTTGGTGAATTTAAATTATGTAAGGCTTGAATTTATAAGTAAATTTCCTAATTAAATTATTGATGGAATAATAATGTTATCTTTACTGTCATGAGTGCAACCTATGGCTCAAGAGAGACTCATGAGACTATTTTCCTTATAAATAGGTCCTTGTGACACAAGTTAAAGAAATAAAAGGAATTTGGAAATAAATAAAAGATAATGACTTTTAGAAATGTTAGATAACTGAAATATAAGATAATTTTCAAGTTTCCAAAAGAAAACAAGATATATAGCATTTTAGATAACTACATGAGTAATTATCTAGCTATGAATGGAAACACAAGATTTGAGGCATCAAGTAATATTATTTCAAACTGACTTTTGGTATACTTAAAAATAATATCAATAAGGAAGAGAATTCTAAAAATTGGGAGAAAAAGACTTTACTCATGATGATGATAATTTTTTTAAATAAATATTTCAAAGGAGCAAGATTTGTATATGGAATTTATCCTAATAAAATCTCACAAATTGGATATAGATGGGGAAAATATTATTGAGTTCCTATAATTGATTTAAGGAATATATTAAAGATATAGATAAAGAATAACCCAGACTTCAAATCCTAAAGACTTGGCAAACAAATTAATAATTAGATTATCCAATATGTGCCTTGTGGTTATATACATTCTTTTATGAACTTTGGTGTAAAGCTGGTAATTAATTATGGACATATGTGTATCTATATTGAGAATCCATTGAATGTTTACCTTTTGAAAACTATACATATTTTATCCATGAGTAGTTGTCATAAGAGTAAGAGAGAAAAATACTAATGGGAGGAAGATGAAAGGAATATTATAAACAAGATGAATACTTGTGTACTTAGAAAGGAAGCATTAGAATCAGAAAGTATTCAATTGGATGGAAATGATTCTTGAAGAGGCAAGACCAGCGGATGGCTTCCTTGAACATAGTATATATATAGGAAGGTTTCACCCCTAACCCCATGATGAATCCATATTCATCATGAAATTCAATCACCATCTTGAGCACAATTCGACTCAATACATCCAATTTCATCTCCTAAATCTCACAATATGCAAAAAATTTTAATTGGTTCAATTACCAAGATTATTAACTGAGTTTATGTTGATTTTATGCAGGTCATAATGAGGTTCAACCATCAGCTGGCACCCACCTCCATTTAACCCTAATCCACCTTCAACATAATCACCACCACTGCTTGCTTCATACCACCTTTATCACCATCAACCATCATCCGAATCAAACCCTAGTAAGTGGGGCCCACCTTTCTTAACCCTAGATCTACCTTCACCCTAGATCCTCTTGACCAAATAGTCTCGACCAAATGGTCTTGACCCTAGCGGTCTTGGCCTTACAGTTTTGACCTCTCGGTCTTAGCCATTCATCCATACGGTCTTGGCATTGCACTGACCTTTCGGTCTTGCCTCTACGATCTGTCAAGACCGTGAGATGACCGCCACCATCACCTACCACATGGATCTCCCGCCATGACCTGCAGAAAACCGTGAGGTCCTTCACCCGTGGTAGTGTTCACCTCCACGACAACGCCTTCTCCCTCCGCTTTCCCCTTCCTCTCATGATCCTCATTACCTCAAACTAACCTGCATCCTCGTGACCTAGACCGCGCAATCTCTAGTGGTCCTCAAGACCATTTGGTGACGCACGGTCTCAAGACTGTTAGACTAATGGACCGCGAAGACCGATCGGACGAGCGAGACCACGTGAAGGCTAGAGTAACCAAGACCGGTTGCCATCGCCACCAACGCACCAGAGCCTTGTCCTCCTCCTTCCCGTCCTCTTCCTTCCTCTCCATCCACCCACAAACCCTAACCTACATCACCACCTGCAACCTCACACGACCTGCACCCGCGCCCACACATTGACATCTATCAACTCCACCATCGCCGCCTCCTTCTCCGTCCACCAACAGCGACCTTGTCGTTCTCGCACATTTCCCCTATGCCCTCCAAACGGTCTTCAAGACCGTACGGAAGCAAACGGTCTTCAAGACTGTGTCACCTTCACTCACCAGCAAGACCGATAATCCGCAAACATGAGAGGTGCAGACCATTTGGAAGCCACAAACACTGAGACCGCTTGGACATGAAGACCGTTTAGATGTAGCAGACCGATAGAAGCCTATCAGTTTCCCAAGACCGTTAGAGCATAGAACTCCAAGACCGTTTGGAATACAAGACCGTTTGGTCATTAAATGGTCTCCAAGGCCATTTGGACGTGAATACTTATCAACTCTAAACTGTTAGAAGACTAAACGGTCTCCAAAACCATTAAAGCAAAACTGTGAAAATTGCAACATGGTCCAAATCGCAAAGAGCCCATCCAAGCCTATAAATAGGACTAGCAGGGTCCTCATTTAGGCATCGAATCTGGGATGCCACGAGGCTGCCCAAACGCAAGGTATGATACAGATCCATCCATCTATGCTACTGTCACTCCGCCTGCTGCACCTCTTGTTGTGAGAAAGGAGATCAAGACGAGATAGAAGGTGGAGAAGAAGATCTACCCAGTCTGCCTTGGTGGTTCTTCCTCCTCAATCCAGATCTTCTCCGACATGACGTAGAAGACCGCATCATCTTCACCGAGCTGCGACAACCTTCTGCATCATGCTTATGGTGGATTCTTCCCTCTCTCTTATTCTTCTTATTTCTCGCATCATGAGCGAGTAGTTCCTTTTCACTGGGGTGCGGGGACTAGCCCCGCTTCCCATGCTTTCATGTCTTTTCATGTTAACATTCTAAGTCAATGTATATAGCTTTCCATTTTGTTGTTAATCATCGATGTTTTGCTTGTAGTTTGATCACCTTCTTGCTTTTATCTTGTTTTTTCCTATGTTGTGAGAACTTCAATATGTAGGATAGAATGTCGATTAATGTGGTTGACTCCCAAAATAGAAATAGAATGGGATTCCTTGAGGTCGTAAGTGTATGATCCGTGAGGGGATGAGCCATCTAACCCACAATGACGCTTCTGTGTGCCTATCACCTATATAGGGGGGCACAATTTCAGTTGGATTTCTATATCTTCAGAACCATAAGTACATGATCTGGATGGTGATGAGACATCTGATGCCTAAGGTGATGCTTATGCAGACCTAAACATCCCTCAGGGAGGGTTCACAATAGTTCTATTTGGATAGTTAGATCTTGCCTGGTAGTTTAGTGATTGGATGTGTTTGCATGAGTAGTGGTGGTGAAACTCGAGACCACCCCAGTGATCCCATATCATTAATCTAGATCAACTTTAATTCTGTTTTTTTACTTTTCTACACTTAGTTTAATCAACTCCAAATCAATCAATCATTCTAAATATTAGTCTTGCTAGAGTTAGATTCTACTAATAACGATTCTTAAAAATATTGTCCTTTGGGATTCAATCCTCAACTATACTGTGATAACACCCGTTCGCTTGCGGGTGGTATTATTGCACAAGGTTTTGGTAAAAGATCAGGAATTTCAACCCTGAGTGAATTTTTTAGTGCAATAATATTCCACGTCACCCCATGGTCTAACTTAGGATTTACAACTATATCAAAAAGTATTGCAAGGGTGCGAGGAAGACTCTTTGTTGGGTTGGAAGAGGCTGACAATAGTGTCATCAAGAAATGCACGAGACTTCTTATGAACAATGCTAGCCTAATAGTCTCGTACTCTCCACCCCACTTCTTCTTATAAACATAACCTTGGAGTGAGTAGGACCTTGGATGAGTGTCGCCATCATAAAACTAAAATAGGGCGAGAACATCGATCAGTCATCACAATTTTACTCAAAAATTTGTAGCCCCATGTTTTCAGTCTTTATATAATGATCATATAGCTACATTAATCATATCTGATTGGTAGACATCATATGCAATCATAAAACTAAAATAGAGAGAGAGCATCAACCAGTCATCACAATTTTATTCAAGAATCTACAACCCCACATTTCCGGTCTCCGTTCAAGGACGAGAAGGTGTGCCATTAGCAATGCAACTAGCGAACTACTTTGTGCTTCCATTGACCTTGATGGAAGCGGTGGAGCTGGGCTCCCTAGAGGCTATTACCAAGTTCGGGAGCCATCTCTCCCCAACATAGTTGTCATCCAAGCTATCCTTTCCTACTTCCTCTAAAGTTATCTACTCAATGATGTTGGATCTTTTGTTGTTGTTGCTTTCCAGCTAAAACACTCATACCTAGTCCCTCCACTCTACAATTTCCTCACCTCAAGTGACAATGGCATTTCTGTTGGACCATTTCCGATTTGTGCCACCTCAAGTACTACTTGGCATGCATGGAAACCTGGTACCACCTCAAGGACATTGTGACCTTGGGTGGGGTCCCGTTCAACATGGTTTAGGGTTAGTTTGGTTGTGTATAGTAGGGTGCAGCTATGTGAGTTGGAAATGTAAAAATGTGCATCAAGCACATACTTTGTCCTCTAGCTACACCCTACTAAAAAAGCCCTTTTAGAATAATGATGTTAGACACTGCGGCAAGGACCTTGAGGTGTACATCTAGTTGTCAACCGTCTCAGACATTGGTTGTAACATCCTCAAATTTTGGTGAATTTAAATTATATAAGGCTTGAATTTATAAGTAAATTTCCTAATTAAATTATTGATGCAATAATAATGTGATCTTTAGTGGCATGAGTGCAAGCTATGGCTCAAGAGAGGCTCATGAGACTATTTTCCTTACAAATAGGTCCTTGTGGAACAAGTTAAAGAAATAAAAGAAATTTGGACATAAATAAAAGATAATGACTTTTTGAAATGTTGGATAACTGAAATATAAGATAATTTTCAAGTTTCCAAAAGAAAACAAGATATATGATATTTTACTTAACTACATGGGTAATTATCTAGCCATAAATGGCAACACAAGATTTGAGGCATCAAGTAGTATTATTTTAAACTGACTTTTGGTATACTTAAAAATAATATCAATAAGGAAGAGAATTCTAAAAATTGGGAGGAAAAATACTTTACACATGATGATGATAATTGTTTTAAATAAATATTTCAAAGGATCAAGATTTGTATATGAAAGATATCCTAATAAAATCTCACAAATTGGATATAGGTGGGAAAATATTAATGAGTTCCTATAATTGATTTAAGGAATATATTAAAGAGAGAGATAAAGAATAACCCAAACTTCAAGTCCTAAAGACTTGGCAAATAGATAAATCATTAGGTTATCCAATATGTGCCTTGTGGTTATATAGATTCTTTTATGAACTTTGTTGTACAGTTGGTAATTAATTGTGGACATATGTGTATCTATATTGAGAATCTATTGAATGTTTAGCTTTTAACAACCATACATATTTTATCCATGAATACTTGTCATAAGAGTGAGAGAGAAAGATACTAATGGGAGGAAGGTAAAAGGAATATTATGGACAAGATGAATACTTGTGTACCTAGAAAGGAAGCAATAGAATAAGAAAATATTCATTTGGATGGAAATGAGTCTTGAAGAGGCAAGTCCAGCAGATGGATTCCTTGAATATATAGGTAAGGTTCCACCCCTAACCCCATGGTCTAACTTAGGATTTACAAGTGTACCAATAAGTATTACAAGGGTGCAAGGAAGACTCTTCGTCGGGTTGGGAGTGGCTAACAACAGTGTCGTCAAGAAACACAAGAGACTTGCTATGAACAATGCTAGCCTAATAGTCTCATAATCTCCACCCCACTTCTTCTTTCAACTATAACCTTGGAGTGAGTAGGACCTTGGATGTGCGCTGCCATGAGACCTTTGTACGGAGGCGATGGCTAGAAGCGTAGCCACAACAACCAGGGTAGTCAGCATAGCGGCGCTGCACTACCGTGGACCCATGAAGTTCAGTCGCTGGTGAAGTCAGGAGGAGGAACGAGGGGGGCAGTGCATGTACCTCGAAGGTGATGATGAAATTTTGTGGTGGTGTTGGGAGAGGAGGTGTGTCGCCGGAAATGACGTTGCACAATGTGTCCCATATGCAAAGGCCACAAGAAGTGTGAATGCGCATGGGGAAGGAGGAAGGGACGGGGTCCCAAGCCGCTGGACCTGCCCCCTTTCGGATAGGCCGAGTCACAATAGGCCCAAGAAGGAGCTTGCATGCCTGCAAAAGAAGATAATACACAATGCTGACATGTCAAGATCTAGTAATTTTACAATAATCATATCTAATTACTAGTAGCTCCAATCATGGCAAACTTTATATGAAAATTGAGAGAAATATGAATAAAATATATTTGAGACCTAATTATGATCATAATTCCAAAAGTAGGGTTAATACATGATTAATAAGTAGTTAATACATGGAAACCTTAGATTTGAATATTAAAGAGTAGGAAGCATTAAAAACCTTTATTTTATAATATTCTCTGATATTGTTGAATATAATGATCATCCAAGACAATGATGTAGAATTAGGATTTCTAAACTAGATAACCACACATATGAATAATTAGGGTTTAAGGATCCTAACTTGCTAGTTGTTAATGAACTTAATCTGATCTAAGTAATCATAATGAAAGAATATGATAGATATGATAATCAGGGTTTCACCTAATGTTCAATATGTAATGGAACTAGGATTTGTACCCTTGTTCCTTATCCAAACACTTGTCAACATGATAATAAAATGTTATCACTCGAGTAGAGTTTAATCTGAATAACATGATGGTGACACTTTAGGATTTACATACATGAAGATTAAATGTTGAATTTCTTGCTTGATTGGATGATGTGATCAAAGTATGACTGCATGATCTGCATGGTTCTACATACAAGTACACAATTACAATTGTGATACCTACAATAGTTTGTGTTGTTTGTTGAGAATTTTTTGAGGGTTGAATAAATACACTGTTGAGTGTTTATTTATATTTTGTCCATTATAATGCCACTATGAGTATCGCATAAATAAAAATATGGTATTCTAAACCCTAGGATGACATGTATAGAAGGGTGATTCACACGAGCCCTGAAGGGATAATGATCACACCCAAGATAGCATTTCTAGTATGGCTTAGAATATGTAAAGAAAATGCCAGTTCTTATTGCAGATAATTGATTTATTATATGTTGTTATGTACTTGCACACTTTTGCATGCACTCCATGTTCACAGTTTAGCAATATACTGAGCCACATTTTTATTTCATGGCATTTTAGGTACATGCTAAATATGAAGATATCAAGAATGATGATCCAGATGAAATTACCTGAAGACAATGAAGCTACGTAAAGGAGGATTAGCTAGATACTTGTTCACATATGTACAGTTCTTATGTAAGAAGTTCATGTTACTCCTTAGGGTAGAATCTTGTAAACAATATCCGAATTAGTGGAAATTATTTATTATTATTTCTTATTTGATAAAATTTGAATCCTTGGGAATTTAAGGCAATGTCTCTAAATTTTAAGGTCCTTCCATAATTGGGGGATGCTGAAAAGTGAGGTCATCAAATTTGGCATCAAAGCCCCAGTTTTTTAAAATAATATTTAATAGTTTAGAATTTCAAGTAATCATAGAAATATAAGAAAAAATTACTAAGGCATGACTAGATGGTAATCGTGTCTAGAAAATATCATGATTTTCAGAGATGACAATAATTTACTCCACACCATTAAGTTGGTATAGCAGGAATCCCTTAGCCAATGTGATACTGACCTGGCTAGAACATAGAATTTTCCTAAAGTAATGCTTCCTCTAAGTCTTCTCATCTCTAATGTCATACACTTATCATCCTCTTGTTGAATAAACCCCTAAAAGATACTTCCCTCCTCATCTCAAGTTAGGGTTTTGAGAAGAAGTAGGATTAAGCATCCTCTGTCAACTAATGTACATGTAGAAATACTAATAAGGTAAAGAAAAAGGTTTTATGGGTTTTACCTTGTGCAGGTAAACCCTAGATGGAGCTAGGGTTGCTTTCGAAAAATGCCTAGTGGGTCAAGGGAATCATAAAACCCTAAGATGTAGGGTGTAGTTTATGTAGTCCCTAACCCTAACCCAAACTCTAATCTTGGGAAATGGGAGTGGTGTGGGTGATATAGTAAACCTACCCACATAAACCCTAATCAGGGCAAGTGGAAAGAGGAAATATAAATGCATTTAAGTGACCCAGTCTCCCATGCATGTGTGTATGCAGAGTAAGGAATTCATGTAAAGGGTTTTAAGAGACATAGCAAATCAATGATTACATAAAAAGGAAAATATGAGACCCTTAATTCGACCTCTAGAGTTGGTGTCCCAAGGGGTGGGTCAAACAAGAATGGGAAAAGGACCTATAAGGGAGGCAAAACCCTAAACTCATGGGATCAGGTTGTGGCTAGAGAACCTAACCTCCTCATGTTAGTCAAGAAGACACCCTAGGTTAGGACCTTTCCTAGAAGGGTTAGTTGACCAAATAGTTTAAGGATAGAGGTAACTTTGAATATCATCTAAAGTATGAAGGATTAAGGACATGAATGTGCCTACATTCTTTGAACCCAAGTATTCCATCTCTGAGGGACACAAGTGGTCAAGTTACAGATTATGAAGACTAGTATGACATCGATCCTTAGACAGGGAAGTTCATGAAGTGGTCAAGCCCCAGATTTGGAAGACTGGTATGGCATCAAGCCCCCAGATAGGGAAGGTGGCGCAATACCATTGTGTAGACGACTATGACCAAGCCCCAAATAAGGAAGGTCACAAAGAGGTCAAGCCCCAAATAGGAAATACCGATATGGCACCAAACCCCAGATAGGGAAGGTTTCCCAAGCCCAATGTTCAGACGTAAAGTAAATAATGTGTACCCTAGAGATGAAGGGAATCCAAGTTAAAGAATTACATATGAATATAATGTGCTCCAAAATTGTAAAGTTGCGATATCTGGATAAACCCTATATAGGGTAGAGACCTAAGTAAATCCTAAGGTCAAGTAGGGAGGATTAAAGGCACATAGGGCCTATGAGGCTTAGAAGTAAGAATTCCTTAAGTACATAAGACTGTGAGATCAGAAGATAGCCAACCATGATTGCTTGAGGCCCATGGGTTAGGAGATTGGAAACCTTCATGAGTTCATGAGGCCTAAGGGATAAATGGGAGAGGCACTCCATAAGTGTATAAGGTTCATGAGGCCAAGAGGGGATCACTCCAAAGGTACGTGTACCCCTAGAGACCTTTAGTAGGTGACTAAGACTAATGATACATGAGATGTAGATATAAAAGATATAAGAAGTCATGTTATAATGAAATCTTAATGGAGTTGTGCATGAACTCAAAGTTGAGAAAGGCACTTAACTTCATGAAGTATAGGAATATTATGGTATTAAAAGTAATTTATGGTTTGGAATCATTGTTGAGAGTGATTAAACTTGAAATGTGAAATTTTGAGATAATATGTGGATAAACCATCTTTGCTCTTAGAATGAGATGGAATTTGTATTTGGGCTGCAACTAAATGCTTCTTTCATATTATTACGAGTGATAGATATTGGTTAGACACAAGCTATGCTGAAAGTTGACCTATGAAAATGAATACCCTATGTTGATGTTAATGAAAAATCAAAGGTCTGAGGTGTTACCTCACCCTTACATGGAAAGAAACAAATGATAGGTTGAAAATCTAGGTGTAAAGGGTGATCACTAAGTAAAATTAAAATCACAAATGAAAATGTAATCACCAAGAGATGGTATCATGTAAATACTAAGAATGTGGATACACCTGATTGATATCCGAGTATCAAACTTAGAAATAAGGTAAGGAATTAGCATATCAAGAAGTATGTTATGATACCTCAGTAGGGTTACTAACCCTAAGATTTGAAACTAAGATGAATTATCATTCACCTTAACTTTATTAGGCTTGAATTTTGGGGACAAAACTCCTTTTAAGGAGGGGTGAATTTAATGTTCTCAAGTTTTGGTGAATTTAACATGGCCCAAGAGAGGCCCATAGAGTATTTTCATAGAAAATAGGTCCTTGTAGAACAAGTTAAAGAAATAAAAGGAATTCAGACATAAATGAAAGATAATGACTTTTGAAATGTTGGATAACTAAAAATATGAGATAACTATCAAGTTTTCAAAAGAAAACAAGATATATGGTGTTTTAGGTAATTAAAGGAGTAATTATCTAGCTATGAATGACAACAAAAGATTTGAGACACCAAATTGTATTATTTCGAATTAACTTTTGGTATACATAACGATAATAATAAAAAGGAAGAGATTCTAGGAATTGGGAGGAAAATGACTTTCCATATAATAATGGTAATTATTTTTAATAAATGTTTAAATGGAGCAAGTTTTGTATATAAAATATATCCCAATAAAACCTCACAAATTGGATATAGTGGGGAAAATGTTAATGTGTTCCTATAATTGATTTTTACAACATATTAAAGACAGAGATAAAGAATAATTGAGACTTCAAGTCCTAAAGAGTTGGGAAATGATTTAATAATCAGACTCAATATGTTCCTTTGGGTTATATTCATTTCTATATGGAATTTGGTGTAAAGTTGGTAATTAATTGTGGACATATGTATCTCTATATTGAAAGTCTATTGAATGTTTACCTATTGGAAACCATACATGCTTTATCTATGAGTAGTTGTTGTTAGCATGAGAGAGAAATATACTAATGGGAGGAAGGTAATAATAGACAAGCCAAATATTCGGGTACATGGCATGGAAGCAATAGAATAAAAAAGTATTCGATATTTTGATGGATATGAGTCCTGAAGTGGGAAGACCAGTGCATGGTTTCCACTGAACACACACACACATATATACATATATATATATATATATATATATATATATATATATATATAACCCCATTATGTAACCTTGGCTTTACAGTTGTACCCTAAGTATTACATGGTGAGAGGAAGACTCTTCGTCAGGTTGGGAGAGGCTAACAACAATGTTGTCAAGCAGCGCATGCGACCTACTACCAACAACGCTACCCCAATAGACTCATACTCTTGACCCACCCTTATTCTTGTGATTGTGACCATGGAGTGAGTAGGGCCTTGGATAAGCACCGCCAAGAGACCTTTGTGCAGAGGCGGCAGCTAGAAGAGTAGCTGAAGTAGCCAGGGTAGTCACCGCAGTGACACTGCACTACCACAGACCCAAGGAGTTCAGTCATTGGCGAAGCTGGGAGGACAAACAAGGGGGGCAGTGTGTGTACCTCAAAGATAGTGGCATCAGTTGGTGTCATTTCGGGGAGAGGAGGAGTGTGGCCGGAAATGACACTACACAACATGTTCTATACAGGGAGAGCATAGGAAGTGCAGATGTGCACAAGGAAAGAGGAAGGGACGAGGTCCCCAACCGCTAGACCCTTCCCCTTTTGGCTAATAGGTCAAATCAATCAAGCCAAGGAAGGATCTTGCAGGCCTACAAAAGAAGTTAATACACAACATTGACGTGTCAACATATGATTGGCCAAGTCTAGTATTTACAATAATCATAACTAATTACTTGTAGCTCCAATCATGACTTTATATGAAAATTGATTAGGAAAATGAGAGACTTATGAACAAGACCTAATTCTTTTCAAAACTCCAAAGGTAGGGCTAATACATGATTAATAAGTAATTAATACATGGAAACCCTAGATTTGGATATTAACAAGTAGAAATAGTTAAAAACCTTTATTTTATGCTATTATATGATATTGTTGAATATAATGATAATCCAAGATGATCATGATTGTAGTGATGTAGAATTAGGGTTTCGAATGTGGACAACCACCCATATGTATAGTGAGGATGTAAGGATCCTAATTTGTTATGTTGTTAATGAACTTAATATAAACTCAGTAATAACAATGAAGGGATATGATAGATATGAAATGTTCAATATGTAATGGAACTATGGTTTGTACCCTTATTCCTTATCTAAATTTAGAACAATCCTAAAATCAGAGATTAGGACTCAAATAGAGTTTAATACAAATAACATGATGGTGACACCTTAGGATTTACAAATATGCAGATTAAATGTTGAATTGCTTGTTTGATTGGATGATATGATCAAAATGTGACTGCTTGATTTGCATGGTTCTATATTGAGGTACATGGTTATGATTGTGACCTACCCACAACAATTTTCTGCTATTTGCTGATCATTTCTCGAGGATTGAATAAATAAAATGTTAAGTGTTTATGTTTTGTTCATTTATAATGTCACTATGAGTATCACATAAATAAAGATATCATATTCTGAATCCTAGGATAACATGCATCAAGGGTTGATGTACACAAACCCTAGAGGGACAATGATCATACCTAAGGTAGCAGATCAAGTGTGTGTTATAATATATAAAGAAAATGTCAGTTCTTATTTACAAGTAATTGATTGATTAGATGTTGTTATATACTTGCACACTTTTGCATGCACCCCACGTACACAATATAACAATATACGATTTTGCATTTTTTTTTCATGACATTTTAAATACATGCTAATATGAAGATATCAAGATATGATGATCCAGATGAAATAATCTAAAAAAAATTAAAGTTAAATAAAGGAGGATTACTTAGATACTTCTTCTCATATGTACATTTCTTATGTAAGAAATTCATGTAAACATTTCTTATGTAAGAAATTCATGTAACTCCTTAAAGGAACATCTTGAAAATTATATTTCAATTGATGAAAATTATTTACTATTGTTCTTTTTTGGTAAAGTAGGAATCCTTGGAAATGTTATGTAATGACTCTAAACTTTAAGGTCCTTCCTTCTTTGGGGGTAACTATAAAGTGAGATTTTTACACTGGCGGCCACATTGACATCTAAACCAAGAATTTAGACATGTCTCACATCATTCAAACATATGAGATGTGCCGAAGTAGCCAGGTATGAAAACTACTGTGAAAAATGGGTGGTGAATTCGAGGTTTTTGTTCTTCAGGTTATTTATTACAAATATTTCTTGTTTTCATATATGATATATTTTGTGTAAGGAGCGGAATATGTTGGTGGGGACATGTTCTAAATTGCTCGTAGCAGAGAGGTCATATTCATAAAGGTGACCATATTTTATTTAAGTTTTTATTCACTATCCAATTTTTTGTAAAAAAAGTTTCAAAAATACTCTAGTTTTCCTAAATCCTAATTTGGCTATGAACGAGGTAACCACACATTACTTCTCTATTTTGTTAAATTTGACACAAACAATACGCTGTTTTGAAAAAACACTTTATTTTTCTTGTTACATTTACTTTGCTCCCCACACACTACACTTGCACATGCACAACAATGTCAGTTATTATCTAGATTTAGATATGACGTTGTTGGTTTACATTTCGCCCACTTGAACCTCATTTAATGTTTTTCACTCACTCGTACACAAGACTTGTCCAACTAAAACTAACTACTACAAATAGAAAGCACAACAAATGGTTCCTTGCTGAATTCACAATTATGCATGCACAAAAATCACACGTCACAACTGCACCACATTTATTGTGCCAAAAAATTGGTATGCTATATCAAAATATAAAATATTAGCCTGGCATCATAATTTAGTTATGGTTAAGCTCACTATTACGCAGAAAAAGTATCAATTAGTATCACGTTAATTTTGTTGGATTAATTGAACCAATAACTCAAATAGAGATGATGACAATAGTGTTATTTCTACAACCACTACACCACAGTCAAAAACTACACACCACCAATTTACCATTTCAACCTCAATTTCGTAAAGTGAAAAATTGCATTTAGTTCATTAACTTACACTTGAGCTCACTACATCTGAGAAGACTTATTAGGAAGAGCCATCCCTCTGATCAAATAATTAACCATTAGGATAAACCCTCAGATAGAATTATATTAAAACTAATAGCCATCCACAATAAAGTCCAAAAGTTTCAAATAACGAGATCCACAAAAGATCCAATATCAAGTAATCACCATAGAAGCGCCGCATGGCATTATATAGAAGCATACAATTTCACATTTGAATCATTACAACATGAAACATGATAGGAATACAAGTGAAACCTCTTAGTGAATTCCATAAAATAGGATTATAAGATTATTCAAACATTGAATCTATAGCAGTATAAGATGTCTTATTCAGATTACAACTTGGAATTATAAAGAAACACTAAAGAAAATAACATTTTATATACATCATCAAAATTGAAGGAATGGGGGCAGGGGCCATGCCCACCACCCTTCAATTTTTAAAACTGATTAAATGAGTATCCAGGTGGCATTCACTTCTATCTAATTGTTGCAATATTTTCACTTCGCATAGATTATCACGATTGTTCTGTTATGGAAGTGAGATTCATTTATGACTCTCATACAACATTTTAATGTTTCGGATAAGTACATTCTTTTAAGAAGTCATGTCTAACGTTTATAGATGCAATACAAAGAAAACAATATTTTAGTACCCGCTCCAAGTACGTTGAGATCTAAGGAAAGAACTTGGACCTATCCCACGTCATCCGGGATGACTATCATGGAAAATGGGAGGTAAATTCTTCAAATAAGATGGAGGTTTTTGTTCTTCATGACACCTCATTTCTTGTTTTCATATATGATATATTTTGTATAAGGAGCGGAATATGTTGGTGGGGACATCAAAAACTGATTATGTTTACTTTATAATTATCTACTTATCTTGGTTACATGTTAACTGATAAATTTTTATAATAAAATGACGAAGTCAATGGAGGTTGTGAAGGGTGGTAGTAGAGGAGACATTTGTTGGAAATGTATATCTTAAAAATAATAATTAAAATGTTGTTCATAAAATCACCCACACATTATAAATTTTGATTCTGTGTGCTCCACAAGAGTTATTGTGTATACTAACACCGCTGCATTGGAGTATCTAATATCTAAAAAAGATTTCAAGTCAAGCTTGATAAAATGGATTTCGCTGCTCCAAGAATTTGATTTGGAGATTACTGCCAAGTAGGGCTATAAATGGGTAGAATTTGGTGTAGTTATAGTCATATCCATAATCGTAATTATTTAATTAAGTAGGTATGGGTATGGCACATATCCACATTTTCAAAAAACTATACGTCAACTGTACCCATATCCGTATAGTTCTATAGCGTTCCTAGCAGAGATACCATCTTCATAAAGATGACCGTATCTTGACTGAGGTTTTAATAACTGACCAATTTTGCTACAAAAAAAAGGTACCAAAATGTTCTAGTTTCTTAAAATCCTAATAAGCTGGTTCTAAACGAGGTAACCACTCAGTCCTTCTCTATTATATTAAATTCAACACGACCAATAGCTGTTTAAAAATAATAATTTATTTTTCTTGTTACATTTGCTTTACTCCTCACACTACACTTGTACACAACAATTTCAGTTTTTATCTAGATTTGGATATGACATTGTTGGTTTACATATTCGCCAACATGAACACTTTTTAGTGTTTCTCTCCTACTATACTAGTACACAGCCTAAATTAACTTTTCTAACTAAAGCTAACTACTACTAATAGGAATCACGACAGTTCGTTGTTTGCCAATTCCACAAGCATGCATGCATAACAATCACACATCACAACTGCACCGTATTTATTGGGTCCTAAATTTGGCAACTGTATCAAAATATTAGCCTAACTTCATAATTTAGTTATACTGTAAAGCTTTATGCACACTATAACGAAGAAAAATGTATAAAGCAGTATCGTGATAATTTAGTTAGATCAATTGGACCAATAACTCAGGTAGAGATGACGACACTGTTGTTATTTCTAATACCATAACTATACCACGGTCGAAAACTACATACTATAATTTTACTATTTTAATCTCAATTTTAAATAGTGAAAATTTACATTCAAGCCATTAAATTGCACTTAAGCTTTGCACATCTGAGAAGATTTGTTATGATGACTTATCTCGTTGATCCAATCCTAATTGATTATTAAGACAAATCTCCAGACAAAATTATATCAAAACTAATGACCATCAAAGTTCAAGTCAAAAAATTCTAAATAAAAAGAACTACAAAAGATCCAATCATAAGTAACCACCATAGAGTGTCACATGAAGTTATATAAAAGCGCATGTTTTTCACATTTGAATCATTCGAAGCGGAAACATGATAGAACATCTTTATTAATTCAATTAAATAGGATTTCAAGATGATTCATAATAGCATTATAATATATCAACTTCGGGAAAAACTAAAGAAAGCAACCTCTCATATACATCATCGAAATCACTAAAAAAAGTGAGAATACAGGAACACTCTAGACATTACTAAATTATTTCTTGTTAAACTTGATCATCACGTCCTATTTGTTGTGTTCACATACATAAAAAAAGTAGATAGACATATCCCAGCGAGTATGATCTAACAAGTAATAACATTCTTATTTCTTTCCAGTATATAGACACTAGTACAAAAACTATTTACAACATAGGTTATTTAAGGCATGCCCGTGTTGCTTTCAAGGTTGTGCCTAGCAGATCAATGACAACAATGTTAGTTTCATGTGAGGCAGGGAACCGACGTCACATTTGGCGTCGGTTTCCATTAACTTCAAAATAGATGCCATAATGCCAATGTAGTGTCAGTTTCCTAACCGAAATCGCCACTAAAACTTGGAAGAGGAGGGCTTTTCTTATTTTGTGTTGTAGGCTTAATTCGTATTTATGAAAATTATGTCACAATGAGAGGCAAGATCATTGCGTCGGTGTCTAGTGAGAATCAGACACACAAACTTACGTATAAGTCAAAGTATTGAATAGGTGATTTTCAACGTCAGTTTTAGTATTCACAAATTGACATCAATTTCCAGCCTCAATTTCTCTTTCAAAAATTAACATCATAGAATACCTTCGCAGTGAAATTACTGAATAGATTGTTCAGAAGCGTCTATTTTTTATCCTTTAACCAAGACTAAATGTTGTAGCCTTGAATTTTGTTTCAAAACTGAAACTTTAGAATGTTGTATCAGTAAAAGTTCTATTGGATAGATTGTTCAATAGTGTCAGCTTTGGATTCATTAACATATGTTGCAATATTTTAGCCTCATTTTCTATATAACCATTGATACATATTTTTTATATTAGGTCTGCAAACCTTCTTTCCGACTGTTCAATAGGATGTGGAACTTATTGTTTAGTACAACGAATGCTCCATCCTATGTTTAGCTTGATAACATGCTATATATGAACCTGCAAAATATGCAATAACCAACACATGTGCATACATGTTCATGTCTTGTATTGCCCCATGGCATGCAATTATATATATTAATATATAATTCTCCTTGCGCACATATTTACAGTTCACTTGCATTCACATATTCATCATCGATGTCAATTAAATCTAAAGTCAATTGCATCCATGTTTCACTTCAAATTCAAAGATTCCAATACATATGATCCATCACATTATCATATTAACAATCAAATTCTAGGTTTCAAATACATAATCATCATTACCAATCAAATTCAAATTGATCTTTTTCCATGAAGTGTTGTCCTAATCAGGAGTGGCTCCTTTCGATACAGATACTATGAAGAATTTAGAGGCTAAACATCCATATAGGCCACCTCCTTCCATGCTAACTTTATTATTTTCTAACGTTCCTATGGTTGAAAATGTTGATACTATTCTTGGTTGGATGAATTGGTTTCCTCAAAGGACTTCATGTGGTAGAGATGGGTTTAGACCAAAACATATCTTAGATGCTTTGTGTGGAGAAGGATCTACTATTGCCACAGATCACTTCCATGCCATCACTCTGGTGATTAATCTATAGTTGGGTGAAAGGTGCCCCTTGAGTTTGGAGAGTTTGTAGCTTTGACACCTTTTACAATGTTGCTAGAGCCAGACAATATGATACGTCCTATTGCAGTGGGAACCATTTAGAGATGCTTAGTGTCCAAAATTTCCATGATAAGAGTGGGTAAGGATATTGCTAAGTATCTCAATGACTTTCAATTTGGGGTTGTTGTATCTGGCGGTGATGAAGCTATCTTACACGGTGTTAATAGAGTGTTGAGCAAACATCATGATGACATGTCTCTTTCCATGCTTACTGTGGACTTCTCTAATGCTTTCAATCTGGTGGATAGGACAGTAGTACTTCATGAGGTGAGGATGAGGTGAGGTGCCCCTCTATATCCTTGTGGGTGGAGTTTTTGTACGACCAAGCAACAATGTTATTCCTCAGGGACGAGCATATTTGGTCTTCCACTGGAGTGTAGCATTGAGACTCTTTAGGGCCACTTTATTTTGCCCTTGTATTGCATCCAGTTGTTTATGAGATCAGAGACATATGTAAGCTTCTTCTTCATGCTTGGTACCTAAATGATGTCACTATTATTGGGGACGCATGGTAGGTTCCTAAGGCGCTTGACATCATTCAGTAGAGTGGTCCAGGGTAGGGTCTTGAGATGAATATTCAAAAGACTGAGCTTTTTTAGCCTACATGTGATGGTTGGAAGCTTGACAACAGACTGTTCCATGTAGACATTGGAAGGCCTTTACTTGGAGTGAAGTTACTTGGAGGATCAGTAAGTAGTTACAAAGGGTTTATTGAGGGGTTGGGTATGTAGTGGGCTGCAATGGATGTTGAGATTATGAAGCCTCTTGCACAGTTTCATGATCCAAAAAGTATGCTCCTTCTGCTTTATTTTTTTATGGGTATTTCCAAGTTTTTATTCATCCTTAGGACATGCCAACCTATTCACATGAAGAAGGAAACATTGAGGTTTGATAGGGGATTACTAGGGTCCATTGAGGAAATTATTGTATACGGATGTCCCTTTTTTGGTGACCTTTAATGGCATGTGGCTTCCTTACCCATCCTCCTAGGTATTTTTAGAGTTATACTCAGAGGTAGATGCCTCATCATATGATTTTTTGGATTCCAAGGCCTCTTTGGTTCTTTAGGATCATATTTTACTGGATAGTGGGATATGCATCATAGATTCTGATTTTAACAATACTTTATATAGCCTTAGTGTCACAATTATGACTTTTGACTTCATTAGTTTTGCTAACAAGAACACTATCCCCCCTAAATCCCAAATGTTTTTGGCGAGTGCTCTTTTTCGCAAAATTATTGGAGACATGGAAGTCAAGTTTGACATAACCGCTAGGCAAAAAGTAGTTTTCTGGTATCTACAAGTTGTTTCTACTCAAGATTTTCTTCTAGATATTCCTATTGATGGTCTAGGCTTGCATATGTCACTAGTTGAGTATCTCTCTATCCTCAAGTACCTCTTTATGATACCTTTTCCAATTGATGAGGTTTTCCTGGTTTGTCATAATGCATGCTTAGACACTTTTGGAGAGCATGGTGTTCATTATAGGGAGCTACCTTGTTTTAAGTACATACATGATCTTGTTAGAGATGTCCTCTACGATGTACTTAGACATGTAGGAGTTGCTGTCAAGAAAGAGGCACATGTGATTTTTTTGATTGATCCGCATGAAGGGAGATTGACGCTTAGACTGGATGATGTCTTAATTTTGGTTGGGTTGGAGGAAGACATGCATGAGGGTTCTAACTGGGGTTTCCACACTTGTGTGTCTAGGAAATGGGGCCTTCACTACAAGACATGATGCTCTCAAAAGCCATCTCATCTAGAGTATTCAAGAACGAGAAAGTGTGTACTGGGAATCAACATGCTTCTATTATGTTCAGTTTTGATACTTTTGGGTTTTTAGCACTAGATGTTGTGGAGCTTCTTAAGAGGTTCCAAAAAGTTATGCATATCAACGTTATGACCCTCAAATCAATGGATGTTGTATTTCAGAGGATAGGTTTCACCATTCAGAAAGGACTGGTAGTGCAACTTGTTTCTCGTCTACCTTCCATTTTCATATAAATGTTTGTTGAATTTATAGTTTAAGCATCGCAAAATTAAATAGATTACCTCGATACATAAGTTTGTTTCATTATGCATTTCTTATTGTATGCCATCCAGAGTGTCGTGCATCAGCCGGCTTGGTGCCTATAAAAGAATGATATAACCATACGATAATTTGATATAAATTTGATTATAATTCAAGTTAAATTATGTGTTTATGATCCAAGTCTATATTACATATTATATATTTTGGATATCATTTGACACTATTTTGTCAATGAAATCCATATACTTTATCACACATTATATGTACGCTCATTTATTCTTGGAACGGAACTATGAACTCGAAGTTTTGTGTAATGATAATTAATAAAATAAGTAGAGTTGGACCCAAATTTGGAGTTAGAACACTACCTTAACATTCATCTTGGATAATATTTACTTTTGTTTATCTAATACTCTTCTTCCCTACAAAATGCTTATATATACCTATAAGTTAAAGTAATACATGTACTTACATGATTAAGTAACTATATGATGATGTAGACATTAATAAGTTTGTTGACAGATAAAAATGTGTAATTACTAAAAAATTGAGAATTTTAGCTGGTCTCCCCCATTCCATAATTGTTTACTCGATGGACCAAGAAATAAACAATCAATATGCATGGGACAATCACCAAAAATTCCACCACATATTATTGAGTAAAGAATAAGAAAAATAAAAAAAATTCCACAATAAAGGTAATTAATAAGTTAAAATTACAAGTAAAAAATGGAAACTTATGCAACAAGGAAAGGAGCTATATCAGATCCCTTCCTACACTGGTAAAATACTAAAATGGAGTATTGAAATAATAAAATATATATTTTTATTCTCTATCTTCATTACTAATCAATGATGGAATTTAGAATGCCACATTGATAATTTGAAAATGTGTAGTCTCTTCATATAAGTAGTTGTAAGAACATATATAATGATTTAACATATAGAAAATTATTCAACATAATGTATTCACTCAGAATGAGGTATTTGGTCATAAGATCTCACCATTCTATAGTTCCATTACAGAGTTATTTAGATCATGCCAAAATAGCTAATATCTTTAATGAATACATTAGTTTTGTGATCTTGTCCTACATCGTCCTCCAATGTACAAATCACCATATTTTACGGTCAAATATTCTCTAACCATAAAAATAATCCCTTACACTTAGGACCTTGTGAATTGAATATGTCATACATAATCAAAGTATGAGGAGGAAGTTTTAGAGGAGGAACTGTAGAGGGCTTCATAGGTACCACGATATGTTATCATTCTCATATCAATTGGAAACATATATATACAAGTAAAAATACTACAAATACAAATGCAATATATGGATTTGTTGTATCTTCTCATAGATAACCCAATTTTTAGACCACCCAACCATGTCACCTTATGAATCTCCTAATATACCATGTATAGTCTGAGCAGCTGGTAGTGGTATGTCTTTCTTTCTTGGATAGACAGGTTAGACAAACACACAAGCCACATCATTGTCCATTGGAGCATAATGTAGTGTCCCACCAAGTAGTGGAAAAACCTCACCCTATGCGATGATAAAACTAGATTTTCAATTACAAGACATGATTTTTTAGAACCTACAATCTTATATAGTAGTATTAAAACCAATAACATAACATATTAATGGAATTGATAGACTGTATTAGTCATAAACTTACATCGAGTTGGCCTGGAGGATCTATGGGAGTACTCTCAGTACCTTTTGACACCTCATCATAAAAGCAGTGTTAGACAGACTGAGTATGTTGGATTGAGAAGGATGCATTCTTTTATGATATTGAGATAACAACATGCAAATCTATCATATAAAACATACGTGTTTAAAACATGCATTCTACAAAGGCATGCCTTAGGATCTCTCATCAACTAATATTCCATTTGTATGATCTTGACACATAGTATTCATTAGTGTTAGCATAATCATTTACACAGTGGCAAGAAAGATTAGAATATAATGGAGTCATAATACTTTTCTAAGTTTCCTTCTTCAATAATAGGATATGTAATGAACTACCTTTTCCCATGGAGAATGAAAGACCAATTTTCATTTGATGGGTCATCAATATAGAGTAATTACTTTTTCTGTGATGCCATGATGAATACCTCATCCTTCTCACCATTCTACTTAAAATTCATTAATGTTAAACCAGCTCACTTACTGCAACCCCTTTGTTATTATCAATCAAATTTCACTTATGGCCTGTTTGGTAGGGTGTAGCCGGATGACAAAGTGCGTGTTTAATGTACATTTTTACATTGCGAACTCACACAACTGCACCCTACTACACCCAACCAAACTAGCCCAACTCTAAACTCTATGTAGTCAAATTTCCATATGTCTTCAAAGACATCATAATACGACGACTTGCCTTCTTGTGGGATCTTATCATTCACACTATGAAAATATAATGAAGATGTTTTAAGGGTGACCCTACAGTTTTGGACGACACTCTTATCATCTAGACGATTTGTGTAGTACAAAATTAGTTTATGCCATACCCTTCGAAAAATATAACATCCAATATTAGTTCAAAAACAAGCCATTTGATATTACTAAAAATTCATTTGGTGTTTGAGATAGTTGACGGAGGAGTTTATCTTCAGACCACCTAATCAACATCGATTATGCTCTTTGAAAAGCCATATTTATCTAGCTCGAGGATATTTCTCTTGATAAAATTGGTTAGTTTGGTGATATACATATTTATCCATGTTGTGTAAAACATACAAATGTTCTTTATTTGATAGCTCATGAATTGTTCCTTTTACTAATGCTCCTAAAGTATCTTTTCCATAATAAGCATCACTGTGACAAGACTTTGCATTTCCATGCAAGTCAGAAAATCATCGCAAAAGTCCACTACCTCCCTAGCCACATAACCTTAAAAAATACTCCTTTCTAGAAAATAAAGATTTCAAACTCCACATTTAAAACACGCGTTACTGTACAAAAGGAAACATACCCAAAATCTTCACACTTCCCAAGTCAAATGGACAACATGATATGCCATTAAATCAAATAATGAAGGAGGAAATACATCTCAATCTTGCACAAGGTAGAAATCACTTCTCTTTGCAACTTATCAATATTCTTAGGATCTATGACTTTGTTGTATAGAGTGTTGTTGAAGAAACAAAGCCTGATAACTATAGACCTTACATGCTTTGACATAAGATCAATTTTTCACAAATAATATTTTTTGCATTTGAGTGTAAAGTCATGATATTTAAGACCGACCAACTTCAGTTCCTTCGTTAAAATTAATCTATGGATACTAGAAGAGTATCAATGTGGTACATTAACATTAAGGAAGCATTGGTAAAAAAAATATTTTTCTCCTATCTAGACAATGTGTAGAAAGAAATAGGTAAATATGTAATGTGACCTATAATAACGTTTTCTATTAATCCTTTTCATAATCCCATTTCACGTAAGTCTATTCTAGATTTTATGCCATCAATAGTCATGTCTGGTATATTCAATAGAGTAAAAATGATGTTGTCATAGATATTTTTCTCAACATGCATGACATCGATACAAGGTCTAATTCTCAAATAACTCTATTAAGAAAGATCCTAGAATAACTCTATTAAGAAAGATCCTAGAATATTGACCCTTCCTGAATAATGATTTGTCACAAGTGGGAGTAGTACATGGTCTCTTGCCAAATATGTTTAAAATGTTTTATACTCTTTCATAAGCATCCTCTCCTCACATAGGTTTAGGGGAACTATTTTTCTCACTCGAGCCACTAAATGGTTTATACAACCTTTGGTAAGGATGCACTTTTGGAAGAAACCTTCAATGAATAAGATATACAATCTTGCAACCATATTTTAGTCACATTGAATTAGTGTTTTCCACTCACATAGGGTGTGCCTTAGTTTCTTTTACATTATATCCAAGAAAATTTATGTATGTTGAAAAGTTACTAACCATGCAAAATAACATATCATGCAATCTAAAGGTCTCTTCTAAAAAAGTTATATAAATCATAATACCTTCTTCTGAGAGTTTCTTTTATTTATCAATGAGAGGTTCAAGAAAAACATCAACATTATTTCCAGGATACTTGGGGCTTGATATCAACATTTACGTCATGATGTTCTTATTTTTCATGCAAAACAAAGGAGGAAGATGGTATATAACAGTCATCATTGGATAAGTGTTATTTAGGTTGTTTTATGTACCATATAGATTCATACGGTAAGTACAAAGTCCAATTCTCAAATTGCTGACTTCTTCACCAAATTGAGGGTAAAATAAATAAATTTTCTTCTGTTATGGGGACTCAGATGCATGTTGTAGACCCCCATTGTTGTTTGTATTAAACTCTTCATGCCTAGATAAATTTTGTGTGTGTACTAAATTAGCAAATAAACAATGAAAGCATAAAACTATCAATATATCACACATCACTTCAGAAGGAATGTAAGTCTTGGTCTTACACAACGTTTTCATTTTATAACTTGACACCCCACATTTTGGGCAATATTTCATATCGATGTAGTTTTTTTTAATAATACACAGTCATCCGGGCATCCATATATCTTCATAGTATCCATTTCCATTAGGAGTTTTTAATTGTTTTGTATGTCAATATTGGAAGCTCATTGCATTTAGTATGAATTTCATCCAAAATAGATAACAAAGACATGAAAATTTTGTTGTTCCACCTACTATTAGCCTTTAGGGATACAATTTTAGCATAAAGGTCATCCTTGTAAACTTAGTACAACCTAAGTATAATAATTTCTTAGCATCATGTACAATATTATAAATATGAAAGGTGAATCAATAAGATTTACCCCACAACTATCCAGAATCACTTCAACCATATTATTCAGATTTGGTTCACTCTCATCATCATTGTTTCACTTTTTATTTCACACAAGTACCATAATTGACATTTATTAAACTCATAGTAGGAATCCCATCATGCGAGTACCATTTTGTATAGCATTGTATATTCCCACTACACATACCATGACTTTTAAGTTCCTCAACAATCACTTTTAAGTTGTTACTTGCAATTCCTATAGGGGCAATCAAACATATCTTCAAGTAGTCTTAGATGTCTCTTAGTAAATCCTATAAACTCATCAAGATCACTTGTCAACTCTTCACTGTAGTAATTTGGTGTGGACATATAACGTTGATCGATTCTATAATCACAGGGAACTAAGTAGTGAATTAATATGGTGTTATCTACGTCAATTTTAGAATCAAATATGTTAGAATAGAGAAATATTTATTAGTTTTTACAAAAATATTTAGCATTCATATTGGTGAGTGTTTACCACAAATTACATTCTTGAACACTTAATTTCACTAGTTAGTGTACAATGCATATCCAATTTTCAAGAATATTCAGCAACATTTCCCCATAGTTCTTGTAGTACATGATGTATATGGGAAAATACCCATAGCCAGGTGTACTTAGAGAACAAATGGGGAAATGCTATCGAAATGTCTTGAAGACTAAACACACATTATACACTCACATCCTATTTGAGATTAATTGTTCAAGAATAGTCCTAAATCAAAAACTATCCAAGAGTTACTCCTAATGACTAAATTTTGTATGGGTTTCTAGGATAACACCATACATTGATACCATCATTTAGATACTCATGATTTAGATCTAAATTCACTGAAGTTGGGTTAATTCATGTCAATCTCAGTTAGTTCCTAGGTGATAATTCATGTCAACTCTATTTCTTCTCTATGGCTACTACATGTGACCACTCATCCATAAAATATTCATATTAGTAAAACTTAAAAAGGGATACAACATAATATTAATACATAATAAATATTCATCATTATGTTCCAACCATGTATACATTAAGATTTCAAACATAAATTATAGGATTTAAATAAGAGAGATTAGGTATAAATTCAATTATACAACACAAAAAATATTTACTGAAAACCTTATATTTTATTTCAACATCTAGGAACGTTTTCTAATTAGATATCAAATCCATATATTTCTTAAGAACAAAAAATAAACAAACCTTGGTTTCATTTCAACAACTAGAAAAACAAATAAGAAACAAACATGCAGAGATCAACATTTATTAGAATAAGATAAATGAAGAAAATGGGAACCTCAAGTAGGCGACAATAGGTTGTAGTCACATAATTTGATGGTGATGGCAATGAGTATATTTATACCCATTTTTACATACTATTTTGCTTGCTTTTAAGGGGTTGTTGTGTCTTTATTTCCTAGTTTTAGCTTTACATTCATTCAAACACAATTATACTTCCTTATCTGAGTTTTAATGCATTATATATATATATTGTGTAATTAGACAAGGTCACGTAACAAATCCCAGATGGATGATTAAGCCCTCATGATGCTATGCCTCGAGGGAAGGAAGGCCCAAAAACTTTCCACATTGACCACCTTTCAACCGCCTAGTCAAGTGATCTGTTTCCCCATTCACCTAACTTGAGTCGCTCTTCACCCATAGTCTTCCTGATTCTCACGTCTTGATGCACAGTCTCAACATCCAGTCCATTCCGATTCACTCCACGCTAGTCCACCAGAGAATTGGAAGTGAGGTCCAAAATGAGTAACCCACGTGAGTCACCTATTGGACCGAGTACGGGCCATGCAATCGGATTCCTTCGACCACAAGAATTTAAACTTAGGGTTTCAGAGGAGAGGAATGCATCTATAAAAGGGAACTCTTATCATCCATCAAAAGGCTCTTTGATCGGTGATTAGGAGCCACATTTTTATAAGATAAACCCTAGCGAGGAGCAAGGAGGCAGCAACCATAGTGAAGAGGTTGGTTTTCCTGCACCAAGCATCACGACCTTCTCCATCATTCCTACTATCTCTTTGTAGTTGTGCCTCACCATGAGAAAGTAGAGACCTTGCTGTGGGGCATGGGGAATAACCCTGATTGCCCGTATTTTATCTTATCTTGTATCTAAACTCGACAATATAGTTTCTAAATGAAGTATCATTCTGTTCCATGCCTTGCTTTGCAAATTGATGACTTAATTTGCATATATCTTATAATCATGGATATGCATGTTGATGTGAGCATGATTAAGAACACCAGAATGATCTTGTTATCCCCCTGAGCTGTCAGCAAGGGATGGTGAGGTGACTGGACTTTGATCTGCTACGTGTCGAGGATGGTCGGTCATAAGTAAGGGAGCTCAGTTGATGTAGATGATGAACTTTGGTGCGGAGGATGGTCGGTTCCAAGGGATTTTATGTTAGGTGACGACCTATTTCCCGTGAAGGTGAGCAGCTAAGCCTAAATTTAGCTACGACTATTGGAAAGTTATATCTTGTTAGATAATTACACAGGCCCAGGTAGTGAAACCACATGCCCTAGTGATTTGTATTATATGTTATTTACTTCCTTAATCTATTTTGCTTTTGGGCAACATGTTAGTTAATCAATCTTAAAACTATTCTCTGCGAAATATTACTCTAACACTTCACAATCTATTTAACTGAAAAAACACTAGAGGGGGGGTGAATAGGGTTTTATGATAATTTTAATGTAATTTAACTCAAACAACCAACCACAAGAATATTGGACAAGGGGACAAGGATTTAGAGTGGTTCCAACATTAGTAAATACTAAGGAAGTCACTCCACTACCCGGTTGCTTACCCAACCGGGATTTTGAAAGAATCAAATTTTATTACCTCGCAAGGACTTTACATAAAATTACAATTCTTTCACCAAACCCTTCAGACAACCTTCACCTAGAAGTAATTGCACCAACCTTGAAGCAGCCTTCTTGAAGTAACTTCAAGCTCCCCCTTGAAGTAGCCTTCCTCTTGAAGTAGATTCCCGTTGCAATAGCTTTCTTGAAGTAGTCCAAAGTCCACCTTCTCCAAACTGCAGCCTCCAACCCTAGGAGTAGTAAGGTGAATACAAAGGGTAAAAGGAACAAGAAGGAAAAATAGAAATTACAATACCACTTTGCAGCTCAAGGCTTGATTTCCTATATCAAGCGTTTTGATCTCCTAACCAATGTATATAGAAGTGTAATTGCTGTGGATAGGAGATGCTAACCTATAGGACACGAAATTGGAGCAAGGAGAAGAATATCCAATGCAAGTGTTGCTCAATTTCTCAAAATAGATTGACAATTGCAAGTGTAAGCTCAAGTGTATCACAAGTGTAGATTAGTATCTTTAGGTGTCCTAAGGCATGTCCTATTTATAGAAATGACCTACAAGGTCTTAAGGACGTTCTAGACACTTCTTAGGGGGTTCTAAGTGCTTAACTAGTCATTAGGTACACTTTAGTTGCTTTAGCAATGACTAGTTAATTAATTCTGCAGTTGCTGTCAGAGTCCATCTCGGTCGAGGAATTGTCGACCGAGACACCTACTCGGTCGAGGTTTTTTCGACCGACAGGCTCTCTGGATCAAGTGTTTGCAACGTTCATCTCCAACTGCCAACTACCTTGTCAGCTGTGTCTAATGGCTACTTGGGTCTTTCTCGGTCAAGAAGTTTGTCGACCGAGAGTGTCTCAGTCGAGGAGTTTGTCGACTGAGATTGACCCTGTTTCAATGTTTCAAATAAAGTGCTAAGTGTATGTATGAGTGTGCATATGTGACACTAATGAAGGGGATGATCTATCTAAGTGTAGTGATTGGCTAGGGAAGATCTAACGCTTGATTTACATGAAGTCTAAGTACTTGTACATTATATATTTGTACAAGTTTATAATTGATTACATTTCATGAAATTTACAAGCATTCAAGCATATAGATTCCCTAGTGCTTTGTCATCCACCTCATTCCTGCAACACTCAAGTAGCACGTTAGATCAACAAGAATGAAATGTTTGTCATCATCAAAACAAAGGGATTTATCATAATGTCAATTTAGCCAACAATCTCCCCCTTTTTGAAGATGACAAACATTTCCTAAATATAAAATAAGGAAATATAAATCATATGAGTTTCATACCTGAAATTTACCTTTTGTTGCCTTTCTTGTTTTGCAAGTGGGTGCTGACTGAGATATTATGAAACTCATTTTTATTTTATGTTTTTGATTTTATATTATTTCTCCCCCTTTGTCATTTAAAAAAGATAACCAAGATAAATATTAAGTATGACTTTTATTTCTCCCCCTTAATTTCATAATTTTGATGCTCCCCCTTAATAAGATATTCAGTTTGAAAAACTAAGGGATTAATATAATTATAAACCATTTTTGTAAAATTTAGCCACAATTTGTTTTTCAATCATTTACAAAGGATGTTAAGCCTTGAAATGATATGAGTTTCTTTTAAGTTTATGGCATATGTGTATTGATTTCTCACCCATTTTACAAGGGTTGTTAGGCCCTGAAAATGATATGAGAATCCTTTAAGCTTAAAGTACATGAAAAGTGTCTCTAACCAAATGCACGGGATGTTAAGCCCTGATTTGTTTAGAGAATTCCATTATATCACATTCATGAAATTTGTAGATTCCATTATTTTCATAACTAAGATTAAAAATACTAAGGTTATAACAAGCTTCAAATGATGTTTACAGAGTTTTGTAAGCTTCTTAATCTTATAATCAAGATAGTTTGTGTGAGCTCCCCCTTAATCTTATAGTCAAGATAATTTAAGGATTCTAAGGTCACAATCAATATTAGATCATAATAAGTTGACCTTTTATGAGAGTTATGCACTAAAATTATGTTTTCAATATGTTAAACACACTTTGAATCAAGATACTAAGATTAAGTGCAGTAAAATGATGTACAAATAAGCATTTTTTCAAGCTTATTTTAGGTCGACCTTGACTTCGACCATAGCGCCCCTTGGTCAAATTTAATTTCAACCAAGAGGCAAATTCTGCAGATTTCATATTTGAACATTCATTTGTAAAGTATAATTTCTACAGGTAGATCAACTAAATAGCAATTTGAGGCACTTTGAGTGATGTCTATTATGAATGATGTCCTCTAATCTTTGCTATGGGTGTATGAATATCAAGTCCTATTTCTTCTTGTACTCAGATTAATCATAAGATTCTTCAAGAAAATATATATATCCTTGAAAGCAAGAATAATATCTCAAGTTCTTAAAGATACCAATTGAGAAATTTGTATCTTATGTGTTATGACTTTTTGCTCTTGCAAGCATTGAAGTTCTTGTTCTAAGCAACATATCAACAACGAATCATTTTGCTTGCCTATGTATCATCAAGAATCATTCATGTATTACATGGGATGACATAATCCATGCACACAATAATCATTATCTATTTGTTCCATAGAGTTTTATTTTTATGCAACATAGGATCATCTTTATATGTAGAGAGCTAAATGATGAAATAGTGAAAGCACATCCATGATGTAATGATAGAACAATAGAAGCATGAAATTCAACACATGGTTTCTATGTAGATAGATCAAGGAATACTTAGAATAGACCATGAAAGCAGTAATTTTCCTTGACTTAAATCAACATGGTTCATAATTTTCAGTTTTATCCCAAACCATCTAGAAAATAAACCAAAATAATCTCATATAAGTTTTCAATTTTAAGAAAGACTTTTATAACTTATCATGCCTAAGAAACTTTTTCAAACAATAAACAAGGTTTGTTCACGATCAGTCTTCTTATAGCATATTTGTAATATGTTTAGGAATTTTCATAATTATTTATCTTAACTCATGATTCAAAAGAGTAGTATATTTTGTTTCAAGGATGGTTTCCAGAATTTATTCTTTGTTTTGCATGTAAAAATAGTTATTAATAACAAATAGATAGCAATTTGATCAATTGAAAACATATTCAGCAGATTTATTACAGACTGGAAATCAGTAACCTGCTCGGTCGACAATTTCTCGACCGACAAGGTTTCTGTACTGTTTTCAGAACTGTTAATTGCTTCCAAGTAAAACAAAATTATGCAAGTTAGAGCTCGATTGTGTTGAGATATGACATTTGTATATCAAGAATCAGTTTAGGTCAAATATCAACTAGTTAAATTTAAGCTTCTAAGTTTTAGGAATCCAAGCTAGATCATCATTCTTTTTCTTATATGGGCATGAAAATGAATAATGTCCAAGACGTAGACAAAAGTGACAGGTAATAGAATCAACTTCATTTCTCTTTCTAGGAATTGTGTTTTTAGGTATAAACATAGTCTGAGTCTTGGATGCTTTAGCTCTTTTAGGGTGATTTTTCTTTGGAGCATATCCTAGTCCTCTTCTTCCATTGAAACTAGAAGAAATTTTCAGAATATTCTCAAGGATGTCATTTCCTCTTAACTCATTTATTTTTCTTTGTAGCTTAGCAATATCATCCATCTTCTTGTTGATATCCAATTTTGCTTGATCTAGATTAGATAACAAAGAATCTCTTTCTTTCACCATAATATCATAATCTAGATGTGTACACAAAATAGGTTGTTTTTTAAGATCATTTACTTGTGTTTGCAAATTTAACTTTTCTAAGGAAAGAAGATTGCAATTTGCTTCTACAAATTTTATCTTAATATCATAATCTTCAATTGCCTTTTTGAGGTCTTCATTTTCAGATGCAAGAGCAAGAAGTTTAACATTTAAATCATCTCTTACTTTATTTGATTTTTTAAGTTTCTTCTTGCACTCAATATATTTCTCATGAGTGTCTTGAAGACTATCAATTAGATCTTCTTTTGGTAGATCAAAAAGAATTACCTCTTCTTCTTCTTCTTCATTTGTTGTAGCAATGAGGCATTCTTCTTCTTTTCCATCATCACTATCATCACTTGAATCATCCCATGCAGCTTTATATGCTCTTTCTTTCTTTTTGTGAGATGATTTCTTCCCTTTCTTGAGTTTTGGACAATCACATTTCATGTGTCCCTTCTTGCCACAATCAAAGCACCTGGAAGAAGAAACACTAGAAGTTTTATTGGTTTTAAAACTTTTATATTGCTTACCATTTACAATGAGAGTTTCTTCTTCACTATCATCTTCACTTGTATCATGATTGTTCTTGGTTGATGCTTTGAATGCAATGTACTTCTTCCTCCCTTGTTGAGGTTCACGTTCTCTTCTTTCTTCCTCTTCTAGGGTTGCTTCATGAGCTTCTAGGTTTCCAATGAGTTGTTCCATCCTCAGTCGGGTGAGGTCATTTGCTTCTTCAATGGCCGTCATCTTGGGCTTGTATTTGGGAGGAAGTGATCTAAGGATCTTTGACACCTGATCTTCCTCACTAATAACTTTACCTAAAGCATTCAAACCATTTACAATAGAAGAGAATTTTGCATACATGTCACTAATAGATTCATTCGGATCCATACAGAACTGTTCAAACTTTTGTTTAAGCATTCCAATTTTAGAATTTTTAACTTGAAAAGTTCCTTCATAAGTTATGGAAAGTCTATGCCAAATTTCATAGGCTGTTTCACAATTTGATATCCTATTAAATTCTCCTACTGAAATTGAAGAATAGAGAATACTTACAACATTTGCATTCATTTGAGCCGACTTTACCGTATTGGTGTCCCAAGCTACATATTCCACTTGAGGGAGCTCATAGGGGGTTGACACCATCCTCCATAAATCCCAACTAATCCCTTGGAAATAAAATTACATTCTTCTTTTCCAGTAGGTGTAGTGAGTTCCATCGAATGCCAGAGGTCTAGCCATAAGTGTCCCTTCAAGGTTGAGGTTGTTGAGCAACCCGTCACCCATTCTTCAAGGCTTGATTAGAGTTCCTTGAAGCCTGCTCTGATACCAATTGAAAAAACACTAGAGGGGGGTGAATAGGGTTTTATGATAATTTTAATGTAATTTAACTCAAACAACCAACCACAAGAATATTGGACAAGGGGACAAGGATTTAGAGTGGTTCCAACCTTAGAAAATACTAAGGAAGTCAGTCCACTACCCGGTTGCTTACCCAACCGGGACTTTGAAAGAATCAAATTTTATTACCTCGCAAGGACTTTACATAAAATTACAATTCTTTCACCAAACCCTTCGAACAACCTTCACCTAGAAGTAATTGCACCAACCTTGAAGCAGCCTTCTTGAAGTAACTTCAAGCTCCCCCTTGAAGTAGCCTTCCTCTTGAAGTAGCTTCTTGTTGCAATAGCCTTCTTGAAGTAGTCCGAAGTCCACCTTCTCCACCGAGAAGAACCTTCTCCAAACCGCAGCCTCCAACCCTAGGAGTAGCAAGGAGAATACAAAGGGTAAAAGGAATAAGAAGGAAAAATAGAAATTACAATACCACTTTGCAGCTCAAGGCTTGATTTCCTATATCAAGCGTTTTGATCTCCTAACCAATGTATATAGAAGTGTAATTGTTGTGGATAGGAGATGCTAGCCTATAGGACACGAAATTGGAGCAAGGAGAAGAATAGCCAATGCAAGTGTTGCTCAATTTCTCAAAACAGATTGACAATTGCGAGTGTAAGCTCAAGTGTATCACAAGTGTAGATTAGTGTCTTTAGGTGTCCTAAGGCATGTCCTATTTATAGAAATGACCTACAAGTGCTTAAGGACGTTCTAGACACTTCTTAGGGGGTTCTAAGTGCTTAACTAGCCATTAGGTACACTTTAGTTGCTTTAGCAACGACTAGTTAATTAATTCTGCAGTTGCTGTCAGAGTCCATCTCAGTCGAGGAATTGTCGACCGAGACACCTACTCGGTCGAGGTTTTGTCGACCGACAGGCTCTCTGGATCAAGTGTTTGCAAAGTTCATCTCCAACTGCCAACTACCTTGTCAGCTGTGTCTAACGACTACTTGGGTCTTTCTCGGTCAAGAAGTTTGTCGACTGAGAGTGTCTCGGTCGAGGAGTTTGTCGACCGAGAGTGACCCTGTTTCAATGTTTCAAATAAAGTGCTAAGTGTATGTATGAGTGTGCATATGTGACACTAATGAAGGGGATGATCTATCTAAGTGTAGTGATTGGCTAGGGAAGATCTAACGCTTGATTTACATGAAGTCTAAGTACTTGTACATTATATATTTGTACAAGTTTACAATTTATTACATTTCATGAAATTTACAAGCATTCAAGCATATAGATTCCCTAGTGCTTTGTCATCCACCTCATTCCTGCAACACTCAAGTAGCACGTTAGATCAACAAGAATGAAATATTTGTCATCATCGAAACAAAGGGATTTATCATAATGTCAATTTAGCCAACATTAACTACATAACAAGGTTGTCCTTTAGGTTCGATCCTCAAGTATACTACAATAAGGCTTCCCCTCGTGTGGAGTGGGGAATTAGTGCACTACTTTTGGTAAAACTAGGAGATAATTCTTTTAGGATTTTTCTTGGTGTAACATCTATAGCCCAATAAAAAATTGGCACCGTTGACGGGGACAACATTAATTATTTATTTTCCAAGCATTAAGCGTAATTAGGGTGTTTCTTTTTTATTTTTTTATTTTATTTTTTGATAATATTAAAAATCCTCTAGAACCAACTACATCTCTCAATATCATCCTTGTTCATTCTTTTCAGACACTTCTAGCCTATGTGAAGATCTAGAAGTCTTGACTCTGGATTGTTGGTCGATCCGAAAGTCGAGAAAACCCTCAAGAAACTTCACAAGGAAAGAGACATGGCTGATGTAGCAGCTACAGAAGCATATATCCAAGCACACACCGATGCAGCCATCACGGCCCAGTGAGAACTACTCACCACAGAAGTTAGAGAACATGCAGAGGTTGTATTCAAGACAAGCTTAGAACCCGCCCAAGCCAAACTCGTGGAGGAATTATGAGATTTCTCCATCCCAAAGCCACTAACTTGACACATCCAGTTCAACCTCTAGGGAATCCGATCGAGATCAGATCCCAATGGGTCATCCTTGTACAAGATTCCTCCTTTACAGGAAGGATCGAAGATGATTGTCAAGAGCATCTCCTTAAATTCATCAACCTTTGCTCGATGATGAAGACAACATGTGCCATTGATGATGCCATTTGACTCCAATTCTTTAAGTATTTCCTAACAAACAAAGCTAGAGTGTGGTACAATGCTCTTCGAGGAGATCTGATCCATATCTGAGATGTCTTTGTCATAGAGAACAAATTCCTTGAAAAATTCTACACCCTTCTATGACCTACTCGATCCTAGGGCAAATTATAAGATTTAATCAAGTATCGAAGGAGTCCCTATATGAAACATGGGAGCGATACAATGAACTGCTATAGAAGTGTCCACACTATGACATCCCAAATAATCATATCATTGAATTCTTCTATTGGGGAGTGCACGATGACATGAAGAAGTTCCTCGATTCCTCGTTTAAGTGAAATTTCATGCGGCAGAGTTTCAACAATGAACTTAACATAACCAACCTTACGGTAGAAAATTAGACCCACTGGACCAGACCTTTAGGCAAGGACGTTCTTAAAGTGGCCATGGTAGAAGATAGATCAAAACTCAAATCTATCTCTAAAGCATTGAAACCTTTCTCACTCCCATAAGTTAATCTCGAGAAATCCTTCAGTGCGTATGAGAGAAAGAGTCAGACCCCCCAAGTACAAATTATCACACCCTCATGCAAATTTTGCCACATGATAGACCACAACACCGTTCACTGCCAAAAACTATATGTTGTATTCCATGAGCATCATTTGGGTCAATAGTATATAGTTACTCAAGATGAAGATGTGAAGTCAATCCATAGCATTCCAGAGCAACAATACTAAAACCCAAACCAAGCCCACAATCATCCAAGTTTCCAATACGGGAACCCCGCGGGAGCTGAGGGACCAAATCAGTCCCCGACACAAAACACTCAAGTGAGATAATTGATGAATTACGTTGGGACGCGTAACTAGGGGAATTTTAGATTCAGCTTCCCCTAGAGAAACTACCAACAATAGCGGCAATATCAGAATGTGAATCAGCCACATCCGCTGCAAATAGAGGCAACACCGTCCGTCACAAGATCCGATGAGGACATTTCAAGATATGATGGCATCATATCAAACTCAGCTAGATAATGCTACAAAAAATAGAAGGAACTGGAATGCCAGATCACCCAACTAGTAGCTAACCAGCAACCTCTAGCAGGGACAATTATCGGTTTGCCTGAGAACAATCCTAAGCATCCAGAGCAGTCAGAGTAGTTGGATGTCGTAACACTCAGGTACATATCACCGACCACCCCTACTCCTTCTGTCAGCACTTAGAGAATCTCAAATGAGTCTCCAATCTGGCCGATCAGTTATCTGGATGAACAGACAGTAGAACCCCCCGTGACACCAACACAATCCAGAACTATCAAAAATATGATGAAATCGACTTCAGCAGTCGACACTGGGGGTGCTAGAAACATGTTGCCTCAAACTCAGAAATAGACTAAAGAAATTCAAATATGCCTTGAATAGAATTCACAGTAATATTCCCTTCCTAAATCTTCTAACCAAAACACCAGCCTGGTGCAAGCACTTTAAGGCAATTCTATTAGGGAAGCATTTGAACCCAGGATACTAGAGCAGTGATGTTATTGTCAACAACATCCAGTACAATACAAGATCATCAAACTCAAAAGAGAAGTGATATGAGATCATTATGGATTTAATGATTCTTTGGAGATGGTAGATGCCAAAAGGGGCTCGCTGACTTAGGCACTAACATATCTATTATGTCGTACACTCTATACCAACACCTAGGATTTACAGACCTCCTACCCACACGGATGGCCATTTAGTTTGCCAATGCATCCATCACTAAACTCTTGGAAATTATCGAAGATGTCCTGGTAAAGCTAGGTCATGACACCTATGTCCCATGTGATTTCGTGGTCATGCATAGCAAAGAAGGCAGGTGGTTCCCACTCATCCTGGGACGATCATTCCTAGCCACCACACGAGCTCTAGTGGACATTGAGGCCAGAAAACTAGTTCTATGACTAGGGAAGAAGACTATTGAATATCAAGTCTTGAAGACTTGAAGAGGGTTCACAACTTGATCGAAGATTTTAAAGCTGAGGCTAACCTAGAATTGCAACGACCATGCTTGCAAGATACCGATCAAGACAACAAAGTCATTCTCATAGACAATCCATGCACATCCTCTAGCCATGATATAGGCTCCACATGTTTGAAGGATAAGGGTTCAAATACCCTATCAGCTGATGCAACTTGTAAAATACTATTATCGGCCGGTTCTACAATGATAAACCATGACGCTTGTTGGGAGGAAACCCACCCTTTTTTTCTTTTTCCTATTTTTCCTATTATTTTTATTTCTTATCTTTTATATCCTATTTTTGAGAAAAAAAGAGAGTAGAGGGAAGTAGGAGTAGTGAGGAAATAAAGACAAGGAAGGGTACCACATCCTTGTCAAGCCAAGAAAATAGACAACCAGTGTGGCAAGCAAGCCTCATGATGATATGCTCTCATCTGCCTAGTCGCTCAACTGATGAGTGGAGATCTCACGATCTTGTGAATTGATAAGTGATGCAGCGCATGGGATACATGGATAGATGGGATTTCTCTTTATATTTTCCATAACTGGTTTTACTTCTTTCTCACAAATTAACTATCCCAATCTTTTTTGAGAAATAATATTCCTTGGAAATAGTTGTCTTTCTTATCTCACTCGAATTATCAATATTCACTACCATATAGTGATTAGGGCTTTCTAAGGGACAATTAGCGTAAAGACCCTATGCGCTAGGGATACTGCGTGCATGGTGTAACCACTGATTCCTCTTGGGAACTCATAATGTCACCTTGATGTAGATATATAATGGGATAAGAGTAGGGCTTGGCAACACTAGAACTTCCCTATGATCAAGGATATCCCACACTTTCATCTCTCACTCGCATCAACACCACAAATGGCAGCATCAAACACAACATGAATGGTAGACTCCAACAAGGAGGCGGTGGCCCTCCACCGACCAACGAGATCCCCTATGACGAACATCTACATCGCTACTATTCTTAGGACACCTATGTACTTTGGAATCTCAGATTCATGCACCTGATGCATCGTCTGGGGATGCCACCACCAAACCCAAACCTGCTGACCAATTGGTTGTATGATCAGTTGGACATCACCCTAGAAGAGGAGCCTTGGATAAACACGAGCTTTGGAGAATGGGGTGTGTGGCCCAGAGAACCATCGCCCCCACCAAATGAAGACCATGACAACTGGTGGCCACTATCATGCCAAGATGAGGGCACCACTAACTGAAGATAAACCTTCTCCTAGGGTTCTATTGTGTGCTCTTGGATGAGAAACACCCCTCATCTCCACCTCCACCTTAGGGTGGGTGGTATGTCATCCTTCCACACCACCTCGACTCTTATCTTCCCCTTTCTTTCTCATCCCCAAACACTTCTTCTCCTTTATCCAGCCTTTATTTGCATATGTCTTGTTTTCTGTTTTTGTTTTCATTTTTTGGTGTGACCGATGACCATTACCTAGTCGGTCACTATGATGTATGTATTCTTGTTCTTAAGCTAACCCTTGCAAAAGGAATTTTAAGGATAAGCATGTTTTGAACAATTCAGGGCCCTAATGACAACAACTAAACATTCCCTCCCCTTAGAGGTTGCGATAAGCAGATGGAATCTAAAAGATCAAGCCACATGTGCCCTCAACATGACTTGTAATGATATCTGTGAACACTCCTATACTCAACACTAACTGAATAAACTAATTCAATAATAAAATGAAAGAGCACAATTCAATCTCTTGACCCCCTCATCTTCCACCATCTTCTACCTCTTCTCTAATAAAAAGAAGGAAAAAAACTAAAATTTCTACCGCTTGCTAAACCTCAAGTCCGGGGTGGCACCTCTTCCAAAAACTCTCCTCCTTTTTTCAAAATTTTCATCCAAAGCTACGGCATGAATAAAATAGGCCAATGTAACATACTAGATCTTAAACCCTACTGTATAAGTTTGACCTTTTGAATTAAGCCAAACGAGGTTAAGGTTTAGATCTATATGATGTTTAGTATAACCCTAATAATATAATGCATGTATAAATCACTCTAATGTAACTTAATGTTCTCACATTAGTCTAAGGCTAATAATAGACACATAAAATATGTCACATGAGACAATAATGAATTATATAAAATTTTGTGCAAATAATCACATATAATTCTTTTGGTGATAATATTAAGATATGGAACATAATTGAATAAGCAAGAGGGAAAATAATGTAATAATGTAATAATAATGGCCACAAATATTTATTGTGACATAACTCATTAAAAGAAATACCAAAAGTAAAATCTAATTTATGAATCATGTTCCTTGGGTCCCAACCGCCTTGGGAGTCAAGTTTCACATTATTCACATAATAGTAATTAATTTAATTTAATTTGGAAAGAAAATAACTATGTTTTCCCCCAAAATATTAAATTAAATAATAAATGACTCCAAAAGTGAAAAATAATCTTGCATTCATAATCTACACATTAAAATATGCCTTTGGGTGAATTTTCATTCAATTTGGAAGATGTTTGGTTAAATGATGAAATCAGGAGAGAGAATGTATGTAAAACCTTCAAAATATTAAATAAATATACAACAACTCCAACATGTAAAATTGATGGTAAATTTGTATCCAACACATTAAATATGACTTGTGGGTGAAGTTTCATAAATTTTGGAGAATTTAATAATCATTAATGCATGACGAAAGAGAAAATAGGATTGTATTTACTTAACACATCCAAAGTTCTCAAAAGGCAAATCTAATTGCATTTCGAATTTCTCATATCAAAAATAGGTCGGGTATCAAATTTCATTAAATTTGGGATTCGTTTGCACCCTCAAATGAAGAGAGAGAGAGAAGAGTAAAATAATGTGCATATTTCACTTTATTAGATTTCAATTTGTACAAGATTTCATTATTTAACGTGTCACACTATAGTTCCTATTTCCAGATCTTGTTTTATTATGTGCCCTCTTCTAACTGTTAGATTATGATCTGGCAGTGCCAAGATCATCTCCTACCTTGGGTAGGAGGACGAATCGCTCGGGTACAGTACACTCGATGATTTCTTGGCCCGTTCTCTCTCCACAATGCACCATTTTACTCAATTCTTTTGCCAATGACTTTGTGAGGATCAAACGAATCCAACCATCCTGACTCTTTTGTTGTTTCTTTCCCTAAAAAGAAAATGTCCAATTGACCGCTTACACCCCCTTGCTACCTTGGTGTGCACATTTCTCCTCTTTGTATCGGTCCCCTATTTAACCACCCGAAAACATTCCCCGAGTCAAGTAGCATGATCCCACACTCCCAATTTGTTTCAGTATCTCTTGTACCGATGTCACAAACTCAAGGTGCATCTTCAGTCATCTCCTCTTCGTTAGAGCTTCTCTAATCACCTCAAATGAATTCGGTTCATGGTAAGCATCTCCTGAACCATCTCCTTCTCTTCCTTGAATGAATGACTTGTGAAGTTGTACTCGTTGGTCTCCCTCAAAACCCGAACTCCTTGCTCTATTTTGCAAAATTGGCTATACAAGCTGGTGGTTTTCTAGGTCTCTTCTCTTGGGGTGTGTCTCTTTATGTTCGAAGCTACTCAATAAAGTTGTTTTGGTGGTGTTTGTCTGTTTCTCAGTATTTCATTTTTCACTGCTCGCCTGCTTTGGTGGTCGAGTTTTCCTTCATCATCTCACCCTCATGTGATGTTGTCCTTGGTATATCTGAGTCCAGTGAAGCTTCATGTTCTCTGGTCTTCGGGTCTTTGAGATCAAAAGACTTAGACGGAGTTGATGTTGTGGTCCATGGATCCTGAGAGATGCCTAGTCTGGGATTTCATTTTTCCACATCGAGGCCTAGTTCAATGTTTCTCTTCGTAGCACTAAAGAATAAGGAAGAAGATGACTTCTTTGGACTTCTCTATTTTGCCCTGGTTGCCCTTTTTTGTTTGTCATGCCTATCAAGGTTGTTTCGGTAATTTCGCTTGTCTCGCTTAATTTTTTGGGTTTAGCGACTTGCTTAGTTGTTTGTGGGGCCGTCTGAGTTGTCCAGCCCTGATTGGGCCAACTCAGATGCACGACCCACTCCCTCTCTCTCTTTTTCTCTCTCGATGGTTAACGCTAATGTGGAAATGTCTAATTGGTCAGTTTTGGAAAATTCATTACGAATTATATATTGATCAAAAAATTACAAATACATAGTCATTGGATTTATAAAAATATAACCTACAACATGGTGTGGTTTTTATAATCTAATTATTAGATAATTAAAATGCGATTTTATGGTTTGACTAATTAATATAAACCTAACCCTAATTCTACATATATGCATAATAGATGCTTTAGAGGCCTAGACTTGAATCTAGAAGTGACTTGGTCTGGTATAGACTCGGAAGTAAGGTATGATTGCATCCCACATTATTTCTACATTGAGTAATTTTTAATTCCTCTCTCTAAATGTATGTTTGCATCCCCTATTATTCTTATTGAGCAATCACCTTTATCTTTCTTTCTCTTGGTCCTATGGACAATATCCTACTCAATATCTGTTCTTTTGAAAAATATGCTTCATGTGAAGTATCTTATTTGTTACTGATCTTGTGATCATGTCATTGATATTCTCTTAGAATCTTTATTATGCTTTGTTCATGGTAGAACTCTATATGATGACATGTGATGTCTTTTTCCCACTTATGAGGTGGATGTATATGTTGGTTACTTATGTGGTGACTAGTTTGTATAATCTGACTATACTTTCTACTTTCCTCTACATTTAACATGCTATGTGATTCAGTAGCACTAGAGTAGTATAATTGCATTGATTTTTGGGTTATGTGCCCTTATTATATTTTTGGGATGGATGTTATGTGCCCCATACCCATGTTTCAAATTTATGACGTTTAGCCCACATTTATATATATTTGGGAGTTTGGTTATGTGACATTCTCTATCAGATTTCAAGTTTATGAGGCTTGCCTACCCTTATTATTTATATTTTTCTAGGGCTATGCTTATCTCACATGCATGTAGGATATTGATGATGATCCTGGGGTGTGTGCCCTACTTTCTCTGATTGTGCTTCATTTCCCATCATGGTAGTGGATGTATATATGGCACAATCTTTTATTTGTTTTAATGGCAATTATCATTTTATTGTGAATCTTTTCTCTTGATACCCATTTGGGTGGTACTTTTCTCTTCTATGGGAAGCTTCATTTTATTTGATGTCCTTTACTCCATACATTTCTCAATTTAACTTTTAGTATGCACATACTAGCATTTGCTGATGTTATCTATTTCTCTTCTTGCTGGGGTATGCTTCCAACCCTAGGTGAAGGACTTGGATGATATGGCATGAAGATATGGATATATCTTAAGGAGTTAAATCTTAGAGAAAAAGTTGTTATGGTTTAGACTTCCCTCTATCTTAGATCCGCATGCTGTATCATACATGTAAACACTTTGTGGGAGATTATAATGTTCTTTTGTAACCTTATGAGAAATTCAATATAGTCAATATTTTACTTTCGCTGCTACACTTTGGTTGTTTTGAATACCATTAATAAGATTTGAAAATTTTATACCCACTCCAACATATCTATTAGGTGTGTTTGTACTGGAGGTTTTATTCTTCAAAATTTTAGTAGGGATTGGTTCCCCACTAGGATCCCACTCCTTTCATCCATGTCTTTCTCCCCCTTTCATCCAATTTTCATACCCATGGGACTTACTAAAATTTTCCCCAAAATAGCCAATCAACCCTGACTTGTGCTCACTTCTATTTGCGCGGACAAATCAAGAGTATTATTAATATGATAGTAGTACGTTGTAGGTTCTGGAGTCTAACAATTAGAGGAACATGCCCCGATTGAGGGATACCCAAGTATGACTATGTGACCCCAAGGATTAGGGTTTCTTGATTGTGATTGGAGGAAGGGGAACTACAGGGTTCTTGAATTGGGAGAGGAAGGCATGGAACCTAGTATCAATTGATGATTTCCTTTTTATTTTGCTTTGCTCAGGATGAGCAAAGGATTAAGTCTGGGGTAGTTTGATGAGTATAATTATACCCATTTTTACATACTATTTTGCATGCTTTATAGGGGTTTTTGTGTCGTTATTTCCTAGTTTTAGCTTTATATTCATTCAAACGCAATTGTTCTTCCTTTTGTGAGTTTTTAATGAATATATATATATATATATATATATATATATATATATATATATATATGCAGAATCAACCAAGGTCGCGTAACAAAGTCCAGATGGATGATTAATCCCTCAAGATGCTATGCCTCATGGGAAGGCCCAAAAACTTTCCTTAATGAACAACTTCCGACAGCTAGTTAAATGATCAGTTTTCCCATTCTCCTGAATCGACCTACTCTTCACTCGGTGTCTTCCTAATGCACACGTCTTGATGCACGCTCTCAGCATCCAGTCCATTCCGGTTCACTCCATGCTGGTCCACCAGAGAACTAGAAGTGAGTTTCAAATTGAGTAACCCACTTGAGTAACTTGTTAGACCAATTACGGGCCATGCAATCCAATTCCTTCAACCACATGCATTCAACCTTTGAGTTTTGGAGGAGAGGAATGTATCTATAAAAGGGACCTCTTATCGTCCATTAAAAGGGTCTCTAATCGGTGATTAGAAGCCACATTTTTGCAGCGCAAACCCTAGCGAGGAACGAGGAGGTGGTGACCACAACGAAGAGATTGGTGTTCATGCACCATGTGTCATGGCCTTCTCCATCGTTCCTACTATCTCTTTTCTATTATTCCTTTCCATGAGCGAGTAGATGCCTTGAGTTGGGGCATAGGGACTAGCCCCGATCACCCATATTTTTATCTTAGCTTGTATCTAAACTCGATAATATAGTTGCTAAATGAAGTATCATTCTACATGATGGCTTGCTTGGTAAATTGACAACTTGTTTTGCATATATGTTATAATCTTGGATATGTAGGTTGTTGTAAGCATGATTAATAAAACCAGAATGATCTTATTATTATTGGGTGATATAGATCCCTCTACCTATTTGTTGAAATGCCTTAGTTACAATTTCTAACTTGTAATTCTCATTTCTTTTACATTGATATACAATACTTGTACATTGCTTGGGCTTCAAGTAATGGGCCTGACCTGTTGTGTATAATTACACTTTCAGTAATACAAGGAAGCACTGATGTGAGCTTTCCCATGTGCTTTTCTTTTGAATAGAACAATACTCCTACTCTTCTCTCCCGCCTCTCTCTTCTTCTCAATTTCTCTCTCTCTCAATCCCTTTCCATCTTAGATCTAGGATTACATTCACGGAACCTAATTTGGTATCAGAGCTTTTCTTCCGCCGCCATCAAGTATGTCTTCCTCCTCAGTCCCTGGACCATCATCGACACTCAGATTATCAACATCCAAGTATCCATACCCTGTCGACATCAATGTTTCCAATTTCATTTCTATGAAGCTAACTGATTCCAACTATCTGTACTAGGAGGTTCAAGTTCGGGCACTGATTGAGAGAAACTTGCTTGAGTCCTTCATCGATGGAACCGAGAAGCCACCAAAAAATATCATCATCGATGATGATGACACGATCACTTCCAATCTTGCTTATGTGCTATGGATGAGGACTGACAGACTGATCAAGGGATGGATAATGGGAACTCTGGCCGAGGAAGTCCTTGGAGTAGTGGTTGGTTTGTCTACATCTTCTCAGATCTGGATTGCTCTCACCAAGAACTTCTGTGAGTGTACTCAGTCTAGAAACTTTGATTTAGCTACACCACTATGGTGAATCCAGAAAGGGAATAAGGTTGTAGTTGAGTATCTGTGAGAGTTCAAACTCATATGTGATAAGCTTCATGCTATCAGTAAGCCTCTGCCTGATGATGGAAAAGTTTATTTCCTTCTCAGTGGATTTGGATCCAATTTCAAAACATTTTCAGTGGATTTGGATCCAATTTCAAAACATTCACTGTGCCGATGATGATGCCTCCTCTTCCCTCCTATGATGAAGTCGTTTCTCTATTAAAAGATCATGATATGCGTAGATGCTCTTCTGAATCCTTATATAGTCCTAATTTGGCTTTTTTGGGACAACGATCATGTTTTGCACCTAGAAACCCTAGAAGAGGGAATTATTGAATGAATCATCCATCTGTTCAGCAATACAACGCTAATCCATGCCTTCTCAGAGTTAGACCTCCAAATCATTTCTCTTCTCAAGGATGTGGTTTCAATTAGAGTATCAAAACTCCTCTGGGTAGCTTCGACAACTCCTTTCGTCCTCCTATCTTCTGTCAGATCTGTGGAAAGAGAGGTCACGAGGCCTATTGCTGCTGGCATCATTTTGACAATTCATACCAGAGTCTGGAGGTTTCTAGGACTCTTACTGAAGATGCAGTTACTGAAGAGGCTAAGGCCATGGCAGCTATGCAGATTTCTGAAACAAACACCTTCAACATGACCGAGTGGCAAGTCGACTCTAGTGCTACCAATCATATTGCTCAAAGTGCATGTATTCTTAGTAATGCTATTTCTTATAAGGGATATGACTTCATAATAATTAGAGATGGTACCTATCTTCCTATTACTTATACTAGTAGATCTCATGTCATACAAAATCATGCCATACCTCTCGAGAAAGCATTTGTTGTCCCTTCTAAAAAGAGGAATCTGTTGTCTATTGCTCAACTGACCTGTGATTTTCCTTGTTACTTCATCTTCTTCAGAGAGACTTATTTCTTATGCAACATTTACAGACACACACAACCCTGGCTCAGGGGGTGCTTAAGGATGGAATGTACTCAATCACCTCTGGTAGACACAAATCTCTCCTATCAATCAGAGGTTCCACCACAACGGCTCTCACCTGGCACAGATAGCTCGGTCATACTCATAGAGAAGTACAGAAACATTTAGGAGATAGCTAGATAATAAATTCATCAAATAAGCGCTAGATTTCTGCAATAGTTGTCAATTAGGAAAGAGTCATAGATTACCTTTCTCAAATAGTCCTGTTAAATGTAGTGTTCCGTTTGGAAAAATTTACTGTGATTTGTGGGGAAAGAATCATGCAATGTCTAAACATGGATTTCACTACTATGCCTTATTAGTTGATGAGTGTACTGGTTTTTCCTAGTTCCATCCTCTGAAGGATTAGTCTGATTTCTTTAATCATTTCATTTTCTTTTACAAAATGATTGATAATCAGTTTCAGACTAAAATTCGAGTGCTCATTACTGACGGAGGAGGAGAGTTTGTAAATCAGAAAATGCAGGATTTTCTATCTTTGAATGGCATTGTTCATCGTCTTTCTTACCCACACTCATGAATAGGTTGGCCTAGTAGAGAGGAAGCACATACATGTCGTTGAATTGAGACTAACTATGCTTGAGGATGCCAAAAGTTCCTTTGTCCTATTACCCTAAAGCTTTCTCCTCTGCAAACTTCATCATTAATTGCTTGCCATCGAAAACACATGATCGTGTATCTCCTCTATTCAAATTATTTGCGAAAATGTCGGATTATGATATGTTGTGTATATTTGGTTGTCTATGTTTCCCTATCTTCGAGACTTTAATAAACACAAGTTACATCCACGATCACTACCATGTGTTTTTCTGGGTTACAGTGACACTTACAAGGGATACAGATGTTTGAATGTATCCACTAATCACATCTATTTCTCTCGCCATGTGGTTTTTAATGAAAATGTGTTTCCCTTCAAAGAACACATTCCACAAAATGTTTCTCTGGGAGAACTCTCTGTGTTTAAAGATTTTATTGTTGCATCGAATGATTCTTCAGATGCTACTGATTTGGTGCAGTCTACAACAGTGATACACAATGATTATACTGTTGATGTTAATACACTTCCAAATATTGCATCTGTTGATCCTTACATTCCTGGTTCGATTGCAACTATGACTCCATCAAGTTCAATCTCTATCCTTGTTTGTTAAACATCTATTCCCTATGAACGACCTCAGCTAAGCTCTCCTCACATTACTACAAGTGCCTCTACTGTGCCTCTACTGAAAACTAATCTATACCAGCTTGAAACTCTGTGGAAGTCGTTTCATCCACTCTAGCTGATCATAACACACAACAAGTTAGGGATCATATGACTTCTCTAAAGAACTCAAGTGCTTCTAAACCAAGTCCAAATATCCACCCTATGATCACCAAATCTAAAGCACGCCTCCTAAACAACACTTCTCGCTATGTGATGACTGTTCAAGCCATTTCCTAAAATACTGCGCCATTAAGAGTGCCTTGAAATGCTCTCACTGGGTTCTGGATATGAAAGATGAACTTACTACGCTTGAATAGAATCCCACTTGGACTTTAGTTCCTCATCCTAGTCATGGTCATGTTGTCGGCTCCAAGTAGGTATTCAAGTCTAAATTGAAAGCTAATGATAGTTTAGAAAGGCTTAAGGCACGACTGGTGGCCAAGGGTTACAGTCAAGAAGAAGGTGTTGACTACTTTAAAAATTATAGTCCTGTTGTCAAAGCTACCACTATTTGTGTAGTTCTCAATATGGCTACTACCTTTAACTGGAAGTTAGTACAAATTGACATATGTAATGCCTTTTTAAATGGTGATCTATTGGATCCTATTTTTCTTGAACAACCCCCTAGTTTTATCAACATGTATCATCCTGATTACGTATGCAAACTCAATAAGGCTCTTTATGACCTTAAACAAGCTCTACTCATCCCACCTATTTCCTTAGAGACATTTTGTCAAAATAAAATAAATCATTGCTCTCAAAATTATATTATGAGTTGAAACTTAGTTTCAACATTCTTCAAAAATATACACCACATAAAGGGTTTAAATGTAAAATAATTATAATAAAAAGAAATACAGAAGTTTGATACCCTAGAATACTAGTAAGAGTAAAGGATGAAGAAGCTGAACATAAGATAATGTGACACATTGGTGTTATCAAAGGAAATAAGTACACTAAATGAATATATAGAATGCAAGTAATGAAAATTATAGAAGATGTTTTCAAAATGTAAATTTGAGGCCTAAATCGCATTCATCATGCCCTAATTACCATAGGCACTTATTTTCAAGTCAATTGGACTCCCATTACCCTCTTAATTAGTTGATTGAATGTACACATCCTAATATATATTAATGCCATCAATTAAAACTAAGTGGACATTAATCATCTCCTAGTAATGCCTCATGTGCGTTACTTCTCACCATCTCACACACGATGTTAGCATTCTCTCCCTTCCAAAACTAATGATGCCCTTTGGTAACCAACAATTTTCCCCTTGAACGATGGTCGTTCACACCCTCTCCTCTTTCCCCTCATATCTTCTATCTCTTCCCTTGGTTGGTCTTCCGCTAACCCTTAAAACCACCACCTACTCCATCCTTCTCCATTGAAAAACCCTAGCCATGTTATCTATGCCTCACCTGACACCTAGTTGCTTGGCCATATAGAATCTGCTACCACAATTTACAGATGCTAGCATGGTTTGTCTCCCCCTTAATCTAGATTTATATTATTGAGATCAGTGACTCTGAGTAGCCTACTCATTTCACTAAATTTGATTCTTCCCAGTGCCATTGTCAGAATGTATGCTCACTATTCATCATTGCAAATATAGTTCACAATGATATGTCCTTCTTCAACCCTTTCACGAATAAAATGGAACTTGGTTTCTATGTGTTTGCTTCAACCATGAAACACATGGTTTTTCATGAGGGCAATGGAAGATTTATTGTCCACTAGTAGAAGAACTGGTGCAATTTCAGACCCTATGACTTCTTGAAGTAGGTTTCTGATCCATATCCCTTGGCATGCTGCTGTAGTAGCTGCCATAAACTCAGCTTCACATGAAGATAAAGCCACACATTTCTTCTTTTGTGATGCCCATTAAATTGGCTTTCCACTCCGTTAGAAAACCATTCCAGTTGTACTCTTCCTTTCATCCATGTCTCCAGCTAAGTTACTATCTGAGCAGCCTATTAACTTGACATCTCCATCCCCTCTTCTATAAAAAAGACCGTGATCTATGGTACCTTTGATATACCTTAGAATGTGCTTCACAACATGCAAATGTGTGAGTCTAGGTGCCTCCACCGACTCACTAGCCCAACTCAGTAAGACAGATTAGGTCGAGTATGAGTGAGATACCTCAAACTCCCAACCAAACTCCTGTACTCAGTCACATTAACTTTCTCACCATATTTGTCTTTATTCGGCTTTAGCTTTTTCTCCATAGGGAACCTACTCAGATTACAATCCCACATTTCTTCTTGCACTAATATCTTCTTGACATATGATGATTGTTTGAGTAATATACAATTTTCCTTTTGGTTAACTTCGATGCCTAGGTAGTGAGCGAGATGACCCAGATTGCTCATATCGATTTCCTCCATTATCTGCTTCTTGAAGTGCTCAATTTCATCCTCATCTGAACCTTTACATTTAGATCATCCACATAAACTCCCATAATTAAACTTTCTTCAAGATTCCTTTTATATATAGCTTTCTCCTGTGAACATCTCTTGAACCTGAGCATCTTCAGACTCCTATCTAGCTTTGTGTTCCAAGCTCTGGGAGCTTGTCGAAGTCCATACAATGCCTTTGTTAGTTTTTACACTTTATGTTCTTCTCCCATTACCTCATACCCTTCTGGTTGAGAGACATATACTTCTTCCTGCAACTCCCCATTCAAGAAGGTTGTCTTAACATCTATATGGTGAACTTTCCAACTCAGGAGATGTGAGGGCTAGAATTTGCCTCACAGTCTCCATTCTTGCAACAGGGGTGAATACCTCTTAAAAAACAACCCCTTGTTGTTGTACATATCCTATAGCAACTATCCTTGCCTTGTGTTTGATAATATTACCCTTGGAGTCTTTCTTGATTTTGTAGACCCATTTGAAACCTATTGCCTTTTGTCCTAGTGGTAACTCAGTTAGCACCCAAGTACACTTCTTCTCAATCGCTTCAATTTCTTCATCCATCGCCTCTTACCACTGCATTTCCTTCTTTACTTTTGTGTAAAGAGCGAGTTCATCCAAACCTACAAGTAGTAATTCTCCTTGGAGATTTTTCTACCTCATCTTCCTTGTATATGTCTCATAGTGATTGGTATTTTTTATCTCCTCCTGCTATTATAAAAGAACTAGCAAGACTTCCCTCAGATCCTTGAGGACTTGGTGTTAAATTTTGCATTGGTGTGGTTTGCAAACTTGACGTGGATGATTTTATCTCCGTTTGAGGTAGTGAAGACATTGATGTTCTTGATGTTTGCTCCACATTCTCGTTATGATAATATTCAACATGAACATTATTAGTTGGTTCCCTAATTGTGAAAGTAGCAAGGGCTGGTGTACTCCCAAATTTAGATTGAATCCAATCCCACTTTCTTTGTTCATCAAAGACAACATCTCGGTTGATACATATTTTACCTTGTCGTGGGTCATAAAGTCGATGGGCCTTGCTTCCAGCTTCTACTCCGAGATACACCATGGGGGTGCTTCGATCATCCAACATTCTCAGATGAATGCTTGGTACCTTCATGTATGCGGTACACCCAAACATGTGCAAGTGTTCTAGATGTGGCTTCTTCCTTGTCCACGCCTCATAGGGGGTAAAACCTTCTAGCTCCTTGGTACACATTCGATTAAGAAGATACACTATGTGTCTCACTGATTCCCCCACATATTTGTTGGTATGCTCATACTCTTGAGCAAGCTTTTTTTTGTACCAAGTACATTCCAATTTCTTTGCTCCACAACACCGTTATGTTGTGGTGTGTATGATGCAGTGAGATGTCTCCTAATCCCTTCTCTTTCACACAATTGTGTAAATTTTCTAGTCAAAAACTCACCTCCTCTGTCTGTCCTCAATGTCTTGACTTTGTGCTCAGTTTCTTTCTCGACTAGTGCCTTGAATTTTTCAAATCCTTCAAGTGCCTCATCCTTGGATTTGAGCATGTATGCCCACATCATGTAGCTCTAATCATTGATAAGAAGAAGAAAATACCTATTTCCAGCATGTGTCTTTGGAGTTATGGGACCACAAAGGTCTGCATGGATCAACTCCAACACCTGGGTGGCTCTATATTTTGCTTCACCAGGGAAAGGCAATCATGCTTGCTTTGTAACTAGACACCCATCACATGTTTGATTTGGACGGTCTATCTTCGGAAGTCCTAGTACCATTCCTTTTTTCAGACATCACATTAAGTGATTGGAAGTTCACATGCCCTAGTCATGTGTGCCATAGCCATGTTGCATCAGTCATGCTTATTGCCAAGCAGACTTGTCCTAGAAACTTAAGTTGAACCTTATAGAGCCGATTTGAGGATCGTTCCACTTTCATTAGAAGCTTACCGCTTATGTCATACATCCATAGATGTGCTCCGACTAGCACAATTCTATGACCTTTTTCTATTAATTGCCTAAGTCTAATTATGTTGCTATCAAGATAAGGTATGAAATATACCTCCGGTAGGATTTGTTGTTCTCCATTTTTGAATTGGAGAAGAACTAATCATCATCCTTTGATCTCTACTGTAGATCTGTCATTGAATTTCACCATTTCTTGGATCATCTCATCTAGATTTCTAAACTTGCGATGCTCAACTGTCATGTGGCTACTTGCTCCATTGTCTAGGTACCAGATGTCTATCTGGGCGTGGGTGTTGGTGTACAGGCTTGGGATCACCTTCTCTTTGTTCAACATCACCTTGTTGAGAGCCTGTTGCTCACACATGCTCAGAATAAGTTCCGGCTCGTCATGTTGAATTTGGGCAAGGTTTTCTTCCCCATCTTGTTGCTTTCCTCAACACTCAGATGCATAGTGCCCAAAATCATCCCAATGGAAGCATTTAACCTTGCTTTTATCGCGACTATTGTCATGATGTTCTCCGGTGTGCTGGCACATGTTGCTTCCATCGCTTCACCATCCTCTACTGCGGCCCCATCCGCGGCCTCGCCCGCGTAGGTTTCCCCGACCACGTCCTGATTAGCCATGAGAGGATGACTCATCACCCCACGACAATTTTGTTTCAGACTTTGGATCCCGCTTCATGAGAAACACCTTCTCATGTCAGTCATCGTAGTCATGGTAACATTCTTCATGGGCCTTCAAAGCTCCAATAATCTCGTCTACCTGCATAGATCTCCAAATTGCTCCATTGTGGCTGCAATTTCGAGATATTTTGGTGATACACTTGAAAGAAGCTTCTTGACCACGTGACTTTCCTCCATCGAATCTCCCAGAGAGCGAATTTGGCTCACAATTGTGGTGAGTTTTCCAACGAACTCATCAACCTGTTGCGAATCAGACATACGTAGATTCTCGAACTCCCATCTGAGCGCCTGAAGCTTTACCTCCTTGACGCACTCGACTCCCACATGCAGGACCTTGAGGGCTTCCCACGCCTCACGGGTAGTCTCCTTACCTGTGAGCTGGGTCCCTCTTCTCATCAATTGCTTCGTTGGCGGTGGTGGTTTCAGTTGCTTCCCATACTCCTTGGGCACGTATATTTGCTTTCATTTTCATTATCCACACTGGGTAATTAGATTTTGAAAGCATCGGGTATTAGACGGATACCGATCCCTCTCTTGACGTTGCCTCATTAACGAGCTCCTCGTTTCCTGAATTTTGATACCACGTATTGAGTATAAAAGGCCAAGCTACACCACAATAAGAACAAGCAACTCAAACAAGATTAGTGCCGAAAGAAAGAAACTAAAGGAGCTATCTTTATTTCTGAAAACAATTCTGCTTAAAAACAAGAGAGATGAGCACACGACTTTCCGAAGGGAAACATTGGCTGGCTATTATGTGTTCCTATCTAGGGCTAGTTTGGTTGGGTGTAGTAGGGTGCAGTTGTGTGAGTTCGCAATGTAAAAATGTACATTAAATACGCACTTTGTCATCCGGCTACACCCTACCAAACAGGCCTTAAGTGGCTACCTAATTGCCACGACCTTCTTATATTTAAACATTCTCGGATCACCCCTAAAGACTAGGCCCTCAACCTGGACTTGTCCCAAGTTGTTACAAATGAAACCTGAGGTAAGCACACCTCCAACATAGGTACTCCACATGCTGAGCTGTCAACGAGCTCTAGATTAGTTTTCCAATAGTTTGTTGTGTTAACAAAGTGACGCGCCACCCAGTGATGAAGAAACGACGATGTATCTTCTGATCTTGACCCTCTCAGTCTGATCGCTAGCATGAACCCTTCACAGCTAGCGCACACCCCTCTACTAATTAACTGGATACCCGGTCTCCGATAACCATGCCGCAACTCTTCTTCATTGCCTCTTTCTTGAACTACAAGGGATACCGACACCTACGCACTTCCTCACAGAGCCGCAACTCTTCTTCATTGCCTCACCTCTGGCGATGCCTAGTCTCCTCTGTTTTTCCTCTCCCTGTCTGCCCCTTTCCAATTTCTCCTTCGCGTTCTTCCCTCTTATCTCCTCTTCCCACCAAACCCTATCCGTAACCCTTTCCTCTCCTCCTTCCCGCGACCTGGCCAGGTAAAGAAACTTCTTATGCCCAGATGCTGTAACGGGTGTAGCGGCCAGCGCCTAGCATCCGTAACGTCGATGACCTGAAGCGAGCCATCGTCTATCCTTGGAATCCCAGAAGTTATGAACCAAGCAAAAAGGCCAAAAAACTAAAATGGCATGTTTGGACATTTTAAAATTTTCAAAATGACACGTTTATGAGGTAATACGTCCCCAAAGAGTATGTATTGCTCGTGGTGGGGACAATACGTCCCCTCGGGAGACGTATTACTATTTAAAAAAAGCAATACGTCCTCAGTGGGGACGCATTGCCTCCAGCAGAGTAATGCGTCCCCAATGAAGACATATTTTTTTTTATTATGATATCATGTACGTTATATATATATATATATATATATATATATATATATATATATATATATATATATATATATATATATATATATATATATATATATATATATATATATATATATATATATATATATATATCTGTGTGTGTGTGTGTTTTAAATTGTTAAATAAAAATAATCCACATTAACTTATATAATTAACCATATATTTTAAATAATACCTGAACATAATAACATAATATTATATTTCATTAATACATAATATTTATAAATGTAGATAGAAGTGTTTAAATTAATGGATACAATACTAAAATTATAGAAACAAAACAAATGCATACATACATACATGTATATACATATATATATATTTATTTATTTGTAAACTTAGAAGAAAAAAAAAGAAAACTAATATAGCAACATATACCACACGTTGATAAGCGGAATATATATATAAAGTCAGGCTAGAATACGCTTGAGTGTACATATCGCACGAATACACTCAAGTGTGTTTGCATATCAAGACTATTTTTTGCAAAATGTAAACCATTGATCTTCACCATCATACTATAACTACGCTACATACAAATTTTGAGCCCATTTGGATGAGTGTAAGTCACTCATCCAATGGCAACAAAATCGATGCGCGAAACTAATTTGAAATACATAATTTTTGCGGTCTTTATAACATGACCTATAAATGTCCAAATGTGCTCAAATTTTGCGTAAAAGCTATTCACAAGTTTTTTAAGAAGATCAATGGATTAGATTTTTGATAAAAATATTGCATCATGAAAAACTACTTGAGTGTATTCTGCTCTGAATACACTCGAGTGTGTATATATATATATATATATATATATATATATATATATATATATATATATATATATATATATATATATATATATATATATATATATTAAAGCCACGATATATAATATCAAAAAATATAAACATGTCAATTATGCAAAGTAAAATATAGTAGAACAATAACAATGAACAATCAAATTAGAATATATGATACATATAATTTTAAATTATGATTTTTATCCTATTATATTTGCCTCTGAACTAGATAAAAAGTTACAAATATTATTATGTTATTATGATTTATGTTAATATATTATTTTTTAAGCATAATAAAAAAGTTTGCTCCATTATATATTATGATTTTTTATGTGTTGCATTTATGATCATACATATCATATATTTTATTTTGATTATCTATTGTTATTGTTCATGTATATTTACTTTATATAGTTGACATGTTTATATATTTTTTGATATTATGTATCATGCCTATATATATATATATATATATATATATATATATATATATATATAGGCCGTTCATTCATTGCCCGCGCGGGTAGCCTGGATTTTGCTACCCGGCAGCCAAAAAAGTAACTATTCTGGCTAGAAAAGTAACCCTGCTATAAAAAAAGTAACTATATTGATCAAAAAGTAACTATGCGACTAAAAAAGTAACTCTGTACAAAATATACAGCAGATATATATGTATTCGTGTTTAAAAATATGTTGTTACAAAAGTAACTATCTATGCACAAAACTTAACAGTTTGCAAGGTAAAGTAACCCTCTACATGTCAAAAGTAACCAACTTGAAAAAAAGTAACTGAAATGGTGGGCGGGTAGCTACCCGCGCAGGCAATAAAGATGGGCCCATATATATATATATATATATATATATATATATATATATATATATATATATATATATATATATATATATATGCATACATATGTGTGTGTATTTTATGTGCACCATCGTGTCTTATATACTAATATATTAGTTTTTTATTCTAGTGTTTTTTTTTATTTTTATTGCTATTTTAGTTTTCATTTTTTCTAAGTTTACAAATAAATACATATATATTCTTTATTTGTATAATTTTGAACTTTATTACATAAATTTAGTATTATATCCATTAATTTTAAATACTTTTATCTACATTTATAAATATTATGTATTAATTAAATATAATATGATGCTATTATTTAATTATCTTCAGGTATTATTTTAAATATATTGCTAATTATATGTAAGTTAATGTCGATTATGTTCATTTAGAAATTTAACTTATATGTGTATATATAATATACATGATATCATAATTAAAAAAAGTTAAAAAAAGAAAATAAAAAAGCAATATGTCCTCACTGGGGACACATTGCTCTGATGGAGGCAATACGTCCCCATTGGAGATGTATTGCTTTTTAAAAGTAGCGATACGCCTCTGGAGGGGACGTATTGGCCCACCAGAAGTAACGCGTCCTCTTTGGGGATGTATTGCCTCAGAAACATGTCATTTTGGGAATTAAATTTTGAATCGTGCCATTTTAGTAATTAAAATGCCCAAACATGCCATTTTGGTTTTTTGGCCAGCAAACAATACATGAATGTACCCCCTTCTTCAACACCAAAAACAAATCTACAAAGTTATGGAACATATCTCTAAAATAATAAACCTTTAATACATACACATAGACGGTATCTAGAAATGCAATATTGATATATGGAACATATGTATATCTAGAGTGATCTAATTGGATATCATCGAAAGATTATGTTAGATATGATTGACTCTAATGAATAGTATGATGGTATACACATATCATGCCATGCACATATGCAATAATAAGCATATATGTATTCATATATGATTGTAATCAAGATGTAAAACCTAGATTTCATAATAAAAGTATTTCAATAAATATACTAACATGGACTCACACTTTACCCCAATAGACTTAACTTGAATCATATGTCCACTTAATAAAATTAACATCCCTAATAGGAAACTAGGTGAGCTAGTCTAAGATAAGAACAATATGAAAATATATAATAGGAATATACACATTTGATCACTTTGGTTTATCTAATGTACATATTGTGTTCCTAGGATGAATATTCTACTTTAGGGACCAAATATAGCCATTGAGTTGACCTTTAGTTGTGAAGATCATGTATGTACTCCTCCCTATTTATAATTGGGCATATATGACTAAATTTTCCCATAATGAGGTAGCTTTTGCAATACTTGCTCTAGTTCCATTTGTTGGACAAACCATATACTCTCAATTGGACTTACTGTTATTCTTCTAACATTAGTATTATCATGTTGAATTGGGTCATTGACCCCACTTGCTATTGTTCTTAAATCATGCCACATATGTTTGTGAAAGATGTATCTTGCCACTCTAGTTATGCATGTTAGATAATTCTACTAGTTTAACTATCATAGACGCTTATGCGTAATCATTAGGTTATGCTTTTCTACCCTTATATATACAGAGGCTTGCTTTTCTTCCTAGGGTGTGCTTTTCCATCCATTTTACTTAGAACCTAACGGTGTCATGGCCGTACTATAGTTACTTTAGTCAAATATATCAGCATGAAAATAATTATGTGATTGTATGGTTGATAATGGCAAGAGTTGTGATTTTAATTTGTTAAATTATACTACCTCATTCTTTTAGAAATTGCTTCTCTTGTTACTTCTCATTGAAACTTACCTAGCTTTAATGCCCCCCTCTTTGATGGGAACATATTACATTACTTTAGAAATAAATAATACCCTATTTAATCTTCCAATGTACATACTCAACTTTTGCTGACTCATATTCTTTTGTTTCCTATTTTTCAGGTTGTTCTCTCCACCCAGATGTAGGTTCTTTATAGGGTAGAGACGCATGATGATCGTGAGCTCATTAGTGAACATAAGGATAGCTTGAGACAACCTTGTTTTCCTCTGCATATGGGCTTATGTGTATATAGATGTAACCTTTTCATTTTAGGCACCACCCTTTATGGTGAGTAAGTTATGTACATGGAAACAATTTGTAACTTTGTAAATAGTTATGTTTTCTACTTTTTAAATATTTCATGGCTCATGTTTGTACTATCAAGTGGGCCCACTATCGGGTCCCACTCTTTACACTCAATGTCCCTCCCTTTGACAGGTAGAACTTGCTTGGCTCTCAATTAGTTACCACTACTAGAGAGGACAACAATTGTAAGTGCAACTGATTCTCAACTGTGTGTGTTGGGAAGCCCCTAGTACCCCTCTATTTATAGTAGAGGCCACGATCAGGGTTCCCAGTTGATGCAGGAGGAGAAGGGTATGGAATCATGAATGTTTTGCAACCTATGAACTACAAACTGGTCATCTCACACTTCGAGATGGTCGTCTCGTGAGTGAAAAATTCGTCTCGCACAGTTTCCTATTCTGAATCAAATTGGCAATCAATGCCTGATCAATGCTAAACAATTCTTATTCCAATCGAATTGGCAACTGAATTAGGTGACTTGGGAAATGAACAAGTCATCTCACATATTGAAATGATCATCTCACATTGTAAGATGGTTGTTCCACAATTAGTTTGGTCATTTCACTTGTCCAATTCATGCATAGTTCAATAAATATTGATTCCATTTGACCTTACACTTCAACTGATCGTCTCAACACTTAAACCGGTCACTTCAGAGTCCATTCAGTCAATTTTTGAACCTCATTTGTTTAATTTAATACCTAAACACCTTTAGCATTCAATGTAAACATCATTCATCAATATACTCCTTTAGTCCAAGTGCATCCTATGTGTGTGACCGTATAGGTCCAGAATTATGTTGGCAGTGAATGTCCATAACCAATTATGACATCACAAGCACATAGTGGTGCCTAGTCACACATCATTGCTACCCAAGTAATTTGGAAAGTTGGAGAACAACTTCAACCTAGAATCTGTGATTATTGTTACCGTGATCATGTAGTTCCTTTGTCTATGATATCAAGATTGAACTCGAGGCATGGAATCATCATCCTTTCAATCTTCAAACCATGTTCCTCACACCAAAGCAGACCATCCGAGATGCATGTGAGTTCACATATCATATATTCTTAGTCTCGCTTATCAAGAGGCATGGATATCAATCTCCTGTAGGAGGGACAAATCTCATCTACATCACTCACGCTCAATCCCCATGTGTCAAAGCTACCCAATCATCACCTTTATGGCAACTCATATTTTAGGATTATGTTTGATGATGTCAAAGTATACCCAATGACATGTAATGAGTGTAGTGAATTCAAGTCTAAGAACCACAATCACTACTATCACTATGAGATCTTATTCTGACTACCATTCGATGGTCTCCATGTATAACTCTCATAGTGGGTCTGTCAGCTACACTTTTCTCTAACATATATCTGTGGGAGTGATTTGATATCATATATCATGACTAATGAGACTCTATCATCATTCAACATACACTTCAGTCATATGTACTATTGTTGTTCATTTTGCTTCCATAGTAATATTCAACTAGGGACATAACAAGAGTGTATGTACTCTTATCATACATATGATCCCATCGATCGAGTCCTTAAACTGAACGCATATGTCATCGAGTAACATCATTCTTTAGAAATCTACTTATGAATGTGTCATCATATCATGACTGAGAAAAACATAATAGATGGAATTACCTTTATTATTATCAAATCAGGTATCAAATACCATATTCCAATCATCATATGAATGGCTCTCTGGGCAACATTGTGCATTTCTAAAAAATGATTCAGACTAAATTAATTTAATTCCAAAGGTTCTCCCAATTGTTAATGGTTTAACAAGAACCTATAATTATAATTGCAAATTGAAGGAATTACACCTAGACTCACATGTCCACATACAGATGAATAAAATGGGAAAGTTGAATGAATACATAGACACCTACTTCAACCAGTATGGATGTGATAATAGATGCTCAACAACTAAGGAGATAATGGGTGGAATCTTTCTCTTTGTCTAATGTCAACATAAGTCATTTTATGATCAAAGGATAGAATAAAATAAGCCCCATTCAAAAACATATGGTTATAAGACAGATTACACAAAACTCAAGGCCTTTGGCTCTATAAGTTTTCATAGTTGTTGGTATGCAGTTAATCACATGCTTGAACCTAGGTCCCTACTTTGTATTTTTCTTCGGTACATTGATAAATTGAAAAGAGTATTGATGTCTACATCTATATACTTGTTTTGTACACTTTTCCAGACATGTGATATTTAATGATTTATTATTTTGTTACATTGATAATGACACTACTAATGTTTCTATCAGAGAACTAAGTCTACATTTTGAATTTCTATCACCCACATAATGTTGAGGAAGATGAACTAGATCAAGTGTACATTGATCCTCCATTCTCTATGCTTTCTAATTCTTCATAGCATAATTCCATTTATACAATGTTCATCTTTCAATCTAATAAGGTTAAACTATATTCTATACCTAAACAAGTTAAAGAAAATGGTGATCACATTCATTCCATAATTCCTAAAAAGGGAATTAATAAGAAACAAGATACAAATATAAATTAAGTTATTAACAATATTACACTATCATCAAATGTAGGATAAGTAACTTGTGACACTGAAGAAGAGTTTTACTATGTCAAACACAACACCTAAAACTTCACATGGAAGTCATTCAAGTCCAACCAAGGGTTCAAGATTATTTCAGTAATCACCATATGGTGAAATGATTAAAAAAAGGGATTAGAAATCCTAATCCAAAATATGCAAATAATTCATTAACTATTCTAGGGGTTCCCTAAAAATTGTTACAATTTCCCTGATTTATCTTGAATGGAAGGAATATATGCTCCTTGAATTGTTATATCTTGAGCACAATCAAACCTAATATTTTCTTCGTAGCCTTGTTGATTATAATATCATTGGATATCAGTGGGTATTTATAACCAATTACTTAAATCTTATAGAACCATGGATTGTTTACGAGCCATATTAGTAGCTAAATGGTACACTCCAAAAGAGGGGTGGACCATCTTGAAGCTTTTAGTCATATGGTTAAAATCCTACCATTAAGATTGTTCTTAGTATATCTATTACTTTTTTTAGGATGATACATCAACTAGATATGTGTTATAATTTTCTTAGTGAATCATTTCAACTTTACTACATGCACCAACCACACATCATCCATCACTAGTATCCTAATTCTATATGCAAACTAAACAAAGCCTTGTGTGGGTCAAAGAAGCTCCTTGAGCATGGCTTAAAGAAGTCAGTGACCATATACTTTCTTTTGGCTTCATATCTATCACGGTAGACCCATATGTTAAAGATTTTACTAGTCAAATAGATGTATATACCTATGGATGAAATTATGATCATAGGTAAAAACAATATATTGATTGACACATTTAGTTCTAGTCCTAATCATTGCTTTCATTATGTAATCTTGGGAAACACATTATTTCTAGGGAATACAACTTCCTTACACTAATGGATGTTGTTTTGTTGTGTTAATAAAAGAATATCATGGAGATTTACATAAATGCTTTAATGTTAAATTGTAAATCATTAGGAACACCTATTCTATTACATTTTGATACTAGTCTATCATCTAAGATAATACGTAATCCTACTATGTATAAGAGTTTAGTTGGATGTGTATAGTATGTGACCCTTAGTGTGTCATACATCAGTTACGCAATTAACTTAGCATGCCAGTTCATGGCTTCCTACATATTATGGTTTTAATGTGGTCAAGCACATTCTTCTTTACTAAAAGGCAAGGTCTAGCGTGAGATTAGTCATCTCTCCTCTGAATAATTGTCAACTCACTCCTTATTGTGATTCAAATTGCTTAGAGTGTCCTCTCACAAGATGATCCACTATTGAATTTGATGTCTTCTTTAGCAAAACATGTGTTTGGTGGAGTGCCTATAAGCAATTTTTTGTCTCATAGTTAGGTATTGAGTTCGGTATAGAAATTTAGACTCTACTACTATTGAGATCACATGGTTACCATACTTACATAGGGATATACACATTCCATCACTAAACCAACTCTCCTTCATTGTGACAATATAAGTTCTATAAGGAGTGGGACCCAAAGGGGGGGGGTACACTCCATACTTTTATATTGAAAACTTCAGAAATATACTCAAAACATTCATCAACAACTAATTAATGGAAAGACGTGCACATGAATTTTCAAAATTATATGATAGAATAAAGAGATAGAGTTATAGTAGAAAAAACTAAACTAAATATTACAAGTTTTATCTCTATTTAGCATCTTAGTCCATAAGGACATAAAAGGAAAATCTGAAAGGATGATTGAAACTAGAGATATTGGATGCAAAGGGAAACCTATGCATCTCATAACACTCTCCACAAACTACTCCAAAACAAAGTCTTTAAAGGTCTGATCAACAAGTTGATCAATCCCTAGGTGAATGGGAACAACATCCCGAATAAAAAGAAAATAGGTATGCGTCAGAGATGTTGGTGATGTGCATTAATTAAAATAATTCTGCATTTTAAAGAATTAAGGTTCAGTAATAGGGGGTCCCCAGTCAATAAGGTCTATACACAGTTAGCAAAGTCCTAGAGAAAGTAAGAAACAAGACGACTAACACATTTTATGTTCATCTTAGAAAAAAATAAAATTATGAATATGACATTTATATCTTTTTATCATTTCACATATCACAAAAAAATTCATGCATATTACAAAAATTCTAGAATAACCTAAAGTAGGACTAGGGAACCATCAACAACAAGCCACGACAGGAGGGAAAAAATCACAATGCCTTTCATATAAAACATGGTATGGGAAATAAAACCTCAATGCTTGGAAGGAGGAATAAAACCCTAGTGCCTAAATATATATCATGTGGAGGAATAATAAAATAATAGTTTTGTGAAGGAGAAACAAAAACTCTATAATGGACCCTACTTTTGATTCGCCCCCAATCAAGGTGGACCTTAAAATCAAGAGTCAATACCTGCTTCTTCCAGAATCCAAATTCAATGAATAATAAATATTAATAAATAATTTCCTTTAATTGAAGAAGGATTGTTTACAAGATATACATTAAGGCTCACATAATGAGTTACAAGAATTTCTCAAAAGAAAACTAACTTATACATTGGAAGAAATATTGTAACTATCTAGCTAATCCTCCTTGACTTAGCTTTAAATTATTTTAAATGGTTTTGTCTGAATCGCTATGTCATCGTGACTTTATGTGTGGTGGCTACCTAAAATGTCAACAAAAAAATATTGTGGATCAGTGTATTACTATATTGCATATGTGGTTCAACCAAAATGTTTGCAAGTATAATAATTATTGAGATATAGAATTATTTGTTGTTTTATTTCCTTTAATTATTCTTTCTTAAGTCTTATGTAATTTGGGCCTATGTATCATAGGACCACTTAGGTTTTCTATGTACTTCCTTATTGTTTCCCTTCCTATTTATAGAATAAGGTTGTACTCCTTTTGAATATAGAAATATGGTTGTTTTCAACTTGGTATTAGAGCAGGTTGGATAGACGTCACAAGAACCCTCCTTTCTAAGGTAATGTTGTCGATGTCTCTTCCTCCATTTCAAGCCATCATCTTCTCCCTTCTCCAACACTGTTTATCACACCAAGGCACTTGTATTCATATCCTCTTCTTAACAAGAGGATCCAAAAAGACTGCCTAGGGTCTTTTTGTAGGTCTTATGCCCTAAAGATCGATGTTTGGAAAGTCATACAACATCCTATTTGTGGTTATCTATGACCACCTTCTATAGGGCTTTGTCCACATATTGTTGGATGTGATTGGATCTTTCTAATATCTCTCTACTTATTTTGGTTATCCATAAGGTTCACCATTTATTATGGATATTTTTTATAGGCAAGATCTGCTATTTTTTCATTCGACACGGCATGTGCCTTACATACACGACATGTTGTCTAGAAGATGGGACCACTACTTTAGCTATTAGGAAAGTGGATGTGAACAATCACCTTAAATCTATCTTGTTTGTGCCTAAATTCCTATTAAACTTAATGTTTTCCAGTAAAATTATCAAAACATTAAGTTGTAGTGTAACCTTTATTCCATACACTGTCTATATGCAGGATATCAGGACAAAGAAGTTGATTGCTGAAGGATATGAATGTGGATGGTTTGTACCACTGCAGACCTCACCAAACCCAGCTACTACTTCTCTTTTGGCCCATTCTAGCTCTCCTCATCAGTGGCACCCATAACTCGGTCCCCTTCTATTTCCAAATTGAAGTCTATATTTCCAACTTTGTTTACTGAAGACTTATCATGTCTGTGACAACCCTACGCGCCAAGCCGCCACAAGTGTAATTATGCGGAATAACCATTACCAACGGATTACTAAAAATCACTAAAAATTAAAACCATTTTTCAAAGAGATCAACTACCAAGAAACTCTTTATAGGAAGAACTAAAGTATTATATACATCATGGTTCACATTGTACATACATTGTACCATTTCATCTCAGTGGATAACATATACTCGTTGTTTTGCCAAAACACATACTAAAGCAACATAAAACCTCTAGGCATACATGCCAAAATCTCACACTGTTTATAAAACCATTATGTACTAACTCCCAAGGACCTGAGAGTAAAGAGATGACACATAGGAGTTCTATCTACAAGACACGACAGACAACATACTCAACATGAGTTGTTACCACTGTCCCTATTGTTTTTGTCCTTCCTCTGAAGTACAGTCTCTACCACCTCGTGCACGTCCACCTAAAAATTGTGGAACCCACAGGGTGAGACACAAATCCCAGTGAGAGATATAACTTTCTTCTAGCAATATTATTATCATAGTTAAATAGTGTAAAACTGAGCAGAGGATCTATTATAGAAATGCACATATTTAATCATTGTTTAATTGTAGTGCAAAACAATAATAATGTTTAAGTTGTTCAACTATCCATGACAGAGCTATAGATCATCTATTTTCTTTATAAGGAATATGAAGAACATGTATAACATCTATCTAATTAAGATGAATAAAATTAATGTAACATCAACCAATGTTTCCATATTCAATCCTTAAGCAGATACGCTACATGGCTGATTACATATTTACAATCACACTTATGCCCAGAGAAGATGAGGTATATCGCTCATACTCCAACCGACCACTGATTAGTCAAAATTGGTACCATACAAGGTCAATGGAAGAGTCGAATGCCAAAACATCACCTATCTCGATCAATACAAGAAAAATGGCAGTGATATCATGTCAAACTGCAACTAGCTTGTCGGGGTATAGTGACATCTTCACTATAGAGCTACAGTCACAACATGCACTCTCTTTGTGGAGATCACACATCAATCCCTGATACATTTTCATCAGGGCGATCACACACAACCTTGGTATTCATCGGGGAGATAACACATCAATCCCCATCTGGACGTAAGGATATGTTCGTCCTTCACCCCCATATATTAAAAAATTTGCACTCTGAGTTAAACTCGTTTCACCATTCAGTAAATCCTGACACTGAATGGATCTATGGCCTGGGAAACTACATGATAAGATTTTGTTTGTTTAATTAGGTGTATAACAATATCTTTTAGAATCAATCAAGTTACAAACATGAATTATAACAAATGCTACAAAGAGAGGTGTAATACATTTATCGAGTACTTTCATAATCTTTGGAACACATTGGATGCATAACACTTGGGATATCAGTCCCTCATCACATTACTGGGAATTCTCATCCCTTAACATTATCATCATCATGATTGATAGATCTGGGTATTCGAACCCTTAGTTCATCATTGAACATTATCACCTCTTATCAGGTAACTATTACCTCTAGGTCCTCAGACCCAGGTATACATTATACTTGTTGCACAAGTATTTCATATGGCTAACAAGACCCATTTAATCTGTATCATATGAAACATCATAGCTCATACCTGGCTATGCTCATCATCTCATGATACCTGCATGGTAAGTATTTCATGATAAAAACAATATCAAGTACATAACCTCACCATGAAATACAAGAGAAATACAACCTTCCCATTATTAGGGTTAGGGTTTCCTTTTCAATCTGATTAGGGTTTTCAAGCTGATTAGAGTTTCAAGCCGATTAGGGTTTCAAGCCTATTAGGGTTTCAAGTTCATATTATCAAGAATCAAACCCTGATTCATAGCTCCACTCATATTAGGAGTGCTAGTGTATTCTCATTAAATGATTCTCACACAAAGTATGAGTTTCTCTTTCATCCTCACTAGGATATATATTACATCATACTTTATTAAGTTGGCTCGATCCTTTTCTCAAGGTACATTGGCCTACATTTATCAAGATGCATTAAACTCTATACATCTTAAGGTATCATTTGACATAACACACTTCATGTGTTACTCCGTCAAGTATATTAGATTTGAGGTGCTTCCACCATATCAGGCAAGAGGTGTGTGATTGCTTCCATATCGCCCAAGATGTGTGGGCTTGCTTCCATATCGCTCAAGAGGTGTGTGCTTTCTTCCATATCAGGTAAGAGGGGTGTGTGTGTCACCATATCGTGCATGAGGTGTATCATTGATCACCATATCGTTCATGAGGTGTATTCTTGATCACCATATCATGCATGAGGTGTATCCTTGATCACCATATCGTGCATGAGGTGTAGGATGATGACCATATCGTGCATGAGGTGTATCCTTGATCACCATATCGTGCATGAGGTGTAGGTTCATCACCATATCGTGCATGAGGTGTATCCTTGATCACCATATCGTGCATGAGGTGTATCCTTGATCACCATATCATGTATGAGGCGTAGGTTCATCACCATATCGTGCATGAGGTGTATCCTTGATCACCATATCATGCATGAGGTGTAGGTTCATCACCATAGCATGCACAAGGTTTATCCTTGATCGCCATATCATGCATGAGGTGTATGTGTGTGTCACTCATATCGGGTTGCTCAAAATTTTGGGTTTTGGCATGTTGGGTTAGACCTTTATACTCATAACTCTTCTAACCTTCATGGTGTCGGACTACCCTTCAACATGTGTTAAGTGACATCCTAGACAACTGATTAGTCTCAACCAACCCAAGAGTACAAACCAATAGGGGTGTGGGGTTCCTAGGTATATCGGGTTTCATATCCCATATTGGGTTTCATCACCATATCGGGTTAGAGGTGCTTCAACCCGATATCAATTTGTGCCATGATGATGTCATCATCATCAAGCTCTAGACTTCATTTCTTACGGTTCTAGTTCATGGACAATAGTCCTATGTCACTAATAGAACTCATGGATTCATCAATTATTCAAGAAAACTAAAAATTGTAAGTAGATCATCAAGTATAGCAAGATTGAAGGTGAATAATAACATGGTTGGGTTCAAGTTATATAACCCACCTCAAGAACTACTTCAAAGCTCCAAGTTCCAAAGCTTCATGTTCCCAAGGTTGAAGATGAACTTATCAAGAGTCCAAGACTGGTTCACAACTCCTTCATATGAAAAGAATCCATAGATAAGAACTTGGTGATGAAGAAAAGAAAGGAAGAATCACAACCGGAGATTCATGCTTCAACTAAGGTTGAAGATGACCATGGATTCACCTTAAGCATAAGGCTCAAGCTCCTCCTTGCTCCTAAACTCTATACACGATACCTAAGAGAAATGGAGTGATAAGGTTTGAAAAGTTTCACTAGTAGGTGAAAGGAGTGGTATATATAATTGAGGCTCATGGGAGAGAGTGTATAAGAGGTATCATCACCTTATACTACTAGGTGCCACATGTCCATGCATGGCTGACACGTGTCCATGCATGCACACGTATTTATCTTGGCATGAAAAACTCTTGAGGATAATCTAGGGATATGATTTTAGCCCTTAGTTATCTCGTTGAGCAAGATATTTCAACTCAACATCACTTTATTCACAAACCAATACACTTTTTCTAAGGAAAGTTGTAAACCGATATCCATCACCTTATTGAGGAGCTTAACCCATCACGGCAAAGGCTAAGAGTTGAAAAAACGATATGGGACCTCCTCTATGGCTCCTTGGCTGATAGGCACTCCCATATAAGCTCTACAACTCGATACAACTCAATTAGGGTTTCAACTATACAACCCTTCTTGGTCTTTTCATCACCAAGAATACCATTACTTAATTATGATTCAAACATGATGCCTCTTTCTTTCTCTCTCCTCTAGATTATGCTAAGAGAGAGAGTAGGGACACTCTCGAGATGGTAATTTGCATATCAACCTTATATTTTGGGTAAATTGCAAATTGCACCAAAACTGGTATACGAGGCACACACATTATTCAAACAAGTTCCAACTTGGAGCTTAGACTTTCCACAAGCCACATGTTGTGTGTTTTCCACATCATCTTTTCACATGTTATCACACACAAATTTGATTCATTTTGATATCACTTAGCCTCTTTTCATATTACTTTTGCCATCTTTTTGTTACTTTACTTATCACATAACTTGCATTGCAGATATGTTCCAAGAAAGACTGATTTCATAGTTTAATTCTACTGAAATAGTAGAATGCACGACATGCATGTTAAAGGCACGGCGTGTAATATTTCAGAAGAGTTTTCAGTTCACCCAGACAGGAAAATGCATGGCGTGTTCGGGCCTTGAGCACGACGTGTGAGTTTCTAGAAAAGTGCAGAAAAGAAAATGCACGACATGCACCTGGAGCGTCAAGCAAATCAAAATCTACTGGAAAGTCACACAACGTGCATTTCTTCTGCACACACCATGCACAATGTAGGTTGGAGCAACTGACGAAGGTTTTGCACGGCGTGCACTTTGGATGCAAAATGCACGCTGTGTCTTTAGCAGTTTCAACATTTCGAAAAATATGAGTTTTTGTTTAAATCAAGGAGGAAACTTAATGGGCGGTTATCTCAGGTTATTTGTGGAAGTTTCCTCATCCCAGAGCCATAGGAGAGCATAGGAAGGCAATTTTGAGGAGAACAAGGGTAGTTTCTTGCCAAAACAGCCCATTTTTTTTCTCTTCTTCTCCATTGTCTTCTCCAAAGGTGCACCGGAGCTTCTCCACTTCAGGCAGCTTCTCGAGAGAGGAGCCAGTTCGTTTTGGAGTAGCTAAAGGAGGAGAATTTCATCCCTAAGCCGGAATTCCTCCTTCTTGTGGCTACATTTTCGGATCTCTTTGTTTTCCCTCCTCTAGATCATGTTTAAACCTAAATTTTCTGTAGGAAATCTGCGAAGCATGATTATGGACGAGTAATTCCCTTTTCTTGGGCATGGGAGAGTAGCTCCCATGTCATAGCATGTTTGGAACAAGTTAATTTCGTACTAAATACTATGTTTCTTGTTTTTCCACCATGGAAGTATCGGTTCTATCATTTTCTTGCATGTATTGCTGGCCACTTTATGTGCATGTGTTATGCTTTCTTGCTTGATCTGAGAAAATTGGTAGGAATGTATGGAGGTGCTCTTCTTAGCAACTCTTTTTCTACCACAAGAGTGGAGATAAATGAGTTGAGGAATAGGTTGTGATAAAAAATGAAATTTATGGAGGTGCTCTTCTTAGCAACTCTTTTTCTACCACAAGTGCTTATGTATGATTAAATTTTCGTGTTCCTATGATGTGCTATGATATGTGAGTGAATTTCTAATGTCCAAGATCCTTGATCTCTGAATCTAAACCTCTTTTAGTAAATCTTTTCGTTGTTTATTTAAGTATAAATTTCTGTAATAGATAATCAATTGCTATCCTTTTAAAAACCAATCTAGATTGTTGAACTTTAGTGTTGCTGTGCTCAATTAATTACTTAAGCTATTTGTGTTCAAACTCGACTACACTACCTCCGTATACTTGCAGAGATTGGTTAAGTTGGGTAAACTTTCCTTGTTAGGATTGAAACTCGTTAGCCTAAATAGTCAACAAGTTTTTGGCACCGTTGCCGGGGAGCTATGGTAATCTAATTGGAGTAGTAAGTGCTAATTAATATTTGAGATTAGATCACCATTTCCATTTTCCAAATTTCCTTGTACCTTTTAGTTGTGTTCTAAATTCCTCTTGCTATTTTGTAGGTTGTATGTGTCGCTCACAAAGGGGTTTTCAAACATCTGCGTTGTTAGACCTTGAAATCGAGCGTACTCTTTCATGCTTAAGAAGAGCAAGGAGAGTAGGACCACCACTGCTAGGAGGTACTCCACCATCATCACTACCACCATCTTCTTCGCCCTTTGAAGAAGCTACACAAATAAATCCAATCATGGAGGACGACCAACCTTTGAAGGATTTTGCAATGCTGGTTGCCACAAACATTTGTGGGGCCATTGACCTGCCTGCAATAGAAGCGAATAATTTCTCTATTGTTCCTTCTATGATGCAGATGATACAACAGAATCATTTTGGAGGTACAACCAATGAAGATCCAGGTCTTCATGTTGCTGAGTTCGTGGAGTATCTGAATACTTTTTGAATCAATGGAGTATCTATTGATGGAATTAGACTTATCTATTTCCCTTCACCCTAAGAGATAGAGCCAAGGCGTGACTTTTTTTTCTTCCAAAGAAGTCAATCAGAAGTTGGGACCAACTCCTAAATGAATTCCTTGCAAATTACTTCCCGCCTAGCAAGACAACCCAATTAAGAAATCAGCTCACCAATTTCTCTCAAAATGAAGGAGAAACTCTATATGACACATGGGAACGGTTTAAGGATCTTCAACGCCTTTTCCCGCACCATGGTTTAAACAACTAGCTGCTACTTGAAACTTTCTATAATGGACTATTCTACAACACCCAGTTTACACTGGATGTTGTAGCCATTGGCGCATTGATGACTAAGTCTTATAGGGAGGCTTTTGACATTATTGAAGAAATATCGCTTAATCACTGCCAATGGGGAGAAAATATGGGAGCAAAATCAGCCTCTACAGCTAGTTTTTCAACAGAGAAGCAAGGAGGAAAACATACTATTGATGTCATTGATCTTATTGCCGCCAAACTCGATGTTCTTACACAGAAGTTCGAGAAGATGACCACTATGCAAATTCAATCAGCTGAAGTAATATGTGAAGCTTGTGGTAATGTAGGACATACTTCTTCTTCATGCTTCGCTCCTAATGCAATTGAAGGGAGTTTTGAACAGGTCAATGCCGTTGGAATGCAAGGGAACAAGTAGAACAATCCCTATTCCAACACATACAATCCGGGATGGAGAGATCATCCTAATTTCTCCTACCAGAACACAAGCAACGCTCAGAACTTGCAATCAAGGACAACAACAACCGCAACAACAACAACATTTCAACCGATAAGGGAATCTATCGAGTTTTAATAATAGGGGTTACCAACAGCCACAACAGCCCCAAAGTTCTTCTCTAGAAGCCATGATGGAAAAATTTATGTCTACACAAATGCAACAGAATGAAGAATTCCGGGGAAATGACAAGCTATTGAAAGACGCTATTGCCCAACTTTCTATTAAAGTGGATGGTATTTCCACTCACACCAAAATGTTGGAGAACCAAATAGCACGGCAAGCTCTAGCACAACAAAGGAATCCACAGTCCGGTTCTCTTCCAAGCCAACCGGAAGTGAACCCAAGGCAACAAGCTAATGCAATCACTCAAAGAAGTGGAGCCGAAATTGAGAGACCTTCTCCACCAAAGGAGAAGACCATGGAGGTAGCTGGTGAAGAGGAGTCCAACACTCCTAATTACAGCAAGAAGAAAGCTATGGCTGAAACAACACCTTCTTTCAAGGCTACTTCACCTTTTCCTCAAAGGCTTTCCAACAAGAAGGAGGATCTAAAGTTTAGGAAGTTTATGGATATTCTCAATAAACTACATGTCAATCTTCCTTTTGCTAAATTTATTGTTGAGATGCCTTCTTATGCTAAATTCCTAAAGGATATCTTAACTAAAAGAAGAAGGGTTGATCAAGTTGAAACAATAATGCTTTCAGAGAGAGTGAGTTCTATTATTCAAAATCACCTTCTACAAAAGCTTGATGACTTGGGAGCTTTTACACTCCCATGTAAGATCAACAATGCCACTTTTGACAAAGGTCTAGTAGACCTTGGTGCTAGTATTAGTATCATTCCATCTACCTTATGGAAAGAACTGGATCTTGGAGATTTGAAGCCAACAAAGATGGCTATTGAGTTAGCCAATCAATCTATTAAATACCCAAAAGGTATAGTAGAGGATGTACTAGTGCAGATTGGAAAGTTCTATATACCATGTGATTTTTTTGTTCTTGATATAGTGGAGATCCCTTCCAATCATGTTCTTTTTGGAAGACTATTTTTAAGGACCGTCGGATGCCTTGTTGATGTTCGGGAAGGAGAGCTCACTCTGTGTTGGTGAGGAAGCGATGGAATTCTCTATTTATGATGCCATGAAAGCACCCACACATGTTGAAGAAATTTGTTTGTTAGATACTATTGATCCAATTGAGGATAATGATGATATTGCTGATTTGATGATTAATTTTTGTGATGATGATGTGGCTGAAATCAACAAATCTAAAATTTCTAGAGCACTTCCTATTTCTAAAGCACAAGCTATTAATAAAGATGCTCCACTTCTTGATGACAAGGTTGATGAAGGTACAATAGGGAAAAAGGTAGAACTAAAAGCCCTTCCACCCGGGCTGAGGTATGCATTTCAGGACCCAAATTCTACATCCCCTATTATAATAAATGATGAATTAACTAATGACGAAGAAAATAAATTACTTGCTGAACTGCGTTTGTATACAGACGTCATTGGTTATTCCATAGTTGATTTAGAAGGAATCCATCCTTCAATCTGTATGCATAGAATAAATATGGAAGATGATGCTAAACCAACAATTGAACCACCTAGGCGCCTAAATCAAAATATGCTTGAAGTGGTAAAGAAAGAAATCTTCAAATTAATTGATGCTGGAATCATTTATCCCATTAGTGACAGCCCTTGGGTTAGTGCCATTCATGTGGTTCCTAAGAAGGGGGGGGGTACAACTGCCATTAAGGGAGACAATGATGAGTTAATACAAACACGCATGGTCACCGACTGACGTATGTGTATTGACTATCGATGCCTGAATAAGGCAACCCGCAAGGATCCTTTTCCGTTTCCTTTCATTGATTTGATGTTTGAACGCCTCGCTAAGCATTCTTACTTTTGTTACTTGGATGGGTATTCCAGATTTTTTCAGATTCCTATTTATCAACCTGAACAAGAGAAAACCACATTCATTTGTACTTATGGAACATATGCCTATCACCGAATGCCGTTCGGTCTTTGCAATGCTCCCCTGACATTCCAGCAATGTATGATAGCCATATTCTCTGATTTTATTGAAAATATAATGGAGATTTTCATGGATGACTTTAGTGTATACGGTGATTCCTTTGGTAAATGTTTATTGAACCTATCTTTAGTCTTCTCCTTCAATAAAAAGGTTAACCTAGTTCTAAACTGACAGAAGTGCCATTTCATGGTACAATCTGGTGTAGTACTAGGACATGTTGTATCTAACAAAGGTATTGAAGTGGATAGGGAAAAGGTTGAAGCCATTGAGAAGATGTCTACTCCATCTTCAGTTAAAGACATCCACAACTTTCTTGGTCATGCAGGTTTTTATAGAAGATTCATTATAGATTTCTCTAAGATTGCGAAGCCGATGTGTTCCCTACTTGCAAAAGACGTCAAGTTTGTATTTGATGATGATTGCCACACAACCTTTTCTAAGCTCAAGGAGGCTCTCATTTCTACCCCAATTATTCAACCTCTGGATTGGGATTCTCCTTTTGAACTAATGTGTGACACAATTGATTTTGTAGTGGGGGCTATTCTAGGACAGCAAAAAGACAAGAAACTCCATGCTATCTATTATGCAAGAAAAACCCTTGATGAAGCGTAGATCAACTACACAACCATGAAGAAGGAGATTCTTTCCATTGTATATGCTTTGGACAAGTTCTGACAATATTTGGTGGGATCTAACGTGATTGTATATACTGATCATGCTGCCATAAAGTATTTACTAAACAAGAATGATGCCAAACCACGTCTTATTCATTGTATTTTGCTTCTACAAGATTTTGATCTTGAAATCCAGGATAAGAAGGGCATAGAAAACAATGCTGTTGATCATCTTTCTAGATTAACCACGGAGGTTGGAGATCCATTGCCCATTGAAGATCATTTACCCATTGAAAAGCTCTATGTGTTGTCATCTACTCAAGCACCATGGTTTGCATACATTACCAACTTTCTTGCTACCGGACAACTCCCACCTGATTTGACATATCAACAAAAGAAGAAATTCTTTCATGATGTGAAATTCTATTATTGGGATGATCCATTGTTATTCAAGCATGGAAGTGATGGGCTAATCCTCCGGTGTGTTGTTGAAGAGGAAATCAACAACATTATTACTAAATGTCATGCCTCTCCTTATGGAGGACACTTTGGAGGAGAGAAGACTGCTGCTAAGATACTACAAACTGGCTTCTATTGGCCCACATTATTCAAGGACGTCAATCTATTTGTAAAATCTTGTGACAGATGTCAAAGAACAGGAGGTACATCCCACCATGACGACATGCCCCTCAACTCTATCTTAGAGGTTGAGGTGTTTGATGTATGGGGAGTGGATTACATGGGACCATTCCCATCCTCTTATGGGTACCAATACATTCTTGTTGCTTGTGAATATGTATCCAAATGTGTTGAGGCCATTCCAACCCAAGCGTCGGATGCCAAAATCAGTAGTAAAGCTTTTTTCAAAAGATCATCCTTCCACGGTTTGGAGTTCCTCGAGCCGTAATTTCAGATGGAGGCACTCATTTTGCTGAAAAACAATTCAACAACCTTCTCTCTAAATATGGTGTAACTCATAAGATCTCTACGCCCTATCATCCTCAAACTTCCGGGTGGGTAGAGGTCTCAAACCGGCAGCTGAAAAACATCCTTGAAAAGACTGTTTCTAGTTCAAGAAAAGATTGGGCTTTAAAGATTGATGATGCATTATGGGCGTACCGTACAACCTACAAGACTATCATAGGGGCTACTCATTTCAAGATGATCTATGGCAAATCATGTCACCTTGCGATAGATTTGGAGCACCGTGCTTTGTGGGCGATTAAATTCTTGAATTTTGATATGAAAAAGGTAGGGGAGAAGCACCTTTTGCAGCTGTAGGAACTTGAGGAAATTTTCCTTGATGCTTATGAGAATTCAAGGTTGTACAAAGAGAGGACAAAATCTTGGCATGACAAAAGAATTCACAGGAAGGACTTCCAAGAAGGAGATAAAGTCTTGTTATTAAACTCTAGATTAAAGCTATTTTTAGGGAAGCTGAAATCAAAGTGGTTCGGCCCATTTCTTGTGCTAAAGATTTTCCCATATGTAGTTGTAGAACTCCAAGGCAAAGACGACAACTTCAAAGTGAATGGACATCGCTGCAAAATTTATTCTTGTGGAGATGAAGCAGACAAGGGAGCCTCTTGCTCCCTCCAAGATGCTTGAAGGAATTGAATAATCTTACTCTAGACTCTAAATGGAGGACCTTGTGGGAGTTGATCCCACATTAGGATAGATTTCTTTTAAAGTTCTTTGATTCAAAAACACTCTTTAATTTCATCAATAATCCTGTCATGGATGAATGCAATAATTTAGACTTGATTGCTGCCATATCTATCTTTGTTTCGTGCTGACTGACTACCATTTTCTGTAGAAATTCCAAAATGCACGCATGTCTTTATTTGACACGGCATGCACCTCAGCAGAAAACATACTGTAATCGGGATATATCTCCAGGTACACGACGTGTTTTCACCAACACGCCGTGTTCTGTTCACGAATATGTTCTGGGAAACTAACATGACATGCATTTAATCGATGCACATCGTGCATCCTATTTATTCGACTCAACAACAAAGTTTCAAGAATCTTGCATGGCGTGCATGCATCGACGCATGCCATGCATCTGGGAACTGCAATGTGCAATAAGTTACGGGAATCATACACGGCGTGCATTTACTCGATGCACGCCATGCGTCTATCTTTCACTGATCAACAAGAGTTTCTGTAAACTCGCAGGCCGTGTATAAAAAAATGCACGCCATGCGTCTAGGCGCAAAGTCAGGTCTACAAAGTGAATTCAAAGCAGAACACGCCATGCATACATGATACACGTCGTGCATCTGAGCGTAAAAGGTAGTTTGGAAAGAGAAAATTGAAGAGGAACACGCCGTGCATGTCACATGCACGCTGTGTCTTTTTCGTAAAGATTGGTTAAAAGGGGGAGTGGAGGACCTAACTTCTCACTCCCACAAGTCGTGTAAGAGCAAAAGAAAGAAAAAACCCTAGCCGTCGTGTGATCCAGCAGTGCGCTGCCTTCTTCTTCCCTGACTCACACCGTGTACATCTGCACACCGTCTCCTCCTCCTGCAAGCCGTACACGTCTCCGCAACCTAGCATTGCCGACCAAGCAGCACCCCTCACGCCGTCACAACCATCGCCTTTGCAACCCCACATGACCAGCATCGCACCTACGACGCTATGAAGCAGTACAAAGGCCACCCTTTTTCCTTCACGCCACCAACCACAACAACACCGTTTCTTCACGCCGCCAAGCCTATGTCAACCAGCCGCCATCCTCGACCTCGACGCGCTGCCAAGTCCACCTTCCTCTCCACTCGTAGTGCCAGTTTCAATCTGTAGAAAAACTTCCAGGTGCACGACGTTCCCCTATGCTGCACGTCGTGCATTCAATCTTCAGAGCAGAAGGAACACCTTCCAGGTGCATGTCGTGACCGCAATCTACACACTGTGCACTACTATAGAAACAATGGCCCAATCAAGAGAGGCTCGGGCAAACACCATGGTGGAGCTTTATCTTCTACAACACCTTCTGAAGCAACTGCATTTGTACCCTCCACCCAATTTCGAGTCACCCCAAAGGAGGATGCAGACTACCAATTCCTCATCACTAGGCAGGTATTACCTTCCCGCAATGTTTCTGAAGAAGCTCTAGACAAGTTGGGATTCAAGAATGAGGTATGGGGTATCTTCGGTTCTTAAGTCTCCATCTACTCTGCACTAGAGTTGCAAAGACTAGCCCCCGCCTTGTTTATGAATTTTTGACCACCTTTAAGGTGGAAGACGACCCCCAAAACTTCCGTGCGACATATCCGAATATCAGTTTTCATCTTCTAAATAAATGTTTTGCTATGGATCTTCGTCAGTTTTGTACTTTTCTTGGGTGCAACTATGGAGGCTATACTGACTATCCGCCCGCCTTCCATAGTGATACTTTTTGGTATGAAATCACCAGTGAAAAGGTGCACAAAGCTAGGCAAGTATGAGCTTCTTCGCTCCATTACCCAATTTTAAGAGTTTTGCATCGCCTTCTTATCACCGGTCCTTTTGCCAAAAATGAAACCCAAGGGGTCATAGGCAAAACTGACCTTTTATTCTTGTGGTGCATGGTCAAGAATGAGCAAATCAGTTCTGGTTACTACATTGTCAATAAACTTCTAGAAGCCAAGAAGAAGTAGTAGAGAGAAGCAGGTGATATCATGTGTGGTGGGGTTCTCACTTTACTTGCAATGCAACTAGGGTTAGATGTGGCTACTTTAGAACATGCACCAGGTAAAAACCTTGTAGACATCAATTATCTTATTTCTTGTGGCCTAATATCAAGGCATGGTGATAGCTCTAGCAATTTCAAGGTTTTTCTTATAAAGAAACAATTCATTATCATCCTCGATGCAGCCCGCAATGACCTCAGCAACAAAGCTAATTGGAAGGTTGATTTACAGCTCGAGGATCAAGAGAAGGCAGTCACCCATGGCACCAGCAGTTCTACAGCAGCAATAGCAGCTACTGCCACAGCTACAACACCACCTCCACCCTCCACCACTACTCAGACGGAGTATGCTTGGGTGATGCCCGATGTCCGACATCTTTATGGATATGTTCAACAGCGGTTTAACCACATCGACGGTCGTTTGGACTAGATGGGCACACAGTACACTGTGATATACGACATGGTCAGTCGGATGGAATCTTGGCATATCTCTCAGGGACATTACTCTATTCCGCCGTCGTATCAGTCACCGCTGCCACAGCAGCCCAAGTTTCCACAGCAGCACCAATTTCCACAGCAGCACTAGTTTCCCCAGCAGCATGATTCCACAGACCAGCCGATGGATATTCCAGATCTCGTGAGCCAGTTTTTCTCTGATCAAGAGGGCGATAGCCCTCCTTTTTGATATTTGATCCATGACAGATATCTGATTGTGAACTCCATAAGTTCGATTGATGCAATGAGGACACTGCTGATTTCAAGCTTAGGGGGCACAACTGGCCTGTAATTGTAGTTTTCATTTTGCACTTCCTTTCATTTGAGTCAGTTATGTCAGTCTATTTTCTATTTTATTCCATGTTCTATTTTCTTAGATGGCAATATTAATATGATTTGAGGCTACCATATTAGAATGAACCCCATGCTTGATCTATCATGTCCTTTGTATTTCTTGTCGCTATATGAAAAGCTTTTCAAGAGCATGCATGAATCAAATGAAAAAAAGGAAGTTCCCATGTACATGATCTTTTTTTGTATTTGTGGTTTGAAATCTAAATTTTTACATATTTAATTTCTCAATACATGTTACGGTTCCAAATTTTCATGAATAAATCAACTTCGCAACACTAGAATACAAGATAATCTTGCCAAACTCTTAGTGCATTTACAATCAATTTTTCAATGAAAAATTTTCAAGTGAATGATTGAAATCTTGTTAATCTTAACACTCTTGTTGACTCTTTGGTGTTATACCATGCTTGCACTATCATTTGTTTGCCTTTACCCAATAAAAGATGGAAAATGGCCCACATATCATGATAGCCTAGTGTGAGTCTGATCTGGCAACGATGGTTAGGTGATATGAAAATCAAAAGAGGGTAAAAACAACACCCCAACCGGCATTCCACATGAGCATAAGCCTAAATTAGCAGCTGAATGCTGGAAACCCAAAAATTTACATCATCATATCCTTGAGAAAAAGAGTACAACTAAGTTTGTTAATGTTAGCACTGATTTCATCATCCTACATCCATACTAGCTGAAAATTTTGTAATGTACATGCACTGATTGTTTGGCTTGATTATCCAAATTCTATTTAGTGTTGTCTAGTTGATTATCTTGTTTGAATTTGGAACCACCATTGCTAAACTTAAATTCTCTATCTTAGATGTCTAAACTGAGAAGATAACAATGAACAAAAACACAATGTACATGGTTGGTTGAGTTGATTGCATATCTTCTTTTCATTTAATCCATGCATGAGCTTGATTATTCTTTCACCTTGAATGTAGCCCTGTTATTTTTGCTTGAGGACAAGCAATAGTTCAAGCTTAGGGGGATTTTTTGTGTGTTTTCCACATCATCTTTTCACATGCTATCACAAACAAATTTGATTCATTTTGATATCACTTAGCCTCTTTTCATATTACTTTTGTCATCTTTTTGTTACTTTACTTATCGCATAGCTTGCACTGCAGATATGTTCCAAGAAAGACTGATTTCAGAGTCTAATTCTACTGAAACAGCAGAATGCACAACATGCATGTTAAAGGCACGGCGTGCAATATTTCAGAAGAGTTTTCAATTCATCTAGACAGGAAAATGCACAGCGTGTTCGGGCATTGAGCACGACGTGCGAGTTTCCAAAAAAGTGTAGAAAAGAAAATGCATAGCGTGCACTCAATTGCACGGCGTGCACCTGGAGCGTCAAGCAAATCAAAATCTACTGGAAAGTCACACGACGTGCATTTCTTCTGCACATGCCATGCACGGTGTAGATTGGAGCAACTGACGAAGGTTTTACACGGCGTGCACTTTGGACGCACGCCATGTCTCTAGCAGTTTTAGCATTTCGAAAAATACGAGTTTTTGTTTAAAACAAAGAGGAAACTTAATGGGAGGTTATTTCCGATCATTTGTGGAAGTTCCCTTGTCCCAGAGCCAAAGGAGAGTAGAGGAAGGCAATTTTGAGGAGAGCAAAGGTGGTTTCTTGCCAAAAGAGCCCATTTCTTCTTCTCTTCTTCTCCATTGTCTTCTCCAAAGGTACAATAGAGCTTCTCCACATCATGCAGCTTCTCGAGAGAGGAGCTAATTCATTTTGGGGCAGCTAAAGGAGGAGAATTGTGTCCCCAAGCTGGAATTCCTCCTTCTTGTGCTTACATTTTCGGATCTCTTTGTTTTTCCTCCTCTAGATCATGTTAAAACCTAAATTTTCTGTAGCAAATATGCAAAGCATGATTATGGACGAGTAATTCCCTTTTCTTGGATATAGGAGAGTAGCTCCCATGTCATAGCATGTATGGAACAAGTTAATTTCGTACTAAATACTATGTTGCTTGTTTTTCCACCATGGAAGTACTGTTCTATCATTTTCTTACATGTATTACTGGCCACTTTATGTGCATGTGTTATTCTTTCTTGCTTGATCTGAGAAGATAGGTAGGAATGTATGGAGGTGCTCTTCTTGGAAACTCTTTTTCTACCACGAGAGTGGAGATAAATGAGTTGAGGAACAGGTTGTGATAAAAAATGAAATTTATGCATGAGAATGTGACTTTGAGTTGAGATTGTTGCACTTACACTGGGAGGTGAAGTGCAACACAACCTTTCCTTTAAAACAAGTGCTTATGTATGTTTAAATTTTCATGTTCCTATGATGTGCTATGATATGTGAGTGCATTTCTAATGTCCAAGATCCTTGATCTCTAAATCTAAACCTCTTTTAGTAAATCTTTTCGTTGTTTGTTTAAGTCTAAATTTCTATAATAGATAATCAATTACCATCCTTTTAAAAACTGATCTAGATTGTTGAACTTTAGTGTTGTTGTGCTCAATTAATTACTTAAGCTCCTTGTGTTCAACCTCAACTACACTACCTCTGTATACTTGCGGAGATTGGTGAAGTTGGGTAAACTTTCCTTATTAGGATTAAAACTCGTTAGTCTAAGTAGTCAACACCATCCCTTAGCATCATTCTCTCTTATGATGCTAAAACACTTGAAGCATGTTTAAAATGTGACATATTGCAATATAACCCCTCATCCTAGGTAAATTGCAATTTACACCCAAACTATCATCTAATGCACAAACATTTTGCAAATAAGCTCAAACTTGAAAATTAAACTCAAGGGGAATCTTAATTACTTTTCAAAAGATTAAAACAAGTTTATGAATAACTTACTTAAGAAAACTTACAGGTTATGGCATAACCCAGGCCAGGGATGTTACAATTATCAACCCCTAATAGGGATTTTATCCTCGAAATCTCAAGAGAAAAGAGAAGGGTACTTCCTCCTCATTTCTTCCTCCAGCTCCCATGTGGCTTCTTCAATGCCACGGTGATGCTAGAGAACTTTCACAAGAACTATGTCTTTCTTTTTCAACTTCTTGATTCTTCTATCAAGAATCATCATTGGACCTTCCACATAGGATATATCTTCATTCAATTCTACCTCTACAGGTTACAACACCAACTCTATATCAAGAAGACACTTCCTCAGCATAGATATGTGGAACACTAGATGTAGTTTGTGTAGCTCAGGTGGCAACTCCAACCTATCAGCCACTTTTCCAATTCGTGTTGTCACTGGGTAAGGTCCCATAAATCTAGGAGCTAACTTACCCCTCTTCCAAAATATGAGAACACCTTTCCAAGGAGAGACCTTGAGATGCACTCTGTCTCCAACTTGGAATTCTAAAGGTCTACAACTTTTATCGGCATATGACTTCTGTCTATTCTGTGCCACCTTCAACCGTTGTTGTATTATTTTAATATTTTCAGTTGTCTATTACACTAATTCAGGACCCAGAAGTTGGTATTCTCCTATCTCATACCAGCATAATGGAGATCTACAACGTGTACCATATAATGCTTCATATGGTACCATATCAATACTTGTCTGATAACTATTGGTGTAGGCAAACTCTATTAAGCTCAAGTGTAAGTCCCAACTTCCTACAAACTGAAGAGCACATGCCCTAAGCAAGTCCTCCAAAGTTTGTATAGTCCTTTCAGATTGTCCATCTGTCTGAGGGTGAAAAGATGTGCTAAACTTTAACTGCGTCCCCAAGGCTTTATGTAGTCGCCCCCAAAAATGACTTGTAAACTGGGGACCTCTATTAGACACAATTATGGCTTGATCTCCGTGTAACCACACCATCTCATCTATGTAGATATATGCAAGTTTTTCAGCAGTATAGGTTGTTTTAATAGGATGAAAATGTGCTGACTTAATCAACCTATCAACTATCACCCAAATAGAATCATGACTTTTGACTATTCTGGGTAGACCAACCACAAATTTCATTGTCACGTGATCCCATTTCCACTGTGGTATAGATGCAGGCTACTGGTGTTCTAATTTAACTTGCTAACACACTGGACACCGCATAACAAACTCAACTACATCCTTATTCAAACCAGGCCACCAATACATATCTTTTAAGTTATGATACATTTTAGTACTCCCTAGATGAATTGCATATATGGATGAATGAGCTTCCTACATAACTATCTTTCTTAAGTCATTGGCATCAGGTACTACCAACCTACCATGGTAACAAACTACCTCATCCTCTGACTCATGGAAACCGTCCTGTTTCTCACTACCATACTCTGACCTGATCTGCTGAATCACAGTATCAGCCTATTGTGCCTCTTTAATTTGTTGTCTCAGAGTAGGTTTCACATGCATCTCGGCCAGCAATATGGCTGACAAAGATATCTTAATTGTACATTTGTTTGTCTCAAAGAGACAAGCATGTACTGTTTAGAGCACATTATAGAATTCAACTGTGCTTTATCTATGGGTGGAGATGAAGATTTTCTACTTAGTGCATTTGCCACTACATTATCTTTTCTTGGATGATAATCAGTTGTACAATTGTAGTCCTTGATTAATTCCATCCAGAGGCATTGTCTCATATTTAGCTCATGTTGTGAGAAGATGTACTTTAAGTTTTTATGGTCTATGAAAATCAGACATGTTTCTTCATAAAGATAATGCCTCTAAATCTTCAACGTGTGGACCACTACAACTAATTCTAGATAATGCGTTAGATAATTCTCCTCATGTTTCTTAAGTAGTCAGGAAGAAAAATAAATTACATGATCACTCTACACCAGCACACATCCTAGACCATTCTTAAAGGCATCACAAAAACAATTTATCCCTTTCCCTACTTAGGTAAAACCAACACACGTGCACTAGTCAACCTTTCTTTCAACAACTAGAAAGAACGCTGACAGTTGTCATTCTAGACAAAAGGAACTTCCTTCCTGGTTAACCTAGTTAGGGTTAATGCTACAAACCTTAAGTCTTTAATAAACCTTATGTAGTAACCTTCTAGGCCTAGGAAATTATGAATCTCAGTTGGTGTCTTGGGTTGTTCCCACTCTACAACAGACTTTACTTTCTTAGGATCAACATGAATACCTGAAGCAGATACAACGTGTCCTAGAAATGACACTTTTAACAACCTGCTGTCTTAGCAAAGTCAAGGCTTGGTGAAGGTGTTGTTCGTGTTGTTGACTATCTCTATTGTATATCAGGATGTCGTCTATGAAGACCACTATGAAGTGATCAAGGAATGGCTGGAAGATTCTATTCATCAGCTCCATGAATGCAGCTGGTGCATTAGTTAGTCCAAACGACATAACTACGAACTCATAATGACCATACATTGTCCTAAATTCTGACTTAGGTATGTCATCCTACTTGATACGTAACTGATGATGTCCTGACCTTAAATCTATCTTAGAGAACACGGTTGTGCCACACAAATGGTCAAATAAATCAACTATCCTTGGCAGAGGATATTTGTTCTTTATAGTCACCTTGTTAATCTGTCTATAGTCTATGCATAATCTCATAGACCCATCCTTCTTTTTAACAAAAAGAACTGGAGCACCCCATGGCAAAGTACTCGCTCGAATAAAACCTTTCTCAAGAAACAATTGTAACTATTTCTTGAGTTCTGCCATCTCAGCAGGGGTCATCCTATAAGGTGCTTGAGCTATGGGTTACGTACATGGGATTAGATTAATCTCGAAATCAATCTATTTTGGTGGAGGTATATCTAGAAATTCTTTAGGAAACACGTCCTTGAATTCCCTGGCAACAGGAACTTCAGAAAGACTAGGACTCTCTACTTTGGTGTCTACACATGTGCCAAGAATGCTTTACATCCTTGTCACATCAATCTCTTAGCTACCATTACTGACACTAGACTGGTTGGAAGAATTTTTCTGTCCCCCTAAAAGATCCATGTCTCATCACTATCAGTGAACATAGCTTGTTTGGAACCACAATCTAAGACAACCTTATACTTTTCTAGGGTATCCATCCCAAGAATTACATCAAACCCATGCATCTCAAGTGCTATAAGATCCACCTGAATGTTGTGTTCTGAAAAGGAAAGAACACAGGGAGAACATACCTCTTGTAACACTACAGATCAGACTAATGGAGTTTCTAATAACAGATTATCTTCTCTATGACTGACAGTCATATTGCAGTCATGAATCACTTCTCTAGTGATAAAGGAATGCATAGCACCCGGATCAATCAAAACAGATATGAAGCAGGATGAAGACATATCAGAATGAAACAATTCCATCTGACCTATCATGACTCATAGATTAACTAATGCCTCCGACTGATTCATAGCAAAGAATCTCGACGTTGCCTATTGCTAACTCTGTGCTCTGTTGTTTGGTGCAGATGAACCTGCTTGGGACACCTGTCCATGTCCTCATGTGCCACTGTTGAACTGTTGCCTCTGATAGCCTTTTTGACTCTACCTTGGTGGTTGGGTCACCTCCATATCTCTAACTAGACATTCTCTCATCATATGTCCTGTCTTCCCACACTTGAAGCAGTTTATGTCCCACTGTGGTCTAGATGGTCCTGTTACTGACCTTGATGCCGTACTATGGGCTCCACTTGGTAGAAAACTACAACCTCTACCTTTGCTTGATGTCCACTGTGTCTGTGCATTGAACCTATGTGGTGCTACTGGTGTAGGAAACCTAGGTTTCTTGAAACTTCCAAACCTCTATCCCTAGAACTGGGCATGTACTTTCCTAGTGTTAACCTCTTGTTTCTCAGTCACGGACCTCTCTATCCACCTAACTAACTCCATAAAGGTGGCAAACCTCTCTCTATTCTCTAGAGCATCTACATGTTTGGTTAACTCAACATTCAAACCCTTCTCAAAATGTTGAATCCTCTCCTCATCTGTAGTTGCCATGTGTGGACAAAACGATAGAAGCTCCATGAACTTAGCTTCAGACTCACTAATCTTCATCTATCCTTATTTAATCTGCTCAAACTGTGAGATTTTATCATCCAGATAAGTCTTGGGAAAGTATCTACTGACAAACTCACATCAGAATTCCTACCATCTGACCTCAACACCAGGTCTTTTCTCTTCATCAATGGCCAGTGCTTCCCTTTAAAAGGTACACAACATGCCTAACTTTATCAATTTCTGGGATGCTAAGAATTTTAAAGGCTTTTTCCAGCTTAATGAGCCATGAATCTGCATCTGCTGGGTCAGCTGTATTGGCTTATTCGGTGGCTCCTACCCAGCGTAACCGCTCAAAGGTCTTACCAGATCCATGTCCCTCATTGGGAATTGGTGCCCTAGGTGCAGGTGTTGGCATTCGATCTTTCATATGCGTCATTGTGGTCATGAACTGCCCAAAAAGAGCATGAAAGGTTGGGTTCTCTAGCATGGCTTGATCAAGCTAGGGATTCTTAGACACTGATTCCTCTCTAGCTTGTTCCCTTGCACCTCCTCCTGGTGCAGCAACACTATTCTCAACAACATGGTCTTCATGTGTTCCAGCAATCTTTCAGCTTTACTTCTTCTCCTATATGAGTAGATGTTACTATAAGATAAAATGGAGGACACTAGACCAGACTCAACAACCTTAATCCTATGTCTCTGTAGACTCAGTGAACCTTAGGCTCTGATACCAAAACTTTGTGATGACCCAACCGTCGAGCCGCCACAAGTGTAATTACATGGAATAACCATTAGAAATGGATTACTGAAAATAACTAAAAATTAAAACCATTTTGCAAAGAGATCCACTACTAGGAAACTCTTTATAGAAAGAACCAAAGAAATATATACATCATGGTTCGAATTGTACATACATTGTACCATTTCATCTCGAGGATAACATATACCAGTTGCTTTGCCAAAACACATACTGAAGCAACATAAAACCTCAAGGCATACAAACCAAAATCTTAGATCGTTTATAAAACCATTATGTACTAACTCCTAAGGACCTGAGAGTACACAGATGACACATAGGACTTGTATCTACAAGACACAACAGACAACATACCCAACCTGAGCTCTTACCACTGTCCCTATTGCTATTGTCCTTTCTCTGTAGTATGGACTCTACCACCTCATGCACATCCACCTAAAAATTGTGGAACCCACGGGGTGAGACACAAGTCCCAACGAGAGATATAACTCTCCGCCAACAATATTATTATCATAGTTAAATAGTATAAAATTGAGTAGAGGATCTATTATAGAAATAAGCATGTTTAATCATTGTTTAATTACAGTGCAAAGCAATAACATTGTTTAAGTAGTTCAACTATCCTTGATAGATCTATAGGTCATCTATTTTCTTTATAAGGAATATGAAGAACATGCATAACATATATTTAATTAAGATGAATAAAAGTAATGTAACATCAACCAATGTTTTCATATTCAATCCTTAAGCAGATACGCTACACGGCTAATTACATATTTACAATCACACATATGCCCAGAGGAGATGAGGTATACCGCTCATACTCCAACCGACAACCGCTTAGTCGAAATCGATAGCATACAAGGTCAATGGAAGAGCCGACTACCAAGACCTCAGTCGTCTCAGTTAGTACGAGACCACTGGCAATGAAATCATGTCAAACTACAACTAGCTTGCTGGGGTATAGTGGCATCTTTGCTATAGAGCTAAAGCCGCAACATTCACTCTCTTCGGGGAGATCACACATCAATCCTCGGTAGATTTTCATTAGGGCGATTGCACGACAACCCTTGTATTAATCAGGGAGATAACACCAATAATCCCCATCTGGACGTAAGGATATGTTCGTCCTTCACCCCCACATATTCAAAAATATGCACTCCGAGTTAAACTCGTTTCACCATTCAGCAAATCCTAACACCGAATGGATCTATGACCTACATCATAAGGTTCCATTTGTTTAATTAGGTGTATTACAATATCTTTTAGCATCAATCAAGTTACAAACATGAATTATAATAGATGCTACAAAGGAAGGTGTAATACATTTATCGAGTACTTTCATAATCTTTGGAACACATTGGATGCATAACACTTGGGATCTCAGTCCCTTATCACATTATTGGGAAATCCCATCCCTTAACATTATCATCGTCATTATTGATAGATATAGGTATTTAAACCCTTAGTTCATCATTGAACATTGTCACCTCTTATCAGGTAACTATTACCTCTAGGTCCTTAGACCCAAGTATACATTATACTTGTCGCACAAGTATTTCATATGGCTCACAAGACCCATTTAATTTGTATCATATGAAATATCATAGCACATACCTGGCTATGCTCATCATCTCATTATACCTGCATGGTTAGTATTTCATGATAAAAACAATTTCAAGTACATAACCTCACCATGCAATACAAGAGAAATACAACCTTCCCATTATTAGGGTTAGGGTTTCCTTTTCAAGCCGATTAGGGTTTTCAAGCTGATTAGAGTTTCAAGCCGATTAGGGTTTCAAGCCGATTAGGGTTTCAAGTTCATATTATGAAGAATAAAAACTTGATTCATAGCTCCACTCATATTAGGAGTGTCAATGTATGCTCATTAAATGATTATCACACAAAGTATGAGTTTCACTTTCATCCTCACTAGGATATAGATTATATCATACTTTATTAAGTTGTCTCAATCCTTTTCTCAAGGTACATTGGCCTACATTTATTAAAATGTGTTAAACTCTATACATCTTAAGGTATCATTAGACATAACACACTTCATGTGTTACTCCATCAAGTATACTATATTTGAGGTGCTTCCACCATATCGGGCAAGAGGTGTGTGCTTGCTTCTATATCACCCAAGAGGTATGTGCTTACTTCCATATTGCCCAGGAGGTGTGTTCTTGCTTCCATATCTCCCAAGAGGTGTGGTCTTGCTTCCATATCGCCCAAGAGGTGTGTGCTTGCTTCCATATCGGGCAAGAGGTGTGTGTGTCACCATATTGTGAATGAGGTGTATCCTTGATCACCATATCGTGCATGAGGTGTATCCTTAATCACCATATCGTGCATGAGGTGTATCCTTATTCACTATATTGTGCATGAGGTGAAGGTTCATCACCATATTGTCTAACGGAAGACACCAAGATGGTTAGACACTCAGTTTGTTAGTGAGAGGTCCCAGGATTGAGCCCAGGCCACGGGATGAGTAGAATGGCCAATTTTAAAAAAAAGAAGGTTCATCACCCTATCATGCATGAGGTGTATCCTTGATCATCATATCATGCATAAGGTGTAGGTTCATCACCATATTGTACATGAGGTGCATCCTTGATCACCATATCGTGCATTAGGTGTAGGTTCATCACCATATCGTGCATGAGGTGTATCATTGATCACCATATCGTGCATGAGGTGTATCCTTGATCACCATATTGTGCATGAGGTGTATCCTTGATAACCATATCATGCATGAGGTGTAGGTTCATCACCATATCGTGCATGAGGTGTATCCTTGATCACCATATTGTGCATGAGGTGTATCCTTGATCACCATATCATGCATAAGTTGTAGGTTCATCACCATATCATGCATGAGGTGTATCCTTGATCACCATATCATGCATGACGTGTAGGTTCATCACCATATCGTGCATGAGGTGTATCCTTGATCACCATATCATTCATGAGGCGTAGGTTCATCACCATATCATGCATGAGGTGTATCCTGGATCACCATATCGTGCATGAGGTGTATGTGTGTGTCACTCATATCAGGTTGCTCAAAATTTAGGGTTTTGGCACGTCAGGTTAGACCTTTATACTTATAACTCTTCAAACCTTCATGGTGTTGGCCTACCCTTCACCATGTGTTCAGTGACAACCTAGACAAATGATTAGTCTCAACCAACCCAATAGTACAAACCGATAGGGGTGTGGGGTTGCAAGGTATGTCGGGTTTCATATCCCATATTGGATTTCATCACCATTTCAAGTTAGACATGCTTTAACCCGACATCAGTTTGTGCCATGATGATATCATCATCATCAAGCTCTAGACTTCGTTCCTTACTGTTATAGTTCATGGACAACAGTCCTATGTCACTATTAGAACTCATGGATTCATCAATCATTCAACAAAACTCAAAATTGTAAGTAGACATCAAGTATAGAAAGATTGAAGGTGAATAATAACATGGTTGGGTTCAATTTATATAACCCACCTCAAGAACAAGTTCAAAGCTCCAAGATCCAAATCTTCACATTACCAAGGTTGAATATGAATTTATCAAGAGTCCAAGACTCGTTCAAAACTCCTTCATATGAAAATAATCCATAGATAAGAACTTGTTGAAGAAGAATAGAAAGGAAGAATCACAACCCGAGATTCATGCTTCAACCAAGGTTGAAGATGACCATGGCTTCACATTAAGCTTAAGGCTCGAGCTCCTCATTGCTCCTCAACTCTATGCATGATACCTAAGAGAAATGGAGTGATAAGGTTCAAAAAGTTTCACTAGAAGGTGAAAGGAGTGGTATATATAATTGAGGCTCATGGGAGAGAGAGTGTATAAGAGGTGTCATCACCTTATACTACTAGATGCCATGTGTCCATGCATGTTTTACACGTGCCAATTCATGCACACATATTTATATTGACATTAAAAACTCTTGAGGATAATATAGGGATAAGATTTCGTCCCTTAGTTATCTTGTTGAGCAAGATATTTCAACTCAACATCACTTTATTCGCAAACCGATACACTTTTTATAAGGAAAGTTGTAAATCGATATCCATCACCTTATTGAGGTTCTTAACCCATCATGGAAAAGGGAAAGTGTTAAAAAAACGATATGGGACCTCCACTATGGATCCTTGGCCGATAGGCACTCCCATATAAGTTCTACAACTCGATACAACTCAATTAGGGTTTCAACTATACAACTCTTCTTTGTCTTTTCATCACCAAGAATACCATTACTTGATTATGATTCAAACATGGTGCATCTTTCTTTACATCTCCTATATATGATGATAGGAGAGAGTAGGGATACTCTAGAGGTGGTAATTTTCATATCAACCCTATATTTTGGGTAAATTGCAAATTGTACCAAAACTGGTACACAGGGCACAAGCATTATTCAAACAAGTTCCAACTTGGAGCTTAGGCTTTCCACAAGACACCCCTAAGCATAATGCTCTCTATTATGATGCTAAATCACTTGAATCATGTTTAAAATGTGACATATTGCAATATAACCCCTCATCTTGGGTAAATTGCAATTTCCACCCAAACTATCATATAATGCACAAATAATTTGCAAATAAGCTCAAACTTGAAAATTAAACTCAAGGAGAGTCTTAATTACTTTTCAAAAGATTAAAACAAGTTTATGAATAACTTACTTAAGCAAACTTCCAGGTTATAGCATAACCTCGGTCAGGGATGTTGCAATGTCAGTCTTGTCAACTTGGAAAACATTTTTTAAAAAGTTTCCTTGTTGTCATAATGATACAAGTCCAAGTTTGTTTTATTTAGTTCTTTCTAATGTTTTGGGACCATGTTGAATTTATAACTGTACTGGTGTACAATATTTTGTTACTTTAATTGATAATTGGTCTCGTGGTCATTGGATCTACTTTTTAAAAGATCAATCTGAAGTTTTAAATGTTTTCACATAATTTCTTAATGAAATAAAAATTCAATTTTCTACTACTACTAAATTTGTCCAGACTAATAATGCTTCTAAATATGCACAACATGGTTTTTAAAAGATTTGTATTTCCAAAGGAATCATTTACCAAACTTCTTGTCCCTATAGTTCACAATAAAATGGATTCTCTAAAAGGAAGAATAGGCATATTCTTGATGTAGCTCACATTCTCCTAATTAAAATGAAAGTACCACAATTTTATTGGGCTGGTGCTATTCCTTTATCTAATTATCTCATGAATAGGATGCCTTATTTTGTTCTTCAAAATAAGAGTCTCCATAATATTCTTTATCCCCACAAGCCTATATTTTATTTACCACCTTTATTTACCACCTTAATTTTTTGGATGCCTATGTTTTGTTCACAATCACCAACTTGGGAATGATAAAGTATCAACTCCTTCGTTCTATTATTGTTTTCTTCACTGCTCTCATATACAAAAAGGTATCAATGTTTTGATCCTATTGCACATCATTTTTATGTCAGTGCAAACGTCACCTTTTTTGAAGATACATCTTTATTTTTTGAACCAAGTAATCAATTGTCTCTTCCAAATATGCCCATTCCTGAACCTTATGCCTCTAAAACTTTACATGAAGTATCCCCTACTTTGACATCTTTTGAAACTGATGATCCACCTTAAGACAATGGTAATGTTACTAAGTCTTCTACAACTTATAATTATGGGATGCCCATTGCCTTACGAAAAGGGAAACTATTTGGGGTAGATATTGTATTTCTCAAAATGTGTCCACAAATCAAAATGCTTCCATGGCTTAATTTAGTGCTACTTTATCTACAATTTCTATTCCAAAGGATTTTTAAGAGGAACTACCACACTTTGGATGGAAACAAGCCATGGATAAGGAGATGGATGCACTTCACTCTCGTGGGACATGGTACCTTGTTGATCTCCCTGCAAGTAGTCAACCCATTGGTTGTAGATGGGTTGTACTTTGAAATATTTTCCTGGAAGGATAGTTGAACGTGTAAAGGATAGACTTGTTGCTAAGGGATACATACAAGAAGTAGGGATTGATTAATTTGAAACTTTTCCCCAATTGCTCATCTTAATTCAGTCTGCATTCTTATATTTGTTACTGCTAATAAAGTCTAGAGCTTACATTAACTAGATGTTAAGAATGCCTTTTTATATGGTGATTTGTAGGATACTATCTATATGTCACAACCTCCAGGTTATCTTGCTAAGAGGGAGCACAGCGAGAAAGTTTTCCTTTTAAATAAAGCCATTTACGGCCTCAAACAATGTTCCGGAGCTTGGCTTGACAAATTATCTCTTATATTGCACAAATTTGGCTTCATACATTCTCAATGTTATTACTTTGTGTTTATCAAAACCACAACCCCTGACATTATTGTTCTTATTGTTTATGTGGATGGTATCATCCTATCTGGTAGCAATGTTGTTGGAATTGCTGCTACAAAGCAATGCCTTATGAAGTATTTTGTTACCAAAGATCTTATGTGTCTATGATATTTTCTCGACACTGAGGTAGCACATAACAAGGAGGGAGTATATTTATCACAAAGGAACTATACACTGGACTTACTTAGTGAAACTAAAATGCTTGGTTGTAGGTCTGCAGTTTCTCCTATGGATCATGATCTATGGGCAGAATCTACTCAACACTTAGAGTATAAATTCAGTTATAAATGCTTAGTAGGTGAAATTTTATATCTTATTGTTACATGGCCATATATATTATTTGATGTTGGTGTTCTCATCCAATTCATAGACTGTCCAAGGCAGTGTCACATGGATGCTGCATGATGAGTCTTGAGGTATTTTAGGAATGCACATGGATAGGGACTATTTTATAAAATAAATGGACATCTAGATGTCACTAGATATTTTGATGATGATTATGCAAGATGTAAATATGATAGGAGATCTGCCTCTAGCTAATGTACCTTTTTTGGGGTAACTTGGTTACCTGGAGAAGTAACAAACAAAATGGTGTTGCCCGATCTAGTGTAGAAGTTGAGTATCGTGCAATGACACATACTACTTCTGAGCTATTAGGGATCAAATCTATTTTGTCTGACTTTGGTTTTCCCATCACTCATGCTATTCTAGTGCAATACAATAATTGTGCTGCTACCTTCATTGCTAGTAATCATGTATTTCATGAAAGGACCAAGCATATAGAGGTAGACTATCATTTTCTCTGTGATGTTGTGTTGACTAAGAAGATCACTACCCCCTTCATGCCTTCACACAAACAAACTGCTGATATTTTGACAAAGCCTCTCTCTAGAAAAAGAGTTGCAGAACTATGTTGCAAGCTGAGCAAGATTGATATCTATGCTCCAGTTTGAGGGGGAGTATTGAGATATATAGTTATTTGTAGTTGTTTTTATTTCCTTTAATTATTTTTACTTAAGTCTTATGTAATGTGGGCCTATGTATCATAGGATCACTAGGGTTTTCTATGTGCTTCCTTGTTGTTTCCCTTCCTATTTATAGGAGAGGGTTTTACTCCTTTTGAATGTAGAAAGATGGATGTTTTCAACAATAATTACATATAATGCTAACAATAAAATTATATACATATCTGAACTTGTGCTTTAATTACATATTATAACCTAGTCTCGGTATGCTATTTTTATTTTAATCATCATCCATCCTCCGAGTTATGTGTATTAACCATTGATACATGTAACCTAGGGTTCAAAATGTCATAGTTTACTTATGTGATACTCCTATTGGATTATAGTTAAACTTAAGTAAGTAAACATCCAAAATTTTATTCATAAGATTAGTACTTTGAAAGTCATCCATAAGACCATCATTGATCAATTATTTAGGTACTTATAAATGACCATGAACCTTAATGTAGAACCATGCAGTGTATTTAAAGTACTTTAAGCATGTATCCAAAAATATTAAGAAATTAATATAATCAATCCACATTATTTACATGTATGTATAACCTCAAAGTGTCTCTAAGCATTCACAAGTTAATAATTAGGTATAGATTAGACTATAAATAGGGTTTACATTTATCTCAGGTTTGGAATAGGATTAAGGGTATCAAAACCTAATTCCATCATATCATGTCGCTAAAGGGTTATAAACCCTAATTAGAGATTGGGTGTAACCTTAATCATCAATGAACATACTACATCATTAAAAAAACTACATTAGGTTATGCAGAGATCATGATAGGATGTAATCATTATCCTCAAAGCCCTAATTCCTTTATTCATGAATTGGTAAGCCAAAAATATCAAAAATACCATCCTAATCTGATTTAAGACATTGTGATCTCACAAATTTTCAATTCCTTTAGATATATCTCAAAGAAGTGTATTTTATGTGATTAACAACCTCTTCATCTAAAACTAGGGTTTATATGTAAATGTCATGTTATATTCATGCATTATCTATACTTTTTTAACTAATATCAAAATCAAGACTCAATAATATTTAATATGGATTTTACCCATTTTTCGAATCGAAATGATATATAATTTCATTATTATCTGAGTTCTAGTCTAATTACCACATTTTTAATGCAAGTTAAGCATACACAAACCAATCATATGTTGACATGCCAACAATCTCTATTTTTTATCATATCCCAATCTGCCTATTAATACCCTAGGGAATGATCTAACTGCCCCCACGTAGTGATAATATTTGATCATGCGGATTTGGGTACTTCAACCATTTGATCTTATAGGTCATCTTCCTCCCCTGACCCTAGCTTGCGTGCACAGGGCCCACCAGCCACATGGTTAACTGCATGGCTGACTATGAGATTATGACCTATGCTTCTATGTCTAAGGGTCTCCTGCCCTCTGACCTTCCTAGTCAGACTTAGTTGTCTATTAGGTAAGGCTGCAGTGGATGTACATTGTCTGAGACAAAAGGGTGAAGGTTGGGTTCTTAGCTAGCTATGAATATCAAATTGGCAAGGAGAACAAAATCCAAATCCTTACTTTTTCTTAGGATAATAGAGAAACCTTGAGGTTCTTATCAGGAGGATTTTTCTTCACTCTAGTTGCTTGGGTGTTTCCTTCCATGGGGCCCAACTTGATAACCTACTAGCATCCTTCATAGTATACATGGAAGAAGAGAGGGATATTGGGTCCAATGTGTACATTCTCATGCCCTAGGTAATGTGGCCCCTCTTGTTGGTCCTACTGATAGATTCTGATCTTTAAATGAGCATTGGGACCAGGGTTTGTACCTATGAAACCTAGTGCAAGCTGTCGATACTAGGAGTCCATGATAACTCAGTTTCTCTCTATCCCAATAAAGATCATTAATATAAGGGGAAGTGGATGTTGTGGTTTGTTGGACCTTATGGGGAGGTTAAGAGGGAGCGTGATGACTAATAAGGCAAGGTAGTCACCCAGTCAAACTTCCATGTGAGCCCAGGTGGAGGAGCTAATTTCATCGCACCCAACTCTACCCATGTCCATGATAAAGGAACCCATCTTCCCTTCTCACATATTATAACATGTATATAAAACCAAAACCCCACTTTATAAAATTAATTATCTAGGATATTATGTAGATCTTTTTAATCCTGATTTTGGATATTATCCCCATATTTCTTTTATCTTCTCTTGGACAAGGGATGAAATCTAAAATAATCAGATAATCACTTGAATCTTTCCTTTTAAGTAAACTAGATAATTAATTAGTAACCTAGGTTACAATATTACTTGAAATTTTCTAGAACTTGTCCCATTATCTAATATTTTGATTATCCATCTACTAAAATTACTATGGATATATATCATGATCACGAAATACCAATACAATCATTTTTCTCACAAGGACCTGTAAGTAACCCCTAATTATCCTAAAGGGACTTTAATTAGGTTACAAATCCCATCACTTATAGCCTGGGCCTTCCAAAGGGTTCATGAGATTAATTTTATTCTTAAATATGAAATCTCTCATATTAATATATTTGTTCAACATTACATGATTTACATAAATTGTAGACTTACAAGAAGTCTACATGTTATAGTTATCGAATCCAATAAAAGTCATACTATTGATCTCATCATTCTAATATTACTATGATTATATTAAAGTGAATCTCAATATATTATCGTTGGATTCATATCATAAAATATATATTTACCAATTTTGAGGATCTTACACTCACTCCTCCTTAAAAAAGAAATTTTGTCCTCAAAATTCAAACGTATTCAGGTCAAGGTGAATGATATCTCATATTAGCTTCAGAAATTAGTGCTAGAAACCTTTCTTGGATAAGTTTTAGCTAGATTATCCTTATTAACTTTTGTTGATACAAAAATTTCTTATATTATTGAGGTGGAATCCTAATTCAATCCAAGGGTATTTCCACATCCTTATTCTTAACATTAAATAATACTTGGTTCTTTCAATTTTGTTTTGTTGTCTCTTTCCATCTAGAATTTGGACCTATTGTTCATCATTTTTTGTGTAAGGGTGAGGTAACACCTCAAAATCCCAGATAATGTCATTTAGTTTTAGTTTAGGGTATTTATCTTCACATGTCAATTTTGCATATCATATGTGGCTACTCGATCTCTATACCCATAATAAGATGAAATAAGCATTTGGTTGTAGTCAACATACACATTACATTATATTCCATGCATAGAGATGGTGTATGCACACATTATTTATAAACCCAATTGTATTCTAACCCTCAACAAGATTCCAAACCATGACTTATTTGATTTCAAAGAATTTCTTAAATTTTTACTAACTCAAAGGATAGTTGTTTTCGCATAAATCTTAAGTTTATGCCCAACTACTTTTAAGATTTTATTTCCCTTGTTATCATATAACTTCTTGCTTTCTTTGGATCTTCATCTCATACATTATTTCTTTAGTTATTCCCACTTGACCCCTTGGGCCTTAAACACATTGGAAGTGGGTTTTCATGAGTTCTCCCCTACAAAGGGGTAGTGTGAGGCACATCTCTTCCCTTCATAAGGATAAGGTAAGGATCAACTCTCCCCTTCATAGGGATAATGTGAGGCTTTTCACTACAAAGATCTAATAAAAGCCTAATTTGAGTTTCTTTGTTGCATAGAGATATTTTGTGCCTCACTTGAGCATTTTCCATGCCAAGGGCTATTTTGGGTCACTTCCATGTATAGGGATAAGTGATATGTTACAACTTTATGCTATCATGTATTTATCATGGAATTGTTTTAGGGTAAGGGTTTCCAAATGTCATCTTGAACCTAGGTCTCATGACTTATAGGAAAAACCCTAAGGCTTAGATACACATCATTGCCATAATTTTAAGGTCTACTTTTAACATCATATTTAAAAATTGGATTTCTTCAACCAAGGTCTCACATCATATTATATTGATGGACTTACACATATTATCCTTATGTTGATTATTCCTTACTTTATCATACACCTAGATGGTTAGGGTTAGGTCCTTTGCAGACGTCCAAGGTTTCCTTAATTCTCAAAATAAGGTTTCTCAACTCACCCTTCTAGGGAAGTTCCTAACATAGGGTGTCTTATTGAATTTTAGGATAAAGTTAGGCTTTCCATCCTTAACCTGACCCCATAGATTAAGGGTTATGCCTCCCCATATGTGTTTTCCCATTCTTGAGTTGCTCCACCCTAGGTCAGGACACCACCCCTAAAAGTTTGTTAAGCATCTTATGTTTTCTTTATGTAATTACTGATTTCATATGGTTCATTTTCATATACTAAGTTCATTATGTGAACAAATGATGCATGGATGCATGTACTCTACATATGTTCATGCATGGGAAATCACTAGTACCTAATTTGTGGTACCAAGACATGATTGCCAAAACCATGTGGATTTCCTTTCTCTTTAGCCCCTACTTAGGGTTTTTTTGGGTAGGGTTATTATTTCACATGTACTACTCAAACTACTCAGGATTAAGGTTTAAGGTCAGGGTTAGGGTTAGGGTCAGGGTCAGGGACTATATATTGCATTTTAGGGTTTTATGCTTCTTTTGACCCACTAAGGTTTTTTATACCCTACAGGGTTGTCCCATTTCATTCCTTTATAGACAAATGGATTTTCCAACCCAAGCTTAGGTCATTCTAGGGCTTAACCTCGCTAGATGAACATAAACTACAAGTCACATTTTAACCTTTGTTTGTTTGATCAATGTTATATTTTAATTGGTGAAGGATGCCTTAATCCTACTTCTTCTCAAAAACCTAATTTGAGATGAGGAGGGAAGTGAAATTTAGGGTATATTAAGCAAAGAGATTAGAGGAGTATGAAATTACATATGAGAAAACATATGGAAATATTATCTTAGACAAACCCTAGGTTATGGAACGGTGGGTATTATATTGGCTAAGGGGGGGTACCTATATACCAACACTATTGTGTGGAGGAAAATAGCCCCCCAAAGTCATGATCCTTTACACCATTACCCTTAGGTCATGTGGTAATAATATTCCTTATACTTTTATGGATTTTTTGAAATTATAAATTAAATATTATTTGATAAATATGGGATCTGATACAAAACGTAACGATCCCCACAATCGAGTGTCCTCTAATTGAGGTGGGCCTTACAGTTAAGGGCCATTATCTAATTTTCCAGCATCCAAGTTCAACAAATAATAATAGTAATCAATAATTTCCATTGATTGAAAAATAAATTGTTTCCAAGATGTATAATAAGGCTTCTCTAAGGAGTTACATGAGTTTCACAAAAGAAAGCTAACTTATACATGAGAAGAAGTAGTAGAACTATCTAGCTAGTCCTCCTTGATCTAGCTTTAGTAGCTTCATTTGATTTCATTTGAATCACCATGTCTTCATGACTTTATATGTGTTAGTTATCTAAAAGACAAAAAAATAAATACATGAATCAATATATTACTATATTGCGTATGTGGTGCAACCAAAATGTGTGCAAGTATAATAACAACATATAATGCTAACAATCAAATTATTTGCACATATGAACTTGTGTTTCCATTATATATTCTAAACCATTCTTGCTAGGCTATCTCAAGTGTAATCATTGTCCATCCTTGAATTTATGTGTATTACCCCTTGATACATGTAACCTAGGGATCATAATATTATAGTTTACTTATGTTACACTCATATTGGAATTATATCTTAACTAAAATAAACAAATATCCAATAGTGTATTCATCGAATCAATATTTGGAAATCATCGGGGAAAACATAGATAGTCAATAATGTGGATACTTATATATAATCATGTACCTGAATGTCGAACCATGCATTATAGGTTAATTACTTTAATCATGTATCCACACATCTGAGAAATAAACACAATGATTCCAAATTTATAACCCTAAAGTGTCACTAAGCATTCAAAAGATATTAATTAGGTGATATTAGATCCTTACTAGGGTTTAGGATTATCTCAATATTGGAATAGGAATAAGGGTATCAACCCCTAATTCTAGCATATCAGGTCGCCTAAGGGTTGGAAAGCCTAATTTGAGATTGGATGTAACCGTAATCATCATATGCATCATACTATGTCATTAAAAACAACTATAATAGGTTATGCATGTTAAGATCCTGATAGGATGTAATCATTATCCTATAAACCCTAATTCCTTTGTTCATGCATTAGAAATATTAAATGATCATCAATATCATCTGAATCCAATTTAATACATTGGGATCTCATAATCATTCAATGACATCAGGATACATCGCAAAGAAGCATATTTAACATGATTAACAACATGTTCACCAAAAACTAGGGTTTATATGTAAATATCAACTTATATTCATGCATTAGCTATACTTTTAGAGTTATGATTAGAATCATGACTCAATTTTGTTTCATATGTATTGTACTCATTTTCCTGACCATAATGATATAAAAATTCTTTCTTATCTATGCTACGATCTAATTACTACATTTAGTTCAAGTTAAATATATACACACCAATTATATGATGACATGTCAGTGATGTATATTTTCTTTGTCATAGCATAGGCCACCTACTAAATGACCCCACACAATGATTATATTTGATCATGTGGATTGTGATACTTTAGTCATCATACCCCGCATGTCATTTTCCCCCTGACCCTGGCTTACTTACGTTGGACCTTCTAGCCACATGATCAACTGCATGGTTGACTCTAGGCTTGCGGCCTCTATAGCCACTGCCAAGGGTCTCCTATGCTTCAAACTTCCTAAATGGACTTAGCTATCTCCCAGTTTGGGTCTGTAGCTATTGGAAATGGCCTAAGACAGAAGAGTGGATGTTGGGTTCTTAGCTTGCTATGGATATGAAATTGGGATGGAGAAAAGTATCCAAATCTGAACCTTTTCATCTCATAGAGAAGGGATAACTTTTGAGGTGCTTATCAGAGGCTTTTCCATCACTTATTCTTCTTGGGCTCTTCCTTCTATGGATCAAGACCAACTCGGAAGTGTACCAGCATCCTTCTTGTATGCAAGAAAGAGGAGAGGGATATCGGGTTTATGAGGATGTTCTTGAGCTCTAGGGATTGTGATCACTCTTATTGAACCCAATGAGAGTTTATGATGCTTAAATGAGCATTGGGAATAAAGTTTGTGGCTTTGCAACCTACTACAAATTGTTGAGGGCATAAAATCCATTATCTGCTTGGAGTTCATGATAATTTAGTTTCTCTCTATCTTGGTCTAGATCGTTAGAATGAGGGAATAGGATGTTTTGGTCTATTGAACATAATTAGAGGGGATTGAGAGGGAGTGTGATGAGTGATGTGCCAAGGATATTTCTTACGTTAGGAATCCCTATGAGTTAGGTGGAGGACATAATTGCCCTACAGTTGACTATGCCCAAATCCAAGATCTCAGAACCTAGCTTCCCTTCTCACAAATTATAACTTGTATATCTAATTAAAATTTCTCTTTGTAGAATCAATAATCTAGCCTATTATGTGTCCATGTTTAAACCTTGTTTCAAATATTATATCCATAATTCTATTATCCTTTCTTGGATAAGGGATAAAATCTTAAATAATCACAAAATCACCCTAATATTGCATTCTAAGTAATCGCTAGATACTTAAATTAATTATCTAGGTTACAATACTATTTAGAAATATCTTGAATTTCTCCCATTTCTAGAATTTTGATTATCCATCAACTAAAATTATCGTGGATATTTATCGTGACCACAAAATACCAATTTCACCATTTTACTCTCAAGGACCTATAAATAAACCCTAATTAGGCCAAATGGTCTTGAATTGGATTCCAAAGCCCTTAGTTCATACCATGTACCTTCCAAATGGTTTATGAGCTTAATTATATTATAACTAAAAAATCGGAGCTTTGTTTGTCATAACCTATTAGTAGGATCCTCACATTAATATATTTGTACAACATTACATGATTTTCTTAAATTTTAGGCTTACTATAAGTCTAGGACTTGTACTTATCATTTGAATTCAATTGAAGTCATTATATTGATGTCATAATTCTAATATTATATAAGTATCTTAAACTGAATCTCATTAGATTAAGTTATTGAATTCATATTGTAGAATCCAAATTTATCAAATTTGAGGATTACAACCTCAGCGCCTTTGAACATGGTTAATCTACTAACAGATATTACAATTTCATTATATCATGGGAAGCAATCATGTGATGATTGTACTACCAAAATTATAACTAATTTATTATTAATTAAAACAATCCCAATTGTTATTTTTTCTTCAATATAAGATAATAAGTAAGTATAATAATATCCTAAGATTGAATGACTTAATGACATATCATTTGGGTTAAGGACCTGAACATGATATCATATGTAAACTTTATAGTATTCATTCTTGTTATCCCCTGGTCTATTATTATTGTGTATTTTAATCTATAACAATAATACATAAGGCTAGTCTGCATGATGTATGATGATGTCACAAAACCATTTATTACCCAAATCCAAACTCTTAATATGGATATGCATCCAAAGATGAGAGGACCTGGGCGTCCATCACTGGAATGGATCACATAACTTATGCATGAATTAAAACACAATCAACAACATAGAAAAACTAAGGCATTCGAGAACATGGCATGACAAAAAATTTAAACAAGTTCCTAACATAGCATCTTAGTCCCCATATTTGAAACCATGTGAATTTTGTGTGCATGTCATTAGATATCATCAGAGTAAGATCAAAGAGCGGAAGCGAAAATCATTGTAATAGTTTAGTTGTGTACCTAGTACCTAAATTGTAAATTGGGTACATATTAGAACAATTTTGCTAAATGCACTATAAAATACATAAAATCACGGGTTCAAAAGAATGTATATTGCTGGTATGAAACATAACATAATAGCAAGAAAGAAAGCAATGACATTAAAGACTTTTTTATTTATAGGCAAGAGTGTCTAAGTTTGCATTTCTAATATAGTAAACAACATCATATGAGCATTGACTAGCTTCTGACATAATGGTCTTTGAGGGCCATGAAAGCCAAAGCTACTAATGACAATTACTTCCATGTGATAGACTACAAGACCAAAGTCAAAAGTACACCCTCTTATCAACATGGTCTGCCCTTGCAAGAAAAATCAAGTAGAATTCCTAGTCTTGGGTCCTTACCCACAAGAATAGAGGAAGGCACACAAAATTTGTATAATGGAAGTGTAATTATGTTTTCATGTTTGTTTAAAATAGTATGACCAAAACAAATATAGAGTACAATTAGCTCAAGTAAGTATATAAAGCCAAGCATTTTAAGGATTCATACATACAATCATTAGTCAACAAACTGATATTGGGATTACAAATAAGTATAATTGGATTAACATCAACAAGACTAGATCTCATTAATCATAACCATGGTGTTTGTATGTGCCACTTAAGTCTAGGTATCATTTCCTTTAATATTAATTTAGGTATTTCAACTAGGGCATGCAAGTTCACTATCAAGTTACATCATGAAACATGGATTCATTTATAAACCTAGGGTGACACATCACAACTAAGATTATCACTATAGAATATAAAATGGAAATGGTAAGTTTTGGGTGTGGTAATCAACATAGTCATCAACATTGTGAATTCAAGTCATTCAAAGTCATTATCATGCAAAGTCATCATCTCCATATGGATGATATCTACTTGAATTAGATTTCATAAACATAACAAGGATATTGATTTGAAAGCGTAACGTAGTAGGCTTCATCATTAGAGCAACAAGATTAGATTTCCAAATTTTATAATATACATTTAGGTCACATTCATGTCAAGATTAGGTCACAAGGTTACCTTAGATACAATAATGATTCAAATCTCATTTAGGTTCATGAAGCATAAGAATTATTGATTTGGTTCTCATATAAGAGGTTAGGGCATTATTGATCGAACATTAGCACAAGTTTTAAACGTCATCATGAAGATTTCATAAATGTCCCATTTAATAGTACTTTAAATGTCATTAAGTCAAACTAGAATATATGTGTGATCAAGTCTGAATCCAAGAATGAAAAATATTATAAGTTCTGGAATAAAAAATAGTATAAGTTACTATATAGATCAAACATAAGGATTTGAGGTACACATAAACAAGGTTTGATAATAAAGATAAGGATGTAAGCATTCAAGTCCACATCAAGTAGTATTTGGAGTCAAAATATCATATTTAGGTACACATATGAGAAAAAGTGAGCTCCTTTGATAAAAGTTCATCAAAGGTACTAGATATGAGTCTAAGATACCATTTTGATGCATCATTGATCATAGTTGAATATTAAACATCATTAATCATTTAAAAAGAGATAAAAAGATTTCATTTTTATCATAATAGGAGATAATTGGGATTAGGTCTTGAAACTAGATTCATTGGATATTTCTCATTATTTATATCAAAAGCCATATATATTATTCCCTATTTGGCCCAAGAAATGTTTAATATGATTTTTTTCAAAATTACCTTATATACATTGATCTGGTTCATTTGATTCCAATCAAATGGTTGAATATGCCCCTCAGATGGACATCTTTTCTCTTGGTCTTGGGCCCATCTAGCTACCCATCTCAGTGTAGATCCATCCATGTTCTCCTAGGAGAGATCATGGGCTTGCAATTTGTGGCCACTAGATCGAGAGTACACGGCTAGCCCACCAATCCAACGGTGGTTGCACTTTTGTAATCCTATGTGGCTCTTTTGAGGCCTGGGGGTTGAAGCTCCTCACCATGGATCATCAGATTTGTAGCATGAGTGAGGGCAGAGGGTGTAGAAGGTCAGCAGCCCACCTCCCTTTCTTACAACATTTTTTTGGACCTACGACCACCTTATGATCAGCCCCAGCTAGTAAGGGGGAAAGAACCCCAATCAGGCTCCAAGGAGGCACCCTAGTTGGAGCAGGGGAAAGGGGGGGGGTGAAAAGGGGTGTTTTGGGTGCAAAATGAAGTGCAAATGTGAGGGGAAATGAAGAAGAATATTAAAGAAATACAAAGGATGTTTCAATTGAGCATTATATGGGGTATAGAAGGGATGGGAAAGCTACTCTGGTGGCCTACTACCATCCTTGGGAGCAGGTGGAGAAGATAACCCCACGGTAGATGGATCGTGTACCAATCCTTGGACATAGAATCCATGACATGTGATTGGCTTAGAGCATACAAGGAGGATTTTTGGCATTGAAAATTGTGGCCCCAAAACTGAGCCCTCTTGTTGGTCGGGATGGGCTCTCATAGATCTTTGATGTGGTGCATTGTTATTTAAGGACCAATGTTTTGAATTGTGTTTCTTTAGAAACATTTTAAAACCATATCTCCCAAACTGTAACTCCAATTTCATGAATTTTTCACAATTGGTTCAAAAAATTCTTCTATTTATATGTCAAAAGTTTGGTTCCAAGATGATGATGTTGATGGCATTCAATTTTAGAAATTCATTTCAAAGTCTAATTATGCACTCAAACTTTAGTTGACTAAGTATAGTGTGACATTTAATCATCCAATCCATCAATTTAGCGTAATGTGATTAAAATTCATCCAATTATGGGTGAGGGAGGTCATTGAGTACAAAATAACATCTTATGAATTTAGATATAAATTAATTAGATGAGAGAGAAACACCAGAACATCACATCCTCCCCACTTAGAAGGAATTTTGTACCAAAAATAAACATAGCCCTTATATTGAGATTGGGAATCATAGTACATATCATGGTCATCTTAGTATTCTAATAAGGTATCATTGTCATTATTTCAAAATTGATAAATGATCATCAAAGTCAAGATATGGTCACATATATCATTGATATGGAAAGATCGTCGCATAGATCACAAATTGGGACACATCACATTTTAGGTCAAATGAATAGAGATCTTCCAATCAAGCGTAGCACATCACTTTCATTCCCCAACATATAGAGTTCTAGCTTCTACACTAGCCTAGGTAGGATTATACAATCGTGAATAATATTTTGTATTTCAATAATTAGAGACAAACATCATACTTCAGTATTGTAGTTTCATTTTCAAAATCAATGAAAGGTCCCACCTAGTACACATGAGAGATTAGTCCTAAGTCATTAATGTAGATTTCAACATATACCTTTAATTTTTTTAGATTTGGGAACATGAAATTCATCAATCATGTATCAAGTGTGTTATCAAGATTCAAATAGGGTGTTCATAGGAGTTGAATCATTAACATGACCCATATTCATGAGTCAAGATTTCATAATCAATATCGAGAGTGTCAAAGGTTGAACATTATATTCATAAGTCCAAACATTTCAAAGTTGGGTTTTAGATTCCTACTTAGACTGTAGGTGTGATCATTCATCCATATACAAAAATCTAGCAACAATTGGGCAACATTTTGAGATATCAACATCTTTTCCATTATCATGGTATTCAAGGTTAAGGAATTATACATATCTAGGACTTTTAGGGAACATAACCACAAGCTATGGTTGGAATCGCAATATTTCAAGATCATTGTCTAATTGAGACTCGAGATCATGTACCAATATCATGATAGATTTGAACTATTAGATACTTAGGTCAAGATATCAAAATCTTATGGAAGGGATTAACTTACCAAAATCTAAATAATTGAGAACACAAGAATTTAGAGGCAATCCTAACAAGGATTTAACCAAGGTTGACAAGATTATAAGTCAAGTACCACCATAATCTAGAACATTTGTCTGCATATTCGTGAACCATCAAGCATATCAAAATAGGGGGAGTATCAATTTCTAAATCATTCTTCATAAGGTCATGAGATAAAAAATCAAGATCATAATAGGGCAATATTTTGCAAGATCAAGGTTAAAATTTCAATCCCTTCCTTTGATGATCAAGGTAAATGTTTATTAGAAAATCGAGAAGTCAAATTGGGAACTCCAAGAGTTAGAGCATAATCGATATAGATAAAGATCGATGTCCATGACATTATTCAAAAATGAGTTTCACAGAGGAATAGAAACCAATAGGGAAAAAAGGAATGTTGTATCAAAGTCTTTCATCATTATTTTGGGAGTCTAAAATCATAGTCATGATAATTCACATATCAAAATAGGGAAAATGTCGGTTCATAATGTTTGAGGTTTAATCAACAATAGTGCAATATATCCTTGTATAAAAAGGGATCCAGTCAATCGTGAGGTATAAGGTATCAATCCTCTTTATTTCATATAATCAAGTTTATCATCATTTTACCTCAAGCATAGGAAACATATAGTCAAGATTTAGTAAAGTGGATTCATCATTATCTGAGGGTGTACTTTTGTTAATCATGATCAAGTTTCAAATTATGGTAAGATCATGGAATTATATTAATCAACGTTTACCAATTCATTCAAATTTTGTTTTAACCATACCTAGATTACCCATAAATGAGATGTCATGTAAACGGTTTGTCATTAGAGTAAACTCATATTTTGACAAAAACTAATCATTATATAATTAGGTGTCTTGGGGTAGTGCTTAGAGAAGAGATGAGATGTTAGAATACACTCTAAGATTCTAGGGAAGAAACCTAATCCAATTTCGGATCCACTTTGGGTTGGTAGTTGTGCAAAGGAACCCCAACCATCGCAACTAGGCATATAGGTGGTCATTCTTAGCCAAAACCAAGATATTTAGAACCATACTCATTGCCTTTGTTTCACCATTATGGGTTTTGGTTCTCCCTAGGTTCTTATGAGTGATTGGGTTAGTAGTCACACATAGAGGATATGTGATTTCTCTAATAGCATTTGTCATGGAACCATTTATTACCCAAACCCAATCTCCTATTAGATAGATAGTCAAAGGTGAGAGGACCTATTCATCCATTTGTAGAATGGATCACATAACATATGCATGAATAAAACCACAATAAAAAACAAAGAAGAACTAAGATATGAGACAATATGGCATAACAAAACAATGGTAATCTAGTATGTGACATGAGATCTTCATCTCCATATTACAAACCATGTGAATTCCAGTTTCCTGTCATTAGATATCATCAGAGTAAGAGTAACAAATTTCCATATAAGAGCATAAGCAACTAAATTGTAGTAGTGTCATTGTGTACATGGTACTTGAAATCATAAAATGGGTGCACATCAACAAAATTGTGTTGAGTACGTCATAAAAGACAAAAAAAATCATTAGATTAAGAGAACATATATTGTTTGGACAAAACTTAACATAATACGAAGAAAGAAAAGCATAACATTAAAGACTTTCTTATTAACATGCAAGTGTGATTTAAGTGCATTTACATTTTACTAAACAACATCATATGGTCGTAGAACTTCTCAAAGGAAGATTCTGTGAGGGTCATTAAAGACAAAGATACTAATAACACATGCTTCAATGTGAGGGAATACAACTCCAAAGTCAAGAGCTAAACAATTATAAAATGGTTTGCCCTTTCTTGACAACTCAAGTAGGTGCACATCCTTGTGTTCTTACTGCAAGAATACACTCAGGTACACAAGGTTTCTATAATGGACATCTAATTATGATTTCAGGTTTGTTCAACGTAGTATGATTAAAACAAATTTACTAATCACATGGAACAAGTAGCTCAAACAAGTATATAAATCCAAGAATTTTACGTATACATGCATACACGAATGTTCAATACCACTATTCGAGCCAATAGGAGGATAAATCATACCTTGATTGCAGCACAAGATTAACCATTTGACTAGAGATTTCTCATTCAGAAATCTTGACTATATCTTGAAAATTTAATCAAAAAATGTCATGGGATTACAAATAAGTTTATCAGAAAGATTAGAACTTATTGATTATAATCATGGTAGTCAGATTTGCACTCAAGTCTAGGTGTCATTTCCTTCAATATTGATTTTAATATCTCAACTAGGGCATGAAAGTTCAACATCAAGTTCTATATTTTGATCTTCTTAACATACTTTTATGCACTATTGTGTTAAAATTTGAACAAATGATAGCCCACTTGATGTTTGTGATACAATATGGATTTCATCAAACCTAGGTGACACCTTCCAACTAAAATTATGGTTACCAGATCTAAAATGGAAATGGTAAGATTTGAGTAACGTAATGAACACATTCATCAACATTGGGAGTTGAAGTCATTTAGAGTTTTTGTCATGCAAGATCATCATCAGAGTATGGATGCAATCTACTTGAATTAGGTGTCATAAACATTTCCAAGCTACTAATTTGAAAGCATAATGTAGCATGTTTCATCATTAGAGCAAGATTTGAGAAGATTAGAGTTTTAAATTAACAACATGCACTTAGGTCACACTCATGTCAAAGATTAGGTCATAAGGTTACCTTAGGGTACAAGAGTAATCCAAATAATAATTAGGTGCAGAAACCATATGAAGTTATTGATTGTGTGCTCATATAAGAGGTTTGGGCATTATTGTTCTAACGTCACCACATGGTTTTAAGGTCAACATGAAGAGTTCATAAATGTTTGGTTTAGTGGTAATTTTTGTGTCATTAAGTCAAATTACAGTATATGTGTGAACAAGTTTGAGTAGTATATTTTATAGATGTACAATCAAACATAATGATTTGAGGTACTTATTTTTAAGTTTTGAGCATAGCATTAATTATTTTAGCATTTACATCCACATTAATCATATTTATAGTCAATAGATCACATTTAGATAGTCATATGAGATCAAGGTCGTTTCTTTGATAAACATTCATTAAAAATTATTGGATAAGAGTTCATGGTACCATTTTAACACATCATTGATCATAGTTGAAATTAAACATCATTACTCGTGTGAAAATTGAGAAACAGATGCCATTTTTATCATAATTGGAGATACAATCGGAATTAGGTCTTAAACTATGTTTATTGGATATATCTCATCAACAACATCATAAATCATATGTATTATGCTTTATTAGGCCCAAAGAGTGGTTTATACATTTTTTGCAAAGGTTACGTTATATGCACTAATTTGGGTTTTAGATTTTGGTCCAATGGTTATATATGCCCTTGGGTTGGATGCCTTCACTTTTGGTCTTGGACTCAACCAGCTACCTATCTCAGCCTAGCACCATACCTATTCATGTGGGAGAGGGGCATGGGCCCATATTCTATGGCCAATGGATCAGGAGTGCATTGCTAGTCAACTAATCCAACGGTGGCTGCACTCCAGTCTCCTGTGTGGCTTGCCTATGGCCTGTGAATGGAAGTGTAACGACCCCACCTCCCATTAACCCCCAATTAAGGGAGACCAAGAGGTTAGAGTTGTTATCCCAATTTCTGGATCAAAGGTTCGACAAATAATCAATAATAAATATCAAATTATACCAGACTATACTGAAAAGTTGTATTCAAATAAAACTTTACATACCTTTTTCAAAAACTTGGATATCTACTTCTATCCACATCTGGAATCTATTCTAACTAATCCTCCTTTGTACTTTAATTCATATTTAATTCCACATATGGAACTTTATTGTTTGTCCTTTTTACTTGTACCTAAAACACCGACAAACATAACATCGGTCAGCATAAATGAATATGTCGGTATGTGGGGGAAACAATAATCGTGCAATTAACTGTAACAACACATTGCAGTCAATTATGATTTAACAAACAACTTTACATTTTCAGCATAACTGCTCAATCCATACATACCCTAGCCTTTGTGATGTCCCTGCAGTGGACCTGGATTCTACCTTCCTTATGGTAGATCCCCATTAAGCCCCTCATGATCCTACCTAACAGGTGAATCAATTTCTAGGGTTGAGTCGCATGGCACTACCCATAGGTAGCCCACTCCTTAACTCATGGTGTGCTAAAGAGTCTAATGGCACTACATGTGGGTAGCCCAATTTCTAACTCTTGATAACATGATGTCCTACTTAACAAGTAGGCCCTATACTAGGTTACCCTTTTCATCATTAGCAAAGCCACAGAGGAGGACCAGGATAGGAGGAACATGATCTGAGCCAGTCATGTATACACATTTATGGTGATAGTCATAGTCACTTTATAGTTGCATGAAATAAAAGTCATCCAAGCAGTTATTTTCAGGAAATCGATAAAACATCTGGTAATCGTCATAAATCTAAAGCGATTAACCATAAGGATAACCACATAACTGTCAGGCTGATTTGAGATAGAATAATCCAATCAATTAAGAAATCCAAATAGGCAAGAAAGCACACAATGAGATCTTGAAATATGCATACGATTTCCTATAATTAATCATGACATCAAGATCTATTAAACCTAGCCCGCTTCCTAGGGTTTCTAGTCCATTTTTAGGGTTTCCATTGCAATTGGGGTTCCTCTTCATTTTTACTCTTTTAACCCCTAATTTTATGCATTTACTCACAAACCCTAATTATCTCATCTATTTCTCATGAAAGATATTAAGGCTACCTTTTAACAACATATAACCTTAATTTCAGATTAAAGGCAAAATTAAACATCAATTAAGTCCATTATTCTCTTTTACATTAAACTACCATTTTTATCCTTTTAATTCATGAAAAGATCATTAGGCCTAATTATCATCTTTGGTTCCTTTCAAATTAACAACTCATAGTTCATTAGGATCTAATTCACATATGAACTCTATATATCATTAATTCCACCTTTGTCCACTAGAAAACCCTAATTTCCATATTAAGGGTATTTATCCACAATTAGGAACCTTTATACTCAAAATAGCTTAGAACTATCGTATCTCAACTTTAACCATGAAATTGAACAATTAAATCAATTAAGAGTCACATTTACTAACATTAGGGTTTCAAGGCCCATTAAAGCTTGTTCATGTACATGACACTCTAAATTAAACCAATTACGTGCAAAGTTCATCCTTTTTGTTCTTAATGTACCTTTTTACAATTAACAGGTAAATATCAACTTTAATCATCCATTAAACCCTACTAAATACATTAATCATCCCAAAATAGGGTTTCTTAATCATTAAAGCAATAAAGTTGATAACTTCCACTACTTTTCGAATTGCAAGAGGATTTATCTTCAAAAACTATTTTTAATGGATTCCTCTCGTTTTTCTGAGAAACTTTCATATTTTATGTGCATCCATCTGAGCTACCAATATTTATATACAATTTTTGCAAGAATAACTTACTTGAGCCAATGGCATGCTGACACGTCATATTGACCTTTTTCAGCTAAGGGCATCCCCGACTACATTTCCCTTACACGAATGGTAGGCAATGGTGAAATCATAGTCCTTCAGATACTCAATCCATTGGCATTTCCACAGGTTGAAGTCCTTCTGATTTAGGATGTACTTCAGGCTTTTGTGGTCGGTGAAGATATCAAATGTTGCCCCATCCAGGAAGTGCGTCCAAAATGTAAGATCATGAATGATTGCATCTAATTCCAAATCATATGTGTGAAAATTAAGTTCATTGGGTTTTATTTGTCTGCATGAAAATCCCACCACCTTTTTATTCTGCTGCAGGACACAACTTAACCCATTCCTTGGAACATAAGTGAAGATTGCAAACCCTTCATTGCTAGAAGGTAAAACTAGAACATGGGTCGATGTCAATTTTAGCTTTAACTCCTAGAAATTAGACTCAGAAGTAGCTGACCAGATGAAATGATCGTCCTTCCAATTAAGCTTAGTAAGAGGAAGTGCAACCTTGAAGAAATTGGGAATGAAGCGACGATAGTATCCAACTAAACCCAACAAGATCTCGATTTTAGAAGGGTTTCAAGGAGGTTGCAAATCAAGAACAACATATACTTTGGCAGGATCAATAGATATGTTACCCCAAGAGATGACATGGCCAAGAAATATGACTTTATCAATCCAGAATTCACATATAGAGAGTTTTCCATAGAAATTATGAGCTCAAAGGATCTTAAGGACTGGCTTAAAGTGCTCGTGATGTTTCTCCATGGAGTTAGAATAGATCAGAATATCATCAATAAAGAAGACCACAAACTCATCAAGATAGGGTTGGAAGATTTTGTTCATTAGGTTCATGAATACGCCAGGTGCTTTTGGTCAACCCAAATGACATCACTAGAAATTTGTAGTGCCCATAATAAGTTTGAAATGCAGTCTTAGAAGTACCAAAATCTTTGACTTTAAGTTGATGATAGCTAGAACTTAGGTCAATTTTAGAGAAACCTTTGGCACCCCGAGGCAGCCTAGAGCAACTCCGTCAAGGGTTTTCTCGATCTAGAAGGCAATTTGAGATGAGAGGGAGGTGCCTTCGCCATCAGCAAGTCACCCCGAGGGAGGGCAACTCCTTTGAATGATACAACTCATTGTGGATCAAAGCTTAACCTATCCATAGCAAGGATGTCACCAGAGTAGGTGGTGGAATGGGTGAAGGAAGGATATGGGACCTCGGGTCCTAGCTTGGAAGCTCCTCTGTGGATGGAAAATGTAATCGTGATGAAAGTTTGGGGTGAGGTGCTCTGGGGTAGTGAGGTGGTGAAGGTTCTATAGGTCGAGGATGACGATGGTGGGGAGGGGTGTTCAAGGTGTTTCTCAATCAATTGAAAGTTGGAGATGAGAGAATGAAGGGTGGTGAAGCTTGTGGGGTCCTTAAATATGTCTTAGGAGGTCTGGGTGAAAAGCCCTAATATACTTCCCACTTCTAGGGAGAGGCACAAGAAATAGGGAGGTTGTTCTACCTGATCTAAGGGTGAGGGGGAAGTGTGAGGGGTGGTTGAGCTCAGTTTGGCAAGAGGAACTCATCCTCCAAATATCTCTTGTTGAAAATATCAGAGTTGTTAGGTTGATTCGATCACAATCTGATCTGAGTCGGCCAAAGAATGTGAGAGGTAGGTGATAGCGTCAGGGTCATCAGATTGGTATCAGACTGTTGAGATCCGACGTGAGATTAGCCAAGGTCCACACTTGGTTGTGTGACACATACATGTCACACATTCAATTCATTTAATCCACAAATATGGTTCTGGAGTTCAAACAAATGATATCATGTGCATAATTTCAAAAGCTTATATCTTCCAAATGATTTATCCAATTAAAGTAAAATTTTAAATGGATCTTCATTATGATGTCATCTAGCTATGGTGCAAATTTGCAGAACAAACTTGAGTCTTCATTATATAAATTGACTATGTACCCTAATACATGTAATTGATCCTAATATGAGATTAGGTTTTGTATATTTATGAAATTGGTGACCCCTTTTGGTCAAATTAGTGAGGGAGATAATTGAAGGTACTTTTGTTAATAGTTTGAGAACTCATTTATAATAAATTTGTAAGATAGAGAAATTCAATGAAAAACTCACTTTGTCACAATGACACATGTGGATTACTATGACTGATGTAGATAAAAAATTTCCTCCTATTGGGGGGATATCCCTCGCCACTTGACGAATGAGACTACAAATGCATGGCCATGCTCATATGAGTCAACAAGAAAATGTTGAACTCATATATATCTCAAATAGTCTACTCTAGATCAAGAATCAAAGATTAAATATTGATAGGATGATGTTTACATGTCTCATTATCAATTTGGATATAAAATACAAAGGAAATATATGATCACTAGAACATTGGTCGTAATATCACGCTGAAGTTGTTCTCCAACTTCTCGAATTATTTGGGTGGTAATGAAGTTTTCTTAAATACCAATGATTGTCTATGAAGTCATAACATGATTATGAACACCAACACAAACATAATTTGGAGCTTATAGGGTCATACACATAGGATGCATAGGTAAGAGGAGTATAATCGTGGGCATATGGTTAAATACTAAAAGGTCTAGGCAATCAATTCAATATTAGATGGACTAACTGGAAGCTTAGTTCCCTGATTGGACTGGCTCAAGTCACCCATCTAGATAGGCTACTATCGGCCGAATGGACTGGTCCCAATCACCCTAATGGACATGCCCTAGTCGCCGATTGGACTGTCCAAGGGAGTGTTTCTGAAAAGAGGTTGCTACCTTTTCATTTTCCAAGGTTTATTAGAAACCCCACTTCCCTATATATTCCATAAATAGGGACATGATTGCCAAAGTTTTGCAACAATTTTTTGACACCCTCTAATAAGACATCATTGCCCACAAGGAAATGGGAAGAGAGGATAGGTTGTGCGATACTATTAAGTTTCTAATAGAAAGGCTACTGCTTCCACACTAGCACTTGGATAGCAACGTGAAGTTTCTTATCATTTATGTGGATGATATAGTGACATGGATGTGTTGGTGACTCTTTAACACCATCTTATTCCTCTATTCTTGTGAGCTCCATTACCACATATACTCTACAACAAAGGTATAATCTCACAAGCCTTCCTTCCCATTATATTGTTGATGACGATATGTGCTCATGGATATGTGGAGATACTTTTTTTGTTGCTTCCATTGTGCTTTTTACTTTCATGGATTTATTTAGTTACTAGCACAAATCTCACTTTGGAACAGAGTAATAAAGATAACAAGTTCAATCCAACTTATTTATAAGTGCAAAAGGGGATGATACCATCCCACATATGGAAATTGGAGTCACATGACTCATACACAAATGCAACATGATTTCAGTAATCAATATGGGATAAATTAGTGGATAACAATTGATGCAGTAAAAGGAGCTCAATATATTCAAAAAGAGGTGTAAATATAAATATTCCTTGTTATTAATTTTTTAGTTAACAATATGCCCCTATAAACTTCACCTATGTTTTGCACATTTTTGCAAATGTAGTTGGTCTTCAGCCAAGGTAAAGGAGGAGGGTTGGTGGTAGATGACAACGAACCATAAATGTTTGTCACTCTTTTATAACAATGGATCCTTATAAGAATCCTATTGGAGAATTCTTACCTAATGACGTGTTGCATCAGAACACAAATGAAGTGATAAATATGTAAGGTGTTTCAACGCAATGGTACCCAGTGGTGTTGAAGGACAAGCAAGGTTTTGAACATCATGGATGAGTGTGGGTAAATAATCTAGTCCAACTATATCATTTCCCAAATTTAGAGGAATATGTGCAATGTAAATATTTTCAACATTTTTAATATGAAAAAGAAAGAGGAAAGTTAAATAGGAAATGATTAGACAGTGATCATGGAATATTGGTTCTTTGATAGGAAAGATACTGGAGATAATGAATATTATGGTTAGAAGAAAATTCAATATATCTTTAATTTACAAAACTGGATGGATAGGGGAATGATACAGGTATATTGATGATACATGGTACACAATTTGGCATACATGTATTGACAAACATAACAATCACATAGGAAATATTATTGATGTCAAAAGATGACGTTTTTAAGATCACAAGGAAGGATGATAAAATTGTAGATGCCAAGGTTGTTTGGGGGGGGAAGTACTTATAACATTGTTAGTGCTTATGCCCCCAAGTTGACCTTAGAAAGCAAGAAAAGAATGATTTTTTAGACGAAGTGGATAAACTGACAAAAGGAATGTTGATAGAGGAGAATATCATTATTGTGAGTTATTTGGATGGACATGTACATAGTAGCAATATTCCAAATAAAAGAGTTCGCAGTGGTTTTAGATATGGAAGAAAATATGTAGAAAGAGAGAGAATAGATTTTTTAGTTGCCTATGATATGATTTTGTCAAACATCCATTTCAAGAAAAGAGAACCGCATATAGTTACTTGGAAGAGTGGGTGCAATTGTAGTCAAATTGATTACTTCATTACAAAGCAATGGATTGAAAATTATGCAAGGATTTTAAAGTGATACCTAGAAGAGAACTCACAACCCATCACAGGTTGTTGGTTTTGGATATTAACATGAATATAAACAAAGGTAAGCATAATAAAAATCAAGATACAAAGATCAAGTGGTGGAATCTTAATGGATAAACTAAATTATCTTTTTATGATAAACTTATCAAGGAGGACACATGAAAATTGGAGTTCTATGATAACACCATGTCATAAAATATGAGCTTCTACATAAAAAAACTGCCAAAGTGGTTTTAGGGAGTTAAAAGGGTGTGTGCCTCTACATAAAGATACATGATGGTTGAACGATTAAGTATAGAAGGCAACCAAAATCAAAAGGAAGATTTATAGGTGCTTGGTCAAATCCTAAGATGATGCAATTGTCTAGAGATATACACAAGAAAAGAAAGATACTAAGAAGGAAGTTCAAGGGTCAAGGTCTAAATACCTTAAAGAGAATATATGAATTTTGACACAAGAGAAGGGGAAGAGGATATATATAAAACGGCTCATGTAAGAGAAAGGAAAAGGAAGAAACTTGAGTCAAGTAAAATGCATCAGTAATGAAGATGGTAGAGTGTTGGTGAATGATAACAATATCAAGAACTAATGGAGAAATATTTCAATGAAGATATTTTGAATAAAGTAGGAGACTTGTGTGCCATGATTATAAGAAATATCACTTATACAAGATGACCTTCACTATCTGAAGTCAATAATGCCATAAAAATGGAATTGAGAAAGGCATGTGGACCACACAGTAATCCCACTGATGTATGGAAGAGTATGGGGGATGAAAGAGTCGTGTAGCTAACCAATTTCTTAACAATATTTATGAAGACTGAGAAGGTGTCATATGAGTACAAGAATAGTTTTGTAGTCCCTGTCTATAAGAACAAATCTGGGATGTTCAAAGATGCACAAACTATAGAGGTGTCGATTTGATGAGTCACACCATGAAGCTTTTGGAAAGGATTATTGAGTAGAGGCTAAGACCTATATTATATATATCAAACACCTGGTTTGGTTTTATGCTTGGAAGACCAAGAATAAATGATATTACTCTGACAAAGAGGCTTATGGAGAGTATAGAGAAAACAAAAGTGATCCACATATGGTTTTTGTTGACCTACAAAAAGTGTACAATCGAGTACCCAAGTACGTTTTGTGGATGGTCTTGGAGAAAAAGGACGTGTCAATCCAATACGACAACTTGAGTGAAGATATGTGTGATCACTCAAATGCAAGTGCTAGCACACTTAGAGAAGGGACATGTGAGTCCCTATAGCAGTTAGAGTACATCAAGGATCTACACTCATCCCATAAATTTTTGTTCTTGGTATGGATGAGCTGAAAGATCATGTTCAGGATGATATTCCTTGGTTCATGTTATTTGTTGATAATATCATGGTGGTTGATTAATATAAATTATAACTTAATATATAAGGTGAACTCTAGAGAAATGTGTTGGAATCTAATGGATTTATGATCAATAGAAGCAATTAAAAGTATATATATTACAATCTTAGTTAATGTAGAATTGTTAATGCCAAAAATGTGGCACCCAGTTGGTATAAGTGTTGATGTAAGACTAAGAGGTTGTAGGTTCGAAACCCCCTTACCATGGGTTAGAATTGTGAATGGTGGGGTGAAGTTCAATGATCTAGATGTACCAAAATGTGATACGTTTTTCTAATTGGAATTTATTTTCAAATGGATGATGATGTTCAAGATGATCTTTGTCACAATATTACAATAAGTTGGTCAAAATGGAGGACTACAACTAAAGTTGTATGTGACTAGAAGACCCTCTCAGGATTAAAAAAGAGAGTAAGTTTGGTAAGCAACTATTTTACCATGCTATAAGGGAGTGTATATTGGGTGGTGAAGAAACAAGGTCTCAACAAGATGAATTCAGACAAATGTGTTTAATGATACTAATGTGTTGGAAGACAAAAAAATATCACTTGACAAATAAATATACTAGGAATAAAGTGGGGTTCTGGGAGCATTGAAGACAAGTTGCCGAAGGGCCGTTTGAGATGGTATGGACATGTGCAACACAAACTGACTAACGCACCTATCAAAATCAATTATATTGAGTCTAGAATAGTTAAAAGAAGAAGAGGTAAGACTCTAATAACTTGGGAAGAGATTACATAGAGAGGTTTTGAATGTTTACTTCTTGATTAGAACATGGCCCATAATAGACATGATGCAAAAAGAAGGATCCATGTAGTTGAATCCAACATGGTTGGAATTGATGCTTAGATGATGATGATAAATAGGCGTAAACTAAATTGGGAAGAAGAATAAAGCTTAAAATGGCCACAATATCCAAAATATTTCTATGATCAAATGCTAGATCTAATCAACACCTAATTGCAATATAAATACATACATGATATCACTTATTTCTTTTTTTTATCATTATGCATGGGACTCCTATTATTTATCAAAATTCAAAATACATACAAGGTTACATGAATATATCTATAGAGAACCTATCTATACATTAAGCTATCAATATCATTACAGATCTTCAGTCAAACCCTATTTGGTTCTTCCTTTTTTTATCAAAAATGAAATAGTTTCTAGAGCCTAGATATAATACAAGGTTGTTGATGACCAAGATCTACCATTATTGTTCTTTATCTCTTGATATACAATACTCATAGGGATGCATCCAAGCCATGTATAAGCCATTCACTAAATATTGTGTGTGAAGTTGCAATTGCACAAGAGGTGATCTACAGTTTCTTTCTCATTAAGATGTAGTTTGAACCTCAAAGCTAGTTTATAATCTATACTTTTGAGGAACATTTATGCTGCAAGATTCCCATGGAAAAATTTCCATGCATGGATCAGGAAGCATCTAGGAGCTTTGACCTTCCATAGCTATACTTCCCAATTCAATTTTTGATGAGTAGTACTTCTTCTGTCCCAAGCCCCTCAAAGAGAGAAGGTGGATAGGTTTACAAACTGGCAATTGTCAGAATAATGTATGCTTCTTTTATTACATACCACTTCAAGGGCTTGGATCCCAAGACATTTCGACAGATTCCCTTTTCCATTATCATTAATTGCACTAAGCCTTTTATTTTCTCCCAATTTGTATTTGAGTTTTAGGTTAGTACCAATAACATAATCTACAAACTGATGATGGACCCGTGGATCATGACACAATGAGATCTTCTATCCACATCCAGTTGTGAAGTGTACCCTTGAATGAAGAAGAATTGTGTGTCTAAGTAAAACCTTTCAGAACTAGATATGACTCTATTTTGTGGTATTAAGTTGTATGTATTTATTTTGTATCCGACATATCCACAGAGAGTCCTTTTCATTTATGATATCCCAAATATTTCTAATCATTCTAGAACTGATCTAGTCTTCCACTTTTCTAATCGCAAGACCTCCTTCTGCCTTAGGTTTGGATATAGTGTCCCAAGGAAGTGAGTGGATGTGTTTTTCTCCTTCTTCATCCTCCCACAAAAAGTTTTAATAGAGTCTTTCAATCTCAACAATATTTGATTTTGGGAGATGGAAGATATTTGCCAAGAATAGGCAATAATCTGAGAGGGTGGAGATGATTAACTCCACTCTACTAGCCATTGACAACAATCTAAGCTTCCATGAGTCTAGCTTCCTTTTAATTTTGACTACTAGAGGTAGACCATGGCTTTTAGTAAGTTGGCCTATGGATAAAGTAACTCCAAGGTACTTGACTGGGAACTCAGATACTTCTACATCCAAGATTTATTGTACATTGTATTGTGCCTAGGAACTGAGAAATAATAGGCTTTTGTTTGGATTCAGCTTTAAATTAGAGACTGAACTGAATTCTTCTAGGCTCTTTCTAATTCCTTGATCACTACTATCATCACCTTCTGTGACAATAAACAAGTCATCTACGAGCATGAGATGTGATATGGCCACTTGATCATCTTTTACTGACATGACTTCTTTCTTATTGTATCTTGCTCAAGGATGGAGGTGAGGCCCCGCATGCCTATTACAAATATATTGGGTGCTAATGGGTCTCCCTGACGGATCCCATTGGTTGCACTGATAATAGGTGTAGGACAACCATCGACCATGAGTTGGAAAGATGCAGAGTTGAGGCACTCTTCGATCAAGCATAACCAGCATGGGGGAAATCCCATTTCACACATAATATATAGGATGTACTCTCTCTGAGCTGTATCATCGACCTTACTTTAATCAGCCTTGAGACATATCATGGTTTCTTAAGATCACTAACAAGCTCATTAGATAAAAGAATCACATTTGATGTGCATCTTCCTTTCACAAATATGCATTGTTTCTTTCTTATCACACATGTAAGAATTTTTTTTATCTATTTGCCATAACTTCGAAAATTATTATATAGATGAAATTGCATAGAGATATAGGACTCCATTCTTTAACTTTTGTTAGTTCTAGGACATTTGGAATGAGAGCTACAAAACTCATGTTTACCTCCTTTAGAATTCTCCCCTTGAGAAAGAAATCTTTAATTTCCATTTTAACATCCTTGTCAAGGATATCCCAAGTATTTTATAGGAAAATGCATTGAACCCATCATTGTCTGGCGATTTGTCTTCATCAGCATGTTTTACAAACTCATAGATCTTGTCATTGGTCACTTGGTCACTTATAGACTTGATTTGTTGATCTGATAACGTAGGCACCTTCATGTTGAAAGACTTTAGATGGTGGTTGTTATTGAATTGGTCATTATAGAGTTCCATTAATTTTTCAATAATCCACTTGTCTTCAACCACCTCACATTTATGATCTATATGTTTAATATGGTTAATCTTCCTTCATGTCTTCAAGGAGTCACAAAAGTACTTAGAGTTCATGTCCCCTTTCTTTAGCCAGAAAAATCTTGAATTTTATTTAATCATTGATTCTTCAATACAAATGGCTTTTTTTCACTTCTTTAGATTTGATTTTAGCTACTTCCCACAATAGGTGTACCCCAAGATTCTAGTTCACACTATCTATTCTTTAAATTCTTCTTTTTATTTGTTTTTTGTGGAATCAATAAGATTCCCTTTCTTCTCCCAGTTCCATCTCTATAAGGCAACCTTATTAACTTTGAGTTTGAGGCACACTCGATATAGTGGGCATCCTTGTATTGATGTGTTCCAAGCTTTCAAAAATGCTTATTTGAATATTGGTAGGGCAACCCAATCATTGAAAAACCAAAAAGGGTAGTTATGTTTCTTATTGTTGTCATCAAGATGTATTATTTGTATGAAATGGTCACAATGGAGGTTAGGGACACACTGTAGCCATAGCTTAGAGTAGTTTATTATGAAGTCCAATTAACCAAAGTATTTTTCTATCCTTCTTTTCACATTGTATGACCCAAATTTTTTATTCCATGTAAAGAAAGGATCCTTCAATGGGAGTCAACAAGATATGTTGCTTACATAACATCATTGAGTTCATTCATTGGTCTAGATGATGGATGAGCCTCTCCTAGCCTTTAGTATCTTCTTAGAAAGCATTGAAGTCTCCCAATACTAGCCATGGGTCTTTGACCTATTTGCTAATATCCACCAAGTTTTCCCAAAAAATACCAGAGATTTTGACTTCATTTTCTACATAGTAAGTAGTTATTTTCATTATCTCCCATGTTCAAGAGGAAATGGATGATTTGTTTGGTATATCATATCAATGTGAGTCTAAAGGCATGAGTCTCCCATATAATCATGATATGGAACTTATTACATAACATGAAGTTATCTAACCTATTGAAATTAGGCCAAAGACAATGGTAGGCCTTATAGATCTAGTTTCTTTGAACCTTCACCTCCAGGAGAAGGTCAATATCATCTTTCTCCCTTATAACTTGGCTTGGATCATATCTTGTTTATCCCAGCATGACATACCTTACATATTCCAAGCCATAATGTTGGGAAGACTAATCATTGGTGTGTTTCCCTAGTTTGCCTATAGGGTGGGAAGTGCTTAGTGTTTGTTGTTGTTGTACCACCACTAAATCATCATGGTCGAGAACATTATATCTATTTTGTTATGATATTTTATAACTTGAAGTCATATTGTTGGCTTCTGTTCCTTTTTTTGTTAGTAGTCCTGGATTTCTTTGGTGGAACTTGGAATCCTTCACTCTTGTTTTCTTCAGTGGCATTGTATGGAATAGTAGTTGTTTGGTCCATCTCCGCTCATGGTGGGTCTTGATTTATTTATATGTTCTTATCCTTCTCTACTTGGTTTTTAGTAGAGGGTGTGCATAGCTTCTTATTGGGGCTAAATGTGCCACATTGTGGACATCTTTTAGGGATCCATTTATAGTATACACTAACATAGTACTCCTATCCTTTATCGGTTCCCACCATCACCTATGTTGGGAATTCTGAATCCACAAACATTGTACATTCTATCTACCATAATGGATGTGTTTCCTTGCCTTTGTTATCGATCTGAGTAGTGAAGCTTGCCCATATACAAAAGATTCATGCAAGAATTAGGTCGCACCATAGCTCCATTTACATATATATGATCTTCATCCACACTGGAATAGTTGTAAACTTTCATGTTCGAGGGGTTCACCCTTTGCCAATCTCATGAGGATCATTGGCTTACTTCTAACATACCAAGGGCCTCTTCTGGTGTCGTTGCCATATGCCCAACATCCTTGAATTTGATGATGAAGAATATGTGTTCTTTTTTCATCACCTTCATCACTCTAGGTGGTTTCCATGTCCTCTTCAGATGGTCTTCCAATGTTGGAATATGTGGGTTGACACCTATGATGTATCCCACAAATGTGTTTGCCCATAGAGTAGCAATGGCATCAACCTCAGATTGGGGGATGATGATCACATCATCCTCCAAGGTGATTTCTATCTAGTTGATATGTGTATTCCAATTCCTTGATTCTGATGCCACACAAACCTATGATAGAGTCTTTCTCCATTGCATATGTCTTCCCCCTTTGTTTTAGTTGGATCGCCTGGGGAGAGAGTCACTACTGTCACTACTGCATGCAAACATCGTGTCTTAACACACTTTTCTAAAAGTAATCCTTTTATTGAATGACATTAGTTATTCCTTTAGTTCATTAAACCCTAAAAACGATCCTATCCTATAAATCTAAACAATAGACTAGGATTTTTTATTTTAAAAAATCCTCATCTATTATTCAGATTTTAGGGCCTAAATTTTGAACTATTAGTAAGGTAATTTTTAGGGTTTAATGAATATAAGGAATAGATAATCTAGTTATTCCTTTAATTCATTAGACCCTAAAAATGATCTTACTAATAATAATTGAAATTTAGGCCCTAAATATCTGAATAATAATTGGGCTAATTTTTGTTTCAATAACATATAATTTTATATTTCTAACCAACCATGAATAAGTCATTTTTTTACAAAATCATTTTCTATTTATTTATCAAAGGATGGACGAAAAAATGACTAATTTGCCCTCACATTTGAGTATTGATCAACGAGAGGTGAGATGGTATATCAGTGATATGCCTAGAATCGAACGCATGCATGGAGTAAATAAAATAGAAGTTCAAAACATCATTATAATTCTAATGTGGTAATGTTCGATTGTGAGTCATTGAGGGTAGGGATGGCATCCCATGGAGGATTGTCACCCTCCTCTCCATATTGCACACCATGGAAGAAATGGATCCATAGAGCTCGCTGGTCTACAGTAAAACCCCTCCTCTTTTTGTCCATATGCAAGGTTGAGGGGCCCTGATATTCCAGAGAACATGAGATACACGACAATCCCAAGCTAATGGACTGAGGCCGTCACTACTAGGAGTTGCAATAGCTACAATGCGGTAGAGGGAGGTGAGGTCAGAAAATGTAAACATGAGTGTTGAAAAGCAGTTAGGAAAGACAGGTAATTTTTAGGAGAGTTTGACAAAGGTGTTGAACCAAAGAAAATGTAGAAACCAGGTCAAAATCACAATGAATTTCAATTTCATCCTCATGCGCCACAAAGAACTCAAGAATAAATCACAAAGAAAGGTTACAAATTTAATCAGCTAGTGAGACCTCATGAATACATTTACAAAGGAATTTATTGAGACCTCATGAATATGTTGACAGAGTTTCCAAATCTTGGTATTGCCTATTTTGTGTATTGATGACCGGTGAAAGACAAGTGTAGAAGGATCTAGTTGGGGAAGAAAATAGATAAAAGCCATGGTAAATTGAGAGCATAGAGATGAATTGGGAATGCCTAGGAAGGTTCTAGGGCAACCAATTGTGTTGGAGTGATTTGTACATGTGCCATGAAGCTTTGAAGACTGAGGACTTAACTCAAATATGGAAATCAACAATACCCTAGAGTTAGATATAGAGTGTTTCATAAAAGGGTGACTAGACACTATGAGTAAAGGCCAATTCAGCTCCTAAAGAGGAGACAAAACAAACGAAAGTCAAATCAGGGAATAAGATTCATGGATGATGAAGAAATCACATGCAAAATTCACACTTGCATGTGTAGTTGAAGCATGAGGTTAGTGACAAAGGGTAAGTTGTAACAACCTGTTTTCAAATTAGCCATCTTATTAGGGTTTACTTGGATGATTGTATTCTTAACTAGATTGATCATTGTTTAAAGCCTGATTAATGACAGTAGTCTAGTATGATTCTTTAAACCTAATAATAAACTCTAAATATGCTTTTATTTCAAATAATTAGGATTTGAGAATTGAAAACCTTAATCGCACAAAATTACGGTTTTGGTAGAATATGAATACAAAATTTGATAACTATGGTGATGTACTAAATGATTTTTGATATTTTATATAAAACTCTAATGTAGTTGATATTTAGATCTAGTTTGTACAATTCAAATAAAAGTTTTCTTGAAAAATATCAAAATTTTAAATGTGTCATGACTTGTTTTTTTGGTCGCGTTACCCAAGGATAAACTCAGTCAACCATGTATTCATATTGAAATGTAGTAGTCTGGTATTTGAATTTTATCTTTTACCAGTACATGCAATTGATCTAAAGTTTAAAATGTAGTTTGAAAACTCCAATTCAGATATGTTATTCAATTCTCATAATTTTTGGAAAATGTTAGACTAATCCAGAGAGGGGTTTCGATCGAGTTTCACGAGGATAAACTCAGTTGACCATGCTTTCTAGACGAAATATAGTTGTCAATTATTGGATTTTTATATATTTATTGATAACTCTGATTGATTTCTAATTTTTATTAAAGTTCTAATATGTTGTTGCAGACGACATTCTATTTTCTTTTTCATAATTTTTACAGGCCGATTTGACCTATTCAGTAAATGATTTTCAGTAACATATTTTATGACAGAAAAATCTACTGAAATAAAAGAAAGTGTAAAGTTGGGTCAATTTGCAATTGACCCAGACACCTTAATTGATCTATATGAGTAGCCTAACACCCAAGGATCTCTCAAATTCATGATTCATTCAAGATAAGTGAAATTCTAGAGAGAGGGAGAGTTAGGATTTGACTGAGGAAGAAGGTGGAAATGCTGACCTAGGGTTTGTCATCCGAGAATCGATGAAATCAAGTAAGTTTAGCTTTTTTAGATAGTATTTCATATTGAATCGTCTCTTGCATGTCAAAATTCCATCCCTCCTATGATTTTATTTGAAATGGTATCAAATCTCACTCTTTTCTCACTCTTTCTCTCCTAATCTCCATTTCTAAGGTTTTCAAGATGAGAGAAGGAAGAAATAGGTTCAATTGCTAGAGTTTGATTGTATTTCTAGAAATTTAGAGTTTGACGTATGTTTTTAAGGTGCTTTTTTCCTTAGGTGAATGACTATCTCCCTCTTAAGCTCTGTATTCATGTTAAAAGTCTATTTCTCTCTGGCTAAAATAATCATAAACCTTGCTTGTATTTGTATGTGATTGTGTATTGATTTGGAAAGATATTAGGAAAACAAATTCTACTAATTTCAATTATGTCTCATTGAATTGAATTGGCTTAGTTCCTGATATATTGATTGATCTTCCATGGAAAATTCTACATATAGAGGACTATGTTGTTTCATGTGAATATTGGCTAAAAATTAGCTCGATACCCAATATGCCTAGGAATTGAATTGACAATTATCACATCACATTTGAACTGTATTAGAATAAATTATACAAGTGTATTGTTGAATCTTATTGAAATTGAATCTGATATATACGTAAGATTCAGTATGAAGTGGCAATATTCACTATTTAGGGTTTGAGTTGAAGCATTGAATCAAGTGAATCAATTAATCAATGTATACTTATGATTGATGAATGAAATAAGTAAAAATGGAAGTTAGGGTTTCCATATGTGTAAACAGTCCTAGTGAAACCTTGTGCACCATGATGACATTATTGAATAATATGACTTGTAGGATGTGTTGAACTAATATGACTTCTTAAACCTCAAAAATCTAGTACTGAGCCGAGTATGAGAGATAAAGCTCAAGCTTGCACAGTCTTGTGAATGTGATGAAATTCTCAACTATATGTGTTATTACTTTATTTGAAAATGATAAGTCTGATCAGTATGATCTAAGCCTAATTCATATCCTTTAATATGAATTATAGAATTAGAGTAAACCCTCATATGTATACGAGCCTTTTATACAAGTCACACAACAATGAATTGTGAAGGATGATTAGAGATTATTGTTTAAGAAGATGTAACCCTAACTCATTCCTTTTACCTAAAGTGAGTAGTTTAATAAAGAATGACCATCGTTGATTATGAGAATGTCATTAGAATTCAATGGCATGGTACACTAATCTAAATATAAAATACAATATAAAAAAATATATTGAATGGTGATGGCAAGTTAAGGATGAAACTAATGATGTTATTATGATAAAGTCTTTAATCTTTTTATTTTAATTGCATGTGGCTTAATCGTGAATTCAATGGAGCATTATAAAGTCGATTGTCACAAGCTGATGTATACCCACTCCTTCGTTTGCTTCTCAAAGATCGTTTGGAGACATGTTGATTATCCATTTAAGGGAGAGAATATTTGATTGTAATATTGAGGGGAGATAACATGTTTACAAGGGTGTGATTTTTCATATTTTATTATAGTCTATATGTAGGCAAGAACATGGATTTTCCCAAACTCCATCTTGATGGGGGTGTTAAAGTCATTAATATTCCATTTATTATGTAAATTGACCAGCCCATATGGTTGTCTAGAGTTTCAAGTATGTCTGAATCCCAAACATGCTTATGGCACAAGTATGCTTGGGTTGAAAATATGCTTAAAGTTTGTAATTGCCCCCTTATCCTATATATAAGAAAGGAATTTCTCTTATCAATATGGATAAAATTTAATTACATTGAATTGTCACTTTTTTTAGAAAGGCGCCCGCCATTTTATTAAGTAATCAAATCAATTGCAGCAAGTACAAGGATTCGATCCTCAAACCCCCCACCAATACAGTGAGGGTTAACAAAATGACAGACAGAAGTGGCTAAGGCACGTGCTACTCTATTGTCTTGCCTTCTAATAAAATAAAAGTTAAAAGAAAGGAAGCTATGAGAAAGTTCAATGACGTCCCGAGTGATGACGTGCTCGTAGCCACGTCTGCCGCAGCCTCTCTTGAATTGTCACTTACTATGAATATAGTCCATTGATTTTTCCCATCACGTGGGTAGACCCGCTCCGCTGCAATGACCCACAGAAATTGAATAGAAACAGAAGGAAAAATGATGCAAATGAATAACCGGCCGACAGTCCATGTCCATGCACGCAAAGAACTCGTATAATTTAAGAGTTTAAATAGATTCAATCGTAGACTTCATATAGCAATTGTAGAAAATAGACTGCCATGGTCCGTCATGACACTAGATAGTTAAGGCGACAGCATCGGTGAGTTATCACGATTCTACCCAACTATAGACTAGAAGAGGGAGAGAGTATCGGTCAGTCATCATCATTCTACGCAAGAATCACCAGCCCGGCAATCGTTTCCTACCGCAAGCTGCGATGGAATCGAATGAGCCGGCGGGTTTCGTCCTGTCTCCCTCCGAGGACGAGGAAGCGTGCCTTCACGCGATGCATCTAGCTACCTACTCGACGCTCCAATGGACCCTGATGGCGGTGATCGAGCTAGGCGCCTTGGAGGCCATCACCAAGTTCGGGCGCCACCTCTCCCCTGCGGAGCTCGCCTCGGAGCTGCAGCTCCCCAACCCTGACGCCCCAGTTATGCTGGATCGTATGCTCCGGCTGCTGGCCAGCTACAGCATCCTTACCTACACCCTCAAGACTCACCCGGACGATGGATCAGTCTCGCGGCTCTATGGCCCTGCTCCCGTCTGCAAGTACCTCACCCCAAGTAAGGATGGCGTGTCCATGGCCAGTTTATGCCTCTTCAACCGCTACAAGGCGAGCACCGGAAGCTGGTGCCACCTCAAAGATGCCGTCTCCATGGGCGGGGACCCTTTCAACAGGGCGAATGGCATGACATTGTTTGAGTATCTCAGCAAGGACATGGGGATCAGCAAGGTGTTCAACGACGGTATGTCAAATCACTCCACCATCACCGTGAAGAAGCTCCTGGAGGTGTACGATGGGTTCTCCGGGTTGTCAACACTAGTAGACGTGGGCGGCGGCGTCGGGACCACTCTGCGCATCATCCGCTCCAAGTACCCTGAGATCAAAGGCAAGAACTTCGACCTGCCACACGTCGTTGGGGACGCGCTGGAGCTGCCAGGTACAGGAAACCGCCGTGCGAAACGGATGGCCATTAACGAATGCTCTGGGATAAGATATTGATGGACGACATCTGTTATAAATATCTCTCATTTGACTACATGATAAATTTTGTGTTAGGGGTGGAACATGTTGGTGGGGATATGTTCGAGAGTGTTCCAAGCGGAGACGCCATCTTCGTAAAGGTTACCACATTTTTTCTTGAGCTTCTTCTTACGAACCAATTTTTTTATAATAAGTCTAGATTTACAAAATAAGTTGGCTAGGTAACTGTTCATTTTTGTTTTCAAATTTACAACCACATAGCAGTATATTTTTTAATTCATTTTCTTGTCTTGTTAGATGTATTTTACTCATTAAACTCTAGTATGTGTATGTCAACAACATAATAAGTAGCAAGTAAGGTATAACATGATTGACAAATTCTAATCCCTAATATAGAGATCTTGTTTCAAACCACACAAGCAGACATTTTTTTTTATTTGCAATTCTCTCGGATGTCCAATTTCCGCTACGAACATGAAAGAGGGAGTGTGATCTTTTTCATTTAAATGATTATAAGGAATTAAATATGACATTATCTTTACATTTTATCAAACAAAATTTTAGTAAATCTTTCTCTCCGCTCAAACCGTAATCTAAATCAACTTTCTTGACGTAAACTAACTATTAGAATTCTGACGTATCCAAAAACAGACCTCACATCATAGTTGAACCATATTTACTAAGAGTTTAGCCATGAAACTATATCGGCATAAAAAGAGAATTAATCTCACAACATCACTAATCATGGTTTAAGCACACTATTATAGAGAAAATTGTAATTGTCTATTAATCTTACAACATCTAAAATCATGGTTTAAGCACACTATCATGAAAAAAAATGTAATTATTTGTGATGTGTTAATTTAGTTAGATGAGTTGGACCAACCACTCAAGTAGAGAACGACAACAATGTGCTATTGCTAAATCCAAATCTGCACAACTGTCGAAATTACACCCTACAACCACAGTCAAATTCGGTGTTTAGGATAAGTTCGGTTGAGTTGCTAAATTTGGAAATCGACAATTTTTTTTTTGGAAACATAGGTAAAAAGCGGTTAATGTATCGTAAACATACGATCAACGATTCGGGAAAAAGTCGGAAAAAAATCGGAGGATGTATACACATATTGCATACATTTTGTATGTATCTATATATTTTGCACATATACGTGTACTTATATATTGCGTACATACATCTATAACTATTACATACATATAAATATACATATATTACATACACATATGTATTTATATACACAAACACGGAGTCAAACTAAGTTAGAGTCTTAATCAGTATAGTATGGGAAAAGTAAGTATAAAGCAGAAAAAATATTAAATATGAATAATTTATGAATAATATGGGAATAAAATTTAGTATTTGAGAATTGGGATATATTCGGCTGTTTGATACGTCTAGGGAAAAAATCACGCTTTAAACGTGACTTTTTTAAAAAGTCAGAGTATATTGTGACTATGCCTACAATTAGACCATGTCAACCCCAATTATAAAATGAACAACTACATCAGCAACATAGAAAGTGCACTTAATCTCACCACATCATCAACAAAGACTGTGTCCTATGCATAATGCCATGGTAAAAATAAACTTAGCTATATTATGTTTACTTGGTTTTATGGGATCTAATCTGCAAGTAGATATCACAACGCATTGCAGATATAGTGTGATTATTTCCAATACCACGAATGCAGCAAAGTAAAACAAATACCAGACATCGCAACTACACCATATCCAACGTCAGTTATTGAAATCAAGAACTCGAAGTGGGCTATGAAAAATATATGATCAACCACACCGTGTTCTGAAAAAGTTATGGCTTGAATACAATGTCATTAATAAATGGAGTTAGTTGTATTGACTAGTTTTGATTGGACTTAACGCTACAGGTTATTGAGCTGAAAAGAAAGTCGCGTCAGATTGACAAAAGATGTGGTTGGACACATTATGCTCAAATAGCGATATGACTCACAATGTTTTATGTATGAGAATAGAATATATGTGGAAAAAAAGCAAAAAAAAAGTAAAACTAAAAGGAAATGATTAAGCAATATGAAAAACACAGTAACAAAAGAAAACTGGATGATTTCATTGTTCACATAATATAAGTAGATAGGGAGTTTTAAAAAATAAAACATTTTTGGAATATTGTGAGAAGCGGGTGGTTTTAGTTAAAAAACTCTCTTTATATTTGTGGTTACCATGGTGTCGTTTTGCTTTGTGTTTTGTTTACCATGTTATAGCTATATTTCTGACAATAGCTATACCATTGTCATTTGTACTTGATCAATTGACCCAACTCATTTTTCCACAATTAACACAATATAGTTAACTAAGTTTTCTGATGAAAATGAGTTGATATTGCAACACCTACGTGAAATTTTCTTGTTATCAAAATGTTAATTTTGTGCAAATACAATATTTAAAGAAAATCCTATTAAAAATGGTTTGTTTGTGCTGTGCGATTTCACCTACATGCTCTTATGGTTTGGTGAATTGAGTGAGAAAATGTGGGTAAATTTGTGTAGATAAAAATATGACACGACATTTTGTGAGGAGATATTAAATACGGAAAAGAAAAATAATATAAGAAATATTTTGTAGGTGGAGTGAAATCCTAGAGGGAAAAATTAGAATCCCTAAAAAAATTCTAACGTCGGGTTACTTATAGGGTTTTGCATAGTTTTTTGGAAAAATGCTCCTTTAATATCCCTATCAAAATACATATAATATAAAGCCCCATTGCATAGTTTTCTGAAGTTTTTATTAATGTGGGGAAGGAAAGGTAGTGAAGGATGACTTATAATTAGAAATTAAGGAAAGAGGAGAATTAGCTACAACTATTGTCCTTATGTCAAAAAATAGATGCCAACCTTCCAATCAATATACTTGTAGATATTTTTCAAAGAAATGATGCTAATCTATAATCCTTTTGTAATATGAATTATAGTGACAATAGTGCATCAGTTGTAGGTATATATTTGATATGTTTGATCCATGTTGGTGGTGGAAATACTCCATCATCCCAACCATAATGACCACACTAAAACTTGTATGCACATGCCTTTTTTTACATCAATGACTAATTTACTTGAATGTTGTCAAACTTAATGGGAGAATTCAAGCCGTAAATATGGCAAGTCATAAGCATTTCGTTAACATCCCACTAATCATACCTTACTTGTTCACCATGTAAATAGATATTGTATTTCACCTTGTGCATATATATATATATATATATATATATATATATATATATATATATATATATATATATATATATATATATATATATACATTTTGGATCCTTTCATAACTATAGCAAAATCACACGTTGATATAATATTTTTAGTAAATAATTTCATAATTAAATGTATAAAACAAGCTATTTAATAATAAATTTTAATATGAAAAGTGTTAGATAATTTAGGAATATAAATTATATATTTTTAGAATAAAATATTATTTTAGACCATCACTTGTATATGTCCAATTAAACAACCACTTGCACCTTTAAGAGTAGAAGATTCCATGAGGTGGTGATTTTTTACTTTTAAATGAAATATCGATATTGAAAAAATTTCTGCCCAATTTATGTGATACTTTATACAAATCAACCCCCAATTATCAAACTAAACTCCTCTTTGAACTTTTTTTGTACAATTATGAAGTGGATCTTGCACGATTGGGATGACGACCACTGCTTGAGGCTCCTCAAGAATAGTTACAAGGCATTGCCTAACCACGGAAAGGTGATCATTGTAGAGAGTGTGCTTCTAGAGGCTCCAGAGACAGACATCGAGGCGAGAAATAATTTTCAATTTGACATGCTCATGATGGTACATTGTCCCGGTGGGAAGGAAAGGACCATGGTTGAGTATGAGCACCTTGCCAAAGCCGCTGGATTCTCCGGGTTCAAGGTTGCAGCCCATGTTGTGCACACAGGAACCCATGTCCTTGAGCTCACCAAGTACTAGAGTGAATTAGAAAATTACATCTTGTGACATTCTCCTTGTGGAGCATCTTTGCATAGTTTATATGAAACGTAGTCATTGCAAGCTTCAACAAAGAGATGATCATTTGTTTCTATATTATTGTCAACAATGCATTTATATTTATTTTTATTCTGTATCAAGGACATATGAGAACTAATGGTTTTTTTATGTTATAGAAATGCACCATATTGATGTTTCATCTTATTAGGAAACCATCTAGTGTTAAAGATTTTAGCAATGAAAACAACATTATAATCATATTGGGGACAACAAGCATAAAGTAGATGACATAAATGATATTCTTAGTAATAAGATGTACATTTGTAACCCTATCATACTAATCGCTTCCACAACATGTATTGCATCAATGTGGTGAATTAGGGTCACATCAAGGAGTGAGGTAATATGCAAATAGATGTTGGATATTTTTAGAATTATGTGCAAAAATTTATTATTTAAATTATAATCCATGATACAAAAAAAGGCAAAAGCAAATAAGAAATGTAACATTGTATTAGTCATTAAAGTGGTGGTATTAGTATGAGGTGTCCAGGGTTCCACCATATAATGACATGACCTTCTCTTTTCACATGGTTGCTTGAAACTATAGATGGCTAGGTAAAGATGTTTTTTAAAAATATAGTCTAATCATTTATTAAGGTATTTAGAGATGACGATGTATAGTAAATTTCCTATTCTCATGGTTGAAGATACCAAAATTAGTTAATTATGCATGTAGTATATTTCACATGGCTTAACTCACAATCTCAGGCTATTAGGAAGCCACTCTCTTCCTAAACCTATCATTTAGTTTACACATTATAGCTCATAAAGGATATCAAACATGTCTTATATTGGGTATTATAGCCCAACAAGATAATAAGCATCAAAAAGAGAAGCTAAGAAAAAATAGAACGTGATATTGGGTATTTTACCCCAACAAGATAACAAGCATCAAATTTGTTATCTCAAAACAAACTTGGTGAAGGAATGCTATGGAGGCACATCCACATGATTGTTCAACATAGTTTCAAGATATTATGGGGATATTAACTATTTTTTTTTATGGAGTTAGGAATCCGTAGGTGGGTGTGTCCTTAGACGACATTCTATTGACATCCCTTTCATAGATCTTCCTGCCTATTTCAATGACTATGAACTAAAACCAGGATTTGACTTAATATCCTTCTCACTACATTCAGACTCAGCATAGGTCATGACTGTGACATCATATCGACCGTAATGGTCCATGGGTGTAAGGACCCTGACCTGCGTTTAGGGTTTACCCTGTTTGTTTTGCTTAATCTTGGTGCTTTGGTGCTTGCTAATCACTTTTAGTGGTGATTAGGTTTTTGTTGAGCTTTGTTGAGAGTTCGAGGGGCTACTTGCAAATAACCCAAGTCTAGGGTTTTGTGTGCAAGTTTGCTATCTTTTGAGATATTTTCCCTCGTTGCTCCCTCTAGGGTTGAGAGGAAGGCTTGGGCTTGTTGTTTGAGTCCTTTGGGCCTGAGTTGAGCTTGTTTGGGCCTTGGAGTTCCTTGTTTGGGCTTGCTTGAGCCTTGTGTCACCCAGGGCAGGTGGTGTTTCGCCCAGTTGCTTGGTGTGTCGCCCAGTAGCTCTTGTTGTGTCGCCCAAATGGCTTGGCTTGGTTGGTGGACACATGGTGCACATCTTGGACAAGTGCCTTATGGCTTGCATGAGAGGTGGCTTGAGTTGGTGGACATGTGTCCCTTGGATGGGCGACACATAGCATGGTTGTACCTTGGTTTCTCCTCCCCTTCTTCCTATATAGGTAGCTCTTCTCCTTGCCTTAGTCTCCTTTGCTCTTTTGGTCTCCCCTCCACCCTTGGTGCACGATATCCCTCTCCATCTTGCTTGTGTTGGCCGATACACTTCCTTGGAGCTGAAGTGGTGGCCGATACACCTTCCTGGAGCAGCCTGGTGGACGATAGCTTTGGACCTTGGAGTGCTTTGGAGCTTTGGTGGCCGACAACCTTGAAGCTCAAAGTGCATCTTCTTCCTTGGAGCTTAAGGCGGGTTGCATAGTTTCTAACCCTAACTCTCTTACCTCTAGCTTTAACCTCGTTACATGTTAGTAGACTAGCTTAGTTCCTTTCTTGTGCACCTTGCTTATATACCTTAGTGGCTGATATCCCTCTCTTGGGTTTAGGGTTCCTTGTATACCTTGCTTTTTAGGGTTTGTGCTCTTTGTGTTGGAGGTTGAAGATGACCTAGGGTTGGGCGATATCCCTTCCTTGTGGGTGTGTTGGGCGACACCCTTATCCTTGAGTTGAACAATATCAGTGTTCTTGGTGTTGGGCAACACCCTTCCTTTTGGGTTGGACGATAGGTTAACCTAGTATGGATGTTGGCCGACATGGTGACCATGTTGGGTGATATGGTTCCTTGGGTTGAGCAACACCTTTGTTTTTGAGTTGGACGACCTAGTGTTCCCCTTGGTGGACGATATGGTAGCTGGTGTTGGGCGACATGATGAGTCCTTTAGGTTGGACGATACCCTTGCCCTTGAGTTGGGCGATAGGGTGAGCTAGGGTTTGTTGGCCGATATGGTGAGTACCCTTGGAGATGGGTGATACTCCCTCTCTCTCTCTCTCTCTCTCTCTTGTTGGGTGATATGGTCTGATGATGTTGGGTGACATGGATGTCCTTGAGTTGGACGATAGAATGGGTGCTCTTGTGTTGAGTTATCTCCTTGTCCATGTGGTGGACGATAGGGCCAAGTAGTGCCATGTTGGACGATAGGCTATGTGCCCTGATGGCCGACACCATGGTGGGCGATACCCTAATGGCTGACACCATGGTGGGCGATACCCTTATGGCCGATAGCCATGTTGGGCGATACCCTACCCTATGTGCATGAGTGTGATGGTCGATAGGGTTAGTAGAGTGTGTTGGCCGATAGGGTAGTAGTGGGTGATGGTCGATAGGGTTAGTGAGGTTGGCCGATACCATGTTGGGCGACATGCCTTGGGCCATGATGGCCGATAGGGATAGTGTGGTAGTCGATACCCATGTCAGGTGATAGGATTTAGATGAGGGTTGTGAGGCTATAGTGAGGGTATGAGTTTCTTTGGTGACGGTCCCTCATGTGATAGAAGTGGATGCTTATACATAAACCAATAAACGATGGTGGTGTTTGTGATATCAACAATGTATATGAAGCCTTGCAAACAATAAGGATGCTAATGATAGTAATGTATATGATGTTAGACCTCATGTAATTGATGCATGATGTGACCCTTATGCTTAATTGTTAATGATAAAGAAGATGATGATAACTACTCTAGTAGTTTGTTTAATGATAATAATGTTGGTAATAATGATGCTAAGTGACAGTTACATTAAAGGTTGCTTCATGATAAAGATGACAATAGTTGATGACATAGTAATGACCTTGTTAATAATAGTGTTGGTTCTGTAAACACAACATGATCTCTATATACCCTGATTGTTTGTACAATCTCGATATAAGGGTAAGTATCAGTATGGTTGTTTAATGATGTACTTAACATACTGTCATATTGATAAGTAGATTATCTTGAATGATATTTCATGATAGTGAGCATATTATTTATGTTGAATCTATGATTATTGTGTACCCTAACCATGCAGGTGATGACTTAGCCATGAAAGGGCTATGTGACATATGTAATGAGTAACAGTATTTTGATAATTGCTCTATAAGATTATGTATGTGATGTGTTGGTCCCATGATGATGATGTGGGCCTTAAGAGGCAGTGATAGTACATGATGAAGTATTGAGACCCCGTGGTATGTGATGATCCTTGAGATGGATCTGGATGGTTGGCAAAAGGCCAAGTGGTAACATGTGATGTTGGACCCTTAAGATGGGTCAGGTTGATGTGATCAGATTATAATATATGTTCTTTACCTTCTGTTATATCTTGCATGTTATACACCTTGGTTGAATCCTGCAATCCATCTAAAAGATACTAATTAATTACAATGGAATTTCATCATGTAGTTGCCCTGGCCATAGATCCATCATCGTCAGGACTTGGTGATGGTGAAACAGGTTTTCCTACGGGTTAACCTGGAAGCGCATATTGTTGAATATGTGTAGGTTGCTCCTAGCCTGAAGATGAGGAGGTAAGAGTGTAACTTTGGTTGCAGACTCAGATATGTGTGTAGAGCATGGTGAACAGGCCCATGGCTCAGGATATGTGATGTATGGAGCATGAATGCGTTCATGGCTCAGAGCACGGTGATCAGGCCCGTGGCTCAGTTTTACTAGCGCTGTGACCTGTACCAAGGCGGGCTAGAGAATGGGTAGCCTATGGAGCTAACCCTGTGGGTTAGACCACTTCAGCATGTGACTGTGGTCTTGCTTGTGTTGTACTCATGTACTGACCATGAGGTGGGAGGTCGTGGAGTCTGGCTCTTCCATTGACCTTGTATGGCACCGTCTTGGGTTTCGTAACCGAAGGTTGGATTTGGACGGTACGATTCAAATCCTCAGGGCATAATAAAATGTAATACAGCCGTTTAGTATTTACTAGTCATATCAAATACGAAACATTGGTTGAGGCCTTGTTCGTGTAATATTCCGTTATACCTTGCAAGTCATGTGGTAATCTACCTTATCTTGATAATCAGGTTATATGGCATTATACCCTGTTCTAATAATCCTGTTACATGTTGATATATCTCATCTTGATAGTCATGTTCCTTTGAAAGACATCTGGTTTTACGCTTTAGTACAGCTGGTGTGCTTGCCGGTAAGAATGATCTTGCTATATATATATATATATATAACTGCTTCTGATATATCTGCTCGTGTTATAATTGCTGTTATAGTTTCTCTTGCTGAGGTTCTATGGTTGCGGTGGGGAGCTATGTTTCCCGCTGGGACAATTGTTCAATTGTCTCACTCCGCTGGTTTACACCCTTTTTAGGTGGTCGAGGTAGACGTGGTCGTGGTTGTGGTGTTGCGGACGAGCAGCTTGAGGAGCAGTAGAAGGCAAGCGATGGACATGCTGCTGTTTTGGATGTTTTGTAGTAGAGTCTAGAGTCATCCCTGTACTCTCAGGTCCTTCGCAGTGTTTTGACGATGTTTCACGAAGATCGTTCGATGATATCTGTATATCCTGCTGTTGGCCGGATGTGGGCCTTTATGTATATATGAACAGGTGGTGAACTCATGTGATGGATGGACAACTGTTCCTGAGCTGTGGACACGCGTCAGATCTTGTGTATGTACATACTTATATGACATGTTTCTGTGCAGGATGAGGACTGGAAAGTAATAGTTTCACAGTTTATCAGTTTTCCGCAATCGGTTTTAATTAACCCGTGTTTTTGATAATATGTGGTTATGGTGTTTTCCGCACGTTTTCGCGTAACACCTCATTATCTGTGTGATAATGGGATGTGTTGCCACAAGCTTGGTATCAGAGCTCTAGGTTCGCTGAGTTTACAGGGATCTAGGACTAGGTTGAGTCTGTTCTTATGAGTTTTCCAGGTTATCTTATAAAAATCTTCTGCCCTTAGAAGAAGAAAAGCCAAGATGTCTGGAAACCACGAAGAACATGCTCCTGAGCATAGTGATGCTGCATCGGTTGATGGAGCAGATGGACGGGCACATGAAGATCGGGTGCCTGAGGTCCCCCAACCTGACCCAGCCATACTTGAACACCCTGCCTACCAACAGCTTATGGGGCAGTTAATGGCTACGATGAAACTCATCGTTGAGCGATTACCAGTGCCTCCTCCGCGAGCACAGGTTCCCCATGGAGAAGCATCGGGTATTGGGAAGACCTTTGAGTGGCTTCGCCGAGTCGGAGCTTCGGATTATGCTGGAACGGCTGATCCAGCGGATGCAGATCTGTGGCTGACGAGTCTTGAAAAGGCTTTCCGGATCCTCGACATCCCCGAAGCAGACAAAGTAAAGCATGTTGTCTACCTTTTGAAGGGTAGTGCTGGTCACTGGTGGACCATCGAGGAAGAGAAGCGGCCTGGTGAGGTGATCTGTTGGGAAATGTTTCGGCGCGAGTTCATCACCAGATACTTTCCGAAGACGTACCTGGATGAGAAGATCAGTCAGTTTGAGAAGTTGCGGCAAGGAACGATGAACATCACCGAGTATGAAGCTAAGTTTATGGATCTGTTGAGGTTCTGTCCTCACATGGCGGCGACAGATGATGAACAGATCAGACGTTTCGAGAAGGGTTTTGAGTGCTGAGTTGACAACCCCTGTGTCTGCGCTGGAAAACCGAGAGCGGTTTGCTACGTTTGTGGAATCCGTTGGACGGATCGAGAGGACAGTAAGGGAGAAAAGAGAGTCGGTGTCTCTTAAAAGACCTGCTCAGTTTCAAGGACGAAGGTTTGGTGGCTTCAAGAAACCCAGGTTTTCAGCACCGTCAGTGATGAGAAGCGCTGGTGTACCATCTCAGTGGTCTCCGAGTAAGGGAAAAGGTTATGTTTCTTCACCATCTAAGGCGCACATCTCAGCTTCGGTGGCAGTGATAGGGCCATCTAGGCCACGAGTTGACAATAGAGCATGTCATCTCTGTGGACAAGTCGGGCATTAGAAGTTCAATTGCCCGAATAGAGATGTTGAAGTGACGCAGCAACCGAGGCAGAGTTTCCAGAAGTATGAGAGACCACACCCCAGTGGTAGCAGAGGGCGAGGACGCGGTCAAGCGTCTCAAGCTGGATCGTCTTCTCAAGGGAGCAGAGGTCGTGGACAGCAAGCAACTGCTCGATTCTATGCCATGAATCAGCCGGAGGCGATAGTCAACCCACGAGTGGTGACATGTCAGATGGAGTTATTTTATTCTGATATGTCTTCTTCTTGCTTTATATTTGTTCTGGTTGACCCGGGTGCTACACACTCTTTTATCGCCTATAGTATGCTTGAAAACTGTCATCTACCTGTTACTTGTAAGAAGGATAGCTTGTTGTTAGAAACCCCTCTTGATGGTTCCTCTTTGCTTCGAGAAGAGTGTCCATCTTGTGTTTTGTCTTTTTCGGGACACAACATTCAGGTGGATCTCATACCACTTGATATGCATGGTTTTGATGTTATCCTTGGGATGGATACCTTAGAGAAGTATAAGGTTGTCTTGGACTGTGGTTCCAAGCAAGCGGTGTTTGATGTTGCTGGAGAGAAGTGGATCTTCCAGGGAGATAGGAAGATTCTTCCGACCTGTCTGGTGTCAGCTATGGTGGCAGATAGGTTGTTGCGACAAGGATGTGAGGCATTCTTAGCTCACGTTGTGGATACCAAGGAGAAAGGCCTTAACCTTGAAGAAGTGTCAGTGGTCCGAGAGTTTGCAGATGTGTTTCCCGAGGAGTTTCCTGGTGTTCCTCCACCCCGAGAGATCGATTTTGAGATCAATCTGGTTCCGGGAACACAGCCGATTGCACATACACCTTATAGGATGGCTCCAGCAGAGATGGTAGAGTTGAAGAAGCAGTTACAAGAGTTGTTGGAGAAAGGTTTCATCAGACCGAGCACGTCACCTTGGGGTGCTCCCGTGTTGTTTGTTAAAAAGAAGGATGGTTCGATGCGGTTGTGTATAGACTACCGACAGTTGAACAAGGTCACGATCAAGAATAAGTACCCGTTGCCGAGGATAGATGACCTGTTCGATCAGTTGCGTGGTGCTATAGTGTTTTCGAAGATCGATCTACGGTCTGGATATCATCAGTTGAGGATAAAGGCGGATGACATACCAAAGTCAGCTTTTAGGATGAGGTATGGTCATTTTGAGTTTGTGGTTATGCCTTTTGGGCTAACCAATTCACCTGCTGCTTTCATGGACCTAATGAATAGAGTGTTTTGTCCGTTCTTAGATCAGTTTGTTGTAGTTTTTATAGACGACATCTTGATCTATAGTCGGAACCGGCTAGAGCATGAGCAACATCTTCGTCAAGCGTTGACTCTCCTTCGTCAACATCAGTTGTATGCTAAGTTTAGTAAGTGTGAGTTCTGGTTGGATGAAGTGACTTTCTTAGGTCATGTGATATCTGCTGAAGGAGTCAAAGTAGATCCGAAGAAAGTGGAATCCGTGGCGGATTGGGAACAACCGAAGACGCTGACGAAAGTTTGTAGTTTCCTTAGTCTAGCAGGATACTACCGGAGGTTTATCATGGACTTCAGTTCGATAGCTCTACCGATGACGAAGTTGACCAGGAAGGATGTACCTTTTGTTTGGAATGATCGATGTCAGCAAGCTTTCCAAAGTTTGAAGGAAAAGCTAACCAGTGCTCCAGTGTTGATCTTGCCAGAATCTGGAAAAGGCTATGTTGTTTTCTGTGATGCGTCCAAGAAAGGTTTGGGTTGTGTGCTGATGCAGGAAGATCATGTGGTTTCTTTTGCTTCGCGACAGCTTAAGAAACACGAGGAGAACTATCCGACCCATGACTTGGAGCTGGCAGCAGTGGTTCATGCGTTAAAGATTTGGAGACACTATCTTTATGGGGAAGTGTGTCAGATCTTTACAGATCACAAGAATCTGAAGTACATCTTCTCACAGCAAGAGTTGAACATGCGACAGCGTCGGTGGATGGAGTTGATGAATGATTATGATTGCACTATCGAGTATCATCCTGGTAAGGCGAATGTGGTAGCAGACGCGCTTAGCAGAAAGTCTTCTACTCCCAAGAAGGCACATATGAGTTCTTTGGTATGCCATAGGTGGGACATGTTAGTCTCCTTACGGCAGATGAACATACAGATGGAGGTTTCCTCGTTAGCTGGACTTTTAGCACAGATGCAAATCAAGCCCACGTTGAGACAGCATATCAAGGATGCACAGCAAATGGATGATACAGTACAGCTAATCAGATCAGAGTTTGGCAGCAAAAAGCGTGATGGGTTCCATGAGTCCGAGGATGGAGTGGTTTGCTATCATAATAGGATGGTGGTTCCAGATGCTGATAATCTGAGGAAGTTGGTGCTCGAGGAAGCACACACGTCGATGTATGCTATGCATCCAGGTGTCACCAAAATGTATCATAGTCTGAAGGACTTGTACTGGTGGCCCGGCTTGAAGAAAGATGTAGCTGAGTTTGTGGCTAGGTGTGCGGTGTGTCAGCAAGTCAAGGCTGAGCATCAAAAGCCTGCAGGTACGTTGCAACCTTTGCCTATACCGCAGTGGAAATGGGATCATATAACCATGGATTTCGTATTTGGTCTACCCAGGACAACTAAGAATCATGATTCCATTTGGGTGATAGTGGACAGATTAACGAAGTCTACCCATTTCATACCTGTGAAGACCACATATACAGCTGAAAAGCTCGCTCGAGTATATGTGGATGAGATAGTTAGTTTGCATGGTGTGCCGGCAATGATAGTTTCTGATAGAGGTCCTCAGTTTACAAGTCGTTTTTGGGAAAAGTTGCACAGGGCGATGGGAACGCAGTTGAAGTTCAGTACCGCTTTCCACCCGCAGACAGATGGACAGTCTGAGAGGACTATTCAGACTTTGGAGGATCTTCTTCGTGCTTGTGTTTTGCAGTTCCTAGGCAGTTGGGACGTACATCCCAGTTTGATAGAGTTTGCCTACAACAATAGCTATCAGCGGAGCATTGACATGGCTCCCTATGAGGCTTTGTATGGGAGGAAGTGTAGATCTCCTTTGTGTTGGTATGAATCAGGTGAATATCAGCTTTTGGGCCCTGAGTTAGTGCAGCAAACGACAGAAAAGATCAAGGTGATACAACAACAGTTGAAACCGGCACAAGACAGGCAGAAGTCTTATGCAGACAATCGCCGACGACCCTTAGAGTTCCAGGTGGGAGACAAGGTGTATCTTAAAGTCTCTCCGTGGAAAGGTGTGCTGAGGTTTGGACGGAAAGGTAAGTTAGCTCCCAGATATATGGGGCCTTACTCAGTCATAGCATGTGTTGGCAAGGTGGCTTATGAGTTAGAATTGCCTCCAGAGTTGCACAGGTTACATCCAGAGTTCCATGTCAGTATGCTGAAGAAAAGTCATCTGGATACAGGAACAGTGATATAACCAGTTGAAGTTGAGCTTGACAAAGATGTGACTTATGAAGAGGGTCCTATGATGATCCTTGACAGAAGAGTCAAGAAGCTGAAGAGAAAGGATCTGGTTCTTGTGAAGGTCCTTTGGCATCACAGTGGAGTTGAGGAAGCCACGTGGGAGCTTGAGGAAGAGATGAGGAGGAAGTATCCCTCGCTTTTCTCTTCGGATTTCGGGGACGAAATCCTTTTGTAGAGGTTTATGGCTGTAAGGACCCTGACCTGCGTTTAGGGTTTACCCTGTTTGTTTTGCTTAATCTTGGTGCTTTGGTGCTTGCTAATCACTTTTAGTGGTGATTCGGTTTTTGTTGAGCTTTGTTGAGAGTTCGAGGGGCTACTTGCAAATAACCCAAGTCTAGGGTTTTGTGTGCAAGTTTGCTATCTTTTGAGATATTTTCCCTCTTTGCTCCCTCTAGGGTTGAGAGGAAGGCTTGGGCTTGTTGTTTGAGTCCTTTGGGCCTGAGTTGAGCTTGTTTGGGCCTTGGAGTTCCTTGTTTGGGCTTGCTTGAGCCTTGTGTCGCCCAGGGCAGGTGGTGTGTCGCCCAGTAGCTCTTGTTGTGTCGCCCAAATGGCTTGGCTTGGTTGGTGGACACATGGTGCACATCTTGGAAAAGTGCCTTATGGCTTGCATGAGAGGTGGCTTGAGTTGGTGGACATGTGTCCCTTGGATGGGCGACACATAGCATGGTTGTACCTTGGTTTCTCCTCCCCTTCTTCCTATATAGGTAGCTCTTCTCCTTGCCTTAGTCTCCTTTGCTCTTTTGGTCTCCCCTCCACCCTTGGTGCACGATATCCCTCTCCATCTTGCTTGTGTTGGCCGATACACTTCCTTGGAGATGAAGTGGTGGCCGATACACCTTCCTGGAGCAGCCTGGTGGACGATAGATTTGGACCTTGGAGTGCTTTGGAGCTTTAGTGGCTGACAACATTGAAGCTCAAAGTGCATCTTCTTCCTTGGAGCTTAAGGCGGGTTGCATAGTTTCTAACCCTAACTCTCTTACCTCTAGCTTTAACCTCGTTACATGTTAGTAGACTAGCTTAGTTCCTTTCTTGTGCACCTTGCTTATATACCTTAGTGGCCGATATCCCTCTCTTGGGTTTAGGGTTCCTTGTATACCTTGCTTTTTAGGGTTTGTGCTCTTTGTGTTGGAGGTTGAAGATGACCTAGGGTTGGGCGATATCCCTTCCTTGTGGGTGTGTTGGGCGACACCCTTGTCCTTGAGTTGAACAATATCAGTGTTCTTGGTGTTGGGCAACACCCTTCCTTTTGGGTTGGACGATAGGTTGACCTAGTATGGATGTTGGCCGACATGGTGACCATGTTGGGCGATATGATTCCTTGGGTTGAGCAACACCTTTGTTTTTGAGTTGGACGACCTGGTGTTCCCCTTGGTGGACGATATGGTAGCTGGTGTTGGGTGACATGATGAGTCCTATAGGTTGCCCGATACCCTTGCCCTTGAGATGGGCGATAGGGTGAGCTAGGGTTTGTTGGCCGATATGGTGAGTACCCTTGGAGATGGGCGATACTCCCTCTCTCTCTCTCTCTTGTTGGGTGATATTGTCTGATGATGTTGGGCGACATGGATGTCCTTGAGTTGGATGATAGAATGGGTGCTCTTGTGTTGAGTTATCTCCTTGTCCATGTGGTGGACGATAGGGCCAAGTAGTGCCATGTTGGACGATAGGCTATGTGCCCTGATGGCCGACACCATGGTGGGCGATACCCTAATGGCCGACACCATGGTGGGAGATACCCTTATGGCCGATAGCCATGTTGGGCGATACCCTACCCTATGTGCATGAGTGTGATGGTCGATAGGGTTAGTAGAGTGTGTTGGCCGATAGGGTAGTAGTGGGTGATGGTCGATAGGGTTAGTGAGGTTGGCTGATACCATGATGGCTGATACCATGTTGGGCGACATGCCTTGGGCCATGATGGCCGATAGGGATAGTGTGGTAGTCGATACCCATGTTGGGTGATAGGCTTTAGATGAGGGTTGTGAGGCTATAGTGAGGGTATGAGTTTCTTTGGTGACGGTCCCTCATGTGATAGAAGTGGATGCTTATACATAAACCAATAAACGATGGTGGTGTTTGTGATATCAACAATGTATATGAAGCCTTGCAAACAATAAGGATGCTAATGATAGTAATGTATATGATGTTAGCCCTCATGTAATTGATGCATGATGTGACCCTTATGCTTAATTGTTAATGATAAAGAAGATGATGATAACTACTCTAGTAGTTTGTTTAATGATAATAATGTTGGTAATAATGATGCTAAGTGACAGTTACATTAAAGGTTGCTTCATGATAAAGATGACAATAGTTGATGACATAGTAATGACCTTGTTAATAATAGTGTTGGTTCTGTAAACACAACATGATCTCTATATACCCTGATTGTTTGTACAATCTCGATATAAGGGTAAGTATCAGTATGGTTGTTTAATGATGTACTTAACATACTGTCATATTGATAAGTAGATTATCTTGAATGATATTTCATGATAGTGAGCATATTCTTTATGTTGAATCTATGATTATTGTGTACCCTAACCATGCAGGTGATGACTTAGCCATGAAAGGGCTATGTGACATATGTAATGAGTAACAGTATTTTGATAATTGCTCTATAAGATTATGTATGTGATGTGTTGGTCCCATGATGATGATGGGGGCCTTAAGAGGCAGTGACAGTACATGATGAAGGATTGAGACCCCGTGGTATGTGATGATCCTTGAGATGGATCTGGATGGTTGGCAAAAGGCCAAGTGGTAACATGTGATGTTGGACCCTTGAGATGGGTCAGGTTGATGTGATCAGATTATAATATATGTTCTTTACCTTCTGTTATATCTTGCATGTTATACACCTTGGTTGAATCCTGCAATCCATCTAAAAGATACTAATTAATTACAGTGGAATTTCATCATGTAGTTGCCCTGGCCATAGATCCATCATCGTCAGGACTTGGTGATGGTGAAACAGGTTTTCCTACGGGTTAACCTGGAAGCGCATATTGTTGAATATGTGTAGGTTGCTCCTAGCCTGAAGATGAGGAGGTAAGAGTGTAACTTCGGTTGCAGACTCAGATATGTGTGTAGAGCATGGTGAACAGGCCCATGGCTCAGGATATGTGATGTATGGAGCATGAATGCGTTCATGGCTCAGAGCACGGTGATCAGGCCCGTGGCTCAGTTTTACTAGCGCCGTGACCTGTACCAAGGCGGGCTAGAGAATGGGTAGCCTATGGAGCTAACCCTGTGGCTTAGACAACTTCAGCATGTGACTGCGGTCCTGCTTGTGTTGTACTCATGTACTGACCATGAGGTGGGAGGTCATGGAGTCCGGCTCTTCCATTGACCTTATATGGCACCGTCTTGGGTTTCATAACCGAAGGTTGGATTTGGACGGTACGGTTCAAATCCTCAGGGCATAATAAAATGTAATACAGCCGTTTAGTATTTACTAGTCATATCAAATACGAAACATTGGTTGAGGCCTTGTTCGTGTAATATTCCGTTATACCTTGCAAGTCATATGGTAATCTACCTTATCTTGATAATCAGGTTATATGGCATTATACCATGTTCTAATAATCCTGCTACATGTTGATATATCTCATCTTGATAGTCATGTTCCTTTGAAAGACATCTGATTTTACGCTTTAGTACAGCTGGTGTGCTTGCCGGTAAGAATGATCTTGCTATATATAGATAACTGCTTCTGATATATCTGCTCGTGTTATAATAGTTGTTATAGTTTCTCTTGCTGAGGTTCTATGGTTGCGGTGGGGAGCTATGTTTCCCGCTGGGACAATTGTTCAATTGTCTCACTCCGCTGGTTTACACCCTTTTTAGGTGGTCGAGGTAGACGTGGTCGTGGTTGTGGTGTTGCGGACGAGCAGCTTGAGGAGCAGTAGAAGGCAAGCGATGGACATGCTGTTGTTTTGGATGTTTTGTAGTAGAGTCTAGAGTCATCCCTGTACTCTCAGGTCCTTGGCAGTGTTTTGACGATGTTTCACGAAGATCGTTCGATGATATCTGTATATCCTGCTGTTGGCCGGATGTGGGCCTTTATGTATATATGAACAGGTGGTGAACTCATGTGATGGATGGACAGTTGTTCCTGAGATGTGGACACGCGTCAGATCTTGTGTATGTACATACTTATATGACATGTTTCTGTGCAGGATGAGGACTGGAAAGTAATAGTTTCACAGTTTATCAGTTTTCCGCAATCGGTTTTAATTAACCCGTGTTTTTGATAATCTGTGGTTATGGTGTTTTCCGCACGTTTTTGCGTAACACCTCATTATCTGTGTGATAATGGGATGTGTTGCCACAAGCTTGGTATCAGATCTCTAGGTTCGCTGAGTCTACAGGGATCTAGGACTAGGTTGAGTCTGTTCTTATGAGTTTTCCAGGTTATCTTATAAAAATCTTCTGCCCTTAGAAGAAGAAAAGCCAAGATGTCTGGAAACCACGAAGAACATGCTCCTGAGCATAGTGATGGTGCATCGGTTGATGGAGCAGATGGACGGGCACATGAAGATCGGGTTCCTGAGGTCCCCCAAACTGACCCAGCCATACTTGAACACCCTGCCTACCAACAGCTTATGGGGCAGTTAATGGCTACGATGAATCTCATGGTTGAGTGATTACTAGTGCCTCCTCCGCGAGCACAGGTTCCCCATGGAGAAGCATCGGGTATTGGGAAGACCTTTGAGCGGCTTCGCCGAGTCGGAGCTTCGGATTATGCTGGAACGGCTGATCCAGCGGATGCAGATCTGTGGCTAATGAGTCTTGAAAAGGCTTTCCGGATCCTCGACACCCCGAAGCAGACAAAGTAAAGCATGTTGTCTACCTTTTGAAGGGTAGTGCTGGTCACTGGTGGACCATCGAGGAAGAGAAGCGGCCTGGTGAGGTGATCTGTTGGGAAGTGTTTCGGCACGAGTTCGTCACCAGATACTTTCTGAAGACGTACCTGGATGAGAAGATCAGTCAGTTTGAGAAGTTGCGGCAAGGAACGATGAACATCACCGAGTATGAAGCTAAGTTTATGGATCTGTTGAGGTTCTGTCCTCACATGGCGGCGACAGATGATGAACGGATCAGACATTTCGAGAAGGGTTTTGAGTGCAGAGTTGACAACCCATGTGTCTGCGTTGGAAAACCGAGAGCGGTTTGCTACATTTGTGGAATCAGTTCGACAGATCGAGAGGACAGTAAGGGAGAAAAGAGAGTCGGTGTCTCTTAAAAGACCTGCTCAGTTTCAAGGACGAAGGTTTGGTGGCTTCAAGAAACCCAGGTTTTCAGCACCGTCAGTGATGAGAAGCGTTGGTGTACCATCTCAGTGGTCTCCGAGTAAGGGAAAAGGTTATGTTTCTTCACCATCTAAGGCGCACAGCTCAGCTTCGGTGGCAGTGACAGGGCCATCTAGGACACGAGTTGACAATAGAGCATGTCATCTCTGTGGACAAGTCGGGCATTGGAAGTTCAATTGCCCGAATAGAGATGTTGAAGTGACGCAGCAACCAAGGCAGAGTTTCCAGAAGTCTGAGAGACCACACCCCAGTGGTAGCAGAGGGCGAGGACGCGGTCAAGCGTCTCAAGCTCGATCGTCTGCTCAAGGGAGAAGAGGTCGTGGACAGCAAGCAACTGCTCGATTCTATGCCATGAATCAGCCGGAGGCGATAGTCAACCTGCGAGTGGTGACAAGTCAGATGGAGTTATTTCATTCTGATATGTCTTCTTCTTGCTTTATATCTGTTCTGGTTGACTCGGGTGCTACACACTCTTTTATCGCCTATAGTATGCTTGAAAACTGTCATCTACCTGTTAGTTGTAAGAAGGATAGCTTGTTGTTAGAAACCCCTCTTGATGGTTCCTCTTTGCTTCGAGAAGAGTGTCCATCTTGTGTTTTGTCTTTTTCGGGACACAACATTCAGGTGGATCTCATACCACTTGATATGCATGGTTTCGATGTTATCCTTGGGATGGATACCTTAGAGAAGTATAAGGTTGTCTTGGACTATGGTTCCAAGCAGGCGGTGTTTGATGTTGCTGGAGAGAAGTGGATCTTCCAGGGAGATAGGAAGATTCTTCTGACGTGTCTGGTGTCAGCTATGGTGGCAGATAGGTTGTTGCGACAAGGATGTGAGGCGTTCTTTGCTCACGTTGTGGATACCAAGGCGAAAGGCCTTAACCTTGAAGAAGTGTCAGTGGTCCGAGAGTTTGCAGATGTGTTTCCCGAGGAGTTTCCTGGTGTTCCTCCACCCCGAGAGATCGATTTTGAGATCAATCTGGTTCCGGGAACGTAGCCGATTGCACAGACACCTTATAGGATGGCTCCAACAGAGATGGTAGAGTTGAAGAAGTAGTGACAAGAGTTGTTGGAGAAAGGTTTCATCAGACCGAGCACGTCACCTTGGGGTGCTCCCGTGTTGTTCGTTAAAAAGAAGGATGGTTCGATGCGGTTGTGTATAGACTACCGACAGTTGAACAAGGTCACGATCAAGAATAAGTACCCGTTGCCGAGGATAGACGACCTGTTCGATCAGTTGCGTGGTGCTACAGTGTTTTCGAAGATCGATCTACGGTCTGGATATCATCAGTTGAGGATAAAGGCGGATGACATACCAAAGTCAGCTTTTAGGACGAGGTATGGTCATTTTGAGTTTGTGGTTATGCCTTTTGGGCTAACCAATGCACCTGCTGCTTTCATGGACCTGATGAACAGAGTGTTTTGTCCGTTCTTAGATCAGTTTGTTGTAGTTTTTATAGACGACATCTTGATCTATAGTCGGAACCGGATAGAGCATGAGCAACATCTTCGTCAAGCGTTGACTCTCCTTCGTCAACATCAGTTGTATGCTAAGTTTAGTAAGTGTGAGTTCTGGTTGGATGAAGTGACTTTCTTAGGTCATGTGAGATCTGCTAAAGGATTCAAAGTAGATCCGAAGAAAGTGGAATCCGTGGCGGATTGGGAACAGCCGAAGACGCTGACAGAAGTTTGTAGTTTCCCTTATTTATATATACCATCTCCTTCACACTCTTCATACATTATCTTAGTCCATATTTGATGTATCTACACTTCCATACGCCAGTTATGCTGCCTGTGACTATGAGTGGCTAAACACTTTTCTTGGGCCGGAAGTAGCCACTAAGACTCTCACAACATGTATATACTTACATCCTTTTGAAAATATGCTCTTAGTAAAGATTACCTCCATTCTCTTATTCTTAATGCTTCACTTGCATGCTTAGCTATCATCTTGTGATGTATGACTGTTAGAGACTCGAATGAGTAGTCTAATGTTATCTAAGTGTTATGGAGTTGCATACTAGTGGGATTACAAAATGTAATTTGCACTTGTGGTGATCCTGATATGCTACCTTTTGGTGAGGAAAGTATAAGATCCTTAAATCTTCATAATGTCAAAGAAAGAAAAAAGAGGTGTTTCCACAATATATACCATTACTTTTGTCCTATTTTTTTTTATATTGAAGTGGTGATACAAGCATCTGATATTGATGATTCTACAATATTTTGTTTTTCAAAAGATTCTTTGTCTTCTACATAATTGTGTATGGTTCTAACATTTTGGTTGTGTTTACTCTTTGTTATTATCCATTTATATTGTTTCTTTCCTCACCAAGGTAGGAAATACCAGTGTTGAATGTCTAAGTGTGCCTAAAACCTCCCCACACCTAACAGGGTGCCTACTGCCCGTGCAAGACACACACACTAGGTCTTTCACATTTATAAGACTGCAATGATTTGAAACTTTTCTAATACTTCAAAGACTCATCTGCAAGCACACATGTTATTATTTTAGTATAGGAAGTTATCAAGTTAGGGGTCGATCGACAAGGAGTGAGAGAGGCACTAGATCTTAGCAGGTTTAGGTGGGTTCCTAATCCACAATCTAGGGTTGAAGGGTTTGAAGTTGATTTTTCTTGATTACACTAAAGGTCCAAGCAATCAATTAAAGGATCAAGAAGAAAACCTAATATAACCATAGATAGTTTAACTCTAATTTATAGGAAAGGCAAGCTAAGTGAGAAAGGAGAAATTTAGACTAACAAGAGAAAAGTAAGAGATAACACTATACTAATGTAACCAAACAATCCTAGAACAACCTAGAGATGGAAACTAGTTAGAATAAGAAAGAAATTGTACTAGATTAGCAAGTAGCAACTAGGGAAAGAAAGGAACTAAATTACTAACTAACTAGATACATCAAGAACAAAGATACACTAACTACTCTAGAACGACCTAACAATCAAGAACAAGGCAATTAAATATGGAAGCAAATAGAGAATTTAATAATGCAAGCATTAATAGAAAGGTAGCAATTCGAATTTTCAAGTTATGAAGGTGTGGGTTGTTTGAAATATTGCGACTAGAATGTAGTTTGGTGGTTATTAACTGCAAACCAAACTCATTCATTTAGATTATTAGACCAAACAAAAAGATAGATACTACATAATTACCCTAAACTTCTAGTTGGTCATGGGTGAGAACTACAACCTAGCACCCCCTATCCAACCTTACGAGGCTCAATTGGTCTAGGGTTTACGTGAACTCTAATAGGATATAGAAAGTATAGGTTTCTATGATAGAGGTTCTTATGACAATTGGGGGCAAAGGGTAGTGATAGAAGGGGGAAATGGGGGTATCTCACCTCATCTCATCTACCATCTAGCCTTTATATATATTTAAGCTAATTTCACTAAGTTCCTCTAGACTAGCTACTTAAATATCATACCTAGAAGTAGGAGAGGGTATATGTATGTGGTAAGATAGGGATCTAGGTATAGATTTACTAGTTGGACCTAGGAGATTGCCTAAAATAGCCACACACAAGCCATTCTCTCCTAGAGTCTAGGTGGTTTCAAGAACAAATTAACAAGCAATCCATGTTTTAAGCAGAAATCACAAGAAAAATTAATGGGAAATAGATATAAGTATAAGAAAATCAATATAACATGAAACTATAATTTTACAAGTTAGTTTAACACAACATGGTATCAAGGTCACATTTTGGCCCCAAAGAACCCACCTGAGGGGGTTAGCTACTCTGGACAAAACAAAAGAAGGAAAAAGGAGTAGAGGGGTGAACAACCATGGAAGCTTTGTGGAGACTCCTCCTTCTTCACCTCCTAGAAATTGGAGAACATCCTTATCCCTCCTTTGTGGATGGAGAGCATGGAAAGATGAGTGGAAGTAGACAAAACCCTAGAAAACTAGAGTTTTAAGGTGGAGGGATGAGGTGGAGGTAGGTGGGAATAGGTGAGAGCTCAATGAATTCTCTAGTAAATTCTACAATGGCTAAAAAAGTGGCTAACCACGTGCTACATCTGCTACCCATGTATATATAGGTGGTAGGGAAGCACAAGGTTAAGTGGGGGTGATATGGGAAAATTAGTGCAGAAAACACAAGGATTTTGTTGGTAGAACGAATGTCTAAGCATCAAAGTCATTGTGGGTAGAGGGTGGCACAATTGTTCTAGGAGGGAAGGGGCACGCTGGTGCTGGTGAAAATTTTAGGTTGATGGTGGATTTTGAAGGGTTGGTAGCATGTACGTGGTGGGAACCATGGTTGTGATGAAAACTAGGTAGCATAGATAGGTGGAAACAAGGCCTTGGTGGACACCACGACCATAGAGGATGGGTGGTAGCAGAGATGTGTTGGTAACCATGAACATGGTTGATAGTTAGAAGCACGTCCATGGTGGAGGGTTTACTATTTCTACTTCAAAACTGATATTTCCCCTATGAATTTTTCATTTAGCACGGTTGTTTTGTGTCACCACATTTGTGTTGGGAGCTTTTTCTTGCACTTTGATCTACAACTTCACAATCGTTGGACATTTTGTTGTCGCTTGACCCTTGTCCACTAGGACTACGTTGGGGGAGATCTTGGACCCTCCTTAGTGTGGGCTCCGATCTCCAAAACCACGATATAAACTTAGCGGAAGCATTCGATTAGTTGTGGAATATGAAAAGTTACTGGAAATTAAAATTTTTGAGACAAGATCTGGAAATTACAAAACTCCATTTTATAAGAAACCAAGTAAACAGTTTACATCTCTGTTAAACCACTTCTTGAGTAGTTATATATAACATGATTCAAAATCTCAGGAGCCAACACCAAAAACTCAAACCACTGATTCCTAGGACTTGAGAGTACAGAGACGCATAGGACTATCTAACCACATAACTCAGCAGCCAGTATCTCCACCTGAGATTCACTGCTGCCCCTGGTATTGTTGTTGTCGTTGTTGCTCATCCTTAAACAGTCTCCTTCGTCTTCGACGACCACCTAAAAAGAGTTAAAATCTATGGAGTGAGACAATGTACAAATTGTCCCAGCGAGAGTTATAACTCTCAACTAGAAGCTTTATTATAACATTAAGGAATATCAAAGACAAGATAACATAAATCATACAACAGCAAGTTTAATAACAAGTGAAGCAACTTCTACTTAAGCAACCATGTCTTTAAAGCATATAAAGGACATGTATACAAAATATCTGAACAGATCATTAATGTAGACAATGTAACACCAAAAATTGTGCCTCAAAGTTTAACCTAAGCAGATATACTACGCGGTTGTTTATGTTTTACAAACATTATTATGCCCTGTGGAGATGAGGTATACCGCTCATACTCCAACCGATCACTAGTAAGTTGCATCAGTATCATACATAGGTCATCAAAAGAGCCGGATTCTTATGACCTCACCTTCCTCAGTCAGTTAGAGGATTGTTTGTTGGACATCTAGCAGGACGTCTTTTGTTATAGCTTACTAGGGTAATCTGGTCCTTCGCTATTTTAGAGTTACAGTGGCATTCTGTACTCTCTTCGTCATCGGAAGATTTCTTATTTATCTCTCACCGATGCGGTGTTTGTGTTTTCTTTGGGAGATTTGTGATACATCTCACCGTTTGGTTTTGTAGTGAAGGATTGACGGTATCAATTCCTACACTAGGATGTAAGGATTTACGCATCCATTTCCCCCACATACTCAAGAGTATGTGATCCAGGAGTTCCCTTGGGAAAACCTGTTTCACCACCATTTGGTCTCTGACAATGATGGATCTATGATCAGGGCTCTACATTATACTTGATTAGTTAGGTACATTCAGTATTCTTTCAACATCTTACATTGTTCTTCAAACAATAACATTAGCATAACAGATGTAAAATGAGAATACAAAATGTAACAAGCCTAACTCTTATCAATCATCATTTCTCAATACCTTCATCACAAGTCATCTCTAAAGCATGACCTTGATGGTATTTATGGCTCTCACAGCCCATTTAATTCATAGGTTGCCATTGACAAGGCATCAAGATATATCACTATTCATAAAGCTAAAGCATGCTTTCAATGAATATAGTTTCATAATCCATACCTGGATATAATCATCATCTCATGACAACCTGCATGGTTAATTCAACTGATAATAGTAAAAAATTCATTCTAGAAGTTACACCTTCAAACTCTTAGAAGAGTCAAGTTCCCCAATACTCATCAATTAGGGTTATTCATTTCCTTTACTTATGATTAGGAATATTGATTCCTCATCTCATACTTCAATCATGAAGATTCATGCTCAAAAGCATAACATGGAAATAGGGTTTCACCCTATACAAATTAAGGTTATTGAAATCTCCTTATCTTATAAGACATCATATTTGGTAACTTGTTCTCAAGGTTTCATACCTAAAAGCATGACACAGGACTAAGGTTAACATACCCCATCCTTCATTGTTAATATTTCCTTTTTGGATTATTAGTCCAATTCTAGTATGCAACTCTACCATCCTTGGAAGCATACCAGGGTATGGTGAGTATTTGCCTTAAATACAACATTTATTGAACATCATAATGATTATCAATTCAAGGTATGAATTCACTTCTCAATCTTATCATGGTGTGAACACATCTTACTCATTGATTTGACTACACTTTATTTAAAGTTATTACCTTATAAACATCTCCATAAATTAGGGTTTACTAATCATATCACATGTCATTACCCTAAAATTAGGGTTTACTATTCATCTCATGGTGAATTGAACTCATAGCATCATCATGTATGAGAAACATCATCATTAAAGCTCTTAGATAAGATTAAGATTCACTAAACATCATAATTAGGGTTTCCATGATCTCACATAGGTGGATCATACCCTAATCATGCACATTCATGTGTATTGAAGATATCTTACTTGAGTTTTCACCATAAAAGGATACTTTCTCTCTCCCATGATACTTTCTCTCTCCTATTACTAGTAGATGGTGATTACACCACTCTAGATCAGGTTGGGTTAAGTCCTCATTGACTAACATAAGTCAAGACATCACTATCATGTGATTAGGGTTTGATTAGAACAAAGTTTTGCTCAATTAAACCCCTCAAGGGTATTTGGTAATTTGACCTCATGATCACCTTCATGGGTCAACTCATTAATCACTTAATCCCTTAATGACCTAGGTTACCATTAGGGTTTAGATTAGATCACCATTGAACCAATTACACCATCAATTGATTAAGCACAAACCACCTTGAACACCTTCAAACAGTTTCAAACATCAACTACCAAACGGTCTTGAGACCGTTTGGTGTCAAACGGTCTTGAGACCGTTTGCCCTCAAACGATCTTGAGACCGTTTGACCTCAAACGGTCTTGAGACCGTTTGGGTGTGTTGACCGTTTTGACCTTCAAACCGTTTGAAGCTCATGCGGTTTGAAACCATTTGATCAAAGTGCTTTGAGATCGATTGGTCCAAACGACCTTGAGATCATTTGAGCCCAAACGGTCTTGAGACCGTTTGGCCCCAAACGGTCTTGAGACCGTTTGGCCTCAAACGGTCTTGAGACCGTTTGGTCCAAATGGGCTCAAACCGTTTGGACCTCCAAAGTGGTTCAAAAGTTACAAACGTTTATGGTTAAGTATGTTGGAGCCCTCAATTGGCCAAATCCATGTTAACCACTTATAAATTGAGTCAACTGAGATGAGCCTCAATCAATTGGACACTAAAATATCCCTCAATTGAAAGCCAATTAGGGTTAATTCTAATTCAATTAGGGTTTCAAATCGGATAGTCATCAATATTCAACAATGTGAATCAATTCAAGGTTGAACCTATCAATTAACCTCCAATTGGGCCCAAAATTGGCCCAAACGGTCTTGAGATCGTTTGGACATCATCCAAACGGTCTTGAGACCGTTTTCCCAAAGTTTGACCAAAACCCAAGTCGGTTGGATTAGGGTTGAACTCCAATTAGGTCTAAAATCAGCATTTTTATCAATTCATCAACTTATTGCAATTGGACCTTCAAACCATTAGATTATCTCAACCCTAGACCTCCAAACGGTCTTGGGTTGTGCCCAAACGGCTTTGAGACCGTTTGGAGGAACCCCAAACGGTCTTGAGACCGTTTGGGTCCTTCAACCCAAAACTCAACAAGATCTATACTTAGAAAACAGCAATTTGATTGTTTCAATAACCCACTGTAATTGGGCCCTCAATTGATCAAATTACCTTAACCCTAGACCTCCAAACGGTCTTGGGTTGACACCAAACGGTCTTGAGACCGTTTGGATGAGTTCCAAACGGTCTTGAGACCGTTTTCCCATCCATCCTTTGGACTCTAGTGAACATTCATCAAGGTTTGATCTATTGAGTTGATCATCACATCAATACTTAATTGCAATATGATTTGGTACCTTTGGACCTTCAATTGATCAACTATACTTGACCCCAGACCTCCAAACGGTCTTAGGGTGACCCCCAAACGGTCTTGAGACCGTTTGGGTGATCCCCAAACGGTCTTGAAACCGTTTGGGCTAATCAACCCAAAATCTCAACTTAACTCATTGGAGATTCAGCACTAAATTCAATTAGGGTTTGCCCTATTAATCATCCTTCAACTCATGACTTGTTTGGAATTAATCCATCAAATTTGGTGAGTCTTTAATCAACATCATTATGAACAGTAATCCCAAACGGTCAACATTTGGTCAACCATCTTAAACGGTCTTAAGACCGTTTGCCCAAAAAGGGCAAATTAAACATATTGAAAATCAGAACTTAATTCAATTGGTTTTGCTAATTGATTTGCTCATATCTAACGATTCCTTTGGAGTTAACCTCTCAAATGTTGTGGGTGATTAACCTACATAATTATGAACAAGATTCCTGTGGGCTCTGATCTCCAAACCATGACATAAACACGATTAAAACTTAGCGGAAGCGAATCGGTAATCAGCGGAAGACAAAAATCACGGGAAATTAAAACTTTTCGAGATAAGAACTTGTATCCATAAAAACTTCTTTCATAAAGAGAGGTAACTGTTTACATCTCAGGATAATTACTTCTTGAGTAATTATATACATCAAGATACAAAATCTCAAGATCACATAACACAAGACTCCAAGACCTGAGAGTACAGAGGACACATAGGACTGACTCTAACAACACCACATGGCAGGACAAATCTCCACCTGAGATTACTACTGCCCCTGGTGCTGCTGCTGCTGAGACTGATCACCTGTAGGCTGGTTTCTTCGTCTCCGACGTCCACCTAAAAAGTTGAAGCCTACGGGGTGAGACAATTATACATAATTGTCCCAGCGAGAGTTATAACTCTTCGTCAGAAGCTTTATTATAACATCAAAGAATATCTTAAACAGTAAAGCCTTCAAAGCATTCTATAGCAGTTGCAGTTATAACAAGATCTCTACAATTTAGGAGATATGGAGAATATCAACATTATTGCAATGTAACATCAACCAACTAACTTGGAGTCATCTCTAACAAGTTATACTACATGGTTGATTATGTTTTACAAACAACATTATGCCCTGTGGAGATGAGGCTTACCACTCAAACTCCAACTGATCGCTGAGAAGCCGCATCAGTATCATACATAGGTCATTAAGAGAGCCGGATTCTCATGACCTTCACCTTCCTCAGTCAGTAAGAGGATCACTTGTAGGACATCTCGTGTCTCTACTATTATAGCTCACCAGGGTAAACTGGTCCTTCGCTATTCTAGAGTCACAGTGGCGTTCTGTACTCTCTTCGTCATCAGGAGGTTTCATATTTACCTACCACTGATACAGATATCTGTGCTTTCTTCGTCATCAGGAGGTTTCATGTTTACCTACCACTGATACGGTATGAAACTATAGTGAAGGATGGATGGATTACACATCTACATCACTTTCCTACACTAGGATGTAAGGTTCTACACATCCATGTACCCCACATACTCAAGAGTATGTGCTCCAGGAGTTCCCTGAGGAAAACCTATTTCACCATCACTTAATTTCTGACAATGATGGATCTATGATCAGGGCTCTACATTATACTTGATTAGTTAGGTACATTCAGTATTCTTTAACAGCATACATTGTTCTTCAAACAATAACAGTAGCATAGCAGCTATAAAAGAAGAATACTAAATGTAACATGCCTAACTTATATCAATCATCATTTCTCATTATCCTCATCACAAGTCATCTCTAAGGCATGACCTTGATGGTATTCATGGCTCTCATAGCCCAATATCAGCATAGGATGCCACTGGCAAGGCATCAGATTACTTTACTTATTCATAAGGCTAACAACATGCCTTCAATGAATATAACATCAACATCCATACCTGGATATGATTACCTTGATATCAGAACGTGCGTGGTTAATACATCTGATAAAGGTAATACAACAATAAGGAATGTACTTCCTACTTTTGTCATAAGAGTTAAATCTTTAATTATATTCAAATAGAGTTTATTGCTCAAAAGCATGCCATTACCCTTGAATTAGGGTTTACTATTCACGTCAAGGTGAATTAAACTCATAACATCATCATGTATGAGTAACATCTTCATTGATGCTCTTGGATTAGTTAAAGGTTCATCATTTATCATAATTAGGGTTTCTATGATCTCACACAGGTGGATCATACCCTAATTATGCTCATTTCTGTGTATTGGGGATGCTTCAATTGAGTTTCCATTTAAAAAGGGTACTTTCTCTCTCTAGAAGTACTTTCTCTCTCTAGAAGTACTTTCTCTCTCATCATAAGGTTAGGTGATGTCAACATCACTCTAAAACAGGTTGGGTTGAGTCATCATAGGCTTACATAGCCAAAAACATCACCATTAAGTGTTTAGAGTTACTTTCTCTCTCTAGGGTACTTTCTCTCTCTAGAGTACTAATGGTTGATGATAACATTAGACTAGATCAGGTTATATAGAGTCATTATGACTAAAAACATCATTCTCATGTAATTAGGGTTTGAATTGAGCAAGGTATAACTTAATTGACCCTTCAGGGGTATTTTGGTAATTCACCCCATTGATCATCATCATGGTCAAAAACCTTAGTCAAATAACCCCTTACTATCCTAGATTATCATTAGGGTTTGATTTGGGCAACATTGAACCATTCACATCATCAAGTGATTGAATGAGGTCAACCTTGAATCACATTGACTGATTTCAATCATTAGTCATCAATTGGGTTGAAATTGGTTGAAAGTGTTGACCGTTTGCCCACTTTGACCCTCCAAGACCGCGAGCCTATTTCTAACCCCAAGACCGCGAGCCATGATGCATTCAAGACCGCGAGCCTCTTCAAGGGTTCAAGACCGCGAAGCCTCCCATTGGTTCAAGTTAATGTTGAGACCGCGAAGACTAATTGAGTTGAGACCGCGAGGGTCATGAAGACCGTTTGCCCTTCTTTGACCTCAGGACCGCGAGGCCCTTCGCGGTCTTGAGACCGTGAGCCTCCTCTCGGTCTTGAGGCCGTGAGCCCCCTCACGGTCTTGAGACCGCGAGCCCTCCCACGGTCTTGAGACCGCGAGGCTCTCATGGTCTCAGCCGCTTGGTCCTTCAACAAGGCTCAAAGGTGCAACCGATAATGTCAACCCATGTTAAAGCCCTCAAATGGTCAAAGCTATGTTGACCACTCATGGATTTTAGTCAATTAAGGTTATGCTTGATCACTTGGTCATTCAATTGACCCATAATAGTTAACCAATTATGGTTGAAATCGATTCAATTAGGGTCTATCAATGTTCACCCATCAACACTCAACAGTGTGCATCAATACAAGGTTGAACCCTTCAATTGAGCTCCAATTGGGCCCAAACTTGGCCCAAATGGTCTTGAGGTCATGTGGGTGGACCCCACATGGTCTTAAGACCGTTTTCCCAAGATTTCATCAAAGTCTAAGGTGATTTGATAGGGGTTGAACCATGATTGAACCACAAAACAGAATTTTGATTAAATTGATAAATTATTTACAATTGGGTCCTCAATTGGTCAAATTACTCAACCCTAGACCTTCAAACGGTCTTGGGTGATTCTCCTCTCGGTCTTGAGACCGTTTGGATGAGTTCCAAACGGTCTTGAGACCGTTTGCCCATCCAAAATTTTGGATTCTAGTGCAAACTCATCAAGGTCTGACCCATTGAGTTGATGATCATGTCAATATTTAATTGCAATGTAATTTGGTGTAATTGTACCTTCAATTGGTCAACAAATCTTGACCCCAGACCTCCAAACGGTCTTGGTTGATTGCCCTCACGGTCTTGAGACCGTTTGGTGACCCCCAAACGATCTTGAGACCGTTTAGGTCAATCAACCCTAAAAACCCTAATTAGGTCACCATAATTTCAGTACTGATTTTATCTAGGGTTAGCCCTAGTATTCACCCTTCAACTCTTAGCCCGTTTGGAATTAGACCATCAAACTTGGTGAGTTGTTAATTAACATAATTTTGAACAGTAATCTTATACGGTCAACGCTTAGTCAACGACCTTACACGGTCTTGAGACCGTTTGCCCAAAAAGGCAATTCCAGACCGTTTGAAAATCAGCAATTAATTCATTTAAAGTTGTGACTTAAAAAGGTCATATCTCCCGATTCCTTTGGAGTTAGTCTCCCAAATTTTGAGGGTAATTAGCCTATATAATTAGGAACAGGTTTCTTATACGGTCCACGCTCGGTCAACGGGGCCAAACGGTCTTGAGACCGCGAGCCCTCTCACGGTCTCGAGACCGTTTGCTCACCTCGCGGTCTTGAGTCCGAGAGAGCAAACTGTTAGGACCGTTTAAGGAAAAGAAAAGCGGTGGGTTTTTCTTGGAAATCACGCCTTCATCTTCTAGCTCAAGAACAGTACAGATATCCCACGGGTTTGCTTGCAAAATAGCAGGGAAAAGTAGGGAAATACTAAGAGCTATCATCAAATCGCATATAAGGATGCACATAGTAAAGCATGGGTTTAGAGTTATAAAACCCGCCTAAAGCTTGCTTCTTGAGCTCCAAGCTTTCAAGCTCCAAGCTCTAATGGCGTCCTTGAGTTACCACAGGTTGGCCAAGGTGAAAACTCCAAGAAAGGATGAAAAGAGACGGCTAGAAAGATAGGGTTTCGAGAATTAGCCATGAAGATGACCTTGAATTCGAATTCTAACCATGGAATTAGGCAAGAAGAGGGGTTTAAACCTACCTTGCACCCCTTGTTCGTCCTCCTTAGCTCCAAGGAAGTCCTTGGTCGTCTTTGGTGAAATGAAACAGTAAGGGAACGAAGGGTAAGTTCCCTTGCAACTAAGGGAAGGAGAGCTTATATACATGGGATAGGATTTTCAATATTAGTTCATAAGTTTCCCTTAATTCCAACTAAGTCCTTCCTTTATTACTTGCTCGTCCCTTCCTCTTTATTCTAAGGACAAACCTTAACTTAAGTTATAGAAAAGAAGGCAAGGAAGAACAATCTAATAATAAAGTTCATACTTAAAGGGATATTGCACATATACCCTGATTATTCAATCACAAAGCCTATTTCTTAACTTGATAACTCAATTGAGGTGAATTCCTCATCATTTATTCTCTAAATGATGGAAAAAGTCTAAAAAGATACATTAGATGACATTCTTTACAAATTGCATCCCTTTATTTGGGTAAATTGCATTTTACCCCAAATTAGGGTTTTCAAGCCCTGGGATTGCTTCCACAGCTGCACCTTGGTGCTCTAGCTTGGGAAATCCCTCAAACTTTGCCAAAGAGATTCTCATGATGTCTCAACATCAGAGGAACATCTCATCATGTGCAAATTGCAAGCTAACCCTTTCAACTGGGTAAATTGCACATAGGTCCCTGTATATCAAAACAATGCTACAACTTTAAATAAAAAGGAGCAAATACTGAAATATACGTTTCTGAGAAGCTTAATTACATGCTCAGAGTTAATCACAAAGATTTAATTACATATTTAGGCAAAACACCTAGGGTTAACTCATAACCCAGGTCAGGGATGTTACAAATTATCCACCCCTTACAAGGATTTCGTCCCCGAAATCGATAAAACATATTACGAGAAAAGGGCAGGATACTTCCTTCTCATCTCATCCTCTAACTCCCAAGTGGCTTCTTCAATACCACGATGGTTCCAGAGGACTTTCACAAGACTTATATCTTTCTTCTTTAACTTTTTAATTCGTTTATCAAGGATTGACACTGGTCCCTCCTCATAGGATATGTCATCATTCAATTCTACTTCCATAAGTTGTAGAACTGACTCGGTGTCTGGGTGACATTTCTTCAACATAGAAATGTGAAACACAGGATGTAACCTCTGTAATTCTGGGGGAAGCTCTAGTTTATATGCTACCTTTCCAATCCGTTCAATGATTGGATAAGGCCCCATATATCTAGGAGCTAACTTCCCCTTCCTTCCAAAACGAAGGACCCCTTTCCAAGGTGAGACCTTAAGATACACTCTGTCTCCAACCTGGAACTCTAAGGGTCTACGACGTTTGTCAGCATAAGATTTCTGCCTATCCTGAGCAGTCTTAATCTTATGTTGTATAACTTTAATCTTTTCTGTGGTTTGCTGCACCAGGTCGGGACCTAACAACTGGTGCTCACCAGTCTCAAACCAACACAAGGGTGATCTACAACGTCTACCATACAAGGCTTCATAAGGTGCCATATCAATACTATGCTGATAGCTATTGTTATAGGCAAACTCTATCAAGCTTAGGTATAGATCCCAACTTCCGGTGAACTGGAGAACACATGCTCGCAACAGGTCTTCTAAGGTTTGTATGGTCCTTTCTGACTGTCCATCAGTCTGTGGATGAAAGGCCGTACTAAACCTCAGCTTAGTGCCTAAGGCACTGTGCAACTATTCCCAAAAACGACTTGTAAACTGAGGACCTCTGTCAGAAATTATTGTGACAGGAACTCCGTGCAAACGCACTATCTCTTGAACATACAACTCTGATAACCTTTCAGCAGAATAGGTTGTTTTGACAGGTAAGAAATGTGCTGTCTTAGTCAACCTATCAACAATTACCCAAATGGAATCATGTCCTTTGCTTGTCCTGGGTAGGCCAACAACAAAGTCCATGGTCACATGGTCCCATTTCCACTGTGATATGGGTAAAGGTTGCATTGTTCCTGCAGGCTTCTGGTGTTCAGCTTTAACTTGCTGACACACAGGACACCTCAGAACAAACTCTGCAACATCCTTCTTCATCCCAGGCCACCAATACAGATCCTTCAAATTCCGATACATCTTGGTGCTCCCTGGATGCATAGCATACATGGAAGAATGGGCTTCTTCTAGGACTAACTTTCTCAAGTTGTCCACATCTGGCACTATCATTCTTCCATTATAACAAGCTACTTGATCTTCTGAGTCATGGAAACCATCTTGCTTCTCATTTCCATACTCAGATCTTCTATGTTGAACTGCAACATCACCTAGCTGTGCCTCTTTATTCTGCTCCCTTAGAGTAGGTTTAATATGCATCTCAGCTAACAAACCGGCTAGCAATGACACCTTCAACTGTACATTGTCTTGCCTTAAAGAGATAAGCATATCTCTTCTAGAGCATACTAAAGAGTTTAGTTGTGCTCTATTCATGGTTGATGTTGCTGATTTCCTACTCAAGGCATCTGCAACAACATTGGCCTTACCTGGATGGTAATCAATTGTACAGTCGTAGTCCTTGATTAACTCCATCCAGCGACGTTGCCTCATGTTGAGCTCATGCTGAGAGAAGATATATTTAAGGTTTTTGTGGTCTGTGAAAATCTGGAATGTTTCTCCGTAGAGATAATGCCTCCAGATCTTCAAGGCATGAACCACAGCAGCTAACTCTAGATCGTGTGTCGGATAATTCTCCTCGTGTTTCTTAAGCTGTCGGGAAGCAAAAGAAATCACTTGTTTATCCTGCATCAACACACATCGTAGTCCATTTTTGGAAGCATCACAGAAAACTACATATCCTTTTCCTTGTTCAGGTAGCACTAATACAGGTGCACTTGTCAACCTCTCCTTCAGCAACTGGAAAGATTGTTGACACTTATCACTCCAAGAAAAAGGAACATCTTTCCGGGTTAACTTGGTCAAGGGTAAAGCTATGGAACTAAAGTTCTTTATGAACCTTCGATAATAGCCAGCTAACCCCAAGAAACTTCGAATCTCCGTCGGTGTTTTCGGTTGTTCCCATTGTAGAACAGATTCTACCTTTGTATGGTCAACACGAATTCCCGAGGCGGATATTACATGTCCAAGAAAAGATACCTCCGGCAGCCAGAACTCACACTTGCTAAACTTAGCGTACAGCTTATGTTCTCTTAGCAAGGTCAAAGCTTGGCGAAGATGCTGCTCATGCTGCTGAGCATCCTTACTATAGATCAGAATGTCATCTATGAAGACGACAACACACTGATCAAGGAAAGGTCGAAAAACTCTATTCATGAGTTCCATAAATGCAGCTGGTGCATTAGTTAGTCCAAATGACATCACCGTGAACTCATAGTGACCATATCTTGTCCTAAAGGCAGACTTGGATATGTCACTATCCTTAATGCGGAGTTGGTGATATCCAGACCTCAAGTCTATCTTTGAAAAGACTGTTGCACCACGCAACTGGTCAAAGAGATCATCAATCCTCGGCAGAGGATACTTATTCTTTATTGTCACTTTATTGAGTTGTCTATAGTCGATGCACAACCGCATTGACCCATCTTTCTTTTTAACAAACAAGACCGGAGCACCCCAAGGTGAAGTACTCGGTCGGATAAAACCTCTCTCAAGTAACTCTTGAAGCTGTTTCTTGAGTTCTGCCATCTCGGTAGGAGCCATTCTATACGGAGTTTGAGCTATGGGTTTCGTATCTGGAATCAGATTGATTTCAAAGTCAATCTCCCGAGGTGGTGGTATACCAGGAAGTTCTTCAGGAAACACATCCTCGAATTCCCTAACTATGGGAACTTCAGCAGGGTTGGTCCTTTCCTTGGTAACATCTACCACATGGGCTAAGAATGCATAACATCCTTGCCTCAACAGCTTATCAGCAACCATAGCTGATACAAGACAGGTGGGCAGAATCTTTCTTTCACCTTGAAAGTTCCATGTGTTGCTTTCATCAACAAACACAGCCAACTTGGACTCACAATCCAAGACAACTCTATACCTTTCTAAGGTATCCATCCCAAGGATTATATCAAATCCCTGCATATCAAGTGGTATAAGATCCACTTGAATGCGATGGTCAGAAAAGAAAAGGATGCAGGGAGAACATACCTCCTGCAAAATAGCAGACCCACTCAACGGAGTTTCTAACAACAAACTATCTGCTCTATGACTAACAGTCACATTACAGTTACGAATCACTTCACGAGTGATGAAAGAGTGCGTAGCACCCGGATCAATCAGAACAGATACATCACAGGATATAGACATATCAGAATATAAAAGTTTCATCTGACCTGCCACTACCCGTGGATTGACCACTGCCTCAGGTGGGTTCATAGCATAGAACCTTGCAGTCGCCTGGTGTTGAGGTGGTGCTGATGATCCAGCTTGAGACGCTTGTCCACGTCCTCGAGCTGCTCCTTGATGTTGTCTATTCTGAGATCCCTGTTGATTCTGTCTCAGAGGTTGTTGTGTCACACCGATAGGCCTAGAACGGCAATCCTTCATCAAGTGTCCCACCTTACCACAGTTGTAGCAACTCTTCTCCTGTTGCTGTGGTCTGGGTGGTCCAGTAACTGACACTGATGCAGAACTGTGTGTCCCTTGAAGCGGTTGACTCCGCCCTCTACCTCTGCTTGGTGTCCATTGAGTTTGAAAACTTGATCTGGGTGGTGGAGAGTTAGGTGCAGAGAATCTAGGTTTCTTGGGATCCCTAGATGAAGAACCCTGGAACTGTGGATATCTTTTATGGGTTTGTCTTTTCTCAACCACAGATCTCTCTATCCTTCGGACTGACTCAACGAAGGTAGAGAATCTCTCTCTGTTTTCTAAGGCAGACACAGGGGTTGACATATCAGAATTCAAACCCTTCTCGAATCTTCTGATTCTTTCCTCATCCGTAGCAGCCATGTGCGGACAGAACCGCAACAACTCCATAAACTTAGCTTCATACTCACTAATGTTCATCATACCCTGCCTTAGTTTCTCAAACTGAGAGATCTTCTCATCTAGGAAGGTCTTTGGAAAATATCTATTGATGAATTCTCGACGAAACTCTTCCCATGAGAACTCTACTCCAGGTCTCTTCTGCTCTTCCATGTTCCACCAGTGACCAGCACTGCCTTTGAGAAGATAAACAGCATGTCTAACCTTCTCAGCTTCCGGAATCATAAGAATCCTGAAAGCCTTCTCCAACTCTGTCAACCATAAGTCAGCATCTGCAGGGTCGGCAGTTCCGAAGTACTCGGTAGCTCCGACACGACGAAGTCATTCGAATGTCTTACCAATACCTTGTACTTCAGGCTGGACAGGTGCCCTAGGTGCAGGAATGGGCATCCTATCGGTTATATGTGTCATGGCAGTCATAAACTGCCCAAACATCGTCTGTACAGCTGGATCACTCATGTCAGCTGGGTCGAACTGGGGTGGCTCTCTTGGCGACTCAGGTGCAGGTTGTTCTATTCTCGGAACTCTTGCACCGCCTCGAGGTGCACTAGAACTACTCTCTGCCACGTGCTCATCACGATGTTCTGACATTCTTATGTATCTTCTTCTCCTGAGGAGCAGAAGATTCTATTAGATAAGGAAGGAGTACTAAAGGTAGACTCGACATCCTAAGTCCTATGCCTCTGTAGACTCAACTGAACCTGGAGCTCTGATACCACTAATTGTGGGCTCTGATCTCCAAACCATGACATAAACACGATTAAAACTTAGCGGAAGCGAATCGGTAATCAGCGGAAGACAAAAATCACGGGAAATTAAAACTTTTCGAGATAAGAACTTGTATCCATAAAAACTTCTTTCATAAAGAGAGGTAACTGTTTACATCTCAGGATAATTACTTCTTGAGTAATTATATACATTAAGATACAAAATCTCAAGATCACATAACACAAGACTCCAAGACCTGAGAGTACAGAGGACACATAGGACTGACTCTAACTACACCACATGGCAGGACAAATCTCCACCTGAGATTACTACTGCCCCTGGTGCTGCTACTGCTGAGACTGATCACCTGTAGGCTGGTTTCTTCGTCTCCGACGTCCACCTAAAAAGTTGAAGCCTACGGGGTGAGACAATTATACATAATTGTCCCAGCGAGAGTTATAACTCTTCGCCAGAAGCTTTATTATAACATCAAAGAATATCTTAAACAGTAAAGCCTTCAAAGCATTCTATAGCAGTTGCAGTTATAACAAGATCTCTACAATTTAGGAGATATGGAGAATATCAACATTATTGCAATGTAACATCAACCAACTAACTTGGAGTCATCTCTAACAAGTTATACTACATGGTTGATTATGTTTTACAAACAACATTATGCCCTGTGGAGATGAGGCTTACCACTCAAACTCCAACTGATCGCTGAGAAGCCGCATCAGTATCATACATAGGTCATTAAGAGAGCCGGATTCTCATGACCTTCACCTTCCTCAGTCAGTAAGAGGATCACTTGTAGGACATCTCGTGTCTCTACTATTATAGCTCACCAGGGTAAACTGGTCCTTCGCTATTCTAGAGTCACAGTGGCGTTCTGTACTCTCTTCGTCATCAGGAGGTTTCATATTTACCTACCACTGATACGGATATCTGTGCTTTCTTCGTCATCAGGAGGTTTCATGTTTACCTACCACTGATACGGTATGAAACTATAGTGAAGGATGGATGGATTACACATCTACATCACTTTCCTACACTAGGATGTAAGGTTCTACACATCCATGTACCCCACATACTCAAGAGTATGTGCTCCAGGAGTTCCCTGAGGAAAACCTGTTTCACCATCACTTAATTTCTGACAATGATGGATCTATGATCAGGGCTCTACATTATACTTGATTAGTTAGGTACATTCAGTATTCTTTAACAGCATACATTGTTCTTCAAACAATAACAGTAGCATAGCACCTATAAAAGAAGAATACTAAATGTAACATGCCTAACTTATATCAATCATCATTTCTCATTATCCTCATCACAAGTCATCTCTAAGGCATGACCTTGATGGTATTCATGGCTCTCATAGCCCAATATCAGCATAGGATGCCACTGGCAAGGCATCAGATTACTTTACTTATTCATAAGGCTAACAACATGCCTTCAATGAATATAACATCAACATCCATACCTGGATATGATTACCTTGATATCAGAACTTGCATGGTTAATACATCTGATAAAGGTAATACAACAATAAGGAATGTACTTCCTACTTTTGTCATAAGAGTTAAATCTTTAATTCTATTCAAATAGAGTTTATTGCTCAAAAGCATGCCATTACCCTTGAATTAGGGTTTACTATTCACGTCAAGGTGAATTAAACTCATAACATCATCATGTATGAGTAACATCTTCATTGATGCTCTTGGATTAGTTAAAGGTTCATCATTTATCATAATTAGGGTTTCTATGATCTCACACAGGTGGATCATACCCTAATTATGCTCATTTCTGTGTATTGGGGATGCTTCAATTGAGTTTCCATTTAAAAAGGGTACTTTCTCTCTCTAGAAGTACTTTCTCTCTCTAGAAGTACTTTCTCTCTCATCATAAGGTTAGGTGATGTCAACATCACTCTAAAACAGGTTGGGTTGAGTCATCATAGGCTTACATAGCCAAAAACATCACCATTAAGTGTTTAGAGTTACTTTCTCTCTCTAGGGTACTTTCTCTCTCTAGAGTACTAATGGTTGATGATAACATTAGACTAGATCAGGTTAGATAGAGTCATTATGACTAAAAACATCATTCTCATGTAATTAGGGTTTGAATTGAGCAAGGTATAACTTAATTGACCCTTCAGGGGTATTTTGGTAATTCACCCCATTGATCATCATCATGGTCAAAAACCTTAGTCAAATAACCCCTTACTATCCTAGATTATCATTAGGGTTTGATTTGGGCAACATTGAACCATTCACATCATCAAGTGATTGAATGAGGTCAACCTTGAATCACATTGACTGATTTCAATCATTAGTCATCAATTGGGTTGAAATTGGTTGAAAGTGTTGACCGTTTGCCCACTTTGACCCTCCAAGACCGCGAGCCTATTTCTAACCCCAAGACCGCGAGCCATGATGCATTCAAGACCGCGAGCCTCTTCAAGGGTTCAAGACCGCGAAGCCTCCCATTGGTTCAAGTTAATGTTGAGACCGCGAAGACTAATTGAGTTGAGACCGCGAGGGTCATGAAGACCGTTTGCCCTTCTTTGACCTCAGGACCGCGAGGCCCTTCGTGGTCTTGAGACCGTGAGCCTCCTCTCGGTCTTGAGGCCGTGAGCCCCCTCACAGTCTTGAGACCGCGAGCCCTCCCACGGTCTTGAGATCGCGAGGCTCTCATGGTCTCAGCCGCTTGGTCCTTCAACAAGGCTCAAAGGTGCAACCGATAATGTCAACCCATGTTAAAGCCCTCAAATGGTCAAAGCTATGTTGACCACTCATGGATTTTAGTCAATTAAGGTTATGCTTGATCACTTGGTCATTCAATTGACCCATAATAGTTAACCAATTATGGTTGAAATCGATTCAATTAGGGTCTATCAATGTTCACCCATCAACACTCAACAGTGTGCATCAATACAAGGTTGAACCCTTCAATTGAGCTCCAATTGGGCCCAAACTTGGCCCAAATGGTCTTGAGGTCATGTGGGTGGACCCCACATGGTCTTAAGACCGTTTTCCCAAGATTTCATCAAAGTCTAAGGTGATTTGATAGGGGTTGAACCATGATTGAACCACAAAACAGAATTTTGATTAAATTGATAACTTATTTGCAATTGGGTCCTCAATTGGTCAAATTACTCAACCCTAGACCTTCAAACGGTCTTGGGTGATTCTCCTCTCGGTCTTGAGACCGTTTGGATGAGTTCCAAACGGTCTTGAGACCGTTTGCCCATCCAAAATTTTGGATTCTAGTGCAAACTCATCAAGGTCTGACCCATTGAGTTGATGATCATGTCAATATTTAATTGCAATGTAATTTGGTGTAATTGTACCTTCAATTGGTCAACAAATCTTGACCCCAGACCTCCAAACGGTCTTGGTTGATTGCCCTCACGGTCTTGAGACCGTTTGGTGACCCCCAAACGATCTTGAGACCGTTTAGGTCAATCAACCCTAAAAACCCTAATTAGGTCACCATAATTTCAGTACTGATTTTATCTAGGGTTAGCCCTAGTATTCACCCTTCAACTCTTAGCCCGTTTGGAATTAGACCATCAAACTTGGTGAGTTGTTAATTAACATAATTTTGAACAGTAATCTTATACGGTCAACGCTTAGTCAACGACCTTACACGGTCTTGAGACCGTTTGCCCAAAAAGGCAATTCCAGACCGTTTGAAAATCAGCAATTAATTCATTTAAAGTTGTGACTTAAAAAGGTCATATCGCCCGATTCCTTTGGAGTTAGTCTCCCAAATTTTGAGGGTAATTAGCCTATATAATTAGGAACAGGTTTCTTATACGGTCCACGCTCGGTCAACGGGGCCAAACGGTCTTGAGACCGCGAGCCCTCTCACGGTCTCGAGACCGTTTGCTCACCTCGCGGTCTTGAGTCCGAGAGAGCAAACTGTTAGGACCGTTTAAGGAAAAGAAAAGCGGTGGGTTTTTCTTGGAAATCACGCCTTCATCTTCTAGCTCAAGAACAGTACAGATATCCCACGGGTTTGCTTGCAAAATAGCAGGGAAAAGTAGGGAAATACTAAGAGCTATCATCAAATCGCATATAAGGATGCACATAGTAAAGCATGGGTTTAGAGTTATAAAACCCGCCTAAAGCTTGCTTCTTGAGCTCCAAGCTTTCAAGCTCCAAGCTCTAATGGCGTCCTTGAGTTACCACAGGTTGGCCAAGGTGAAAACTCCAAGAAAGGATGAAAAGAGACGGCTAGAAAGATAGGGTTTCGAGAATTAGCCATGAAGATGACCTTGAATTCGAATTCTAACCATGGAATTAGGCAAGAAGAGGGGTTTAAACCTACCTTGCACCCCTTGTTCGTCCTCCTTAGCTCCAAGGAAGTCCTTGGTCGTCTTTGGTGAAATGAAACAGTAAGGGAACGAAGGGTAAGTTCCCTTGCAACTAAGGGAAGGAGAGCTTATATACATGGGATAGGATTTTCAATATTAGTTCATAAGTTTCCCTTAATTCCAACTAAGTCCTTCCTTTATTACTTGCTCGTCCCTTCCTCTTTATTCTAAGGACAAACCTTAACTTAAGTTATAGAAAAGAAGGCAAGGAAGAACAATCTAATAATAAAGTTCATACTTAAAGGGATATTGCACATATACCCTGATTATTCAATCACAAAGCCTATTTCTTAACTTGATAACTCAATTGAGGTGAATTCCTCATAATTTATTCTCTAAATGATGGAAAAAGTCTAAAAAGATACATTAGATGACATTCTTTACAAATTGCATCCCTTTATTTGGGTAAATTGCATTTTACCCCAAATTAGGGTTTTCAAGCCCTGGGATTGCTTCCACAGCTGCACCTTGGTGCTCTAGCTTGGGAAATCCCTCAAACTTTGCCAAAGAGATTCTCATGATGTCTCAACATCAGAGGAACATCTCATCATGTGCAAAGTGCAAGCTAACCCTTTCAACTGGGTAAATTGCACATAGGTCCCTGTATATCAAAACAATGCTACAACTTTAAATAAAAAGGAGCAAATACTGAAATATACGTTTCTGAGAAGCTTAATTACATGCTCAGAGTTAATCACAAAGATTTAATTACATATTTAGGCAAAACACCTAGGGTTAACTCATAACCCAGGTCAGGGATGTTACAAATTATCCACCCTTTACAAGGATTTCGTCCCCGAAATCGATAAAACATATTACGAGAAAAGGGCAGGATACTTCCTTCTCATCTCATCCTCTAACTCCCAAGTGGCTTCTTCAATACCACGATGGTTCCAGAGGACTTTCACAAGACTTATATCTTTCTTCTTTAACTTTTTAATTCGTTTATCAAGGATTGACACTGGTCCCTCCTCATAGGATATGTCATCATTCAATTCTACTTCCATAAGTTGTAGAACTGACTCGGTGTCTGGGTGACATTTCTTCAACATAGAAATGTGAAACACAGGATGTAACCTCTGTAATTCTGGGGGAAGCTCTAGTTTATATGCTACCTTTCCAATCCGTTCAATGATTGGATAAGGCCCCATATATCTAGGAGCTAACTTCCCCTTCCTTCCAAAACGAAGGACCCCTTTCCAAGGTGAGACCTTAAGATACACTCTGTCTCCAACCTGGAACTCTAAGGGTCTACGACGTTTGTCAGCATAAGATTTCTGCCTATCCTGAGCAGTCTTAATCTTATGTTGTATAACTTTAATCTTTTCTGTGGTTTGCTGCACCAGGTCGGGACCTAACAACTGGTGCTCACCAGTCTCAAACCAACACAAGGGTGATCTACAACGTCTACCATATAAGGCTTCATAAGGTGCCATATCAATACTATGCTGATAGCTATTGTTATAGGCAAACTCTATCAAGCTTAGGTATAGATCCCAACTTCCGGTGAACTGGAGAACACATGTTCGCAACAGGTCTTCTAAGGTTTGTATGGTCCTTTCCGACTGTCCATCAGTCTGTGGATGAAAGGCCGTACTAAACCTCAGCTTAGTGCCTAAGGCACTGTGCAACTGTTCCCAAAAACGACTTGTAAACTGAGGACCTCTGTCAGAAATTATTGTGACAGGAACTCCGTGCAAACGCACTATCTCTTGAACATACAACTCTGATAACCTTTCAGCAGAATAGGTAGTTTTGACAGGTAAGAAATGTGCTGTCTTAGTCAACCTATCAACAATTACCCAAATGGAATCATGTCCTTTGCTTGTCCTGGGTAGGCCAACAACAAAGTCCATGGTCACATGGTCCCATTTCCACTGTGATATGGGTAAAGGTTGCATTGTTCCTGCAGGCTTCTGGTGTTCAGCTTTAACTTGCTGACACACAGGACACCTCAGAACAAACTCTGCAACATCCTTCTTCATCCCAGGCCACCAATACAGATCCTTCAAATTCCGATACATCTTGGTGCTCCCTGGATGCATAGCATACATGGAAGAATGGGCTTCTTCTAGGACTAACTTTCTCAAGTTGTCCACGTCTGGCACTATCATTCTTCCATTATAACAAGCTACTTGATCTTCTGAGTCATGGAAACCATCTTGCTTCTCATTTCCATACTCAGATCTTCTATGTTGAACTGCAGCATCACCTAGCTGTGCCTCTTTAATCTGCTCCCTTAGAGTAGGTTTAATATGCATCTCAGCTAACAAACCGGCTAGCAATGACACCTTCAACTGTACATTGTCTTGCCTTAAAGAGATAAGCATATCTCTTCTAGAGCATACTAAAGAGTTTAGTTGTGCTCTATTCATGGTTGATGTTGCTGATTTCCTACTCAAGGCATCTGCAACAACATTGGCCTTACCTGGATGGTAATCAATTGTACAGTCGTAGTCCTTGATTAACTCCATCCAGCGACGTTGCCTCATGTTGAACTCATGCTGAGAGAAGATATATTTAAGGTTTTTGTGGTCTGTGAAAATCTGGAATGTTTCTCCGTAGAGATAATGCCTCCAGATCTTCAAGGCATGAACCACAACAGCTAACTCTAGATCGTGTGTCGGATAATTCTCCTCGTGTTTCTTAAGCTGTCGGGAAGCAAAAGAAATCACTTGTTTATCCTGCATCAACACACATCCTAGTCCATTTTTGGAAGCATCACAGAAAACTACATATCCTTTTCCTTGTTCAGGTAGCACTAATACAGGTGCACTTGTCAACCTCTCCTTCAGCAACTGGAAAGATTGTTGACACTTATCACTCCAAGAAAAAGGAACATCTTTCCGGGTTAACTTGGTCAAGGGTAAAGCTATGGAACTAAAGTTCTTTATGAACCTTCGATAATAGCCAGCTAACCCCAAGAAACTTCGAATCTCCGTCGGTGTTTTCGGTTGTTCCCATTGTAGAACAGATTCTACCTTTGTATGGTCAACACGAATTCCCGAGGCGGATATTACATGTCCAAGAAAAGATACCTCCGGCAGCCAGAACTCACACTTGCTAAACTTAGCGTACAGCTTATGTTCTCTTAGCAAGGTCAAAGCTTGGCGAAGATGCTGCTCATGCTGCTGAGCATCCTTACTATAGATCAGAATGTCATCTATGAAGACGACAACACACTGATCAAGGAAAGGTCGAAAAACTCTATTCATGAGTTCCATAAATGCAGCTGGTGCATTAGTTAGTCCAAATGACATCACCGTGAACTCATAGTGACCATATCTTGTCCTAAAGGCAGACTTGGATATGTCACTATCCTTAATGCGGAGTTGGTGATATCCAGACCTCAAGTCTATCTTTGAAAAGACTGTTGCACCACGCAACTGGTCAAAGAGATCATCAATCCTCGGCAGAGGATACTTATTCTTTATTGTCACTTTATTGAGTTGTCTATAGTCGATGCACAACCGCATTGACCCATCTTTCTTTTTAACAAACAAGACCGGAGCACCCCAAGGTGAAGTACTCGGTCGGATAAAACCTCTCTCAAGTAACTCTTGAAGCTGTTTCTTGAGTTCTGCCATCTCGATAGGAGCCATTCTATACGGAGTTTGAGCTATGGGTTTCGTATCTGGAATCAGATTGATTTCAAAGTCAATCTCCCGAGGTGGTGGTATACCAGGAAGTTCTTCAGGAAACACATCCTCGAATTCCCTGACTATGGGAACTTCAGCAGGGTTGGTCCTTTCCTTGGTAACATCTACCACATGGGCTAAGAATGCATAACATCCTTGCCTCAACAACTTATCAGCAACCATAGCTGATACAAGACAGGTGGGCAGAATCTTTCTTTCACCTTGAAAGTTCCATGTGTTGCTTTCATCAACAAACACATCCAACTTGGACTCACAATCCAAGACAACTCTATACCTTTCTAAGGTATCCATCCCAAGGATTATATCAAATCCCTGCATATCAAGTGGTATAAGATCCACTTGAATGCGATGGTCAGAAAAGAAAAGGATGCAGGGAGAACATACCTCCTGCAAAACGGCAGACCCACTCAACGGAGTTTCTAACAACAAACTATCTGCTCTATGACTAACAGTCACATTACAGTTACGAATCACTTCACGAGTGATGAAAGAGTGCGTAGCACCCGGATCAATCAGAACAGATACATCACAGGATATAGACATATCAGAATATAAAAGTTTCATCTGACCTGCCACTACCCGTGGATTGACCACTGCCTCAGGTGGGTTCATAGCATAGAACCTTGCAGTCGCCTGGTGTTGAGGTGGTGCTGATGATCCAGCTTGAGACGCTTGTCCACGTCCTCGAGCTGCTCCTTGATGTTGTCTATTCTGAGATCCCTGTTGATTCTGTCTCGGAGGTTGTTGTGTCACACCGATAGGCCTAGAACGGCAATCCTTCATCAAGTGTCCCACCTTACCACAGTTGTAGCAACTCTTCTCCTGTTGCTGTGGTCTGGGTGGTCCAGTAACTGACACTGATGCAGAACTGTGTGTCCCTTGAAGCGGTTGACTCCGCCCTCTACCTCTGCTTGGTGTCCATTGAGTTTGAAAACTTGATCTGGGTGGTGGAGAGTTAGGTGCAGAGAATCTAGGTTTCTTGGGATCCCTAGATGAAGAACCCTGGAACTGTGGATATCTTTTATGGGTTTGTCTTTTCTCAACCACAGATCTCTCTATCCTTCGGACTGACTCAACGAAGGTAGAGAATCTCTCTCTGTTTTCTAAGGCAGACACAGGGGTTGACATATCAGAATTCAAACCCTTCTCGAATCTTCTGATTCTTTCCTCATCCGTAGCAGCCATGTGCGGACAGAACCGCAACAACTCCATAAACTTAGCTTCATACTCACTAATGTTCATCATACCCTGCCTTAGTTTCTCAAACTGAGAGATCTTCTCATCTAGGAAGGTCTTTGGAAAATATCTATTGATGAATTCTCGACGAAACTCTTCCCATGAGAACTCTACTCCAGGTCTCTTCTGCTCTTCCATGTTCCACCAGTGACCAACACTGCCTTTGAGAAGATAAACAGCATGTCTAACCTTCTCAGCTTCCGGAATCATAAGAATCCTGAAAGCCTTCTCCAACTCTGTCAACCATAAGTCAGCATCTGCAGGGTCGGCAGTTCCGAAGTACTCGGTAGCTCCGACACGACGAAGTCGTTCGAATGTCTTACCAATACCTTGTACTTCAGGCTGGACAGGTGCCCTAGGTGCAGGAATGGGCATCCTATCGGTTATATGTGTCATGGCAGTCATAAACTGCCCAAACATCGTCTGTACAGCTGGATCACTCATGTCAGCTGGGTCGAACTGGGGTGGCTCTCTTGGCGACTCAGGTGCAGGTTGTTCTATTCTCGGAACTCTTGCACCGCCTCGATGTGCACTAGAACTACTCTCTGCCACGTGCTCATCACGATGTTCTGACATTCTTATGTATCTTCTTCTCCTGAGGAGCAGAAGATTCTATTAGATAAGGAAGGAGTACTAAAGGTAGACTCGACATCCTAAGTCCTATGCCTCTGTAGACTCAACTGAACCTGGAGCTCTGATACCACTAATTGTGGGCTCTGATCTCCAAACCATGACATAAACACGATTAAAACTTAGCGGAAGCGAATCGGTAATCAGCGGAAGACAAAAATCACGGGAAATTAAAACTTTTCGAGATAAGAACTTGTATCCATAAAAACTTCTTTCATAAAGAGAGGTAACTGTTTACATCTCAGGATAATTACTTCTTGAGTAATTATATACATCAAGATACAAAATCTCAAGATCACATAACACAAGACTCCAAGACCTGAGAGTACAGAGGACACATAGGACTGACTCTAACTACACCACATGGCAGGACAAATCTCCACCTGAGATTACTACTGCCCCTGGTGCTGCTACTGCTGCGACTGATCACCTGTAGGCTGGTTTCTTCGTCTCCGACATCCACCTAAAAAGTTGAAGCCTACGGGGTGAGACAATTATACATAATTGTCCCAGCGAGAGTTATAACTCTTCGCCAGAAGCTTTATTATAACATCAAAGAATATCTTAAACAGTAAAGCCTTCAAAGCATTCTATAGCAGTTGCAGTTATAACAAGATCTCTACAATTTAGGAGATATGGAGAATATCAACATTATTGCAATGTAACATCAACCAACTAACTTGGAGTCATCTCTAACAAGTTATACTACATGGTTGATTATGTTTTACAAACAACATTATGCCCTGTGGAGATGAGGCTTACCACTCAAACTCCAACTGATCGCTGAGAAGCCGCATCAGTATCATACATAGGTCATTAAGAGAGCCGGATTCTCATGACCTTCACCTTCCTCAGTCAGTAAGAGGATCACTTGTAGGACATCTCGTGTCTCTACTATTATAGCTCACCAGGGTAAACTGGTCCTTCGCTATTCTTCGTCATCAGGAGGTTTCATATTTACCTACCACTGATACGGATATCTGTGCTTTCTTCGTCATCAGGAGGTTTCATGTTTACCTACCACTGATACGGTATGAAACTATAGTGAAGGATGGATGGATTACACATCTACATCACTTTCCTACACTAGGATGTAAGGTTCTACACATCCATGTACCCCACATACTCAAGAGTATGTGCTCCAGGAGTTCCCTGAGGAAAACCTGTTTCACCATCACTTAATTTCTGACAATGATGGATCTATGATCAGGGCTCTACATTATACTTGATTAGTTAGGTACATTCAGTATTCTTTAACAGCATACATTGTTCTTCAAACAATAACAGTAGCATAGCACCTATAAAAGAAGAATACTAAATGTAACATGCCTAACTTATATCAATCATCATTTCTCATTATCCTCATCACAAGTCATCTCTAAGGCATGACCTTGATGGTATTCATGGCTCTCATAGCCCAATATCAGCATAGGATGCCACTGGCAAGGCATCAGATTACTTTACTTATTCATAAGGCTAACAACATGCCTTCAATGAATATAACATCAACATCCATACCTGGATATGATTACCTTGATATCAGAACCTGCATGGTTAATACATCTGATAAAGGTAATACAACAATAAGGAATGTACTTCCTACTTTTGTCATAAGAGTTAAATCTTTAATTCTATTCAAATAGAGTTTATTGCTCAAAAGCATGCCATTACCCTTGAATTAGGGTTTACTATTCACGTCAAGGTGAATTAAACTCATAACATCATCATGTATGAGTAACATCTTCATTGATGCTCTTGGATTAGTTAAAGGTTCATCATTTATCATAATTAGGGTTTCTATGATCTCACACAGGTGGATCATACCCTAATTATGCTCATTTCTGTGTATTGGGGATGCTTCAATTGAGTTTCCATTTAAAAAGGGTACTTTCTCTCTCTAGAAGTACTTTCTCTCTCTAGAAGTACTTTCTCTCTCATCATAAGGTTAGGTGATGTCAACATCACTCTAAAACAGGTTGGGTTGAGTCATCATAGGCTTACATAGCCAAAAACATCACCATTAAGTGTTTAGAGTTACTTTCTCTCTCTAGGGTACTTTCTCTCTCTAGAGTACTAATGGTTGATGATAACATTAGACTAGATCAGGTTAGATAGAGTCATTATGACTAAAAACATCATTCTCATGTAATTAGGGTTTGAATTGAGCAAGGTATAACTTAATTGACCCTTCAGGGGTATTTTGGTAATTCACCCCATTGATCATCATCATGGTCAAAAACCTTAGTCAAATAACCCCTTACTATCCTAGATTATCATTAGGGTTTGATTTGGGCAACATTGAACCATTCACATCATCAAGTGATTGAATGAGGTCAACCTTGAATCACATTGACTGATTTCAATCATTAGTCATCAATTGGGTTGAAATTGGTTGAAAGTGTTGACCGTTTGCCCACTTTGACCCTCCAAGACCGCGAGCCTATTTCTAACCCCAAGACCGCGAGCCATGATGCATTCAAGACCGCGAGCCTCTTCAAGGGTTCAAGACCGCGAAGCCTCCCATTGGTTCAAGTTAATGTTGAGACCGCGAAGACTAATTGAGTTGAGACCGCGAGGGTCATGAAGACCGTTTGCCCTTCTTTGACCTTAGGACCGCGAGGCCCTTCGCGGTCTTGAGACTGTGAGCCTCCTCTCGGTCTTGAGGCCGTGAGCCCCCTCACGGTCTTGAGACCGCGAGCCCTCCCACGGTCTTGAGACCGCGAGGCTCTCATGGTCTCAGCCGCTTGGTCCTTCAACAAGGCTCAAAGGTGCAACCGATAATGTCAACCCATGTTAAAGCCCTCAAATGGTCAAAGCTATGTTGACCACTCATGGATTTTAGTCAATTAAGGTTATGCTTGATCACTTGGTCATTCAATTGACCCATAATAGTTAACCAATTATGGTTGAAATCGATTCAATTAGGGTCTATCAATGTTCACCCATCAACACTCAACAGTGTGCATCAATACAAGGTTGAACCCTTCAATTGAGCTCCAATTGGGCCCAAACTTGGCCCAAATGGTCTTGAGGTCATGTGGGTGGACCCCACATGGTCTTAAGACCGTTTTCCCAAGATTTCATCAAAGTCTAAGGTGATTTGATAGGGGTTGAACCATGATTGAACCACAAAACAGAATTTTGATTAAATTGATAACTTATTTGCAATTGGGTCCTCAATTGGTCAAATTACTCAACCCTAGACCTTCAAACGGTCTTGGGTGATTCTCCTCTCGGTCTTGAGACCGTTTGGATGAGTTCCAAACGGTCTTGAGACCGTTTGCCCATCCAAAATTTTGGATTCTAGTGCAAACTCATCAAGGTCTGACCCATTGAGTTGATGATCATGTCAATATTTAATTGCAATGTAATTTGGTGTAATTGTACCTTCAATTGGTCAACAAATCTTGACCCCAGACCTCCAAACGGTCTTGGTTGATTGCCCTCACGGTCTTGAGACCGTTTGGTGACCCCCAAACGATCTTGAGACCGTTTAGGTCAATCAACCCTAAAAACCCTAATTAGGTCACCATAATTTCAGTACTGATTTTATCTAGGGTTAGCCCTAGTATTCACCCTTCAACTCTTAGCCCGTTTGGAATTAGACCATCAAACTTGGTGAGTTGTTAATTAACATAATTTTGAACAGTAATCTTATACGGTCAACGCTTAGTCAACGACCTTACACGGTCTTGAGACCGTTTGCCCAAAAAGGCAATTCCAGACCGTTTGAAAATCAGCAATTAATTCATTTAAAGTTGTGACTTAAAAAGGTCATATCTCCCGATTCCTTTGGTGTTAGTCTCCCAAGTTTTGAGGGTAATTAGCCTATATAATTAGGAACAGGTTTCTTATACGGTCCACGCTCGGTCAACGGGGCCAAACGGTCTTGAGACCGCGAGCCCTCTCACGGTCTCGAGACCGTTTGCTCACCTCGCGGTCTTGAGTCCGAGAGAGCAAACTGTTAGGACCGTTTAAGGAAAAGAAAAGCGGTGGGTTTTTCTTGGAAATCACGCCTTCATCTTCTAGCTCAAGAACAGTACAGATATCCCACGGGTTTGCTTGCAAAATAGCAGGGAAAAGTAGGGAAATACTAAGAGCTATCATCAAATCGCATATAAGGATGCACATAGTAAAGCATGGGTTTAGAGTTATAAAACCCGCCTAAAGCTTGCTTCTTGAGCTCCAAGCTTTCAAGCTCCAAGCTCTAATGGCGTCCTTGAGTTCCCACAGGTTGGCCAAGGTGAAAACTCCAAGAAAGGATGAAAAGAGACGGCTAGAAAGATAGGGTTTCGAGAATTAGCCATGAAGATGACCTTGAATTCGAATTCTAACCATGGAATTAGGCAAGAAGAGGGGTTTAAACCTACCTTGCACCCCTTGTTCGTCCTCCTTAGCTCCAAGGAAGTCCTTGGTCGTCTTTGGTGAAATGAAACAGTAAGGGAACGAAGGGTAAGTTCCCTTGCAACTAAGGGAAGGAGAGCTTATATACATGGGATAGGATTTTCAAAATTAGTTCATAAGTTTCCCTTAATTCCAACTAAGTCCTTCCTTTATTACTTGCTCGTCCCTTCCTCTTTATTCTAAGGACAAACCTTAACTTAAGTTATAGAAAAGAAGGCAAGGAAGAACAATCTAATAATAAAGTTCATACTTAAAGGGATATTGCACATATACCCTGATTATTCAATCACAAAGCCTATTTCTTAACTTGATAACTCAATTGAGGTGAATTCCTCATCATTTATTCTCTAAATGATGGAAAAAGTCTAAAAAGATACATTAGATGACATTCTTTACAAATTGCATCCCTTTATTTGGGTAAATTGCATTTTACCCCAAATTAGGGTTTTCAAGCCCTGGGATTGCTTCCACAGCTGCACCTTGGTGCTCTAGCTTGGGAAATCCCTCAAACTTTGCCAAAGAGATTCTCATGATGTCTCAACATCAGAGGAACATCTCATCATGTGCAAATTGCAAGCTAACCCTTTCAACTGGGTAAATTGCACATAGGTCCCTGTATATCAAAACAATGCTACAACTTTAAATAAAAAGGAGCAAATACTGAAATATACGTTTCTGAGAAGCTTAATTACATGCTCAGAGTTAATCACAAAGATTTAATTACATATTTAGGCAAAACACCTAGGGTTAACTCATAACCCAGGTCAGGGATGTTACAATTCCCATACGGTCTTCACTTGGTCAACACGGCTAAATGGTCTTGAAGACCGTTTGCCATCATACGACCCTGAACCCGTTTGCCCACCAAACAGTTTCAAACCGTTTGAGCAAAGAGGTTGGGACCGTTTGATAAAGTGGAAATCTGTGGATAAGCATAGGAATTAACGCCCTTATCTTCTACCTTTAGAACAGTAGCAGTTCTTCATGATTTTGCTTGCAAGGATGCAAGGGAAGATAGGGAAGAAGAAGATCTATCAACTATATGCATAGAAAAGATGTATAATCAAAGCATAAAGTTTAGAGTTATAAAACCCGCCTAAAGCTTGCTCCTTGAGCTCCAAGCTTTCAAGATCCAAGCCTTTAATGGCATCCTAGAAGATCCACAGGTCGGCCAAGGTGAATCCTCCAAGGAAAGTTGAGAAGAGATTGCTAGAAAGATAGAGCTAAGTGAGCTAGCCATGAATTTGACCTTGAATTCGAGTTTCATCCAAGAATTTAAGCAAAAGGAAGGATCCAAACCTACCTTGCACTCCCTTGGTCGTCCTCCTGAGCTCCAGAGCTCTCCTTAGTCGGTTTGAGCAAGGGGAAAAGAAATGAAAGGGAGAGGGTCGTTCCCTTGCTAAGTGAGAAAAGTGGTATATATACTTAGGTGAATTTTCAACATAAGGACATATGTTTTCCTCATTTCTCATCTAAGTCCTCCCTTTCTTCCTTGCACGTCCCCACCTCTTATTTATAAGGACAAACTCCTTCTAAGGTCAAGAATTGAAGGCAAAGAGGATCAACCCATCACTAAAGCATACACATAAAAGGCTATTATACATACACCTTGATTATTCAATCACAAAGGTGTTCTTTATTATATGATTATTTACATGAAGTGACCTTTTCATCATTTCTCTTCTAAATAATGCCAAGAGTAATAAAAGATGTTTTATATGATGTATTTTACAAGTTGCACCCCTCAAATTGGGTAAATTGCATTTTACACCAATTTAGGGTTTTCAAGTACAGGGGTTGTTTCCAAGCTGCACCTTGGTTCTCAAGCTTGGGAAATCCCTCAAACCTCATCATATTCATTCTTATGTTGTCTCAACATTAAAGGAACATATAAACATGTGAAATTTGCAAGTTAACCCCTCTGATTGGGCAAATTGCACATAGGTCCCTGTATTGCAAACAATACTTCAACATTGGTTTATAAGGGACAAAAATGGAAACATATGTTCCATAAAAGCTCTAATTATATACTAAAGGATAATTACAACCATCTAAGTTCATAATTAGGCAAAACTCCTAGGGTTAGCTCATAACCCAGGTCAGGGGTGTTACACTTAGACACCTCCAAAGGTGAAGGAGCCCATAGACCATCTTCCTTATCTCCCATCCATCCAAGGTGTGGTCTAAGTACTTGAAAAACATGCAAAGAACGTCCATAAGTGCATTTGACAGTAATAAGAATATTAGGGGAAACTTCATGTATTCTAACATGCTTCAATGTGATTAAAGAAAGAAAAGCACAAGATGAATCCTTGAAATAGGGCTGAATCACCACCCCAACCTCAAAACATACTAGTCCTCAAGTATGCTCTGACTTAATCTCTCTTTCATTTCATTCAAGATAGTTGTGTGAGAATGCAGTAATCATGATGTTTGTTGGCCAAAATGAGTTCATATGTGGAATTAGACATGCAATCCACTACTCTCTATTCATCTTTCTATTTTCCAGTGTGATTCAAGCATAGAGTAGAAGAACCTCAAATACAGAATACCAATCACACATGTAAGTGATGCAGTTATCATAATGGTCTACCTAGACTATATCATGCATAGCATACATCAAATTGGCTAGAGTTCTTTTTTAACTTTCTAGGCCTCCATCATACCCTTCACTTCACCTTTCATGACCCACTTGGTTTGTGTACGGGTGTGAGGGCTAGAGTTTATTTACCCTGACATACTAGGTACAGAAAGAGAAGAAAGGGTTATGGAAGGGTGTGGGGTGCTATTACATAGGAGCACCCATCTTTTTTTGTTTCTTTTCTTGAGAGGATATTAATAGATACATCCCTTATTTCTTTTTCTTTTATTTCTCTGCCTCATATGTAAGGAGGGCATATGGTGATAAGAGTGAAGAGAGGGAATATAGATATGACAACCACAAACTTTTGAAGGGTGGCCAAGGCTAGTATGTGCACTTTTGGTGTCGTTTCATGAGGTGAAGAGGTAAGAAGATGATAGAAGAAGATCTAGTTTGGAGGTGGTAATAGGTGATGAAGATTCATGTATGATTTCTTCCAAGCAAGTTAATCCATGTAACATTCACCAAAAAGACAAACCATGCATATAATGAACAATATGGTAGATTACATTCTTTTCATATTAAATTAATAATCCCAAGTTTTCAAGGCTTTAAGAATCATACTTTTAATAAAACAACCAATTACTTGTAAGAGCCTTGGAGCACATGAAAAATTCTATCATATGACTCACTTAGATGAAGACATCATGAATGAGCTGAATTAACCCAACTCCAATCTTTAAGTTCACAATAGACATAGATTTAGTTGGTTCACATTATTAGGCAACTAGATTAAAACTTGGCTATAATTCACCAAAATGGTGCCAAATTTCCTTCAACGGTATCTACACCTACCCTAATAAGAAATAATAAACAAGAAAGAAAATCCTAAATAAAAGCATGCAACAATTACAAAGACCTACATGAAATACAATGTATGACATGAAATGGCATGAAAAGTAATTTTTTTGAAAACTTACACAAATGAATGCAAGAAAAATAAATTGCATGGTATGCATGTGTCCAAAACAAACACAACAAGTATGGATGGACAAGTATAAGAGTTGGTTAACTATTTGATCATATCTGGAAAAAAATTAGAACAAGAGGCATACATGATGTGAGGTAAAACAAGGACTTACCGCCCTACCACCCCAAACTTTTAAACCATATAATCCTCAACATGAATTAGAAGTTTTGTAATAGTATAGTAATGTGCATGGAGTCATGGTAGACAGTCGCCAAGAGGAGGAATTATCAATGTGGTAGCAAGTGGGTAGGGCAGGGACAATGTTATGACCCACTTCTAAATTAATCAGTAAACACCTTGATTAATGTTGGGTATCTTATTAAATATAATGGTTAATCAAGATGAGATAATATGTGAATCAATAGTGAGATTGAAACATCTGAGGTAATTAATGTTAATGGCAATGACGATCGTTAGGTTAATTAAGTTGGATTAAGTACTTACTGTTGCAATTAGTGATTTGACTAGTTGTGACATGTTAAATTGCATAATTTATTGCTCTAAGGTTTTAGAGAATCTCACGCTTGAAACATTGCAAAAAGAATCAGTCGATTTGGACTCTCGAGGAGAAAGTTATAACACTTTTGTTTTCCTTGGACCTAATATGCAATTTTCCCAAATTCGTGGCTATTTATTTTCCCTTTCTTTTCCTATACCCTTATCTTCTTCACGCAAACGGCCGCTTGAACAGGCACCGACATCCTCCCGATCTCAGTAGCAGCAAGGGGTGACCTAGGGCGATTTTGATCAGGGATGACCTCCGCCCTCCATTTCTCTACCTTCCCTCTTCCTTTTCCCCTCTATCCCTTGCCCTAACCACGGCCAACCAAGCATCGCCCAACCTACAGAACCACGACGGCGGCCAGAAGCAGCACCTGCTGCTGCAGCGATGCTGGCCAAGAGAAGCTGGGCGCGACCAGCACCACCAAAGGATGCCCTCGACTCCGACCAAGAGCCCAAGGCAAGAAAACGAAGCATTTTCGCATCTATTCCGCCACCTACACCTTGAATAGAAGGGCGGCGCCCCTACGTTGTAGCAACAATAGCTGCTCAGAGCAGCAGCTAGAGGGCCACTTTGGGTGAGCTAGCAACACCAGATCGCCGCCCGACTTCATCCTTGGAGCTCAAGCAACCAACTCGCGGCCCAGCCACCATGCAACCTTGGCTTACGGCCAGCTTGCAGCAGACAACAACTAGGGAGGTTTTTAGGGCGCCTAACAGCAGGGGAGCTACCTTGATCTCCGATTCAGGGGTCCAAGCTTGAAGCTACAACTCCTAGCCAAGATCAACCATCAATCAGTATGTTTCCAACCTATGCGTGTGGTTTATGTGAGCAACATAGCAGTAAAAAAAAGAATCCAAAGGTAGAAGACAACCCAATTTCGCCCGGAATCAGACCCTAGACGCATCTCCGGACGAATCCGGACAGTCCAAATCGAAGTGAGTAGGGTTTCATTTATTTATCATTAATAAACTCAGGCGTTTGAATATTTTCTGTTTTGTGCGCGAATTACGCTGATAACAGGCGTTATCAGGCGTCGGGCAGCGCTTGGCGTCGCCCGACCTTTTTAGTTCATAAAATGCTTCTAGACACTGTTATATGATTAAATTTAGCATTTGAACAGTATGGATTGAATCAATAGATTTATATGGTTCATTGGAACCTAAATTGCTCATTTAAATGTTGAAATTAGAAATTCATGTCTGAAAATGGTATGATTTGGGTATGAACCCAGACAATGAAGATTTCTGATAAATTATCAGATGTACGATTTCAAAGTTGATATGAATAAATAAAATATGCATGAAAACCCTAATTGCATATATTTTTTGACGTTAATATGTGTAAATTGATATTTACATGAAATGGCACATTTCTCTGAAATATTACCAGAATTTCTCAAGTATTGTTATTAAATTGTATTGTGATATGTAATTAACTCTTAATTGAGTTAAGTGATGCACAAACCAGGATTTGGGTTAATGTGCACGTTTTTCGAGAATTTCAGAGAATTGACAAATGTTACGTATAAATTCTCATATGTGAAGTAAATTACTCTTAGCAGTGCACTAAGATGTACAATTGAATGAATTCAATATGCATGTGCCAAATTGTCTTGAGTTTGGGATATTTATGAATTTTAAATCTGCCTGCATGCATGATATAAGGATAGGGTGTTGCCATGTGATAAGTGAATGAGGTAACTGAAACCCTAAGGATAGGGTGTTCAATGAATCATGTTATGGTAATATGAAAGGTCTCGATATGAGATGTGGTGATACGTAACTGTTGAATTGTATGTTTCAAGTGCATTTAACTTTATATGCTTGTTCTCTCTGAGTTGACATCTACATACTACAGGGCTTCTTATTTTCAATACATATCTCGTAAATTGCAGGTGATGAGATATGACATGCCCTAGAAAGGGATGTTACTGAGACATGATATATGTTGAATACATGAGTTATGATGTTTCTTATGATATGATATGGCAGGCCGTGTGAGCCTTGTGAGAAATTTTTAAATGAGTTATGATTTCTGTTTAAATTGTACCTATTATGTTAAGGTTAGACTTAGGTGTCCTGAACACTGTAGAACCCCTTTGAGAGGTCTGTGCCTTAGGGGTGAAACTCGTGTCCAACATCAACCGGTTGAGTAATTTTGGTGGCACGAGGACAGAAGGGTTATCCAACACCAACCGGTTGAGTAATTCTGGTGGTAACCCAGTGTTGACTCCCTGCGCCTGTGTGCTCGGGTTAGAGGAGGAGTCTAGAGTACACTCTTTGAGAGTGCAGTGAGGCCGTGTGAGCCTGAGAGTCCTGACGCAGACCAGGACGGCAGTCAGACTTAGCATTTCCCGGGTGTGTCGCTAAGTCTTGTACGGTGTGGCCGTAGTGCACTGCGAGTCTCTATGCAGAGTACACTGCATAGATCAGGGCATAAGCTAAAATATGATCATATAGGTTCACAGAGTTCCTTATAAATGAAAGAGTTAAGGAAGACTAGAGCATAGTCTTCTAGTAGTTATTCTTTGGATGTAATATTTACATTCTTCGTTATTTCAATTATATTGTTTTAGAACTGCTTAGTGTAGTATTTCTTGTATATTAATCTGAATAATAAACTTGACGAGTTGTTTAGTGATAGTTAAATGAAAAACTATTCACTGAGCGAGTAGGCTCACTCCTCTACTCAAACATTTTCAGGTCAGCGACAGTTCCAGGAATTTGAAGGATCTTACCACCCTAGTCAGTAGAAGGTATATGTAGTTAGTTAGATAGTGGTCTCTTAATCCTTTCCCCTCGGTCCTTGGGACATGGTGTGGGTGAGAGAGAGTATGTATGGCGAATGAGTAAAAGATGTAAATTAACTGTTATGTTTTACTTTCTGTTAAACAATGTTACATGTTGTAAACTCTGTTTATGTTCTCTAGCCAGTTTAATTGAAATGCTTCCGCAATAGTTTATTATGTTTTAGTTTACAGCAATAATCTGGATATCATTACGAGGTTTTAAAAAGAAAAAGTTCTCAGTGATTTGTTTATGTGATAATCCCTCCGTCGCGCCCTAATCTCGTGATTAGTGGTTAGTGTGAGATCGGGGTGTGACAGACAACATGTCCGTTTAATGCAGAATGGCCATGTTGTCTTGCTAGAACCATGCTCGTGTTGCATAAAACATATGTGGTGGTCACCTTCCTATGTTTTTCCACTATTTCCAATTCTTTACTCAATTCTTGATCAGTTTCTTTTCTATATAATCCATGCATCATCTTCCCATCAATGAACCTATTATAACATGATTTATAAATAGAAAAGTGTCAAGTATAGTGTGTGTGTGTGTGTTCTAAAAATCAAACATAAAATTATAGCAAAATTGGATTTTGAACTGGGTGGCCTCCCACTAGAAATAAGTTTATTGCTTTCAATCGGATCTTGTGTTATTCTATCATCACGTATCTGCAAGCAAGGTTCTCTAATATTAATCATAAGTAATACTCTTAAATGCCTTAACTACATGATTTTCTTCCAAAGGGTCATGAGAGATTCTCAAGTGTTATTATCATCATAGACCTCATAACAAAAGTCCTCTATATTGAAACCATGCATATAATTAAACATGATCCTCTTGGGTAGCTTCCATGTTATCTTTTTCTTGAAGATATACACACCCTTATGGAACTTTGAATATGTTGAGCTTTGCTTTATGATGTCAACAAATGAGGTGTTTACCTTCACCCTGGACAAGACCTTTAGAAATTTCATGCAATACTATAGCACCCTTCTTTAGTGAAGGGGTCTTCCAAAGAATCAAAGAGAGGGGGCTCCATCATATTGAAAACGTGGGAACTTTGGAATATCAAACAAGGATTTATTGGATCGGTGGTTGGGGCTAGTGTTGGTATCACCTCAAATGATGGTGGGAAACATGGTATTATTGTTGTATTTATGATAACTAGAGGGGGTGAATAGAGATAAAACCACTTAAACAAAACACATTAAGCCTTCAAGATATTATCTAAAAGATATGATATATTGTATAGTAAGGGAGAGAGAGATTGAGCAATTACCAAAGGAAGACTATTATGTATAGTGATTCCAACTTCTAAACTAGGAGATGTATATCCACTACCTTGAGGGGTCAATCTCTAGTATTTTCAACCATGTCACACATCATATATTCTATTATAAAATTTACAATATAAGACCTTCCTTTATACTGACAAGGATACCTAGCCTTCCCTTTGAGGGGAAGGGAGCCAATAACCTTAGAAAGTACTTACATGTACAAGCTCTTGAGTCTTCTACCTTGCTAATGACTTACCTACCTATACAATGAGCCTCTTTCCTTCACCAAGGACTTACCTACTCTTGCAACAAGTCTTCAACCTTCAAGGAATTACCCACTCCTAGCTTGGATTTTCATCCTTCTTCTTCTCCTTCACTTGAAGAACCATTCACCATCTTGATAGAGAGAGGTTTGTTAATGGAATGGAGATATGCACAAGTTCTACATTCAAGCATCTCGCTAACAAAGATCATAGCTCACTCAATTAGATGTGGGACTTGTGAATAAGCTTGACAGATATTAGGGGCTCTTGGAGGCAAAAGCACTCAACTACAACTAGAGATCATAGAAGGAAAACTTGGAATTAAGTTCTATATTCCCTTATTTATAAATGAGGGTGCCTACTAGCCAGTAGATACACTTAGGGTCAAATCTATCAATTTTGGGCGTTCCCACAGATCTATTTTTGAGTTTTGCAACACATCAATGGTTAGAAACACTTTTCTAAACTTCTATGTACAGTGTTGTTGGCTGAGTTACCTTTTGGGAAACTCGACTGACAACACTGTTGTTGGTAGGTATGCCCACAGAGCCAATCATATGATGATTGTAATGGCATATATTGTAAATGATTTGATTAATAATAGAGGCAATCTTCATCTATATGTTTGTTGAATTATGAGATAATGGTATAAAATAATTGATGTCAAAAGAATGATGTTATTCAATGACATATGTCTTAAGGTTAAGGACCTGAATGATGAGATCATATGTATGATAAGATTTCATATAGATATGATTTTAGAAGTTGATAGACAATAATAATAATAATAATAATAATAATAATAATAATAATAAGACTAGAGTGTGTGTTTATTGATGACATAATTGTGACAACCCACCACACAAAAATGAGGTTACTCAAAACCAAACCACGATTATCACTAATTAACCACATCACCAAAAAGGGGGATAAATTATAACCAAATAAAATGTCTTAAATATGTCTAAGAATATTTACATATAGATCCAACATCTTGCATAAAGTTTATAAAACACCAAGTAACTCTAGATCTATCTAGTGGCCACATCCACAACCTATTTACAAAAGCAAAATCAACATTTATGTAAATCATGTATCATGATCAGCATAAAGCTAAAATTCGATTCAATATACAATATCTACAAACTTCCCCACCCAGACCTGAGAGTATAGGGATGACTATCAACATTGACGTCTCCATATACCTATCTTAGGATTAATAGGAACCAAAGCAATAGAGATTGAATGTCATCCAAGCATTCACAGTTGTCACCTGCTCAAGGCACAAACAAGAAACATAAGCTAAGTTAGCATAAAAGTTAGTAAGAGTAAACAAATAATAAAGAATAACAATGGTGAGGGTGGTAGGAAAAGCTAATCTACACTAACTAGCTAGGCAGAGCGTCTCACTCTGTGGAATCGGTGACAGAAGCTTGGTGTGTTTTAATACACTTGGGATCATTCGAATTTATATTGGGGCCCTATACTAACACATTCTTGTAGACCAAAATATATCACACGCAAGAACACATGATCGTATTGTAGTACAAGTGACTGGTGAGTAAAGAGGTTGATCCACATGGAGAGGGGGAATTAGAACTAGGTTAGAGTGAGCTATATTCCTAAAGAGGAGATAGGGTTTTTAGGTTTTAATGGTAGATTTTGATTGATTACACTAAGGTTTCATGCACGAAAGAAAGAAGTAATTAAGACAAGAAAAACAACCAAATCCCTAGATTTACCCAAAGCAAGTAATTATAATTAGAAAAGAAGGCAACTATCTAAGACAAAGAAAGAGACTCAGGCTAAGTAATACTAATGTAGCAAGATAATCACTAGAGAAATTATTGACCTAGGTTATCGCTAACTAGAAAGATTAACACTAACAAACTCAAAAGATCACTAGATATTCAAGCAAGCTATAACTATCCAAAACAAGGAAATTAAACTTACTCTACATTGAATGGAGCCATTATCACCGTCTTCTTATTTACAACAAAATTTGAAAAAGCCTCACAGCAGTATTGTTGAACTGACGTAGGGTCTTTAGCTACTAGACTAATCAAAGATGGAATCAAAAACCCTACATGTTCGAATCCAAAATCTGCACATATGTTGTCTAAGTAGCTGCAAAATATGTATTAATTACGCATGCATTAATAAATAAGAAACCAGATCACCAGATCATACACAAGGTATATGGATGTATAAAGAATATCTCACCTTATCCATATCTCTATCACAGATGTATTTAGCCAATCATATCAAAACAACTCCAAAATATCTTGTATAAATAGTTTTGTTTCGTATGACTGACCTGTAGAATCTGAATCGGAAGAAACAATTATATGGGAGTTTATATCATGTTTGCCTAACCATATTGCCATACCCCTACAGTTAGGACCTAACGGGACAAGTAGGTCCTGTGGAACCCAACTAGGTAATGTAGGAGGTGGAAGTGGAGGCCTAGATGATGTGGGTGTCTTCTTTTTAACCTGTATATATATAATTTCATATCAACTGCCATCATATACACACACTAACAATTGAACGTAATGTAAATTTACCATACCTTTTCAATAAAGAAGACATCCGCTTTTAGCCACAATATCACTCCGCCTACTGCCTCACCAAGCGTTTCACAATCTGGGTGGGCATATGACAATGGAAGATCCATCCACTGGGAGAATATATGTATCGGGCTCACACGAATCCAACCAGCTGGTACTGGAGACCCGTGACACATTTCCCCTGGTAGGGATGGGTAAGCTGACGCCTCTGCAACGACAAATTCTTTACTTTTTAGACGGCATGGCTTCAAACCCTACAAATTTTTGTGTAAAGAATGTTATATACATATATATATATATATATATATCATCTTTTTTTGAAACGACTACAATTTCATATATACATATCATCTTGAATTAAAAAACTAGTTACTATGTCATAAAAGTACGTACAGCGGATGTGCTAGGTGGTGGTTCTACAGGATTACTCCCAACCTCTGCAGTAGGAGTAGGAGGAGTAGAGCCTGCAGTAGGTACTGTCTGGTAAGTGGCAGTCTGAGATGCCTGCCACTTTTTCATTGCTTCTTCTAGTTTCCTATCAACTAGCTTATCTACCTATACATGGATAAAAGAAACGTTAGCTTCTAATTATTGAATTCTCTTTTACAGTAACATTATAAAGAAAGAATATGTTACCTCCTCTTGTGAAAGTCCCTCTTTTGGGACATGTTTGTGCTGGGATGGTCCCAAAAAAGCTTTGATGCCCACACCAGCTCCTACAGCCCTAACACATCCAGGATGCTCTGGGTTACCCAGAGCAACTGTCAATTCATCCCTTATGCCCTCAGGGATGAACTTGCCTTGTTTCCTCAGCTCGTGCAGCTCCCACTAATCGCCAAAACAAAAATTTGTAATTAAGTAAACAACACAAATAATCAATATTTGAATGATTGTTGTAAGAGTTGTATTTTACCATTTTTGCAGCCGCCTCAGCAGTTGCGGCCTTCGTTATTTCTCCCTTCTTATTTTGCCTCCCATCTATCCAGACATCATGGCGAGGCAGAGGTGTGCTACCTATGATAGAGGACTCTTGAGTAGCAGCAGACTGAGTAGTAGCCTCAGACTGTAGTCTTTGGCGAATGCCTGCATACCCCTTTGGACCCATTGTGTGGTCATGCACATTCAGTGCACGCCTTGATCTTTGTGCCTCACTGAGGGCCTAGTTAGTATGCACATTAATTCAAGCATTAACTAAACTAGCATGAACAAGATAAGAGAGCAAAGTGGGATTTAAGTAATGTTAAAGAGAGGTGGGACATTTGGAGTAATGATACTAAGATATTAGTTAGGGGGAGCATACCAAGCAAAACCTAATATTCACTCTATTGCTAAACTAAACAATCAATCAAATGCAATGAAGTCACCCCAGACTATTGGTTGGCCATGGATAGAATAGAGTGTGTAAGGAACACTACACCCTTACACCCCCTATTTAGCCTTACGAGGCTCAATTGGACCAAGGTTTAGGTGGCAGTTCAATTGGATTCAACTAATCTAGGTTTCTAGGCTAAGTGTTATTAGGGTAATTGATATCCAAGGGTAGAAAGGAGAAGTAGAGATGAGGGTATTTCACCTCATATTACTCACCATCTGGCCTTTATTATACTCTAGGAAATTACACAAATCACTCTTACACTAGATACTTAGATCTGACACATAGTTGTAGGAGAAGAGATTTGTATGTAGGAAGATAGGGTGCTAGCTAGGGATCCACTAGTTGGGCCTAGGAGCAATTTCTAAGATAGCAACAAGCAATTCTGACATCTTTCCAGCCAAATTACTCACATGGTAACATGTAATAAAATGACTATATGATTCTGGCTAGGAATTTCGACATGAAATTTGGACCATAGATTCACCATAGCATACCCCACATGTTGGTAAAGTTTGGGCTTGAGATTCCAATCTTTGAGTGATCAATTAATCTTTAAGTGAATTAGGGTTTTGAGTAAAGTAAAGGAACAAGGTATAAAAGGAATTAGAAAAACCACTTTATCACACAAGAATTCAAAGTTGTGCATCTCTAGATATGAAGGGAGAGGAATGAGATTTTAGGATTGAGCAAACATAATGTTTTGGTGTAAGAATGAGATAACTTGGTAATGTTAATTTTCGCAAAACAAAATCACAAAATTGATCCTCTCTATGATTTCAAACCTACCCTTAGCCTGAGGACAAGCTTGATTCTAAGTTTGGAGGAGTTGATAACATCTAATTTTATAAACTTTTGTACTTATTTTATACCTCTCCATGTTTTCAAGCATCAAACAATAAGCCACCCATGTTTAGAAGCATAAATCATAAGTATATTAATGTAACATCCCTGACCTAGGTTATGCTTTAACCAGGGGTGTTTTGATTAAGAAAGATGATTATATGCTTAATCTCATCTTGTGAAAAGTAATTAAGGCTCAAAAGGAACCTATGTTTCAATTTTGGTCCTGTTTGAACAATGTTGAAGCAATGTTTGCTTATTTTGGACTAAAGTGCAAATTACCCAAGTTGAGGGGTTAACTTGCAAATTTCACATGATAAGACGTTCCTCTGATGTTGATACATCATAAGAATGAATATAATGTAGTGGTATGGTTTCCACAAGCTTGGACACCAAGATTAAGCTTGTAAAGCAATCCTTGTGCATTAAAACCTAGTTTTGGTGTAATGTGCAATTTACCCAAAATCTAGGGTTCAATATGAAAATTACCACTTCAATATGGTCCTTAATGTTTCTTAGCATCATTTAGAGCAAAGAAAATGAGAGGGACTCCTCATTTGAATTAAGTTGTAGGAGACAAAATCTTGACATTAAAATAATCAAGAATAATGCCTAATTGAAACCCTAATTCGATTTAGGGCAAAAATGAATAAAAATAATTGAAGGGATTTCAACCAAAATGTTTTGGGTTGATTTTGAATAAGTATGGACGTTCCTTTGCCAAGATAAGGAACGAAAATATCTTAAGTAGGTGAAATTCCACTCACCTTATTATAAAGAAAAGTAATTTCCACTCACATATGGGATATTAATATTATAAGCATTAAGGTGCTTAATTTGCTTTTCTTTAAATTGAGAATAATGAAGGAGAATGAAAGGCAAGGAAGGTTCCTCGTACCCAAGGTAGTTGAGGGGGAAGAGGCGGCCACTTTATTGGGATTAATTGGATTTTTATAAGGCATTTTCTCTCTCATCAATTTCCTTATAAAAGTGTCATTTCTAAGCCCAAACCAAGGCCTTTTTCGGATTTTCTTCTTCCCCTTGCTTGCAAAACCGACCAAGGAGCTAGGGAGGAGCAGGGAGCACGTCCCCAACCTGTGGGTAAGCCCTTGACCTTCGTTCTCCATGATTTCATGGTGGAAATCGAAAATAAATTATGGATTCCTTCTTATTTCAATCTCCTCTTCAACCCTAGCCAACTTTTGCAATCAAAAGCTTGAGGACGAGCCTAGGGGGAGTTGCAAGAGCTTCATCCACCATTAATGGCGTGAGCTTGGAGCTTTGGAGCTCAATTGGAGGCGGGTTTTATAACTTAAACCCTTAAACATTGCTATTGCATCAATTCTCTATGCTTTGTTGATTGATTTCTTCAATTTGATGCACTCTTGTTTCTTGCTGCAATTTCCATCAAGAACGGTTGCTGTTCTTGGTTATTCGAAGGAAGGGGATTATGACATCATCCTAGATGCTTATCCAAAGAAAATTACCAAGCAAAACCGTTTTGATAGCTACTCCAAATCGTTTTAATTTGATTGGCTATGCGGTTTCAGCAAACCGTTTAAGGGCAAACAGTTTGAAACCGTTTGGGAGAAAACGGTTTCAAGACCGTTTGAGATGGTTGACCAAGAGTTTACCGTTTGGGAATTTTGTTCCTAATTATTTAGGCTGATAACCCTCCAAATTTGAGGGATTAACTCCAAAGGTATCGAGAGTTGAAGGCCAATCAATTAGGCAATCGAATTGAATTATGTGCTGATTTTCAACCTGATTAACTTAACCTGTTTGGGAAAACGGTTTCAAGACCATTTGAGATGGTTGACCAAGCGTTTACCGTATGGGATTCCTGTTCATAATTATGTTTATTAATAACCCTCCAAATTTGAGGGATTAACTCCAAAGGAATCGTTAGTTGAAGCCTAATCAATTAGGGAAACCTAATTGGATTAAGTGCTGATTTTCAATCTGATTTAATTGAACTTTTTGGGCAAACGGTCTCAAGACCGTTTGAGTGCGTTGACCAAGCGTTGACCATTTGGTATTACTGTTCCTAATGATGTGATCTAATGACTCACCGAATTTGAGGGATTAACTCCCAAGGAATCATAAGTTGAAGGCTATTCAATTAGGCAAACCCTAATTGAAAACAGTGCTGAAATTCCAATGAGTTAAGTTGAGATTTTGGGTTGATTAGCCCAAACGGTTTCAAGACCGTTTGGGGATCACCCCAAGACCGTTTGGAGGTCTGGGGTCAAGTATAGTTGACCAATTGAAGGTCCAAAGGTACTAATCATATTTCAATGTAGTGCTGATCTGTTGATCAACTCGATAGACCAATCCATGATGATTTGTTCACTAGAATCCAAAGGTTGGATGGGCCAAACGGTCTCAAGACCGTTTGGAGGTCATCCAAACGACCTCAAGACCGTTTGGTGGTCACCCAAGACCGTTTGGAGGTCTAGGGTTGAGTATTGTTAGGTGTTTGAAGGTCCAAAGGTACCAAGCTGTTATACAATGCAATGCTGATTTGGTGATCAATCCAATGATCCAAACCTTAATTGGATGGCTTGGATTTGAGTGATATGATGGGAAAACGGTCTCAAGACCGTTTGGAGGTCATCCAAACGACCTCAAGACCATTTGGTGGTCACCCAGACCGTTTGGAGGTCTAGGGTTGAGTATGGTTAGGTGTTTGAAGGTCTAAAGCTACCAAGCTGTTATACAATGCAATGTTGATTTGGTGATCAATCCAATGATCCAAACCTTAATTGGATGGCTTGGATTTGAGTGATATGATGGTCAAACGGTCTCAAGACCGTTTGGAGGTCATCCAAACGACCTAAAGACCGTTTTGGGTCAGGTCATACCCAATTTGGATAATGGTTCAATAGTTTCAAAGTAAGCAATCTTGCATTGATGAGTGTTGTTGGATCTTCGATTCCAAACCCTAATTCAATTGAATCAAGCCCTAATTGATGACCAATTGAGGTTCAAATTAGTTGAAGGTTGACCTATTAAACTCAATTGAAGTATGAGCATAGGTCCAATTGATGATTGGTTCCATGAATTCAATGGTTGAAGGTCCAATGCAATCAATTGAAACACAATTAGTAGCATGATTGATGATCAACTTCAAAGATCTAATTGGTTTTTATAAACCCTAATCCCATTGAGATCAGACCATAATTGAAGTCCCAATTGAGGGGTGAGCCATGATTCAAATGATGATTGAGTTGATGATACAATTGGTTGAAGTTCCATTGATTAGAATTGAGTGTGGTTCAATTTGGTTAATTCAATTGGATATTTCATGTTATTGAAGGTCTAATTGATCAAACCTTTTTGAAAAACTAATGTGATTAGGTGGGAGATACCTTTAATGGTACTAGTCATTAATGCATAACAAATGCATGGACCCAATACATGATGTAAACCCTAATTGAGGCTGATTCAGTATAACATTAATAAGAGGTTGTCTACATGTGAAATCACTAATTAGGATGTTAGTAAACCCTAGTTGAGGGTGTATCCTTGTGAAACCCTAGTGGAGGGTGTATCATTGTGAACCCTGGTTGAGGGTGTAACCTCGTGAAACCCTAGTGGAGGGTGTATCATTGTGAACCCTGGTTGAGGGTGTAACCTTGTAAAACCCTAGTGGAGGGTGTATCATTGTGAACCCTGGTTGAGGGTGTAACCTTGTGAAACCCTAGTTGAGGGTGTATCATTGCGATGGTTTATAGGCAACTTTATAATAAAATTATGCCTTAAACTAAGATAAGTCCATATCATGTGAGATAGCTGGAAAATTCTTATGTGTGACCTATGCACTTCATGGTAAGGGTGATAGGTTAATGGATGAAAGGATTAAGATGGGAAATACTTTAATCCAAGATAAGCTGATAACATAAGGAAGTTGAAAGTGATGAGGAAAGTGATATATCAATATGTGATAAAATATCACTTTTAGCATTACAGGATTGATATAGTTCAATACCTGGAATAATAACACAGGATTGGCTAACTCCCAATACCTGGAATGCACAGGATTGACATAGATCAATACCTGGAATAATAACACAGGATTGGCTAACTCCCAATACCTGGAATGTACAGGATTGACATAGATCAATACCTGGAATAATAACACAGGATTGGCTAACTCCCAATACCTGGAATGCACAGGATTGACATAGATCAATACCTGGAATAATAACAAAGGATTGGCTAACTCCCAATACCTGGAATGCACAGGATTGACATAGATCAATACCTGGAATAATAACACAGGATTGGCTAACTCCCAATACCTGGAATGCACAGGATTGACATAGATCAATACCTGGAATAATAACACAAGATTGGCTAACTCCCAATACCTAGAATGCACAGGATTGACATAGATCAATACCTGGAATAATAACACAGGATTGGCTAACTCCCAATACCTGGAATGCACAGGATTGACATAGATCAATACCTAGAATAATAACACAGGATTGGCTAACTCCCAATACCTGGAATGCACAGGATTGACATAGATCAATACCTGGAATAATAACACAGGATTGGCTAACTCCCAATACCTGGAATGCACAGGATTGACATAGATCAATACTTGGAATAATAACACAGGATTGGCTAACTCCCAATACCTGGAATGCACAGGATTGACATAGATCAATACCTGGAATAATAACACAGGATTGGCTAACTCCCAATACCTGGAATAGTTGCACAAGATTGACATAGATCAATACCTGGAATGGTTGCATAGGATATACATAGATCGATACCTGGAATAGTTGCACAGGATTGACATAGATCAATACCTGGAATGGTTACACACGATTGACATAGTTCAATACCTGGAATGAATACACTTGAATAATATAAGTCTAATGCTTGTACTAGTTGTACAGGATTGGTGCAATCCAATGCCTGGAATATTTATATAGGATTGGTATAGACCAATGCCTGAATAAGACATGATGATGTACACTCTCATGTCCAAAATAACCAAAAATCAGTTTAGCAGATTGGCTAAGGCCAATAAGTTGAAACAAGAATGTCTCATGGGTGACATATCAAGATAATGAGAGTCACAAGAGAAGTTTGACATGATGGTATAATATGGAGGATAAATGATATACATGTTCTTCCTATTCCTTATTAAGAGAATAGTTAATCTATTGTTCTATCATGAATAGTTACAATACTTTAAGACGAGAATGCTTTAAACTGTTTATCATCTGCCTAGTTTTACATGATTAAACTGCAATAACAATGTTTTGGCGGAGAGTTATATCTCCCGCTGGGGCAATTTATAATTGTCTCACCCCCGTGGGATCCAATGTTTTTAGGTGAACAAGCATGGAAGAGAGTGAGAACATCTTGCAGAGGAAGAACATCAGCAACATCCGGGACAGCAGTGAGATCTCAGGTGGAGATACTATCTGTCAAGTCATATAGATAGTAGTCCTATGTGTCGTCTATGTACTCTCAGGTCCTCGGAGTTTTCAGTCAGTGTTTTTGATAAATCAAACTGAGGTTTTGGCTTGATGCCTCGAGATTCATATGCTGTCTGTATATAATGTTCATAAGGCAGCTGATGTTGTAGTCTCTGAAAAGAGATGGTAAAGGTTATATATGTTTGAACCAGAATGTAAATGTTATACAATGGTTCTTGTTGTAAAGGATTTCCTATGTGTGGATCTCTTTGCAAAATGTTTTAATTTTTAGTGATTTTCGCTAATCCGCTACTTGATGAACGCTTCCGCATTAGTTAATCATGTTTTCGCAAGACGGTCGTTACAATTGTGGTATCAGAGCTCTAGGTTCGCTGAGTCTACAGAGACATAGGACTAAGTTGTTGAGTCTGTGTTAGTGTCCTCCAGTATACCCTATAATGATTTCTGCTTATGCAGAGAAAGGGTAAAGTTTAAAATGACTGGAGAGCACAACGAACACATTACTTAGGGCAATGTTGTTGCACCAAGAAGAGGTGCAAGGGATCATGCAAGAATAGAATGAGTGCCTGAGAATCCCCATTAAGACCTGATCAGGATAGAGAATCCTATGATCATGCTCTTGTTGGGAAGATTAGGGCAACAGTAATGCATATGAGTGGACTGGATGCTAGGCTTACAACCTAGGTTATCAGTCCTTAATACAGAAAGCTTGAGCTTTAAAAGAGTTCCTGAATGAATTCGTCATGTGGGAACAAGGGAAAATGTGGAAAAGATTAACTTATAGCAAGAAAGTGGACTCTGCCATGAGTTCAGACAGATAATAAATCTGTGATGGTAGTGCCCAAGAAGGGGCAATAAGCTGAGAAGTAGGGAATGGTCTCTATAATTCTAGAGACATTTGCCTAATGGTTTTAAAAAAAATCCAATTTTTTGGTACTAATAGTGCAATAAATGCCTAGTGTACCAGGGAAGTAGCCACTAAGTAAGTGCAAAGGTCTTAACCTTTCACCTGTAAGATTCTATGGCTTAGTTTTTTCTTCAGTAATAAGACTAGTAAGACCATGATATGAGTACAAGGTATGTTATAAATGTGTACATGTTGAGTACACTAAACCCTTTTTGTTATAAAAAGGAGGATTGTTGATATTGTTTTCCCCATTGGTTGCTATATAGGGATGAAATGATGAGAACTAGAATTTGAATTTTGTTCAATATTCTTTTAAATACTCTATATTGATCTTACCTCCATGAAAGAGGAAGAGGTATAGAAGAGATGCCTGGATAAGATCCAGGGATGTTAAATCTTATGTTATGGTAATATGAAAAGAAAGGAATATGATAGCATGTAAGTGCATACTACTTGATCTCAGTACTTGTAAACCCTGATCAGGTGTACAACTATTGATGATAAAGTGAGTATGGAAACTCTTAGATTGATATCTTTTTGATTGCCCTGATCAAGCAATCATTCTGATACAATCTAAAGAGTATCATGAAATTGGAAATATGATATGGATAAATGTATCATATCTTAAGAACAAGAAAGAAGGATCTGATAGGAATTCAGATCAGTATGTGTATATGAGGAAGTAAAAGTATGACCCTCATATGATGAGAAAGAGAACAAGGGAGGTGATCCATGTTCTATAAAGTTGTAAATATGATAAAAGAAAGATGAGAATATAATGTGTTTTCAACACATGCGACTGATACCAAGGTAAGAGATTCTGGTATCTGAGAATTATCAGATGGTTTATATTGGCTACCTGGAATGGTCAACTATGAAATCAGTCTGATTATATAAAATGATATGAACATCATATGTTAGGGGTTTATGCTTTGCATAAACATAACAACTAAATATGTCTTTAAGATAAGTTCTCATTTGACTCTATGAGAATATTGTGTGAAGGAACTTTGTGCTGATCAAAGTTATATGATGTCTACATAACAATGAGGTGTTATGAAGAGACATGATGATATGATGAATGAATAATATCCGTTTCCTTTATCTGGGATTTCGAGGACGAAATCCTTGTTAGGGGTTTATAATTTGTAACATCCCTGACCTGGGTTATGCTTTAAACAGGGGTGTTTGATTAAGAAAGATGATTATATGCTTAATCTCATCTTGTGAAAAGTAATTAAGGCTCAAAAGGAACCTATGTTTCAATTTTGGTCCTGTTTGAACAATGTTGAAGCAATGTTTGCTTATTTTGGACTAAAGTGCAAATTACCCAAGTTGAGGGGTTAACTTGCAAATTGCACATTATAAGAGGTTCCTCTGATGTTGATACATCATAAGAATGAATATAATGTAGTGGTATGGTTTCCACAAGCTTGGACACCAAGATTAAGCTTGTAAAGCAATCCTTGTGCATTAAAACCTAGTTTTGGTGTAATGTGCAATTTACCCAAAATCTATGGTTCAATATGCAAATTACCACTTCAATATGGTCCTTAATGTTTCTTAGCATCATTTAGAGCAAATAAAATGAGAGGGAATCCTCATTTGAATTAAGTTGTAGGAGACAGAATCTTGACATTAAAATAATCAAGAATAATGCCTAATTGAAACCCTAATTCGATTTAGGGCAAAAATGAATAAAAATAATTGAAGGGCTTTCAACCAAAATGTTTTGGGTTGATTTTGAATAAGGATGGACGTTCCTTTGCCAAGATAAGGAACGAAAATATCTTAAGTAGGTGAAATTCCACTCACCTTATTATAAAGAAAAGTAATTTCCACTCACATATGGGATATTAATATTATAAGCATTAACGTGCTTAATTTGCTTTTCTTTAAATTGAGGATAATGAAGGAGAATGAAAGTCAAGGAAGGTGCCTCGTACCCAAGGTAGTTGAGGGGGAAGAGGCGGCCACTTTATTGGGATTAATTAGATTTTTATAAGGTATTTTCTCTCTCATCAATTTCCTTATAAAAGTGCCATTTCTAAGCCCAAACCAAGGCCTTTTTCGGATTTTCTTCTTCCCCTTGCTTGAAAAACCGACCAAGGAGCTAGGGAGGAGCAGGGAGCACGTCCCCAACCTGTGGGTAAGCCCTTGACCTTCGTTCTCCATGATTTCATGGTGGAAAATCGAAAATAAATTATGGATTCCTTCTTATTTCGATCTCCTCTTCAACCCTAGCCAACTTTTGCAATCAAAAGCTTGAGGACGAGCCTAGGGGGAGTTGAAAGAGCTTCATCCACCATTACTGGCGTGAGCTTGGAGCTTTGGAGCTCAATTGGAGGTGGGTTTTATAACTTAAACCCTTAAACATTTCTATTGCATCAATTCTCTATGCTTTGTTGATTGATTTCTTCAATTTGATGCACTCTTGTTTCTTGCTGCAATTTCCATCAATAAAGGTTGCTGTTCTTGGTTGTTCGAAGGAAGGGGATGATGACATCATCCTAGATGTTTATACAAAGAAAATTACCAAGCAAAAACGTTTTGATAGCTACTCCAAATCGTTTTAATTTGATTGGCTATGCGGTTTCAGCAAACCGTTTAAGGGCAAACGGTTTGAAACAGTTTGGGAGCAAACGGTTTCAAGACCGTTTGAGATGGTTGACCAAGCGTTGAACGTTTGGGAATTTTGTTCCTAATTATGTAGGCTGATAACCCTCCAAATTTGAGGGATTAACTTCAAAGGAATCGAGAGTTGAAGGCCAATCAATTAGGCAATCGAATTGAATTATGTGCTGATTTTCAACCTGATTAACTTAACCTGTTTGGGAAAACGGTTTCAAGACCGTTTGATATGGTTGACCAAGCGTTGACCGTATGGGATTCCTGTTCATAATTATGTTTATTAATAACCCTCCAAATTTGAGGAATTAACTCCAAAGGAATCGTGAGTTGAAGCCTAATCAATTAGGGAAACCTAATTGGATTAAGTGCTGCTTTTCAATCTGATTTAATTGAACTTTTTGGGCAAACGGTCTCAAGACCGTTTGAGTGCGTTGACCAAGCGTTGACCGTTTGGTATTACTGTTCCTAATGATGTGATATAATGACTCACCGAATTTGAGGGATTAACTCCAAAGGAATCATGAGTTGAAGGCTATTCAATTAGGCAAACCCTAATTGAAAACAGTGCTGAAATTCCAATGAGTTAAGTTGAGATTTTGGGTTGATTAACCCAAACGGTTTCAAGACCGTTTGGGGATCACCCAAACGGTCTCAAGACCGTTTGGGGATCACCCCAAGACCGTTTGGAGGTCTGGGGTCAAGTATAGTTGACCAATTGAAGGTCCAAAGGTACTAATCATATTGTAATGTAGTGCTGATCTGTTGATCAACTCGATAGACCAATCCATGATGATTTTTTCACTAGAATCCAAAGGTTGGATGGGCCAAACGGTCTCAAGACCGTTTGGAGGTCATCAAAACGACCTCAACACCGTTTGGTGGTCACCCAAGACCGTTTGGAGGTCTAGGGTTGAGTATGGTTAGGTGTTTGAAGGTCCAAAGGTACCAAGTTGTTATACAATGCAATGCTGATTTAGTGATCAATCCAATGATCCAAACCTTAATTGGATGGCTTGGATTTGAGTGATATGATGGGCAAACGGTCTCAAGACCGTTTGGAGGTCATCCAAATGACCTCAAGACCGTTTGGTGGTCACCCAAGACCGTTTGGAGGTCTAGGGTGGAGTATGGTTAGGTGTTTGAAGGTCTAAAGCTACCAAGCTGTTATACAATGCAATGCTGATTTGGTGATCAATCTAATGATCCAAACCTTAATTGGATGGCTTTGATTTGAGTGATATGATGGGAAAACGGTCTCAAGACCGTTTGGAGGTCATCCAAACGACCTCAAGACCGTTTTGGGTCAGGTCATACCCAATTTGGACAATGGTTCAATAGTTTCAAAGTAACCAATCTTGCATTGATGAGTGTTGTTGGATCTTCGATTCCAAACCCTAATTCAATTGAATCAAGCCCTAATTGATGACCCATTGAGGGTCAATTGAGGGTCAAATTAGTTGAAGGTTGACCTATTAAACTCAATTGAAGTATGAACATAGGTCCAATTGATGATTGGTTCCATGAATTCAATGATTGAAGGTCCAATGCAATCAATTGAAACATAATTAGTAGCATGATTGATGATCAACTTCAAAGATCTAATTGGTGTTTATAAACCCTAATCCCATTGAGATCAGACCATAATTGATGTCCCAATTGAGGGGTGAGCCATGATTCAAATGATGATTGAGTTGATGATACAATTGGTTGAAGTTCCATTGATTAGAATTGAGTGTGGTTCAATTTGGTTAATTCAATTGGATATTTCATATTATTGAAGGTCTAATTGATCAAACCTTTTTGAAAAACTAATGTGATTAGGTGGGAGATACCTTTAATGGTACTAGTCATTAATGCATGACAAATGCATGGACCCAATACATGATGTAAACCCTAATTGAAGATGATTCAATGTATAACCTTAATAAGAGGTTGTCTACATGTGAAATCACTAATTAGGATGTTAGTAAACCCTAGTTGAGGGTGTATCCTTGTGAAACCCTAGTGGAGGGTGTATCATTGTAAACCCTGGTTGAGGGTGTAACCTCGTGAAACCCTAGTGGAGGGTGTATCATTGTGAACCCTGGTTGAGGGTGTAACCTTGTGAAACCCTAGTGGAGGGTGTATCATTGTGAACCCTGGTTGAGGGTGTAACCTTGTGAAACCCTAGTTGAGGGTGTATCATTGCAATTGTTTATAGGCAACTTTATAATAAAATTATTCCTTAAACTAAGATAAGTCCATATCATGTGAGATAGCTGGACAATTCTTATGTGTGACCTATGCACTTCATGGTAAGGGTGATAGGTTAATGGATGAAAGGATTAAGATGGGAAATACTTTAATCCAAGATAAGCTGATAACTTAAGGAAGTTGAAAGTGATGAGGAAAGTGATATATCAATATGTGATAAAATATCACTTTTAGCATTACAGGATTGATATAGTTCAATACCTGGAATAATAACACAGGATTGGCTAACTCCCAATACCTGGAATGCACAGGATTGACATAGATCAATACCTGGAATAATAACACAAGATTGGCTAACTCCCAATACTGGGAATGCACAGGATTGACATAGATCAATACCTAGAATAATAACACAGGATTGGCTAACTCTCAATACCTGGAATGAACAGGATTGACATAGATCAATACCTGGAATAATAACACAGGATTGGCTAACTCCCAATACCTGGAATGCACAGGATTGACATAGATCAATACCTGGAATAATAACACAGGATTGGCTAACTCCCAATACCTGGAATGCACAGGATTGACATAGATCAATACCTGGAATAATAACACAGGATTGGCTAACTCCCAATACCTGGAATGCATAGGATTGACATAGATCAATACCTGGAATAATAACACAGGATTGGCTAACTCCCAATACCTGGAATGCACAGGATTGACATAGATCAATAGCTGGAATAATAACACAGGATTGGCTAACTCCCAATACCTGGAATGCACAGGATTGACATAGATCAATACCTGGAATAATAACACAGGATTGGCTAACTCCCAATACCTGGAATGCACAAGATTGACATAGATCAATACCTGGAATAATAACACAGGATTGGCTAACTCCCAATACCTGGAATGCACAGGATTGACATAGATCAATACCTGGAATAATAACACAAGATTGGCTAACTCCCAATACCTGGAATGCACAGGATTGACATAGATCAATACCTAGAATAATAACACAGGATTGGCTAACTCCCAATACCTGGAATGCACAGGATTGACATAGATCAATACCTGGAATAATAACACAGGATTGGCTAACTCCCAATACCTGGAATGCACAGGATTGACATAGATCAATACCTGGAATAATAACACAGGATTGGCTAACTCCCAATACCTGGAATGCACAGGATTGACATAGATCAATACCTGGAATAATAACACAGGATTGGCTAACTCCCAATACCTGGAATGCATAGGATTGACATAGATCAATACCTGGAATAATAACACAGGATTGGCTAACTCCCAATACCTGGAATGCACAGGATTGACATAGATCAATAGCTAGAATAATAACACAGGATTGGCTAACTCCCAATACCTGGAATGCACAGGATTGACATAGATCAATACCTGGAATAATAACACAGGATTGGCTAACTCCCAATACCTGGAATGCACAAGATTGACATAGATCAATACCTGGAATAATAACACAGGATTGGCTAACTCCCAATACCTGGAATAGTTGCACAAGATTGACATATATCAATACCTGGAATGGTTGCATAGGATTAACATAGATCGATACCTGGAATAGTTGCACAGGATTGACATAGATCAATATGTAGAATGGTTACACAAGATTGACATAGTTCAATACCTAGAATGGATACACTTGAATAATATAAGTCTAATGCTTGTACTAGTTGCACAGGATTGGTGCAATCCAATGCCTGGAATATTTATATAGGATTGGTATAGACCAATGCCTGAATAAGACATGATGATGTACACTCTCATGTCCAAAATAACCAAAAATCTGTTTAGCAGATTGGCTAAGGCCAATAAGTTGAAACAAGAATGTCTCATGGGTGACATATCAAGATAATGAGTGTCACAAGAGAAGTTTGACATGATGGTATAATATGGAGGATAAATGATATACATGTTCTTCCTATTCCTTATTAAGAGAATAGTTAATCTATTGTTCTATCATGAATAGTTACAATACTTTAGGACGAGAATGCTTTAAACTGTTTATCCTCTGCCTAGTTTTATATGATTAAACTGCAATAACAATGTTTTGGCGGAGAGTTATATCTCCCGCTGGGGCAATTTACAATTGTCTCACCCCCGTGGGATCCAATGTTTTTAGGTGAACAAGCATGGAAGAGAGTGAGAACATCTTGTAGAGGAAGAACATCAGCAACATCCGGGACAGTAGTGAGATCTCAGGTGGAGATACTATTTGTCAAGTCATATAGATAGTAGTCCTATGTGTCGTCTCTGTACTCTCAGGTCCTCGGAGTTTTCAGTCAGTGTTTTTGATATATCAAACTGAGGTTTTGGCTTGATGCCTCGAGATTCATATGTTGTCTGTATATAATGTTCATAAGGCAGCTGATGTTGTAGTCTCTGAAAAGAGATGGTACAGGTTATATATGTTTGAACCAGAATGTAAATGTTATACAATGGTTCTTGTTGTAAAGGATTTCCTATGTGTGGATCTCTTTGCAAAATGTTTTAATTTTTAGTGATTTTCGCTAATCCGCTACTTGATGAACGCTTCCGCATTAGTTAATCATGTTTTTGCGAGACAGTCGTTACAATTGTGGTATCAGATCTCTAGGTTCGCTGAGTCTACAGAGACATAGGACTAAGTTGTTGAGTCTGTGTTAGTGTCCTCCAGTATACCCTATAATGATTTCTGCTTGTGCAGAGAAAGGGTAAAGTTTAAAATGACTGGAGAGCACAACGAACACATTGCTTAGGGAAATGTTGTTGCACCAAGAAGAGCTGCAAGGGATCATGCAAGAATAGAATGAGTGCCTAAGAATCCCCATTAAGACCTGATCAGGATAGAGAATCCTATGATCATGCTCTTGTTGGGAAGATTAGGGCAACAGTAATGCATATGAGTGGACTGGATGCTAGGCTTACAACCTAGGTTATCAGTCCTTAATACAGAAAGCTTGAGCTTTAAAAGAGTTCCTGAATGAATTAGTCATGTGGGAACAAGGGAAAATGTGGAAAAGATTAACTTATAGCAAGAAAGTGGACTCTGCCATGAGTTCAGACAGATAATAAATCTGTGATGGTAGTGCCCAAGAATGGGCAATAAGCTGAGAAGTAGGGAATGGTCTCTATAATTCTAGAGACATTTGCCTAATGGTTTTAAAAAAAAGCCAAGTTTTTGGTACTAATAGTGCAATAAATGCCTAGTGTACCAGGGAAGTAGCCACTAAGTAAGTGCAAAGGTCTTAACCTTTCACCTGTAAGATTCTATGGCTTAGTTTTTCTTCAGTAATAAGACTATTAAGACCATGATATGTGTAAGGACCCTGACCTGCGTTTAGGGTTTACCCTGTTTGTTTTGCTTGATGTTGGTGCTTTGGTGCTTGCTAATCACCTTTAGTGGTGATTAGGGTTTGGTTGTGCTTTGTTGAGAGTTCGAGGGGCTACTTGCAAATAACCCAAGTTTGGGGTTTTGTGGGCAAGTTTGCCATATTGTGAGATGTTTTTCCTCTTTTCTTCCTCTAGGGTTGAGAGGAAGGCTTGGGCTTGTTGTTTGAGTCCTTTGGGCCTGAGTTGAGCTTGTTTGGGCCTTGGAGTTCCTTGTTTGGGCTTGCTTGAGCCTTGTGTCGCCTAGGGCAGGTGGTGTGTCGCCCAGTTGCTTGGTGTGTCGCCCAGTAGCTCTTGTTGTGTCGCCCAGATGGCTTGGCTTGGTTGATGGACACATGGTGCACATCTTGGACAAGTGCCTTATGGCTTGCATGAGAGGTGGCTTGAGTTGGTGGACATGTGTCCCTTGGGTGGGCGACACATAGCATGGTTGTACCTTGGTTTCTCCTCCCCTTCTTCCTATATAGGTAGCTCTTCTCCTTGCCTTAGTCTCCTTTGGTCCTTTGGTCTCCCCTCCACCCTTGGTGCACGATATCCCTCTCCATCTTGCTTGTGTTGGCCGATACACTTCCTTGGAGCTGAAGTGGTGGCCGATACACCTTCCTGGAGCAGCCTGGTGGACGATAGCTTTGGACCTTGGAGTGCATCTTCTCCCTTGAAGCTTGGAGCTTAAGGCGGGTTGCATAGTTTCTAACCCTAACTCTTTTACCTCTAGCTTTGATCTTGTTATATGTTAGCAGTCTAGCTTAGTTCCTTGCTTGTACATCTTGCTTATGTACCTTAGTGGCCGATATCCCTCTCTAGGGCTTAGGGTTCCTTGTATACCTTTCTCTTTAGGGTTTGTGCTCTTTGTGTTGGAGGTTGAAGATGACCTAGGGTTGGGCGATACCCCTTCCTTGTGGGTGTGTTGGGCGACACACTTGCCCTTAAGTTGAACGATAAGGTGATCTAGGGTTTGAGTTCCTTGTGTTGGAGGTCGATAGTGACCTAGGTTGGGCGATAGGGTGCTCTCTCTGGTGGCCGATATGGTTCCTTGGTGGATGATATGTTGTGTCCTTGATGTTGGCCGACATGGTCCCCTTTGTTCTTGTGTTGGCCGACATGGTCCCCTTTTGTTCTTGTGTTGGTCGACATGGTGACCATGTTGGGCAACATGGCACCTTGGGTGGATGATAGGATGAGTCCTTGTGGGTGGCCGATACCCTTGCCCATGAGTGGCCGATAGGGTTAATGGTCGATAGCCCTAATGGCCAACACCATGGTGGGCGATGCCCTAATGGCCGACACCATGGTGGGCGATACCCTAATGGCCGATAGCCATGTTGGGCGATACCCTACCCTATGTGCATGAGTGTGTTGGCCGATAGGGTTAGTAGAGTGTGTTGGCCGATAGGGTAGTAGTGGGTGATCGTCGATAGGGTTAGTGAGGTTGGCCGATACCCATGTTGGATGATAGGTTTTAGATGAGGGTTGTGAAGCTATAGTGAGGGTATGAGTTCCTTCGGTGATAATCTCTTTTGTGGTGGAAGAGGATGCGTATGCATAAACCAATAAACGATGGTAGTGTTTGCGAAATCATCAATATGTAATATGTTGCCTTGCAAATATTAAGGATGCTAATGGTAGTAATGTATATGATGATAGCCCTCATGTAATAGATGCATGATGTGACCCGTTATGCTTAATTGTTAATGATAATGAAGATGATGATAACTACTCTAGTAGTTTGTTTAATGATTATAATGTTGGTAATAATGATGCTAAGTGACAGTTATGTTAAAGGTTGCTTCATGATAAAGATGACTATAGTTGATGGCATAGTAATGACCTTGTTAATAATAGTGTTGATTCTGTATACTCAATCTGTTTCCCATATACCTTGATTGTTTGTATAACCCTGAGATTCAGGGTAAGCATCAGTATGGTTGATAATGATGTAATTAACATACTTGGTTACCGAATAAGTGCAATATTGGTAATTTGATTATCTTGAATGTTGAACCTACAATTATTGCATACATTGACCTTGCAGGTGATGACTTAGCCATAAAAGGGCTATGTGTCATATGAAATGAGTAACATTGCTTTGATAATTGCCCTATAATATTATGTATGTGATATGTTGGTCCCATGATGATGATGTGAGCCTTAAGAGGCAGTGACAGTACATGATGAGGGGATTGAGACCCCGTGGTACGTAATGATCCTTGAGATGGAACTGGATGGTTGGCAAGAGGCCAAGTGATAATATGTGATGTTGGATCCTTAAGATGGATCAGGTTGATATGAATAGATCATAATATAATGTTCTTTACTTTCTGTTATATCTTTGCATGTTATACAACTTGGTTGAATCCTGCAATCCATTTAAAAGATACTAATTAAGCACAGTGAAATACATCATGTAGTTTGCCCTGGCAATAGATCCATCATCGTCAGGACTTGGTGATGGTGAAACATGTTTTCCTACAGGTTAACCTGGAAGCACATATTGTTGAATATGTGTAGGTTGCTCCTACCCTGAAAATGAGGAGGTAAGAGTGTAACTTCGGTTACAGACTCAGATATGTGTGTAGAGCATGGTGAACAGGCCCATGGCTCAGGATATGTGATGTATGGAGCATGAATGCGTTCATGGCTCAGAGCACGGTGATCAGGCCCGTGGCTCAGTTTTACTAGCGCGGAGACCTGTACCAAGGCGGGCTAGAGAATGGGTAGCCTATGGAGCTAACCATGTGGCTTAGACCACTTCAGCATGTGACTGCGGTCCTGCTTGTGTTGTACTCATGTACTGACCATGAGGTGGGAGGTCGTGTAGTCCGGCTCTTCCATTGACCTTGTATGGCACCGTCTTGGGTTTCGTAACCGAAGGTTGGATTTGAACAGTACGGTTCAAATCCTTAGGGCATAATAAAATATAATACAGCCGTTTAGTATTTACTAGTCATATCAAATACGAAACATTGGTTGAGGCCTTGTTTGTGTAATATTCCGTTATACCTTGCAGGTCATGTGGTAATCTACCTTATCTTGATAACCAGGTTATATGGCATTATACCCTGTTCTAATAATCCTGTTACATGTTGATATATCTCATCTTGATAGTCATGTTCCTTTGAAAGACATCGGGTTTTACGCTTTAGTACAGCTGGTATGCTTGCCGGTAAGAATGATCTTGCTATATATATATATATATAACTGCTTCTGATATATCTGCTCATGTTATAATTGCTGTTATGGTTTATCTTGCTGAGGTTCTATAGTTGCGGTGGGGAGCTATGTTTCCCGCTGGGACAATTGTTCAATTGTCTCACTCCGTTGGTTTACACCCTTTTTAGGCGGTCGAGGTAGACGTGGTCGTGGTTGTGGTGTTGCGAACGAGCAGCTTGAGGAGCAGTAGAAGGCAAGCGTTGGACATGCTATTGTTTTGGATGTTTTGTAGTAGAGTCTAGAGTCATCCATGTACTCTCAGGTCCTTGGAAGTGTTTTGACGATGTTTCACGAAGATCGTTCGATGATATCTGTATATCCTGCTGTTGGCCGGATGTGGGCCTTTATGTATATATGAACAGGTGGTGAGCTCATGTGATGGATGGACAGTTGTTCCTGAGTTGTGGACACGTGTCAGATCTTGTGTATGTACATATTTATATGACATGTTTCTGTGCAGGATGAGGACTGGAAAGTAATAGTTTCACAGTTCATCAGTTTTCAGCAATCGGTTTTAATTAACCCGTGTTTTGATAATCTGTGGTTATGGTGTTTTCCGCACGTTTTCGCGTAACACCTCGTTATCTGTGTGATAATGGGATGTGTTGCCACAAGTTTTGGTATCAGAGCTTTAGGTTCGCTGAGTCTACAGGGATCTAGGACTAGGTTGAGTCTGTTCTTATGAGTTTTCCAGGTTATCTTACAAAAATCTTCTGCCCTCAGCAGAAGAAAAGCCAAGATGTCTGAAAACCACGAAGAACATGCTCCTGAGCATAGTGATGCTGCATCGGTTGATGGAGCAGATGGACGGGCACATGAAGATCGGGTGCCTGAGGTCCCCCAACCAGACCCAGCCATACTTGAACACCCTGCCTACCAACAGCTCATGGGGCAGTTAATGGCTACGATGAATCTCATGGTTGAGCGATTACCAGTGCCTCCTCCGTGAGCACAGGTTCCCCATGGAGAAGCATCGGGTATTGGGAAGACCTTTGAGCGGCTTCGCCGAGTCGGAGCTTCAGATTATGCTGGAACGACTGATCCAGCGGATGCAGATCTGTGGCTGACGAGTCTTGAAAAGGCTTTCCGGATCCTCGACATCCCCGAAGCAGACAAAGTAAAGCATGTTGTCTACCTTTTGAAGGGTAGTGCTGGTCACTGGTGGACCATCGAGGAAGAGAAGCGGCCTGGTGAGGTGATCTGTTGGGAAGTGTTTCGGCGCGAGTTCATCACCAGATACTTTCCGAGGACGTACCTGGATGAGAAGATCAGTCAGTTTGAGAAGTTGCGGCAAGGAACGATGAACATCACTGAGTATGAAGCTAAGTTTATGGATCTGTTGAGGTTCTGTCCTCACATGGCGGCGACAGATGATGAACGGATCAGACGTTTCGAGAAGGGTTTGAGTGCTGAGTTGACAACCCCTGTGTCTGTGCTAGAAAACCGAGAGCGGTTTGCTACGTTTGTGGAATCAGTTCGACGGATCGAGAGGACAGTAAGGGAGAAAAGAGAGTCGGTGTCTCTTAAAAGACCTGCTCAGTTTCAAGGACGAAGGTTTGGTGGCTTCAAGAAACCCAGGTTTTCAGCACCGTCAGTGATGAGAAGTGCTGGTGTACCATCTCAGTGGTCTCCGAGTAAGGGAAAAGGTTATGTTTCTTCACCGTCCAAGGCGCCCAGTTCAGCTTCAGTGGTAGTGACAGGGCCATCTAGGCCACGAGTTGACAATTGAGCATGTCATCTCTGTGGACAAGTCAGGCATTGGAAGTTCAATTGCCCGAATAGAGATGTTGAAGTGACACAGCAACCGAGGCAGAGTTTCCAGAAGTCTGAGAGACCACAACCCAGTGGTAGCAGAGGATGAGGACGCGGTCAAGCGTCTCAAGCTGGATCGTCTGCTCAAGGGAGCAGAGGTCATGGACAGCAAGCTACGGCTGGATTCTATGCCATGAATCAGCCGGAGGCGATAGTCAACCCGCGAGTGGTGACAGGTCAGATGGAGTTATTTCATTCTGATATGTCTTCTTCTTGCTTTATATCTGTTCTGGTTGACCTGGGTGCTACACACTCTTTTATCGCCTATAGTATGCTTGAAAACTGTCATCTACCTATTAGTTGTAAGAAGGATAGCTTGTTGTTAGAAACCCCTCTTGATGGTTCCTCTTTGCTTTGAGAAGAGTGTCCATCTTGTGTTTTGTCTTTTTCGGGAAACAGCATTCAGGTGGATCTCATACCACTTGATATGCATGGTTTCGATGTTATCCTTGGGATGGATACCTTAGAGAAGTATAAGGTTGTCTTGGACTGTGGTTCCAAGCAGGAGGTGTTTGATGTTGCTGGAGAGAAGTGGATCTTCCAGGGAGATAGGAAGATTCTTCCGACGTGTCTGGTGTCAGCTATGGTGGCAGATAGGTTGTTGCGACAAGGATGTGAGGCGTTCTTAGCTCACGTTGTGGATACCGTTGTGGATACCAAGGCGAAAGGCCTTAACCTTGAAGAAGTGTCAGTGGTCCGAGAGTTTGCAGATGTGTTTCCCGAGGAGTTTCCTGGTGTTCCTCCACCCCGAGAGATCGATTTTGAGATCAATCTTGTTCCGGGAACGCAGCCGATTGCACAGACACCTTATAGGATGGCTCCAGCAGATATGGTAGAGTTGAAGAAGCAGTTACAAGAGTTGTTGGAGAAAGGTTTCATCAGACCGAGCACGTCACCTTGGGGTGCTCCCGTGTTGTTCGTTAAGAAGAAGGATGGTTCGATGCGGTTGTGTATAGACTACCGACAGTTGAACAAGGTCACGATCAAGAATAAGTACCCGTTGCCAAGGATAGATGACCTGTTCGATCAGTTGCGTTGTGCTACAGTGTTTTCGAAGATCGATCTACGGTCTGGATATCATCAGTTGAGGATAAATGTGGATGACATACCAAAGTCAGCCTTTAGGACGAGGTATGGTCATTTTGAGTTTGTGGTTATGCCGTTTGGATTAACCAATGCACCTGCTGCTTTCATGGACCTGATGAACAGAGTGTTTCGTCCGTTCTTAGATCAGTTTGTTGTAGTTTTTATAGACAACATCTTGATCTATAGTCAGAACCGGCTAGAGCATGAGCAACATCTTCGTCAAGCGTTGACTCTCCTTCGTCAACATCAGTTGTATGCTAAGTTTAGTAAGTGTGAGTTCTGGTTGGATGAAGTGATTTTCTTAGGTCATGTGATATCTGCTGAAGGAGTCAAAGTAGATCCGAAGAAAGTAGAATCCGTTGCGGATTGGGAACAGCCAAAGACGCCGACGGAAGTTTGTAGTTTCCTTGGCCTAGCAGGATACTACCGGAGGTTTATCAAGGACTTCAGTTCGATAGCTCTACCGATGACGAAGTTGACCAGGAAGGATGTACCTTTTGTTTGGAATGATCGATGTCAGCAAGGTTTCCAAAGTTTGAAGGAAAAGCTAACCAGTGCTCCAGTGTTGATCTTGCCAGAATCTGGAAAAGGCTATGTTGTTTTCTGTGATGCGTCCAAGAAAGGTTTGGGTTGTGTGCTGATGCAGAAAGATCATGTGGTTTCTTTTGCTTCGCGACAGCTTAAGAAACACGAGGAGAACTATCCGACTCATGACTTGGAGCTGGAAGCAGTGGTTCATGCGTTAAAGATTTGGAGACACTATCTTTATGGGGAAGTGTATGAGATCTTTACAGATCACAAGAATCTGAAGTACATCTTCTCACAGCAAGAGTTGAACATGCGACAGCGTCGGTGGATGGAGTTGAGCAGTGATTATGATTGCACTATCGAGTATCATCCAGGTAAGGCGAATGTGGTAGCAGACGCGCTTAGCAGAAAGTCTTCTACTCCCAAGAAGGCACATATGAGTTCTTGGTATGCCATAGGTGGGACATGTTAGTCTCCTTACGGTAGATGAATGTACATACGGAGGTTTCCTCGATAGCTGGACTTTTAGCACAGATGCAAATCAAGCCCATGTTGAGACAGCAGATCAAGGATGCATAGAAAACGGATGATACAGTACAGCTAATCAGATCAGAGTTTGGCAGCGAAAAGCGTGATGGGTTCCATGAGTCCGAGGATGGGGTGGTTTGCTATCATAATAGGATGGTGGTTCCAGATGCTGATAATCTGAGGAAGTTGGTGCTCGAGGAAGCACACACGTCGATGTATGCTATGCATCCATGTGTCACCAAGATGTACCATAGTCTGAAGGACTTGTATTGGTGGCCTGACCTGAAGAAAGATGTAGCTGAGTTTGTGGCTAGGTGTGCGGTATGTCAGCAAGTAAAGGCTGAGCATCAAAAGCTGGCAGGTACATTGCAACCTTTGCCTATACCACAGTGGAAATGGGATCATATAACCATGGATTTCGTAGTTGGTCTACCCAGGACAACTAAGAATCATGATTCCATTTGGGTGATAGTGGACAGATTAACGAAGTCTGCCCATTTCATACCTGTGAAGACCACGTATACAGCTGAAAAGCTCGCTCGAGTATATGTGGATGAGATAGTTTGTTTGCATGGTGTGCCAGCAGCGATAGTTTCTGATAGAGGTCCTCAGTTTACAAGTCGTTTTTGGGAACAGTTGCACAGAGCGATGGGAATGCAGTTGAAGTTCAATACCGCTTTCCACCCGCAGACAGATGGACAGTCTGAGAGGACTATTCAGACTTTGGAGGATCTTCTTCGTGCTTGTGTTTTGTAGTTCCTAGGCAGTTGGTACGTACATCTCAGTTTGATAGAGTTTGCCTACAACAATAGCTATCAGCAGAGCATTGACATGGCTCCCTATGAGGCTTTGTATGGGAGGAAGTGCAGATCTCCTTTGTGTTGGTATGAATCAGGTGAATATCAGCTTTTGGGCCCTGCGTTAGTACAGCAAATGACGGAAAAGATCAAGGTGATACAACAACAGTTGAAAGCGACACAAGACAGGAAGAAGTCTTATGCAGACAATCGCCGACGACCCTTGGAGTTCCAGGTGGGAGACAAGGTGTATCTTAAAGTCTCTCCGTGGAAAGGTGTGCTGAAGTTTGGCCGGAAGGGTAAGTTAGCTCCCAGATATATGGGGCCTTACCCAGTCTTAGCACGTGTTGGCAAGGTGGCTTACGAGTTAGAATTGCCTCCAGAGTTGCACAGGTTACATCCAGTGTTCCATGTCAGTATGCTGAAGAAAAGTCATCCGGATACAGGAACAGTGATACAACCAGTTGAAGTTGAGCTTGACAAAGATGTGACTTATGAAGAGGGTCCTATGATGATCCTTGACAGAAGAATCAAGAAGTTGAAGAGAAAGGATCTGGTTCTTGTGAAGGTCCTTTGGCATCACCGTGGCGTTGAGGAAGCCACGTGGGAGCTTGAGGAAGAGATGAGGAGGAAGTATCCCTCGCTTTTCTCTTCGGATTTCGGGGACGAAATCCTTTTGTAGAGGTTTATGGCTGTAAGGACCCTGACCTGCGTTTAGGGTTTACCCTGTTTGTTTTACTTGATCTTGGTGTTTGGTGCTTGCTAATCACCTTTAGTGGTGATTAGGGTTTGGTTGTGCTTTGTTGAGAGTTCGAGGGGCTACTTGCAAATAACCCAAGTTTGGGGTTTTGTGGGCAAGTTTGCCATCTTGTGAGATGTTTTTCCTCTTTTCTTCCTCTAGGGTTGAGAGGAAGGCTTGGGCTTGTTGTTTGAGTCCTTTGGGCCTGAGTTGAGCTTGTTTGGGCCTTGGAGTTCCTTGTGTGGGCTTGCTTGAGCCTTGTGTCGCCCAGGGCAGGTGGTGTGTCGCCCAGTTGCTTGGTGTGTCGCCCAGTAGCTCTTGTTGTGTCGCCCAGATGGCTTGGCTTGGTTGATGGACACATGGTGCACATCTTGGACAAGTGCCTTATGGCTTGCATGAGAGGTGGCTTGATTTGGTGGACATGTGTCCCTTGGGTGGGCGACACATAGCATGGTTGTACCTTGGTTTCTCCTCCCCTTCTTCCTATATAGGTAGCTCTTCTCCTTGCCTTAGTCTCCTTTGGTCCTTTGGTCTCCCCTCCACCCTTGGTGCACGATATCCCTCTCCATCTTGCTTGTGTTGGCCGATACACTTCCTTGGAGCTGAAGTGGTGGCTGATACACCTTCCTGGAGCAGCCTGGTGGACGATAGCTTTGGACCTTGGAGTGCATCTTCTCCCTTGAAGCTTGGAGCTTAAGGCGGTTGCATAGTTTCTAACCCTAACTCTTTTACCTCTAGCTTTGATCTTGTTATATGTTAGCAGTCTAGCTTAGTTCCTTGCTTGTACATCTTGCTTATGTACCTTAGTGGCCGATATCCCTCTCTAGGGCTTAGGGTTCCTTGTATACCTTGCTCTTTAGGGTTTGTGCTCTTTGTGTTGGAGGTTGAAGATGACCTAGGGTTGGACGATACCCCTTCCTTATGGGTGTGTTGGGCGACACACTTTCCCTTAAGTTGAATGATAAGGTGATCTAGGGTTTGAGTTCCTTGTGTTGGAGGTCGATAGTGACCTAGGTTGGGCGATAGGGTGCTCTCTCTGGTGGCCGATATGGTTCCTTGGTGGATGATATGTTGTGTCCTTGATGTTGGCCGACATGGTCCCCTTTGTTCTTGTGTTGGCCGACATGGTCCCCTTTTATTCTTGTGTTGGTCGACATGGTGACCATGTTGGGCGACATGGCACCTTGGGTGGACGATAGGATGAGTCCTTGTGGGTGGCCGATACCCTTTCCCATGAGTGGTCGATAGGGTTAATGGTCGATAGCCCTAATGGCCAACACCATGGTGGGTGATGCCCTAATGGCCGACACCATGGTGGGAGATACCCTAATGGCCGATAGCCATGTTGGGCGATACCCTACCCTATGTGTATGAGTGTGTTGGCCGATAGGGTTAGTAGAGTGTGTTGGCCGATAGGGTAGTAGTGGGTGATGGTCGATAGGGTTAGTGAGGTTGGCCGATACCCATGTTGGATGATAGGTTTTAGATGAGGGTTGTGAAGCTATAGTGAGGGTATGAGTTCCTTTGGTGATAATCTCTTTTGTGGTGGAAAAGGATGCTTATGCATAAACCAATAAACGATGGTAGTGTTTGCGATATCATCAATATGTAATATGTTGCCTTGCAAATAATAAGGATGCTAATGGTAGTAATGTATATGATGATAGCCCTCATGTAATAGATGCATGATGTGACCCGTTATGCTTAATTGTTAATGATAATGAAGATGATGATAACTACTCTAGTAGTTTGTTTAATGATTATAATGTTGGTAATAATGATGCTAAGTGACAGTTATGTTAAAGGTTGCTTCATGATAAAGATGACTATAGTTGATGGCATAGTAATGACCTTGTTAATAATAGTGTTGATTCTGTATACTCAATCTGTTTCCCATATATCTTGATTGTTTGTATAACCCTGAGATTTAGGGTAAGCATCAGTATGGTTGATAATGATGTAATTAACATACTTGGTTACCGAATAAGTGCAATATTGGTAATTTGATTATCTTGAATGTTGAACCTACAATTATTGCATACCATGACCTTGCAGGTGATGACTTAGCCATAAAAGGGCTATGTGCCATATGTAATGAGTAACATTGCTTTGATAATTGCCCTATAATATTATGTATGTGATATGTTGGTCCCATGATGATGATGTGAGCCTTAAGAGGCAGTGACAGTACATGATGAGGGGATTGAGACCCCGTGGTACGTAATGATCCTTGAGATGGAACTGGATGGTTGGCAAGAGGCCAAGTGATAATATGTGATGTTGGATCCTTAAGATGGATCAGGTTGATATGAATAGATCATAATATAATGTTCTTTACTTTCTGTTATATCTTTGCATGTTATATAACTTGGATGAATCCTGCAATCCATTTAAAAGATACTAATTAAGCACAGTGAAATACATCATGTAGTTTTCCCTGGCCATAGATCCATCATCGTCAGGACTTGGTGATGGTGAAACAGGTTTTCCTACGGGTTGACCTGGAAGCACATATTGTTGAATATGTGTAGGTTGCTCCTAGCCTGAAAATGAGGAGGTAAGAGTGTAACTTCGGTTGCAGACTCAGATATGTGTGTAGAGCATGGTGAACAGGCCCGTGGCTCAGGATATGTGATGTATGGAGCATGAATGCGTTCATGGCTCAGAGCACGGTGATCAGGCCCGTGGCTCAGTTTTACTAGCGTCGAGACCTGTACCAAGGCGGGCTAGAGAATGGGTAGCCTATGGAGCTAACCCTGTGGCTTAGACCACTTCAGCATGTGACTGCGGTCCTGCTTGTGTTGTACTCATGTACTGACCATGAGGTGGGAGGTCGTGGAGTCCGGCTCTTCCATTGACCTTGTATGGCACCGTATTGGGTTTCGTAACCGAAGGTTGGATTTGAACGGTACGGTTCAAATCCTCAGGGCATAATAAAATATAATACAGTCGTTTAGTATTTACTAGTCATATCAAATACGAAACATTGGTTGAGGCCTTGTTTGTGTAATATTCCGTTATACCTTGCAGGTCATGTGGTAATCTACCTTATCTTGATAACCAGGTTATATGGCATTATACCCTGTTCTAATAATCCTGTTACATGTTGATATATCTCATCTTGATAGTCATGTTCCTTTGAAAGACATCTGGTTTTACGCTTTAGTACAGCTGGTATGCTTGCCGGTAAGAATGATCTTGCTATATATATATAACTGCTTCTGATATATCTGCTCATGTTATAATTGCTGTTATGGTTTATCTTGCTGAGGTTCTATAGTTGCGGTGGGGAGCTATGTTTCCCGCTGGGACAATTGTTCAATTGTCTCACTCCGCTGGTTTACACCCTTTTTAGGCGGTCGAGGTAGACGTGGTCGTGGTTGTGGTGTTGCAGACGAGCAGCTTGAGGAGTTGTAGAAGGCAAGCGTTGGACATGCTGCTGTTTTAGATATTTTGTAGTAGAGTCTAGAGTCATCCCTGTACTCTCAGGTCCTTGGCAGTGTTTTGACGATGTTTCACGAAGATCGTTCGATGATATCTGTATATCCTGTTGTTGGCCGGATGTGGGCCTTTATGTATATATGAACAGGTGGTGAGCTCATGTGATGGATGGACAGCTGTTCCTGAGCTGTGGACACGTGTCAGATCTTGTGTATGTACATATTTATATGACATGTTTCTGTGCAGGATAAGGACTGGAAAGTAATAGTTTCACAGTTCATCAGTTTTCCGCAATCGGTTTTAATTAACACGTGTTTTGATAATCTGTGATTATGGTGTTTTCCACACGTTTTCGCGTAACACCTCGTTATCTGTGTGATAACGGGATGTGTTGCCACAATATGAGTACAAGGTATGTTATAAATGTCTACATGTTGAGTACACTAAACCCTTTTTGTTATAAAAAGGAGGATTGTTGATATTGTTTTCCCCATTGGTTGCTATATAGGGATGAAATGATGAGAACTAGAATTTGAATTCTGTTCAATATTCTTTTAAATACTCTATATTGATCTTACCTCCATGAAAGAGGAAGAGGTATAGAAGAGATGCCTGGATAAGATCCAGGGATGTTAAATCTTATGTTATGGTAATATGAAAAGAAAGGAATATGATAGCATGTAAGTGCATACTACTTGATCTCAGTATTTGTAAACCCTGATCAGGTGTACAACTATTGATGATAAAGTGAGTATGGAAACTCTTAGATTGATATCTTTTTGATTGCCCTGATCAAGCAATCATTCTGATACAATCTAAAGAGTATCATGAAATTGGAAATATGATATGGATAAATGTATCATATCTTAAGAACAAGAAAGAAGGATCTGATAGGAATTCAGATCAGTATGTGTATATGAGGAAGTAAAAGTATGACCCTCATATGATGAGAAAGAGAACAAGGGAGGTGATCCCTGTTCTATAAAGTTGTAAATATGATAAAAGAAAGATGAGAATATAATGTGTTTTCAACACATGCGACTGATACCAAGGTAAGAGATTCTGGTATCTGAGAATTATCAGATGGTTTAGATTGGCTACCTGGAATGGTCAACTATGAAATCAGTCTGATTATATAAAATGATATGAACATCATATGTTTGGGGTTTATGCTTTGCATAAACATAACAACTAAATATGTCTTTAAGATAAGTTCTCATTTGACTCTATGAGAATATTGTGTGAAGGAACTTTGTGCTGATCAAAGTTCTATGATGTCTACATAACAATTAGGTGTTATGAAGAGACATGATGATATGATGAATGAATAATATTTGTTTCCTTTATCTGGGATTTCGGGGACAAAATCCTTGTTAGGGGTTTATAATTTGTAACATCCCTGACCTGGGTTATGCTTTAACCAGGGGTGTTTTGATTAAGAAAGATGATTATATGCTTAATCTCATCTTGTGAAAAGTAATTAAGGCTCAAAAGGAACCTATGTTTCAATTTTGGTCCTGTTTGAACAATGTTGAAGCAATGTTTGCTTATTTTGGACTAAAGTGAAAATTACCCAAGTTGAGGGGTTAACTTGCAAATTTCACATGATAGACGTTCCTCTGATGTTGATACATCATAAGAATGAATATAATGTAGTGGTATGGTTTCCACAAGCTTGGACACCAAGATTAAGCTTGTAAAGCAATCCTTGTGCATTAAAACCTAGTTTTGGTGTAATGTGCAATTTACCCAAAATCTAGGGTTCAATATGCAAATTACCACTTCAATATGGTCCTTAATGTTTCTTAGAATCATTTAGAGCAAATAAAATGAGAGGGACTCCTCATTTGAATTAAGTTGTAGGAGACAGAATCTTGACATTAAAATAATCAAGAATAATGCCTAATTGAAACCCTAATTCGATTTAGGGCAAAAATGAATAAAAATAATTGAAGGGCTTTCAACCAAAATGTTTTGGGTTGATTTTTAATAAGGATGGACGTTCCTTTGCCAAGATAAGGAACGAAAATATCTTAAGTAGGTGAAATTCCACTAACCTTATTATAAAGAAAAGTAATTTCCACTCACATATGGGATATTAATATTATAAGCATTAAGGTGCTTAATTTGCTTTTCTTTAAATTGAGGATAATGAAGGAGAATGAAAGGAAAGGAAGGTGCCTCGTACCCAAGGTAGTTGAGGGGGAAGAGGCGGCCACTTTATTGGGATTAATTGGATTTTTATAAGGCATTTTCTCTCTCATCAATTTCCTTATAAAAGTGCCATTTCTAAGCCCAAACCAAGGCCTTTTTCGGATTTTCTTCTTCCCCTTGCTTGCAAAACCGACCAAGGAGCAGGGAGCACGTCCCCAACCTGTGGGTAAGCCCTTGACCTTCGTTCTCCATGATTTCATGGTGGAAAATCGAAAATAAATTATGGATTCCTTCTTATTTCGATCTCCTCTTCAACCCTAGCCAACTTTTGCAATCAAAAGCTTGAGGACGAGCCTAGGGGGAGTTGAAAGATCTTCATCCACCATTAATGGCGTGATCTTGGAGCTTTGGAGCTCAATTGGAGGCGGGTTTTATAACTTAAACCCTTAAACATTGCTATTGCATCAATTCTCTATGCTTTGTTGATTGATTTCTTCAATTTGATGCACTCTTGTTTCTTGCTGCAATTTCCATCAAGAACGGTTGCTGTTCTTGGTTGTTCGAAGGAAGGGGATGATGAAATCATCCTAGATGCTTATCCAAATAAAATTACCAAGCAAAACCGTTTTGATAGCTACTCCAAATCGTTTTAATTTGATTGGCTATGCGGTTTCAGCAAACCGTTTAAGGGCAAACGGTTTGAAACAGTTTGGGAGCAAACGGTTTCAAGACCGTTTCATATGGTTGACAAAGCGTTGAACGTTTGGGAATTTTGTTCCTAATTATGTAGGCTTATAACCATCCAAATTTGAGGGATTAATTCCAAAGGAATCGAGAGTTGAAGGCCAATCAATTAGGCAATCGAATTGAATTATGTGCTGATTTTGAACCTGATTAACTTAACCTGTTTGGGAAAACGGTTTCAAGACCGTTTGAAATGGTTGACCAAGCGTTGAACGTATGGGATTCCTGTTCATAATTATGTTTATTAATAACCCTCCAAATTTTAGGGATTAACTCCAAAGGAATCGTGAGTTGAAGCCTAATCAATTAGGGAAACCTAATTGGATTAAGTGCTGCTTTTCAATCTGATTTATATGAACTTTTTGGGCAAACGGTCTCAAGACCGTTTGAGTGCATTGACCAAGCGTTGACCATTTGGTATTACTGTTCCTAATTATGTGATCTAATGACTCACCGAATTTGAGGGATTAACTCCCAAGGAATCATGAGTCGAAGGCTATTCAATTAGGCAAACCCTAATTGAAAACAGTGCTGAAATTCCAATGAGTTAAGTTGAGATTTTGGGTTGATTAGCCCAAACGGTTTCAAGACCGTTTGGGGATCACCCAAACGGTCTCAAGACCGTTTGGGGATCACCCCAAGACCGTTTGGAGGTCTGGGGTCAAGTATAGTTGACCAATTGAAGGTCCAAAGGTACTAAGCATATTGCAATGTAGTGCTGATCTGTTGATCAACTCGATAGACCAATCCATGATGATTTTTTCACTATAATCCAAAGGTTGGATGGGCCAAACGGTCTCAAGACCGTTTGGAGGTCATCCAAACGACCTCAAGACCGTTTGGTGGTCACCCAAGACCGTTTGGAGGTCTAGGGTTGAGTATGGTTAGGTGTTTGAAGGTCCAAAGGTACCAAGCTGTTATACAATGCAATGCTGATTTGGTGATCAATCCAATGATCCAAACCTTAATTGGATGGCTTGGATTTGAGTGATATGATGGGAAAACGGTCTCAAGACCGTTTGGAGGTCATCCAAACGACCTCAAGACCGTTTGGTGGTCACCCAAGACCGTTTGGAGGTCTAGGGTTGAGTATGGTTAGGTGTTTGAAGGTCTAAAGCTACCAAGCTGTTATACAATGCAATGCTGATTTGGTGATCAATCCAATGATCCAAACCTTAATTGGATGGCTTTGATTTGAGTGATATGATGGGAAAACGGTCTCAAGACCGTTTGGAGGTCATCCAAACGACCTCAAGACCGTTTTGGGTCAGGTCATACCCAATTTGGACAATGGTTCAATAGTTTCAAAGTAACCAATCTTGCATTGATGAGTGTTGTTGGATCTTCGATTCCAAACCCTAATTCAATTGAATCAAGCCCTAATTGATGACCAATTGAGGGTCAATTGAGGGTCAAATTAGTTGAAGGTTGACCTATTAAACTCAATTGAAGTATGAGCATAGGTCCAATTGATGATTGGTTCCATGAATTCAATGGTTGAAGGACCAATGCAATCAATTGAAATACAATTAGTAGCATGATTGATGATCAACTTCAAAGATCTAATTGGTGTTTATAAACCCTAATCCCATTGAGATCAGACCATAATTGATGACCCAATTGAGGGGTGAGCCATGATTCAAATGATGATTGAGTTGATGATACAATTGGTTGAAGTTCCATTGATTAGAATTGAGTGTGGTTCAAATTGGTTAATTCAATTGGATATTTCATGTTATTGAAGGTCTAATTGATCAAACCTTTTTGAAAAACTAATGTGATTAGGTGGGAGATACCTTTAATGGTACTAGTCATTAATGCATAACAAATGCATGGACCCAATACATGATGTAAACCCTAATTGAGGCTGATTCAATGTATAACCTTAATAAGAGGTTGTCTACATGTGAAATCACTAATTAGGATGTTAGTAAACCCTAGTTGAGGGTGTATCCTTGTGAAACCCTAGTGGAGGGTGTATCATTGTGAACCCTGGTTGAGGGTGTAACCTCGTGAAACCCTAGTGGAGGGTGTATCATTGTGAACCCTGGTTGAGGGTGTAACCTTGTGAAACCCTAGTGGAGGGTGTATCATTGTGAACCCTGGTTGAGGGTGTAACCTTGTGAAACCCTAGTTGAGGGTGTATCATTGCGATTGTTTATAGGCAACTTTATAATAAAATTATGCCTTAAACTAAGATAAGTCCATATCATGTGAGATAGCTGGACAATTCTTATGTGTGACCTATGCACTTCATGGTAAGGGTGATAGGTTAATGGATGAAAGGATTAAGATGGGAAATACTTTAATCCAAGATAAGCTGATAACTTAAGGAAGTTGAAAGTAATGAGGAAAGTGATATATCAATATGTGATAAAATATCACTTTTAGCATTACAGGATTGATATAGTTCAATACCTGGAATAATAACACAGGATTGGCTAACTCCCAATACCTGGAATGCACAGGATTGACATAGATCAATACCTGCAATAATAACACAGGATTGGCTAACTCCCAATACCTGGAATGCACAGGATTGACATAGATCAATACCTGGAATATTAACACAGGATTGGCTAACTCCCAATACCTGGAATGCACAGGATTGACATAGATCAATACCTGGAATAATAACACAGGATTGGATAACTCCCAATACTTGGAATGCACAGGATTGACATAGATCAATACCTGGAATAATAACACAGGATTGGCTAACTCCCAATACCTGGAATGCACAGGATTGACATAGATCAATACCTAGAATAATAACACAGGATTGGCTAACTCCCAATACCTGGAATGCACAGGATTGACATAGATCATTACCTAGAATAATAACACAGGATTGGCTAACTCCCAATACCTGGAATGCACAGGATTGACATAGATCAATACCTGGAATAATAACACAGGATTGGCTAACTCCCAATACTTGGAATGCACAGGATTGACATAGATCAATACCTGGAACAATAACACAGGATTGGCTAACTCCCAATACCTGGAATAGTTGCACAAGATTGACATAGATCAATACCTGCAATGGTTGCATAGGATTGACATAGATCGATACCTGGAATAGTTGCACAGGATTGACATAGATCAATACCTGGAATGGTTACACAGGATTGACATAGTTCAATACCTGGAATGGATACACTTGAATAATATAAGTCTAATGCTTGTACTAGTTGCACATGATTGGTGCAATCCAATGCCTGGAATATTTATATAGGATTGGTATAGACCAATTCCTGAATAAGACATGATGATGTACACTCTCATGTCCAAAATAACCAAAAATCTGTTTAGCAGATTGGCTAAGGCCAATAAGTTGAAACAAGAATGTCTCATGGGTGACATATCAAGATAATGAGTGTCACAAGAGAAGTTTGATGGTATAATATGGAGGATAAATGATATACATGTTATTCCTATTCCTTATTAAGAGAATAGTTAATCTATTGTTCTATCATGAATAGTTACAATACTTTAGGACGAGAATGCTTTAAACTATTTATCCTCTGCCTAGTTTTATATGATTAAACTACAATAACAATGTTTTGGCGGAGATTTATATCTCCCGCTGGGGCAATTTACAATTGTCTCACCCCCGTGGGATCCAATGTTTTTAGGTGAACAAGCATGGAAGAGAGTGAGAACATCTTGCAAAGGAAGAACATCAGCAACATCCGGGACAGCAGTGAGATCTCAGGTGGAGATATTATATGTCAAGTCATATAGATAGTAGTCATATGTGTCGTCTCTGTACTCTCAGGTCCTCGGAGTTTTCAGTCAGTGTTTTTGATATATCAAACTGAGGTTTTGGCTTGATGCCTCGAGATTCATATGTTGTCTGTATATAATGTTCATAAGGCAGCTGATGTTGTAGTCTCTGAAAAGAGATGGTACAGGTTATATATGTTTGAACCAGAATGTAAATGTTATACAATGGTTCTTGTTGTAAAGGATTTCCTATGTGTGGATCTCTTTGCAAAATGTTTTAATTTTTAGTGATTTTCGCTAATCCGCTACTTGATGAACGCTTCCGCATTAGTTAATCATGTTTTCGCGAGACGGTCGTTACAATTGTGGTATCAGAGCTCTAGGTTCGCTGAGTCTACAGAGACATAGGACTAAGTTGTTGAGTCTGTGTTAGTGTCCTCCAGTATACCCTATAATGATTTCTGCTTGTGCAGAGAAAGGGTAAAGTTTAAAATGACTGGAGAGCACAACGAACACATTGCTTAGGGCAATGTTGTTGCACCAAGAAGAGGTGCAAGGGATCATGCAAGAATAGAATGAGTGCCTGAGAATCCCCATTAAGACCTGATTAGGATAGAGAATCCTATGATCATGCTCTGGTTGGGAAGATTAGGGCAACAATAATGCATATGAGTGGACTGGATGCTAGGCTTACAACCTAGGTTATCAGTCCTTAATACAAAAAGCTTGAGCTTTAAAAGAGTTCCTGAATGAATTAGTCATGTGGGAACAAGGGAAAATGTGGAAAAGATTAACTTATAGCAAGAAAGTGGACTCTGCCATGAGTTCAGACAGATAATAAATCTGTGATGGTAGTGCCCAAGAAGGGGCAATAAGCTGAGAAGTAGGGAATGGTCTCTATAATTCTAGAGACATTTGCCTAATGGTTTTAAAAAAAAGCCAAGTTTTTGGTACTAATAGTGCAATAAATGCCTAGTGTACCAGGGAAGTAGCCACTAAGTAAGTGCAAAGGTCTTAACCTTTCACCTGTAAGATTCTATGGCTTAGTTTTTTCTTCAGTAATAAGACTAGTAAGACCATGATATGTGTAAGGACCCTGACCTGCGTTTAGGGTTTACCCTATTTGTTTTGCTTGATCTTGGTGCTTTGGTGCTTGCTAATCACCTTTAGTGGTGATTAGGGTTTGGTTGTGCTTTGTTGAGAGTTCGAGGGGCTACTTGCAAATAACCCAAGTTTGGGGTTTTGTGGGCAAGTTTGCCATCTTGTGAGATGTTTTTTCCTCTTTGCTTCCTCTAGGGTTGAGAGGAAGGCTTGGGCTTGTTGTTTGAGTCCTTTGGGCCTGAGTTGAGCTTGTTTGGGCCTTGGAGTTCCTTGTTTGGGCTTGCTTGAACCTTGTGTCGCCCAGGGCAGGTGGTGTGTCGCCCAGTTGCTTGGTGTGTCGCCCAGTAGCTCTTGTTGTGTCGCCCAGATGGCTTGGCTTGGTTGATGGACACATGGTGCACATCTTGGACAAGTGCCTTATGGCTTGCATGAGAGGTGGCTTGAGTTGGTGGACATGTGTCCCTTGGGTGGGCGACACATAGCATGGTTGTACCTTGGTTTCTCCTCCCCTTCTTCCTATATAGGTAGCTCTTCTCCTTGCCTTAGTCTCCTTTGGTCCTTTGGTCTCCCCTCCACCCTTGGTGCACGATATCCCTCTCCATCTTGCTTGTGTTGGCCGATACACTTCCTTGGAGCTGAAGTGGTGGCCGATACACCTTCCTGGAGCAGCCTGGTGGACGATAGCTTTGGACCTTGGAGTGCATCTTCTCCCTTGAAGCTTGGAGCTTAAGGCGGGTTGCATAGTTTCTAACCCTAACTCTTTTACCTCTAGCTTTGATCTTGTTATATGTTAGTAGTCTAGCTTAGTTCCTTGCTTGTACATCTTGCTTATGTACCTTAGTGGCCGATATCCCTCTCTAGCGCTTAGGGTTCCTTGTATACCTTGCTCTTTAGGGTTTGTGCTCTTTGTGTTGGAGGTTGAAGATGACCTTGGGTTGGGCGATACCCCTTCCTTGAGGGTGTGTTGGGCGACACACTTGCCCTTAAGTTGAACGATAAGGTGATCTAGGGTTTGAGTTCCTTGTGTTGGAGGTCGATAGTGACCTAGGTTGGGTGATAGGGTGCTCTCTCTGGTGGCCGATATGGTTCCTTGGTGGATGATATGTTGTGTCCTTGATGTTGGCCGACATGGTCCCCTTTGTTCTTGTGTTGGCCGACATGGTCCCCTTTTTTTCTTGTGTTGGTCGACATGGTGACCATGTTGGGCGACATGGCACCTTGGGTGGACGATAGGATGAGTCCTTGTGGGTGGTCGATACCCTTGCCCATGAGTGGTCGACAGGGTTAATGGTCGATAGCCCTAATGGCCGACACCATGGTGGGTGATGCCCTAATGGCCGACACCATGGTGGGCGATACCTTAATGGCCGATAGCCATGTTGGGCGATACCCTACCCTATGTGCATGAGTGTGTTGGCCGATAGGGTTAGTAGAGTGTGTTGGCCGATAGGGTAGTAGTGGGTGATGGTCGATAGGGTTAGTGAGGTTGGCCGATACCCATGTTGGATGATAGGTTTTAGATGAGGGTTGTGAAGCTATAGTGAGGGTATGAGTTCCTTTGGTGATAATCTCTTTTGTGGTGGAAGAGGATGCCTATGCATAAACCAATAAACGATGGTAGTGTTTGCGATATCATCAATATGTAATATGTTGCCTTGCAAATAATAAGGATGCTAATGGTAGTAATGTATATGATGATAGCCCTCATGTAATAGATGCATGATGTGACCCGTTATGCTTAATTGTTAATGATAATGAAGATGATGATAACTACTCTAGTAGTTTGTTTAATGATTATAATGTTGGTAATAATGATGCTAAGTGACAGTTATGTTAAAGGTTGCTTCATGATAAAGATGACTATAGTTGATGGCATAGTAATGACCTTGTTAATAATAGTGTTCATTCTGTATACTCAATCTGTTTCCCATATACCTTGATTGTTTGTATAACCCTGAGATTTAGGGTAAGCATCAGTATGGTTGATAATGATGTAATTAACATACTTGGTTACCGAATAAGTGCAATATTGGTAATTTGATTATCTTGAATGTTGAACCTACAATTATTGCATACCTTGACCTTGCAGGTGATGACTTAGCCATAAAAGGGCTATGTGTCATATGTAATGAGTAACATTGCTTTGACAATTGCCCTATAATATTATGTATGTGATATGTTGGTCCCATGATGATGATGTGAGCCTTAAGAAGCAGTGACAGTACATGATGAGGGGATTGAGACCCCGTGGTACGTAATGATCCTTGAGATGGAACTGGATGGTTGGCAAGAGGCCAAGTGATAATATGTGATGTTGGATCCTTAAGATGGATCAGGTTGATATGAATAGATCATAATATAATGTTCTTTACTTTCTGTTATATATTTGCATGTTATACAACTTGGTTGAATCCTGCAATCCATTTAAAAGATACTAATTAAGCACAATGAAATACATCATGTAGTTTGCCCTGGCCATAGATCCATCATCATCAGGACTTGGTGATGGTGAAACAGGTTTTCCTACGGGATAACCTGGAAGCACATATTGTTGAATATGTGTAGGTTGCTCCTAGCCTGAAAATGAGGAGGTAAGAGTGTAACTTCGGTTGCAGACTCAGATATGTGTGTAGAGCATGGTGAACAGGCCCATGGCTCAGGATATGTGATGTATGGAGCATGAATGCGTTCATGGCTCAGAGCACGGTGATCAGGCCCGTGGCTCAGTTTTACTAGCGCCGAGACCTGTACCAAGGCGGGCTAGAGAATGGGTAGCCTATGGAGCTAACCCTGTGGCTTAGACCACTTCAGCATGTGACTGCGGTCCTGCTTGTGTTGTACTCATGTACTGACCATGAGGTGGGAGGTCGTGGAGTCCGGCTCTTCCATTGACCTTGTATGGCACCGTCTTGGGTTTTGTAACCGAAGGTTGGATTTGAACAGTACGGTTCAAATCCTCAGGGCATAATAAAATGTAATACAGCCGTTTATTATTTACTAGTCATATCAAATACGAAACATTGGTTGAGGCCTTGTTTGTGTAATATTCCGTTATACCTTGCAGGTCATGTGGTAATCTACCTTATCTTGATAACCAGGTTATATGGAATTATACCCTATTCTAATAATCCTGTTACATGTTGATATATCTCATCTTGATAGTCATGTTCCTTTGAAAGACATCTGGTTTTACGCTTTAGTACAGCTGGTATGCTTGCCGGTAAGAATGATCTTGCTATATATATATATATATAACTGCTTCTGATATATCTGCTCATGTTATAATTGTTGTTATGGTTTATCTTGCTGAGGTTCTATAGTTGCGGTGGGGAGCTATGTTTCCCATTGGGACAATTGTTCAATTGTCTCACTCCGCTGGTTTACACCCTTTTTAGGCGGTCGAGGTAGACGTGGTCGTGGTTGTGGTGTTGCGGACGAGCAGCTTGAGGAGCAGTAGAAGGCAAGCATTAGAAATGCTGCTGTTTTGGATGTTTTGTAGTAGAGTCTAGAGTCATCCCTGTACTCTCAGGTCCTTGGCAGTGTTTTGACGATGTTTCACGAAGATCGTTCGATGATATATATATATCCTGCTGTTGGCCGGATGTGGGCCTTTATGTATATATGAACATGTGGTGAGCTCATGTGATGGATGGACAGTTGTTCCTGAGCTGTGGACACGTGTCAGATCTTGTGTATGTACATATTTATATGACATGTTTCTGTGCAGGATGAGGACTGGAAAGTAATAGTTTCACAGTTCATCAGTTTTCCGCGATCGGTTTTAATTAACCTATGTTTTGATAATCTGTGGTTATGGTGTTTTCCGCACGTTTTCGTGTAACACCTCGTTATCTGTGTGATAATGGGATGTGTTGCCACAAGTTTTGGTATCAGAGCTTTAGGTTCGCTGAGTCTACAGGGATCTAGGACTAGGTTGAGTCTGTTCTTATGAGTTTTCCAGGTTATCTTACAAAAATCTTCTGCCCTCAGCAGAAGAAAAGCCAAGATGTCTGGAAACCACAAAGAACATGCTCCTAAGCATAGTGATGCTGCATCGGTTGATGGAGTAGATGGACGGGCACATGAAGATCGGGTGCCTGAGGTCCCCCAACCAGACCCAGCCATACTTGAACACCCTGCCTACCAATAGCTCATGGGGCAGTTAATGGCTATGATGAATCTCATGGTTGAGCGATTACCATTGCCTCCTCCACGAGCACAGGTTCCCCATGGAGAAGCATCGGGTATTGGGAAGACCTTTGAGCGGCTTCGCCGAGTCGGAGCTTCGGATTATGCTGGAATGGCTGATCCAGCGGATGCAGATCTGTGGCTGACGAGTCTTGAAAAGGCTTTCCGGATCCTCGACATCCCCGAAGACCACAAAGTAAAGCATGTTGTCTACCTTTTGAAGGGTAGTGCTGGTCACTGGTGGACCATCAAGGAAGAGAAGCGGCCTGGTGAGGTGATCTGTTGGGAAGTGTTTCAGCGCGAGTTCGTCACCAGATACTTTCCGAGGACGTACCTGGATGAGAAGATCAGTCAGTTTGAGAAGTTGCGGCAAGGAACGATGAACATCACCGAGTATGAAGCTAAGTTTATGGATCTGTTGAGGTTCTATCCTCACATGGCGGCGACAGATGATGAACGAATTAGACGTTTCGAGAAGGGTTTGAGTGCTGAGTTGACAACCCCTGTGTCTGCGCTAGAAAACTGAGAGCGGTTTGCTACGTTTGTGGAATCAGTTCGACGGATCAAGAGGACAGTAAGGGAGAAAAGAGAGTCGTGTCTCTTAAAAGACCTGCTCAGTTTCAAGGACGAAGGTTTGGTGGCTTCAAGAAACCCAGGTTTTCAGCACCGTCAGTGATGAGAAGTGCTGGTGTACCATCTTAGTGGTCTCCGAGTAAGGGAAAAGGTTATGTTTCTTCACCGTCCAAGGCGCCCAGTTCAGCTTCGGTGGCAGTGATAGGGCCATCTAGGCCACGAGTTGACAATAGAGCATGTCATCTTTGTGGACAAGTCGGGCATTGGAAGTTCAATTGCCCGAATAGAGATGTTGAAGTGACGCATCAACCGAGGCAAAGTTTCCAGAAGTCTGAGAGACCACAGCCCAGTGGTAGCAGAGGACGAGGACGCGGTCAAGCGTCTCTAGCTGGATCGTCTGCTCAAGGGAGCAGAGGTCGTGGACAGCAAGCTACGACTCGATTCTATGCCATGAATCAGCCGGAGGCGATAGTCAACCCGCGAGTGGTGACAGGTCAGATGGAGTTATTTCATTCTGATATGTCTTCTTCTTGCTTTATATCTGTTCTGGTTGACCCGGGTGCTACACACTCTTTTATCGCCTATAGTATGCTTGAAAATTGTCATCTACCTGTTAGTTGTAAGAAGGATAGCTTGTTGTTAGAAACCCCTCTTGATGGTTCCTCTTTGCTTCGAGAAGAGTGTCCATCTTGTTTTTTGTCTTTTTCGGGACACAGCATTCAGGTGGATCTCATACCACTTGATATGCATGGTTTCGATGTTATCCTTGGGATGGATACCTTAGAGAAGTATAAGATTCTCTTGGACTGTGGTTCCAAGCAGGATGTGTTTGATGTTGCTGGAGAGAAGTGGATCTTCCAGGGAGATAGGAAGATTCTTCCGACGTGTCTGGTGTCAGCTATGGTGGCATATAGGTTGTTGCGACAAGGATGTGAGGCGTTCTTAGCTCACGTTGTGGATACCGTTGTGGATACCAAGGCGAAAGGCCTTAACCTTGAAGAAGTGTCAGTGGTCCGAGAGTTTGCAGATGTGTTTCCCGAGGAGTTTCCTGGTGTTCCTCCACCCCAAGAGATCGATTTTGAGATCAATCTGGTTCCGCGAACGCAGCCGATTGCACAGACACCTTATAGGATGGCTCCAACAGATATGGTAGAGTTAAAGAAGCAGTTACAAGAGTTGTTGGAGAAAGGTTTCATCAGACCGAGCACGTCACCTTGGGGTGCTCCCGTGTTGTTCGTTAAGAAGAAGGATGGTTCGATGCGGTTGTGTATAGACTACCGACAGTTGAACAAGGTCACGATCAAGAATAAGTACCCGTTGCCAAGGATAGATGACCTGTTCGATCAGTTGCGTTGTGCTACAGTGTTTTCGAAGATCGATCTACGGTCTGGATATCATCAGTTGAGGATAAATGCGGATGACATACCAAAGGCAGCCTTTAGGACGAGGTATGGTCATTTTGAGTTTGTGGTTATGCCGTTTGGATTAACCAATGCACCTGCTGCTTTCATGGACCTGATGAACAGAGTGTTTCGTCCGTTCTTAGATCAATTTGTTGTAGTTTTTATAGACGACATCTTGATCTATAGTCGGAACCGGCTAGAGCATGAGCAACATCTTCGTCAAGCGTTGACTCTCCTTTGTCAACATCAGTTGTATGCTAAGTTTAGTAAGTGTGAGTTCTGGTTGGATGAAGTGATTTTCTTAGGTCATGTGATATCTGCTGAAGGAGTCAAAGTAGATCCCAAGAAAGTGGAATCCGTTGCGGATTGGGAACAGCCAAAGACGCCGACGGAAGTTTTTAGTTTCCTTGGCCTAGCAGGATACTACCAGAGGTTTATCAAGGACTTCAGTTCGATAGCTCTACCGATGACGAAGTTGACCAAGAAGGATGTACCTTTTGTTTGGAATGATCGATGTCAGCAAGCTTTCCAAAGTTTGAAGGAAAAGCTAACCAGTGCTCCAGTGTTGATCTTGCCAGAATCTGGAAAAGGCTATGTTGTTTTCTGTGATGCGTCCAAGAAAGGTTTGGGTTGTGTGCTGATGCAGAAAGATCATGTGGTTTCTTTTGCTTTGCGACAGCTTAAGAAACACGAGGAGAACTATCCGACTCATGACTTGGAGCTGGCAGCAGTGGTTCATGCGTTAAAGATTTGGAGACACTATCTTTATGGGGAAGTGTGTTAGATCTTTACAGATCACAAGAATCTGAAGTACATCTTCTCACAGCAAGAGTTGAACATGCGACAACGTCGGTGGATGGAGTTGATCAGTGATTATGATTTCACTATCGAGTATCATCCGGGTAAGGCGAATGTGGTAGCAGACGCGCTTAGCAGAAAGTCTTCTACTCCCAAGAAGGCACAGATGAGTTCTTTGGTATGCCATAGGCGGGACATGTTAGTCTCGTTACGGCATATGAACGTACAGATGGAGGTTTCCTCGATAGCTGGACTTTTAGCACAGATGCAAATCAAGCCCACGTTGAGACAGCAGATCAAGGATGCACAACAAACGGATGATACAGTACAGCTAATCAGATCAGAGTTTGGCAGCAAAAAGTGTGATGGGTTCCATGAGTCCGAGGATGGGGTGGTTTTCTATCATAATAGGATGGTGGTTCCAGATGCTGATAATCTGAGGAAGTTGGTGCTCGAGGAAGCACACACGTCGATGTATGCTATGCATCCAGGTGTCACCAAGATGTACCATAGTCTGAAGGACTTGTATTGGTGGCCCGGCCTGAAGAAAGATGTAGCTGAGCTTGTGGCTAGGTGTGCGGTATGTCAGCAAGTAAAGGCTGAGCATCAAAAGCCGGCAGGTACGTTGCAACCTTTGCCTATACCACAGTGGAAATGGGATCATATAACCATGGATTTCGTAGTTGGTCTACCCAGGACAACTAAGAATCATGATTCCATTTGGGTGATAGTGGACAGATTAACAAAGTCTGCCCATTTCATACCTGTGAAGACCATGTATACAGCTGAAAAGCTTGCTCGAGTATATGTGGATGAGATAGTTCGTTTGCATGGTGTGCCAGCAACGATAGTTTCTGATAGAGGTCCTCAGTTTACAAGTCATTTTTGGGAACAGTTGCACAGGGCGATGGGAACGCAGTTGAAGTTCAGTACCGCTTTCCACCCGCAGACAGATGGACAGTCTGAGAGGACTATTCAGACTTTGGAGGATCTTCTTCATGCTTGTGTTTTGCAGTTCCTAGGCAGTTGGGACATACATCTCAGTTTGATAGAGTTTGCCTACAACAATAGCTATCAGCGGAGCATTGACATGGCTCCCTATGAGGCTTTGTATGGGAGGAAGTGCAGATCTCCTTTGTGTTGGTATGAATCAGGTGAATATCAGCTTTTGGGCCCTGAGTTAGTACAACAAACGATAGAAAAGATCAAGGTGATACAACAACAGTTGAAAGCGGCACAAGACAGGAAGAAGTCTTATGCAGACAATCACCGACGACCCTTGGAGTTCCAGGTGGGAGACAAGGTGTATCTTAAAGTCTCTCTGTGGAAAGGTGTGCTGAGGTTTGGCCGGAAGGGTAAGTTAGCTCCCAGATATATGGGGCCTTACCCAGTCTTAGCACGTGTTGGCAAGGTGGCTTACGAGTTAGAATTGCCTCCAGAGTTGCACAGGTTACATCCAGTGTTCCATGTCAGTATGCTGAAGAAAAGTCATCCAGATACAGGAACACTGATACAACCAGTTGAAGTTGAGCTTGACAAAGATGTGACTTATGAAGAGGGTCCTATGATGATCCTTGACAGAAGAATCAAGAAGTTGAAGAGAAAGGATATGGTTCTTGTGAAGGTCCTTTGGCATCACCGTGGCATTGAGGAAGCCACGTGGGAGCTTGAGGAAGAGATGAGGAGGAAGTATCCCTCACTTTTCTCTTCGGATTTCGGGGACGAAATCCTTTTGTAGAGGTTTATGGCTGTAAGGACCCTGACCTGCGTTTAGGGTTTACCCTGTTTGTTTTGCTTGATCTTGGTGCTTTGGTGCTTGCTAATCACCTTTAGTGGTGATTAGGGTTTTGTTGTGCTTTGTTGAGAGTTCGAGGGGCTACTTGCAAATAACCCAAGTTTGGGGTTTTGGGGGGAAGTTTGCCATCTTGTGAGATGTGTTTCCTCTTTGCTTCCTCTAGGGTTGAGAGGAAGGCTTGGGCTTGTTGTTTGAGTCCTTTGGGCCTGAGTTGAGCTTGTTTGGGCCTTGGAGTTCCTTGTTTGGGCTTGCTTGAGCCTTGTGTCGCCCAGGGCAGGTGGTGTGTCACCCAGTTGCTTGGTGTGTCGCCCAGTAGCTCTTGTTGTGTCGCCCAGATGGCTTGGCTTGGTTGATGGACACATGGTGCACATCTTGGACAAGTGCCTTATGGCTTGCATGAGAGGTGGCTTGAGTTGGTGGACATGTGTCCCTTGGGTGGGCGACACATAGCATGGTTGTACCTTGGTTTCTTCTCCCCTTCTTCCTATATAGGTAGCTCTTCTCCTTGCCTTAGTCTCCTTTGGTCCTTTGGTCTCCCCTCCACCCTTGGTGCACGATATCCCTCTCCATCTTGCTTGTGTTGGCCGATACACTTCCTTGGAGCTGAAGTGGTGTCCGATACACCTTCCTGGAGCAGCCTGGTGGACGATAGCTTTGGACCTTGGAGTGCATCTTCTCCCTTGAAGCTTGGAGCTTAAGGCGGGTTGCATAGTTTCTAACCCTAACTCTTTTACCTCTAGCTTTGATCTTGTTATATGTTAGCGGTCTAGCTTAGTTCCGTGCTTGAACATCTTGCTTATGTACCTTAGTGGCTGATATCACTCTCTAGGGCTTAGGGTTCCTTGTATACCTTGCTCTTTAGGGTTTGTGCTCTTTGTGTTGGAGGTTGAAGATGACCTAGGGTTGGGCGATACCCCTTCCTTGTGGGTGTGTTGGGCGACACACTTGCCCTTAAGTTGAACGATAAGGTGATCTAGGGTTTGAGTTCCTTGTGTTGGAGGTCGATAGTGACCTAGGTTGGGCGATAGGGTGCTCTCTCTGGTGGCCGATATGGTTCCTTGGTGGATGATATGTTGTGTCCTTGATGTTGGTCGACATGGTCCCCTTTGTTCTTGTGTTGGCCGACATGGTCCCCTTTTGTTCTTGTGTTGGTCGACATGGTGACCATGTTGGGCGACATGGCACCTTGGGTGGACGATAGGATGAGTCCTTGTGGGTGGCCGATACCCTTGCCCATGAGTGGCCGATAGGGTTAATGGTCGATAGCCCTAATGGCCGACACCATGGTAGGCGATGCCCTAATGGCCGACACCATGGTGGGCGATACCCTAATGGTCGATAGACATGTTGGGCGATACCCTACCCTATGTGCATGAGTGTGTTGGCCGATAGGGTTAGTAGAGTGTGTTGGCCGATAGGGTAGTAGTGGGTGATGGTCGATAGGGTTAGTGAGGTTGGCCGATACCCATGTTGGATGATAGGTTTTAGATGAGGGTTGTGAAGCTATAGTGAGGGTATGAGTTCCTTTGGTGATAATCTCTTTTGTGGTGGAAGAGGATGCTTATGCATAAACCAATAAACGATGGTAGTGTTTGCGATATCATCAATATGTAATATGTTGCCTTGCAAATAATAAGGATGCTAATGGTAGTAATGTATATGATGATAGCCCTCATGTAATAGATGCATGATGTGACCCGTTATGCTTAATTGTTAATGATAATGAAGATGATGATAACTACTCTAGTAGTTTGTTTAATGATTATAATGTTGGTAATAATGATGCTAAGTGACAGTTATGTTAAAGGTTGCTTCATGATAAAGATGACTATAGTTGATGGCATAGTAATGACCTTGTTAATAATAGTGTTGATTCTGTATACTCAATCTATTTCCCATATACCTTGATTGTTTGTATAACCCTGAGATTTAGGGTAAGCATCAGTATGGTTGACAATGATGTAATTAACATACTTGGTTACCGAATAAGTGCAATATTGGTAATTTGATTATCTTGAATGTTGAACCTACAATTATTGCATACCTTGACCTTGCAGGTGATGACTTAGCCATAAAAGGGCTATGTGTCATATGTAATGAGTAACATTGCTTTGATAATTGCCCTATAATATTATGTATGTGATATGTTGGTCCCATGATGATGATGTGAGCCTTAAGAGGCAGTGACAATACATGATGAGGGGATTGAGACCCCATGGTACTTAATGATCCTTGAGATGGAACTGGATGGTTGGCAAGAGGCCAAGTGATAATATGTGATGTTGGATCCTTAAGATGGATCAGGTTGATATGAATAGATCATAATATAATGTTCTTTACTTTCTGTTATATCTTTGCATGTTATACAACTTGGTTGAATCCTGCAATCCATTTAAAAGATACTAATTAAGCACAGTGAAATACATCATGTAGTTTGCCCTGGCCATAGATCCATCATCATCAGGACTTGGTGATGGTGAAACAGGTTTTCCTACGGGTTAACCTGGAAGCACATATTGTTGAATATGTGTAGGTTGCTCCTAGCCTGAAAATGAGGAGGTAAGAGTGTAACTTCGGTTGCAGACTCAGATATGTGTGTAGAGCATGGTGAACAGGCCCATGGCTCAAGATATGTGATGTATGGAGCATGAATGCGTTCATGGCTCAGAGCACGGTGATCAGGCCTGTGGCTCAGTTTTACTAGCGCCGAGACCTGTACCAAGGCGGGCTAGAGAATGGGTAGCCTATGGAGCTAACCCTGTGGCTTAGACCACTTCAGCATGTGACTGCGGTCCTGCTTGTGTTGTACTCATGTACTGACCATGAGGTGGGAGGTCGTGGAGTCCGGCTCTTCCATTGACCTTGTATGGCACCGTCTTGGGTTTCGTAACCGAAGGTTGGATTTGAACGGTACGGTTCAAATCCTCAGGGCATAATAAAATGTAATACAGCCGTTTAGTATTTACTAGTCATATCAAATACGAAACATTGGTTGAGGCCTTGTTTGTGTAATATTCCATTATACCTTGCAGGTCATGTGGTAATCTACCTTATCTTGATAACCAGGTTATATGGCATTATACCATGTTCTAATAATCCTGTTACATGTTGATATATCTCATCTTGATAGTCATGTTCCTTTGAAAGACATCTGGTTTTACGCTTTAGTACAGCTGGTATGCTTTCCGGTAAGAATGATCTTGCTATATATATATAACTGCTTCTGATATATCTGCTCATGTTATAATTGCTGTTATGGTTTATCTTGCTGAGGTTCTATAGTTGTGGTGGGGAGCTATGTTTCCCGCTGGGACAATTGTTCAATTGTCTCACTCCGCTGGTTTACACCCATTTTAGGCGGTCGAGGTAGACGTGGTCGTGGTTGTGGTGTTGCGGACGATCAGCTTGAGGAGCAGTAGAAGGCAAGCGTTGGACATGCTACTGTTTTGGATGTTTTATAGTAGAGTCTAGAGTCATCCCTGTACTCTCAGGTCCTTGGTAGTGTTTTGACGATGTTTCACGAAGATCGTTCGATGATATCTGTATATCCTGCTGTTGGCCGGATGTGGGCCTTTATGTATATATGAACAGGTGGTGAGCTCATGTGATGGATGGACAGCTGTTCCTGAGTTGTGGACACGTGTCAGATCTTGTGTATGTACATATTTATATGACATGTTTCTGTGCAGGATGAGGACTGGAAAGTAATAGTTTCACAGTTCATCAGTTTTCCGCAATCGGTTTTAATTAACCCGTGTTTTGATAATTTGTGGTTATGGTGTTTTCCGCACGTTTTCGCGTAACACCTCGTTATCTGTGTGATAATGGGATGTGATGCCACAATATGAGTACAAGGTATGTTATAAATGTGTACATGTTGAGTACACTAAAACCTTTTTTTTATAAAAAGGAGGATTGTTGATATTGTTTTCCCCATTGGTTGCTATATAGGGATGAAATTATGAGAACTAGAATTTGAATTATGTTCAATATTCTTTTAAATACTCTATATTGAACTTACCTCCATGAAAGAGGAAGAGGTATAGAAGAGATGCCTGGATAAGATCCAGGGATGTTAAATCTTATGTTATGGTAATATGAAAAGAAAGGAATATGATAGCATGTAAGTGCATACTACTTGATCTCAGTACTTGTAAACCCTGATCAGGTGTACAACTATTGATGATAAAGTGAGTATGGAAACTCTTAGATTGATATCTTTTTGATTGCCCTGATCAAGCAATCATTCTGATACAATCTAAAGAGTATCATGAAATTGGAAATATGATATGGATAAATGTATCATATCTTAAGAACAAGAAAGAAGGATCTGATAGGAATTTAGATCAGTATATGTATATGAGGAAGTAAAAGTATGACCCTCATATGATGAGAAAGAGAACAAGGGAGGTGATCCCTGTTCTATAAAGATGTAAATATGATAAAAGAAAGATGAGAATATAATGTGTTTTCAACACATGCGACTGATACCAAGGTAAGATATTTTGGTATCTGAGAATTATCAGATGGTTTAGATTGGCTACCTGGAATGGTCAACTATGAAATCAGTCTGATTATATAAAATGATATGAACATCATATGTTAGGGGTTTATGCTTTGCATAAACATAACAACTAAATATGTCTTTAAGATAAGTTCTCATTTGACTCTATGAGAATATTGTGTGAAGGAACTTTGTGCTGATCAAAGTTCTATGATGTCTACATAACAATGAGGTGGTATGAAGAGACATGATGATATGATGAATGAATAATATATGTTTCCTTTATCTGGGATTTCGGGGATGAAATCCTTGTTAGGGGTTTATAATTTGTAACATCCCTGACCTGGGTTATGCTTTAACCAGGAGTGTTTTGATTAAGAAAGATGATTATATGCTTAATCTCATCTTGTGAAAAGTAATTAAGGCTCAAAAGGAACCTATGTTTCAATTTTGGTCATGTTTGAACAATGTTGAAGCAATGTTTGCTTATTTTGGACTAAAGTGCAAATTACCCAAGTTGAGGGGTTAACTTGCAAATTGCACATGATAAGACGTTCCTCTGATGTTGATACATCATAAGAATGAATATAATGTAGTGGTATGGTTTCCACAAGCTTGGACACCAAGATTAAGCTTGTAAAGCAATCCTTGTGCATTAAAACCTAGTTTTGGTGTAATGTGCAATTTACCCAAAATCTAGGGTTCAATATGCAAATTACCACTTCAATATGGTCCTTAATGTTTCTTAGAATCATTTAGAGCAAATAAAATGGGAGGGACTCCTCATTTGAATTAAGTTGTAGGAGACAGAATCTTGACATTAAAATAATCAAGAATAATGCCTAATTGAAACCCTAATTCGATTTAGGGCAAAAATGAATAAAAATAATTGAAGGGCTTTCAACCAAAATGTTTTGGGTTGATTTTTAATAAGTATGGACGTTCCTTTTCCAAGATAAGGAACGAAAATATCTTAAGTAGGTGAAATTCCACTCACCTTATTATAAAGAAAAGTAATTTCCACTCACATATGGGATATTAATATTATAAGCATTAAGGTGCTTAATTTGCTTTTCTTTAAATTGAGGATAATGAAGGAGAATGAAAGGAAAGGAAGGTGCCTCGTACCCAAGGTAGTTGAGGGGGAAGAGGCGGCCACTTTATTGGGATTAATTGGATTTTTATAAGGCATTTTCTCTCTCATCAATTTCCTTATAAAAGTGCCATTTCTAAGCCCAAACCAAGGCCGTTTTCGGATTTTCTTCTTCCCCTTGCTTGCAAAACCGACCAAGGAGCTAGGGAGGAGCAGGGATCACGTCCCCAACCTGTGGGTAAGCCCTTGACCTTCGTTCTCCATGATTTCATGGTGGAAAATTGAAAATAAATTATGGATTCCTTCTTATTTCGATCTCCTCTTCAACCCTAGCCAACTTTTGCAATCAAAAGCTTGAGGACGAGCCTAGGGGGAGTTGCAAGAGCTTCATCAACCATTAATGGCGTGAGCTTGGAGCTTTGGAGCTCAATTGGAGGCGGGTTTTATAACTTAAACCCTTAAACATTGCTATTGCATCAATTCTCTATGCTTTGTTGATTGATTTCTTCAATTTGATGCACTCTTGTTTCTTGCTGCAATTTCCATCAAGAACGGTTGCTGTTCTTGGTTGTTCGAAGGAAGGGGATGATGACATCATCCTAGATGCTTATCCAAAGAAAATTACCAAGCAAAACCGTTTTAATAGCTACTCCAAATCGTTTTAATTTGATTGGCTATGCGGTTTCAGCAAACCGTTTAAGGGCAAACGGTTTGAAACCATTTGGGAGAAAACGGTTTCAAGACCGTTTGAGATGGTTGACCAAGCGTTGAACGTTTGGGAATTTTGTTCGTAATTATGTAGGCTGATAACCCTCCAAGTTTGAGGGATTAACTCTAAAGGAATCGAGAGTTGAAGGCCAATCAATTAGGCAATCGAATTGAATTATGTGCTGATTTTCAACCTCATTAACTTAACCTGTTTGGGCAAACGGTTTCAAGACCGTTTGAGATGGTTGACCAAGCGTTGACCGTATGGGATTCCTGTTCATAATTATGTTTATTAATAACCCTCCAAATTTGAGGGATTAACTCCAAAGGAATCGTGAGTTGAAGCCTAATCAATTAGGGAAACCTAATTGGATTAAGTGCTGCTTTTCAATATGATTTAATTGAACTTTTTGGGAAAACGGTCTCAAGACCGTTTGAGTGCGTTGACCAAGCGTTGACCGTTTGGTATTACTGTTCCTAATGATGTGATCTAATGACTCACCGAATTTGAGGGATTAAATCCCAAGGAATCATGATTTGAAGGCTATTCAATTAGGCAAACCCTAATTGAAAACAGTGCTGAAATTCAAATGAGTTAAGTTGGAATTTTTGGTTGATTAGCCCAAACGGTTTCAAGACCGTTTGGGGATCACCCAAACGGTCTCAAGACCGTTTGGGGATCACCCAAACGGTCTCAAGACCGTTTGGGGATCACCCCAAGACCGTTTGGAGGTCTGGGGTCAAGTATAGTTGACCAATTGAAGGTCCAAAGGTACTAATCATATTGCAATGTAGTGCTGATCTGTTGATCAACTCGATAGACCAATCCATGATGATTTTTAACTAGAATCCAAAGGTTGGATGGGCCAAACGGTCTCAAGACCATTTGGAGGTCATCCAAACGACCTCAAGACCGTTTCGTGGTCACCCAAGACCGTTTGGAGGTCTAGGGTTGAGTATGGTTAGGTGTTTGAAGGTCCAAAGGTACCAAGCTGTTATACAATGCAATGCTGATTTGGTGATCAATCCAATGATCCAAACCTTAATTGGATGGCTTGGATTTGAGTGATATGATGGGCAAACGGTCTCAAGACCGTTTGGAGGTCATCTAAACGACCTCAAGACCGTTTGGTGGTCACCCAAGACCGTTTGGAGGTCTAGGGTTGAGTATGGTTAGGTGTTTGAAGGTCTAAAGCTACCAAGCTGTTATACAATGCAATGCTGATTTGGTGATCAACCCAATGATCCAAACCTTAATTGGATGGCTTGGATTTGAGTGATATGATGGGAAAACGGTCTCAAGACCGTTTGGAGGTCATCCAAACGACCTCAAGACCGTTTGGGGTCAGGTCATACCCAATTTGGATAATGGTTCAATAGTTTCAAAGTAACCAATCTTGCATTGATGAGTGTTGTTGGATCTTCGATTCCAAACCCTAATTCAATTGAATCAAGCCCTAATTGATGACCAATTGAGGGTCAATTGAGGGTCAAATTAGTTGAAGGTTGACCTATTAAACTCAATTGAAGTATGAGCATAGGTCCAATTGATGGTTGGTTCCATGAATTCAATGGTTGAAGGTCCAATGCAATCAATTGAAACACAATTAGTAGCATGATTTATGATCAACTTCAAAGCTCTAATTGGTGTTTATAAACCCTAATCCCATTGAGATCAGACCATAATTGAAGTCCCAATTGAGGGGTGAGCCATGATTCAAATGATGATTGAGTTGATGATACAATTGGTTGAAGTTCCATTGATTAGAATTGAGTGTGGTTCAATTTGGTTAATTCAATTGGATACCTCATGTTATTGAAGGTCTAATTGATCAAACCTTTTTGAAAAACTAATGTGATTAGGTGGGAGATACCTTTAATGGTACTAGTCATTAATGCATAACAAATGCATGGACCCAATACATGATGTAAACCCTAATTGAGGCTGATTCAATGTATAACCTTAATAAGAGGTTGTCTACATGTGAAATCACTAATTAGGATGTTAGTAAACCCTAGTTGAGGGTGTATCCTTGTGAAACCCTAGTGGAGGGTGTATCATTGTGAACCCTGGTTGAGGGTGTAACCTCGTGAAACCCTAGTGGAGGGTGTATCATTGTGAACCCTGGTTGAGGGTGTAACCTTGTGAAACCCTAGTGGAGGGTGTATCATTGTGAACCCTGGTTGAGGGTGTAACCTTGTGAAACCCTAGTTGAGGGTGTATCATTGCGATTGTTTATAGGCAACTTTATAATAAAATTATGCCTTAAACTAAGATAAGTCCATATCATGTGAGATAGCTGGACAATTCTTATGTGTGACCTATGCACTTCATGGTAAGGGTGATAGGTTAATGGATGAAAGGATTAAGATGGGAAATACCTTAATCCAAGATAAGCTGATAACTTAAGGAAGTTGAAAGTGATGAGGAAAGTGATATATCAATATGTGATAAAATATCACTTTTAGCATTACAGGATTGATATAGTTCAATACCTGGAATAATAACACAGGATTGGCTAACTCCCAATACCTGGAATGCATAGGATTGACATAGATCAATACCTGGAATAATAACACAGGATTGGCTAACTCCCAATACCTGGAATGCACAGGATTGACATAGATCAATACCTGGAATAATAACACAGGATTGGCTAACTCGCAATACCTGGAATGCACAGGATTGACATAGATCAATACCTGGAATAATAACACAGGATTGGCTAACTCCCAATACCTGGAATGCATAGGATTGACATAGATCAATACCTAGAATAATAAAATAGGATTGGCTAACTCCCAATACCTGGAATGCACAGGATTGACATAGATCAATACCTGGAATAATAACACAGGATTGGCTAACTCCCAATACCTGGAATGCACAGGATTGACATAGATCAATACCTGGAATAATAACACAGGATTGGCTAACTCCCAATACCTGGAATGCACAGGATTGACATAGATCAATACCTGGAATAATAACACAGGATTGGCTAACTCCCAATACCTGGAATGCACAGGATTGACATAGATCAATACCTGGAATAATAACACAGGATTGGCTAACTCCCAATACCTGGAATGCACAGGATTGACATAGATCAATACCTGGAATAATAACACATGATTGGCTAACTCCCAATACCTGGAATGCACAGGATTGACATAGATCAATACCTGGAATAATAACATAGGATTGGCTAACTCCCAATACCTGGAATAGTTGCACAAGATTGACATAGATCAATACCTGGAATGGTTGCACAGGATTGACATAGATCGATACCTGGAATAGTTGCACAGGATTGACATAGATCAATACCTGGAATGGTTACACAGGATTGACATAGTTCAATACCTGGAATGGATACACTTGAATAATATAAGTCTAATGCTTGTACTAGTTGCACAGGATTGGTGCAATCCAATTCCTGGAATATTTATATAGGATTGGTATAGACCAATGCCTGAATAAGACATGATGATGTACACTCTCATGTCCAAAATAACCAAAAATCTGTTTAGCAGATTGGCTAAGACCAATAAGTTGAAACAAGAATGTCTCATGGGTGACATATCAAGATAATGAGTGTCACAAGAGAAGTTTGACATGATGGTATAATATGGAGGATAAATGATATACATGTTCTTCCTATTCCTTATTAAGAGAATAGTTAATCTATTATTCTATCATGAATAGTTACAATACTTTAAGACGAGAATGCTTTAAACTGTTTATCCTCTGCCTAGTTTTATATGATTAAACTGCAATAATAATGTTTTGGCGGAGAGTTATATCTCCCGCTGGAGCAATTTACAATTGTCTCACCCCCGTGGGATCCAATGTTTTTAGGTGAACAAGCACGGAAGAGAGTGAGAACATCTTGCAGAGGAAGAACATCAGCAACATCCGGGACAGCAGTGAGATCTCAGGTGGAGATAGTGTCTGTCAAGTCATATAGATAGTAGTCATATGTGTCGTCTCTATACTCTCAGGTCCTCAGAGTTTTCAGTCAGTGTTTTTGATATATCAAACTGAGGTTTTGGCTTGATGCCTCGAGATTCATATGTTGTCTGTATATAATGTTCATAAGGCAGCTGATGTTGTAGTCTCTGAAAAGAGATGGTATAGGTTATATATGTTTGAACCAGAATGTAAATGTTATACAATGGTTCTTGTTGTAAAGGATTTCCTATGTGTGGATCTCTTTGCAAAATGTTTTAATTTTTAGTGATTTTTGCTAATCCGCTACTTGATGAACGCTTCCGCATTAGTTAATCATGTTTTCGCGAGACGGTCGTTACAATTAATGAGCAATAAGATAGGAGTAGAATGTAATCATCATAGAGTGACAACAAAGACTTTTACAAGATATATTCCCCCGTCATGGTATCAAAGTAACTTTATAAACCCAAACAAACAGTGCACCACAAGGGGATAAGATACACATGATCAAACAAAATGGCAAACGAGAGAGGATATATAAGACGATGGTCATGTGAGCTCGTAGAATATCCTCCTTCTTCACCTCCTTGTTGTATAAGCTTGTGGACTTCCCTCCAAGATGGAAAATAGCATGAGAACGTAGGGTTGTGAGGTGGAAACCCTAGAAAACTAGGGTTTTAAGGTAGTAGAAGGTGGAAATGAAGTGGGTGATGAATGGGGGTAGTGAGAGCTCTTGAATGATAAGGCGGGTGTAATAAATTCTAGCCTTCATGATATAGCCACCACCTATGTATATATAGGTGGTAGGGAAGTAATAGGGTAAGTGGGGGTAGTGATAGAAAATCAACGAAGAAAAAGTAGGGTTTTGGGTGTCAACATGGTCATCCTAGGCAGCACGGTCATGATGGGTTGAGTGTAGCAAAACCATTCTGAGATAGAATAGCCACTTTGGGAAGTGAAAGATGTTAGATGAAAAGTTGGAAATGGAGGTTGGTAGCACGGACATGTTGGGTAGCATGGTCATGGAGGGGGCTAGGTAGAACGGTCGTGCTACATGACACAACCATGGTAGGTGAGTAGTGGACTTGGTCATTTTGCTCAAAATGCTTGTTCTCTTCTTTAGTAGCATAGCTGCGCTGGCTAACGCAGACATTTTGGGGCTCTATGACATGACAGTGCTGGTTAGAATGGGCATTCTATTGAGGTTGTTGTTATTAGTAAATCACGCGTAGATAAAGGAAGCGGAAACAAAAATATAATTGCCCATTTCCCAAGAATAGAAAGATCATGTGAACAACAATGTATCTGAGAATGAAGGTTTACAAGGTTAAACCTGGTCCTGGAGAAAGTCTAGAGACATTACTTTCGCAAAAGAACCGTGCCACTTCTTCCTCAAGCAGCATCATGCTCCTTCAGCAATAGCAGAACTCAAATAGTCATCTCCACCGGCCTCCTGGTGCAAAACCATGGACAGTGGTAGACGATGTCCTCCTAGCGGCAGACAATGGTCTCCGCCTCTAGATTATTCCACATGGACCACCGTGAACTCCACATTGCACTACCAGAGCTAACAAGGAGTTGTCCCCCTCTGTCAGTGTACTAGTCAGTGATATGCTCTTCCATAACAATTAATCCTGGTTTTTCTCTCCCTCGTTGTCCCTCCCTTTGATGGGTTGGACTTGCTTGGGCTTTCTATTGGTTACCACAACCAGAGAAGGCAACAATTGTCAAAGCAACTAATTCTCAATTGTGTGTGTTGGGAAGCCCCCAGTACCCCTCTATTTATAGTAGAGGCCAGGGTCAGTGTAACGACCGACAATCAAATCGTTACTTATTAAGCAGAATTCGAACATAAACAAAAGATTAACAAAAATCACTAAAAATTAAAACCAAATTGCAAAGAGATCCATTTCTAGGAAAACTCTTTAAGGCAGAACCAAAACTTTATGTACATCATTGCTCACATTGTACATACACTTTACCATCTTTTCTCGAGGATAACATATATCAGTTGCTTTACCAAACTATACATGAGCAACATAAAACCTCGAGGCGCGTAAACCAAAATCTCTTATTGATCATAAAACCAATACGAACCAACTCCAAGGACCTGAGAGTACAGAGACGACACATATGACTCATATCTACAAGACATGACAGACAGTACACTCAACCGGAGCTGTCACTGCTGCCTCAGCTGTTGTTCTTCCTCTGCAAAAAGGTCTTCACCTCCTCGTGCACGTTCACCTAAAAATTTGGGCACCACGGGGGTGAGACAATTGAAAATTGCCCCAGCGAGAGATATAACTCTCCGCTGACCATATTATTATCACAGTTAATCATTTACAAACTGAGCAGAGGTTCTTATTATATTAACAGGCATGATTAATCATTGTATGAACATAATGAAGTAGTCTCCTTTCTTTAAGGAGAACATTGCATCTACCCATGGTAGAATTAATAATTAACTACTTGCTTTGCAAGGAATGTAAAGAAACATAAATCACATATATCCACTAATGATGCATAAAAGAAATGTAACATCAGCCAAATGATTTCCGTATTTAAGCAAACATGCTAGGCGGCTTATTACATTTTACAATCACACTTATGCCCTGAGGAGATGAGGTATACCGCTCATACTCCAACTGACCACTACGAAGTCGAAATCGGTACCATACATAGGTCAATGGAAGAGCCGGACTCCATGACCTCCCACATCTCGGCCAGTGCGAGACCACACGCAGGACTATGTCAACTGCTTATCGTAGCTATCCAGGGTATACTGGCAACTTGCTACAGAGTTACAACGTCAGCTACCTCTCTTCGGAATCAAGAGATTTTATGTTTATCTCCACATCATCTGGCATTCATCATCGGAATCAAGAGATTTTATGTTTATCTCCACATCATCCGGCATTCATCATCATCGGGAGATTCGTGATACATCCATCCCGGCCTTTATAATGAAGGATTGAGAGATCTCATGTTTATCTCACGTCAATCCCTTCATTAGGGCGTAAGGTATTTGCGCCCATCACCCCCACATATTCAACAATATGCGTTCATCAGGAGATCCCGTAGGAAAACCTGTTTCACCATCACCAGCTACTGACGATGATGGATCTATGGTCAGGGCTCTACATGATAAAATTCCACTTGATTAATTAAGTGCATTACCATATTCTTTTAGCATCAGTCAAGTTTTCACATAAGAATTATTATGACAATTGCTACAAAGAAAGGTATAATACATCTATCACGTACTTTTCAAATCTTTAAAAACATATGATACTTGGGATCTCAGTCCCTTATCACATTATTGGGAATTATCATCCCTTCACATCATCATTATCATGATTATTGGATCTGGGTATTCAAACCCTTAGATCATCACATAACATTGTTACCTCTATAACAGGTATCCATTACCTCTAGGTCCTCAGACCAAGGTATTTATTTCACTTGTTGTGCAAGTATTCCCATGGCTCACAAGGCCATCACACATCTTGTCACCTCTCACTAGGCAACAACTTATTCACATGGATCATAAGGCCATTCAACATTATACTTGTTATATAAGTATTTAACATATCTCACAAGGCTATTGTAATAAGAGAAATACAACCTTCCCATCATTAGGGTTAGGGTTTCCCTTTTTTATCGATTAGGGTTTCTCTTACATGTCATTACCCTTCATTAGGATTAGGGTTTTCCATTATTAACCATTTAGGTTTTCAAGATCATATTATCAATGATCAAACCCTAATTCATTGTTCCACACATCTAGGAGCCAACATTGATACCATAAGTATTCAATCGTACTTATTTATTCTCATTCATTTATTATTAAATGAATCATCAACACAAGGTATGAGTTCATCTCTCATCCTTACCAGGGTATGACTACATCATACTTTATTAACTTGGCTTAATCCTTTCTCAAGGTATGTTAGCCCACACTTATCAAAGTGCATCAAACTCATTAAATTTCGATGTAATATTTGACATAACACACTTCATGTATTACCCATCCACGTATATTGAATTTGAGGTGCATTAAGGTGTATCAACCTTGGAGTGCTGGATGTGATATCTATCATGCCTGGATGTATCACTTCCCTCATCACTTTTATCTTATTTAAGTTCATCACTTATATTGTATTAGGGTATTTCCCATCCTAATACTTTAAGCACCAACCTATCACATTTATCATGTAATGTATTGGTCATAAGTCACACAATTGAATTATTCAACCATCATTAATGATATGAACTCATCTCGGGTTAAGGCATTATAGATATAAGATTAACCATTATCACCCACTCTAGGTTTTTCACCTATCAAGGTATTATCCACACCATTACTTGGTGTCACACTCATCACTCCTAAGAGTGTCTTGCCCTTACCTTTACAAGGTGTATAAGGTTAAATCATGTGCATATGTTCACCATATCGGGTTGTAGGTGTATAGACACTTATCATATCGGGCTAGGATTTGCACTTGTCTCCATATCGGGCATGAGGTACCTTCTTGACTTCATATGGGGCACAAGATATATGTATGTGTTGCCCATGATACTTATGATGTATCAACCCATCACCATGTCGGGCTAGAAGTACATTCAATCACCCTATCGGGCTAGTCACCATCTAGGGTTAGCCATGACGGGCTAGGGTTACCATATCAGACTCAACCCAATATATAAGTCAATTGGAATGTAGGGCACAAAACCATATTGGGCTACATCATCAAACATTAGGTTGCAACACCCATGTTGGGTTAGGGTGGATTGTGTCGGGCACATGGCATATACATGTGTCGCCCATGATACTTAAGGGGTATCAACTTATCACCATATCGGGCTATCATATTGTCTAGGGTTGTGTATCGTGCAACCCTATCGTTCAACCCTATCGTACAACCCTATTGTGCATCCATGTCATGCATCCATGTTGTGCAATAACACTTTTTACTCTTCTCTTATATCGGGTTACCCAAATTAGGGTTTCATGTCAACTTATAAATATTCATTCAATCTTGTATCATGTATGGAGTCTATAGTTGACTCCCTATCGTGCAAGAGGTGTACAATACACTCATATATCGTGCAGCAAGGTATACAATCATGTCCATTTCATTTTAGTGAAGCAGGCGCATCATCATATCGGGTTAGGGTTGCTTGCTTATGTGCTTGCACCCGATATTACTTTTATAAATTGATACCATCATCTTCAAGCTCTAGACCTTAGTTCTAACTGTTATAGTTCATGGCAATAGGTCTAAGCAACTACTAAAACTCACAATTTCATCAACTATTTCAGGAAACTTTGGAATTAAAAGTACTTCACTAATTATAGCAATTTAGGTGAAGAATAATAACATGGTTAAGTTCAAGTTATATAACCCGCCTTAAGAACCACTTCAAAGCTTCAAGCTCCAAAGCTCCATCTTCCTAAGGTTGAAGATGACTTATGAAGGTCCAAGGCTCGTTCATAACCCCTTCATAAACAAGGAATCACCATGGATAAGCAATTGGTGAAGAAGAAAAGAAAGGAAGATCAAAACCCTAAATTCATGCTTCAATCCAAGGTTGAAGATGATCTTTTCCTCACCTTAGGGTCAAGTTTTGAGTTCCTTAGCTCCTTGGCCGACACCCTACCACTCTTGGGCGATATGGACTTCCTCTTGGCCGACACAACTTTGCTTGTGGCCGATACCCCCTCACTTGTGGCCCAAACCACTTCAATTGGCCGATATCAACTTGCTATGGGCAATATCAACATAGTATGGCTGATATGCTTGCTATGACCGATACCCAAGGCCTATACACGATACCGTTGGGCTCTTGCACGATATGCCACCCCTATTGCACGATATGAAACTCACTTGGACGATATGGTACTCACTTGGGATCAAAACACTTCACTCCATGGCCGATATCACCCAATATGACCAAAATCACCTACTTGGGCGATATGATCATGCCATGGGCGATATCCCATGACCCATGCACGATACCATAGCCTCCCTTCACGATATGGGAGCTATGTGCACGATACCACAAGGTAGGAGGGTGGTAAGGGTCGTAAAATTGCCCCAAGGGGTGAAACTAGGGGTATATATACTTGCTGATCATAAAGGAGAGCAAATAATGAGGTGTCAACATTTTGAGCTAGTAGGTGCCACGTGTCATGCATGGGTGACACGTGTCCAAGCATGCATCAACATTTATCTTGACGTGCAAAAAGGTTGAGGATCATCTAGATATGCAAATTCATCCATCACTTACCCATTTGGATAAGATATATCAATTAAATCATCACTTTAAGTCAAGCCGATACACTTTTCCTAAGGAAACTTGTTGGACATCACACCTCACCTCCTTGAGGTGCTTTGCACGATATGAACCTTGCCAAGAGTTCACAAAACGACATGGGACACTTCCTTGGGCTCCATGACCGATAGGCACTCATATATAAGCTTTTCAACTTAATACAACTCAACTTAAGCTTCCAAATTCAACCCTTTTCTTGGTCATTTCTTCACCAAGATTACCATCATTCATAATGGAATCAAACTTGGTGTCTAATTCATTCTATCTCCTCTAAATGATACGTAGAGGAATTGGTAACACTCTAGAGGTGGTAATTTGCATATCAACCCCATATTTTGAGTAAATTACAATTTGTACCAAAATTGGTGCACAAGGTACCAGCATTGTTCAAACAAGTTCAAACTTGGAATTTAGACTTTCCACAAGCCACCACCTTGCATCATTCTCTCAATAATGATGCTAAAACACATGAGGCATGTTCAACATGTGAAATTTTGCATTATATCCCCTCAATTTGGGTAAATTGTACTTTGGTCCAAAACAAAGGAAAATTGCTCAAACAGCATTCAATCGGGACCAAAATTGAAACATAAATGTGTCACATGATAAAAAAGCACCTTAGAGGATTATATTAAAGTCATAAGCAAATTTATTAGCCAAAAAAAATAGGGTTACCTCATAACCCAGGTTAGGGTTGTTACAAGTTATAAACCCCAAACAAGGATTTCGTCCCCGAAATCCCAGGTAAAGGGAAACAGATATTATTCATTCATTATATCATCAAGTCTCCATATAACATCTTAATGTTATGGAGATGCCATAGAACTTTGATCAACGAAAAGTTCTTCCACACAGAGTTATCATTAAATCTGTCACACAATGCACATATTCCACTGTCTTTTTCATTATCGACTGTGTAGTTAATTCTGGGTCAGGTAACACTTTTCTCACTCAGATAGAGGTTGTTTGTTAATCTCATTCGACAAACTTTTATTGTAATATTTTTACAATTATTCCTTCAAGTAAATCATTCTCATCAATGTTATGTTTTTGCAGAGCATAAACCCCTAACATATGATGTCCATATTGTTTCATGTAACTAGATGGATTTCACAGTTGGCCATCCTAGGAAACCAACATAAATCATCTGATTATGAGTTTATGTTTTAACTTTCTCATGCCACCTGACACTTTTTAGATACCAGGATTCCTTAGTTAGATATCTATCACATGTGTCAAAAACTCATCACATCCTCATCTTTGTTTCATCTTGGGACATTACTTGTTACACATATCTTTATCTTGGGACCAAAGTCCAAGACAAACTGATACTTTTTCTAAGTATCCATAAATTGAACATTTTTAACTTATACACATCAAGTGTCATAAGACCCGCTTGATTTCCATGTCCCTAAAAAGAAAGAACACTAAGGAACATATTCCTATTATCACCCCATCATCATCTAGGGTTGTTTATCAAAGAGAAGAGATTATCATCTCCTCTGGTTATTGCATGAACTTTCAACTATTCATGAGTCATTTACTTATGTTTCATCCTAGGTTCCTTGCCATCAGCATAGGAATTATAAGGATGATTACATGTCATTATTCTTTTCTTTGTTTTGTCTAACATGTTCATGAGCATTTTGTGACTTTATCACATTTCCTATTTCCACATCATGGGAAAAGATCTTTACTATTCACACATGCTTTATCTGACAGGGATCATCTCCCTTGTTCTCATTCTCTTATCATGAGGATTATACTTTTCATTTCCTCATACATACAGATTGATCTGAGATCATCTCAGATTCCACTTTATTGCACCTAGGATGTGATATACATGTCCATACCATATTTCCAGTTTCATTATACTCACTAGATTGTCTCAGAATGACTACTTGATCAGAGTAATCAGAAAGATAACAATCTAAGAGTTCCATACTCACCTTATCTCCAATAATTATATACCTGGCCATGGTATACAAGTACTGAGATTAAGTAGTATGCACTTTGTTTACTATCGTATTCCTTACTTTTCGTATAATAACCAACACATGATTTAACATTCCTGGATTTTCTCCAGGCATCTCTTCTATACCTCATCCTTTTTCACACAGATAAGAGCAATTATAGAGCATTTAAAAGAATATTGAACATAATATAAATTCTAGTTCTCATCATTTCTTCCCTATGTCCCCATAGGACAATCAATAGGGAAGTCCATAATAGCAATCCTTTTTAGGATTATCAGGTAACATCAAAAGAAGGCATATCAAAATGAAAAAGCTCTATCTGATTGTTACCCCTCGCGGTCATCGACCGCTTTAGGTTGACTCAACCCATAGAGTCTAGCTGTTTCATGTTGTTACTTTTGGCATTTTAGAACAACTAGGCAAATGTCTCTGGAATTGTAATGATATTTCCTTAATTCTCATCTTATTGCCCCTTCTTGGGCACTTCCATCACAGATATACTATCTGTCTAAACTTATGGCAGGGTCTATTTTCTTGCCATATGCTAATCCTTCCCACATTTTCCACTGTTCCAACATGACTATGTCATTCAAGAACCCTTTCAAAGCCCATAGTTTCTGTATTGAGGATTGGTAACCTAGGTTGTAATGCTAGTATCCAGTCTACTATATGCATCATTGTTGTCCTATCCTGCCCAACAAGAGCATAAACATAGGATTCTCTATCCTGTTCAGGTCATGATGGGAATTCTCAGGCACTCACCCTTTCCTTACCTGATCTCTTGCACCCTCTCCTGGTGCCACAACGTTGCTCTCAGCAATGTGTTCCTCGTGTTCTCCAGTCATTTATAAACTTCACTCTTTCTTCTTCCCAAGCAGAAGTCACTATATGGTATACTGGAGGACACTAACACAGACTCAACACCTTAGTCCTATGTCTCTGTAGACTCAGCGAACCTTAAGCTCTGATACCAAACTTGTAACGACCGACAATCAAATCGTTACTTATTAAGCGGAATTCGAACATAAACAACAGATTAACAAAAATCACTAAAAATTAAAACCAAATTGCAAAGAGATCCATTTCTAGGAAAACTCTTTAAGGCAGAACCAAAACTTTATGTACATCATTGCTCACATTGTACATACACTTTACCATCTTTTCTCGAGGATAACATATATCAGTTGCTTTACCAAACTATACATGAGCAACATAAAACCTCGAGGCGCGTAAACCAAAATCTCTTATTGATCATAAAACCAATACGAACCAACTCCAAGGACCTGAGAGTACAGAGACAACACATAGGACTCATATCTACAAGACATGACAGACAGTACACTCAACCGGAGCTGTCACTACTGCCTCAGATGTTGTTCTTCCTCTGCAAAAAGGTCTTCACCTCCTCGTGCACGTTCACCTAAAAATTTGGGCCCCACGGGGGTGAGACAATTGAAAATTGCCCCAGCGAGAGATATAACTCTCCGCTGACCATATTATTATCACAGTTAATCATTTACAAACTGAGCAGAGGTTCTTATTATATTAACAGGCAGGATTAATCATTGTATGAACATAATGAAGTAGTCTCCTTTCTTTAAGGAGAACATTGCATCTACCCATGGTAGAATTAATAATTAACTACTTGCTTTGCAAGGAATGTAAAGAAACATAAATCACATCTATCCACTAATGATGCATAAAAGAAATGTAACATCAGCCAAATGATTTCCGTATTTAAGCAAACATGCTAGGCGGCTGATTACATTTTACAATCACACTTATGCCCTGAGGAGATGAGGTATACCGCTCATACTCCAACCGACCACTACAAAGTCGAAATCGGTACCATACATAGGTCAATGGAAGAGCCGGACTCCATGACCTCCCACGTCTCGGCCAGTGCGAGACCACAAGCAGGACTATGTCAACTGCTTATCGTAGCTATCCAGGGTATACTGGCAACTTGCTACAGAGTTACAGCGTCAGCTGCCTCTCTTCGGAATCAAGAGATTTTATGTTTATCTCCACATCATCCGGCATTCATCATCGGAATCAAGAGATTTTATGTTTATCTCCACATCATCCGGCATTCATCATCATCGGGAGATTCGTGATACATCCATCCCGGCCTTTATAATGAAGGATTGAGAGATCTCATGTTTATCTCACATCAATCCCTTCATTAGGGCGTAAGGTATTTGCGCCCTTCACCCCCACATATTCAACAATATGCGTTCATCAGGAGATCCCGTAGGAAAACCTGTTTCACCATCACCAGCTACTGACGATGATGGATCTATGGTCAGGGCTCTACATGATAAAATTCCACTTGATTAATTAAGTGCATTACCATATTCTTTTAGCATCAGTCAAGTTTTCACATAAGAATTATTATGACAATTGCTACAAAGAAAGGTATAATACATCTATCACGTACTTTTCAAATCTTTAAAAACATATGATACTTGGGATCTCAGTCCCTTATCACATTACTGGGAATTATCATCCCTTCACATCATCATTATCATGATTATTGGATCTGGGTATTCAAACCCTTAGATCATCACATAACATTGTTACCTCTATAATAGGTACCCATTACCTCTAGGTCCTCAGACCAAGGTATTTATTTCAATTGTTGTGCAAGTATTCCCATGGCTCACAAGGCCATCACACATCTTGTCACCTCTCACTAGGCAACAACTTATTCACATGGCTCATAAGGCCATTCAACATTATACTTGTTATATAAGTATTTAACATATCTCACAAGGCTATTGTAATAAGAGAAATACAACCTTCCCATCATTAGGGTTAGGGTTTCCCTTTTTTTTATCGATTAGGGTTTCTATTACATGTCATTACCCTTCATTAGTATTAGGGTTTTCCATTATTAACCATTTAGGTTTTCAAGATCATATTATCAATGATCAAACCCTAATTCATTGTTCCACACATCTAGGAGCCAACATTGATACCATAAGTATTCAATCATACTTATTTATTCTCATTCATTTATTATTTATTGAATCATCAACACAAGGTATGAGTTCGTCTCTCATCCTTACCAGGGTATGACTACATCATACTTTATTAACTTGGCTTAATCCTTTCTCAAGGTATGTTAGCCCACACTTATCAAAGTGCATCAAACTCATTACATTCCGATGTAATATTTGACATAACACACTTCATGTATTACCCATCCACGTATATTGAATTTGAGGTGCATTAAGGTGTATCAACCTTGGAATGCTGGATGTGATATCTATCATTCCTGGATGTATCACTTATCTCATCACTTTTATCTTATTTAAGTTCATCACTTATCTTGTATTAGGGTATTTCCCATCCTAATACTTTAAGCACCAACCTATCACATTTATCATGTAATGTATTGGTCATAAGTCACACAATTGAATTATTCAACCATCATTAATGATATGAACTCATCTCGGGTTAAGGCATTATAGATATAGGATTAACCATTATCAACCACTCTAGGTGTTTCACCTATCAAGGTATTATCCACACCATTACTTGGTGTCACACTCATCACTCCTAAGAGTGTCTTGCCCTTACCTTTACAAGGTGTATAGGGTTAAATCATGTGCATATGTTCACCATATCGGGTTGTAGGTGTATAGACACTTATCATATCGGGCTAGGATTTGCACTTGTCTCCATATCGGGCATGAGGTACCTTCTTGACTTCATATCGAGCACAAGATATATGTATGTGTTGCCCATGATACTTATGATGTATCAACCCATCACCATGTCGGGCTAGAAGTACATTCAATCACCCTATCGGGCTAGTCACCATCTAGGGTTAGCCATGACGGGCTAGGGTTACCATATCGGACTCAACCCAATATATAAGTCAATTGGAATGTAGGGCACAAAACCATATTGGGCTACATCATCAAACATTAGGTTGCAACACCCATGTTGGGTTAGGGTGGATTGTGTCGGGAACATGGCATATACATGTGTCGCCCATGATACTTAAGGGGTATCAACTTATCACCATATCGGGCTATCATATTGTCTAGGGTTGTGTATCGTGCAACCCTATCGTTCAACCCTATCGTACAACCCTATCATGCATCCATGTAATGCATCCATGTTGTGCAATAACACTTGTTACTCTTCTCTTATATCGGGTTACCCAAATTAGGGTTTCATGTCAACTTATAAATATTCATTCAATCTTGTATCATGTATGGAGTCTATAGTTGACTCCCTATCGTGCAAGAGGTGTTCAATACACTCATATATCGTGCAGCAAGGTATACAATCATGTCCATTTCATTTTAGTGAAGCAGGCGCATCATCATATCGGGTTAGGGTTGCTTGCTTATGTGCTTGCACCCGATATTACTTTTATAAATTGATACCATCATCTTCAAGCTCTAGACCTTAGTTCTAACTGTTATAGTTCATGGCAATAGGTCTAAGCAACTACTAAAACTCATAATTTCATCAACTATTTCAGGAAAATTTGGAATTAAAAGTACTTCACTAATTATAGCAATTTAGGTGAAGAATAATAACATGGTTAAGTTCAAGTTATATAACCCGCCTTAAGAACCAATTCAAAGCTTCAAGCTCCAAAGCTCCATGTTCCTAAGGTTGAAGATGACTTATGAAGGTCCAAGGCTCGTTCATAACCCTATCATAAACAAGGAATCACCACGGATAAGCAATTGGTGAAGAAGAAAAGAAAGGAAGATCAAAACCCTAAATTCATGCTTCAATCCAAGGTTGAAGATGATCTTTTCCTCACCTTAGGGTCAAGTTTTGAGTTCCTTAGCTCCTTGGCCGACACCCTACCACTCTTGGGCGATATGGACTTCCTCTTGGCCGACACAACTTTGCTTGTGGCCGATACCCCCTCACTTGTGGCCCAAACCACTTCAATTGGCTGATATCAACTTGCTATGGGCAATATCAACATAGTATGGCCGATATGCTTGCTATGGCCGATACCCAAGGCCTATGCATGATACCATTGGGCTCTTGCACGATATGCCACCCCTCTTGCACGATATGACACTCACTTGGACGATATGGTACTCACTTGGGATCAAAACACTTCACTCCATGGCCGATATCACCCAATATGACCAAAATCACCTACTTGGGCGATATGATCATGCCATGGGCGATATCCCATGACCCATGCACGATACCATAGCCTCCCTTCACGATATGGGAGCTATGTGCACGATACCACAAGGTAGGAGGGTGGTAAGGGTCGTAAAATTGCCCCAAGGGGTGAAACTAGGGGTATATATACTTGATGATCATAAAGGAGAGCAAATAATGAGGTGTCAACATTTTGAGCTAGTAGGTGCCACGTGTCATGCATGGGTGACACGTGTCCAAGCATGCATCAACATTTATCTTGACGTGAAAAAAGGTTGAGGATCATCTAGAGATGCAAATTCATCCATCACTTACCCATTTGGATAAGATATATCAATTAAATCATCACTTTAAGTCAAGCCGATACACTTTTCCTAAGGAAACTTGTTGGACGTCACACCTCACCTCCTTGAGGTTCTTTGCACGATATGAACCTTGCCAAGAGTTCACAAAACGACATGGGACACCTCCTTGGGCTCCATGACCGATAGGCACTCATATATAAGCTTTTCAACTTAACACAACTCAACTTAAGCTTCCAAATTCAACCCTTTTCTTGGTCATTTCTTCACCAAGATTACCATCATTCATAATGGAATCAAACTTGGTGTCTAATTCATTCTCTCTCCTCTAAATGATACATAGAGGAATTGGTAACACTCTAGAGGTGGTAATTTGCATATCAACCCCATATTTGGAGTAAATTACAATTTGTACCAAAATTGGTGCACAAGGTACCAGCATTGTTCAAACAAGTTCAAACTTGGAATTTAGACTTTCCACAAGCCACCACCTTGCATAATTCTCTCAATAATGATGCTAAAACACATGAGGCATGTTCAACATGTGACATTTTGCATTATAGCCCCTCAATTTGGGTAAATTGCACTTTGGTCCAAAACAAAGGAAAATTGCTCAAACAGCATTCAATCGGGACCAAAATTGAAACATAAATGTGTCACATGATAACAAAGCACCTTAGAGGATTATATTAAAGTTCTAAGCAACTTTATTAGCCAAAACAAATAGGGTTACCTCATAACCCAGGTTAGGGTTGTTACAGTCAGGGTTACCAATTGATGTGAGATTAGAAGGGTCCAGAATCATGAATGTTCTGGAACCTACAACATGTGAGATGGTCGTCTTGCATATCGAGATGGTCATCTCGTGCAGTTTCCTATTTTGAGTCAAATTGGCAGTTCAAATCCAATTAATGCACAACATGAGATCAGCACTAATCCTTGATGCAATCAAAATTTTCCACAAATCGGTCTTCTCACTCACACGAGTCGATCATCTCACGACCATGAACTGGTCATGTCACTCACATGAGATGGTCGTCTCATGACCATCATGCAAAATGGTCATCTCGCTCACGTGAGACGATTGTCTCATGCCCCAATTCTGGCAGAATGGAGCCAATTCTATTTCTGATCAACCTAACACTCCAACAGTCAGTCCAACACTTAAACTTTATGATTCTTAGTCCAGTCAGTTAATCAATTGTTTAATTGAATACCTAAATGCATTTAGCATTCAATCTAAAATTCATTCATGAACATACAACTTTAATCCAAGTGTATCCTATCTGTGAGATCCTATAGGTCTAGAATTACATTGGTAGTGAATGTCCATAACAAACTTATGACATCACAATCAAAAAGTGGTTCTTAGTCAGACATCATTGCTACCCAAGTAATTTGTAAAGTTGAAGAACAACTTCAATCTATAATTTATGATTAGCGTTGTCGTGATCGTATAGTTCCTTTATCTCTGATATCTAGATTTGAACTGGAGGCATGGAATCATCATCTTCTCAACGTTCAATTCGTATTCCTTGAACTAGAGTAGACTGTCTGAGATGCATGTGAGTTCCCATATCATATATTGAATCACATAAGTACGGTAGTACGTTACTTAGTCTCTCTTATCAAGAGGCTTTGATATAAATCTCTTGTAGAAGGGAAAAATCCCATCTACATCACTCACACTCAATCCCCATGTGTCAAAGCTACCCAATCATCACTATTATGGCAACCTATATTTTAGGATTATGTTTGATGATATCAAAGTATACCCAAAGACATGTGATGATTGTAGTGACTTTAGGTCTAAGAACAACAATCATCACTATCACTATGAGAGATGATTCTGACTACTATTCCATGGTCTCCATGTATCACTCTCATGGTGGGTCTGTCGGATACATTGTTCTGTAACATGTACATGTGTGAGTGACTTGATATCATATATCATGACTAATGAAATTCCATCATCAGTCAACACACACTCTAGTTTTATGTATTATTTTCTTCTATTTTTCTTCCACAATAATATCGAACTAGGGACATAACAAGAATGTATGTACTCTTATCATGCATATGATCCCATCCTTTGGGTCCTCAACCTGAAGGCATTTGTCATCGAGTAACATCATTTTTTAGAAATTTACTTACATATGTGTCATCATCTCATGCCTGAGATAAACATAATTGACGGAATTATCTTTATTATTATCAAATCATGTATCTAATGCCATATCCCAATCATCATATGATTGGCTCTCTAGGCATATATAACAATAGACTCCCACCTCCATTTAGTGCCAATCACCCAAGAATCTTATTCCAAGTAATCTAAAACATGTCCACGATGTTTTTTGCTCCTCAAGTGCTTTTATAGCGGGTTTATCAAACGTTTGCTTAAAGTCAGTATTTTGCAATTTTCTTTTCTCCTTGTTGTATGACATTCCGCATGAGATGGAAGTGATGTAGTATGATATCTGAGATTCCCAACCTAACTAGTAGCTCCAATATTGTGATAGTATTTCTACTGTCGTCAATGGTTTGGAACCTATGACAAGTTCACTCATATGAATTCTTGATTCATACAATATCCTCTAATGTTCTCATAACACAAAGATATTTGGCTTTCATTGTTGGCTTGGAAACTTTCTAGTTTACAGTTCTCGTTATGGGTCAAACATAAATTTATATTGCCATCATTTATTTGTCATTTTGGAAGCTTGCATCGATGTAAACCTTTACACCGTACTCTTCTTATTACCATACTCAAGTAATGGATCCTTTTAGTGCTTCACAAGCACATAAGGATGTTCTTTATGGTAGTCTATTGACTCTCATTGGCATCTGATGGATACCCTCTCATCATGTCCAATACATACAAGTTTACTAGATGTTCTTTATGGTATTTTACTGACTCTCATATATATTGCCTCTATTATTAATCAAATCATTTACAATATAGGTCGTTCATTCAATACCCACACGGGTAGCCTGGAGTTCACTACCCGGCAGCCAAAAAAGTAATTGTTCTAGCCAGAAAAGTAATAATGCTATCAAAAAAGTGACTATGTTGATAAGAAAGTAACTATACGACTAAAAAAGTAAATCAGTACAAAATACACAGCATATATATATATATATATATATATATATATATATATATATATGTAATCATGTTTTGAAATTTGCTGATGCAAACATAACTATCTATGCATGAAATTTAACCGTTTGCAAGGTAAAGTAACCCTCTACATGTCAAAAGTAAGAAACTTGAAAAAAAAAGTAACCAAAATGGGGGGCGGGTAGCTACCCGCGCAGGTATTAAAGACTATCCCATATATATATATATATATATATATATATATATATATATATATATAGAGAGAGAGAGAGAGAGAGAGTGAGTGAGTCAGGCTAGAATACACTCGAGTGTACAGATCACGTTGTACACCCCAATGGTGTTTGCCTATCTAGACCATATTTTTATAAAATCTAATCCATTGATATTCTTGGTTAAAATAATAATAGGTCACATATAAAATTTGATCTCATTTGTATGACTATAAGTCACTCATCCAAGGAAAACAAAATCGACGCACAAAACTAATTTGAAATGCATGATTTTTGTCTCCTTTAGATGCATGACCTATAAGTGCCCAAATGAGATGAAATTTATTATGTAGTATGTTCTTAAGATATTTAAGAAGATCAACGGTTTAGATTTTTCAAAAAATTACTACATCATTGAAAATGACTGAGGTGTATGGTGCCTCCGATACACTCAAGTGCACACTAGCCTGACTATATATATATATATATATATATATATATATATATATATATATATATATATGTATATATACATATATATATGTATATATATATCATGGCCATTACATGTGAGATAACTAGATAACCTCTCATCATGTCCAATACATATGAGATAATTTTCTCATCATTTCTAATACATACGAGATAAATGGGTAAGTAGATAACATTGCATTAATAGATCAAATTGTGAATTCTTATGGCATCTATTACATGTGTTCCCATTCTTCACATGAACTGGGATACTAGGCTCATGAGAGACTAACTCCATGGAACACGGACAAGTTCTCTCTCATTGAGTCTTGCATGTTGAACCCTTCAGCAGGTTGCTAATGTATGGTCTCTTACTTAGGTCAAGTAGCTTTCCAGATCTATCCCTATAGATCTCAATCCCTATGACATAGGATGCTTCACCTAAACCCTTTCCAGAAGGTACTTTCCTTTCCAGGTCTTATTATTTGTAGGATAAGGATATTATTCTCATCATCATGTAGAATAGAAATATATCCCACTAAATCTTTTGTAATCACATATTTTATCTTCATTTTGACTCAAGTCAAACTCTTTGACTGTCTTGTCAAATAGAAGATTCCAGATCTGAGATGCTTCAATCCACAGATTGACCTTTGTAGCTTATGGACTTTATTTGCAATACTGGATTTATAAAACCTTTGTGTTGTGTCACGTACTCATTCTTTTAATTATTCCAGATAAGAAATGAGATTTTAACATACATATGCCAAATTTCATAGTCATACTAAGCTACAACAACAAGCATGATCCAGATGGATTTACCCATGGTAACTAGTGAAAGACTTCATCATGTTAAACACCTTGAACTAGTTTGAAATGATTTGCAAGCAATTTACCCTTCCATGTTGGTCTTCATAAAAAGACCCAAATGCACCTTATGGGTTTTACCCCTTTAGGTGGATCCTCCAAGGTCATACCTTATTGGTTTACATGGAGTCCATCTTGGATGTTGTGGCCTCGGGCCATTTCTCAGATTATGGATCCTCAATATCTTTTGGGTAGGGCTTTGACTCATCATTTATGATCAACTCACTGCCTTTCTGAGTTATATGATATAATAATCTTTCAAACTTAAGGCGTGTTCTACCAGAACTATGAGTTATGTGTGTTACATAAGGAACTTGAGATTCCACAACAACTTGTAATTCTCCTTGTTCCTACTGTACCTTTTTAGGTTCAGAGTTTTTTTGTCTTGAACATTCCAGTCCTACTTTTACTCCCTCTGATTTGTTTGGAACTAAGTTCCCTTTCAGGAATACAACCATCTTGATTAACAAACACTTTGTTGTCAGATTGGTATAAGAGTAGTATTTCAACAAAATAACATTTATGTTATTTTTGGACAAATCCTTTTAAGAAACAATTTTCTTATATAATCCTTCAATCCTAATCACTATAAAAGACACATCAGGACAATTCCCATTCCATATCTCGTATGGTGTCTTTTGAACCAATTTGAAGACGGTACATTGTTTACTGTAAAGCATGTGCCCAAAAGAAATTAGAATATCAACTTGATTTTATTGATAATCTCACCTTGTATACCAAGGTGTGATTCCTTCTTATTGGTACACTCTCATGATAAACTATCATTGTGTTTCAGGTGGAGCTCATCATGATACATAATCATGATCTCCCAGAAGATCCTCAAACTCTTGGTTTAAAATATTTTAACATCGATCACATCGAAGTATCTTAATACTTTTACCAAGTTAGTTATGTACTTTATTCATAATCTCCTTGAACAATTCAAGAGATCCATATTTGTATTTCATTAAATATAAACTTCCATATCTACAGATAAAATTAGTAAATATATAATGAAGTACTTGAAAATACGTTTAGAATTTATTCTAAAAGGTCTTATGTAAATCATTATGTACTAGTAATAGAAAACTCTTTCTCCCACTACATCTAGTAAAGATTCTCATGTCATATTGCCCAGTAAATAAGAGTTGCATCTCTGTATTTGTTCAATAATCAAAAGAGTCTAGATAACCATCATATGGATTCTAGAAATGCATTTCTCATTTATGTGCTCTAGATGACAATGCTATAGGTATTCAATGTTTGAGTCATCAAGTCATTCAATATATGTGTCATACACATTTTTCTCTACAACTATCAAGTATAGTTTATAAGACATAGGGCATTGCCATGTAAGATCTCATCTTTTAAAATGAAACATCAATTTATCCTAATCCATACAATATATATGATGTTTCCATCAATGGCAAGAAACCCTTGCTCTGCACAGTTCTAGATTACTTCTCATTGGGTTATGAAGTAGAGATATCTATCTCTTTCTTCTTCCTTTATCCATTAAGTGAAAAGGACATTTTCCTTTTTCATTTATCCTTCTCCTTATCTTGAGTGTCAAAGACTTGGATTTTAGCTCATCCTCAGAACATTTCTTGGACTTTCTTTTACCCTAGGTCTCATTTCCACTTATCACTGTCACGGATTTGTCCTTCTTCATTCTGACTTTGGCATCAACATGCCAAGTAGTTTTGAAAGCATTTTTGCTAAGTTACTTAAGTAGTAACACTTGATAAACTGGTTTTATGATTCACACAATGATTTGTAGAATCATATTGATGCACTGTTTATTTTTCATTTTCATAGGCTATTTTGTATTGATATTTGTGCACTCTTTGGTCGTATCTCATATTAATTGCACATGATTTACTTTTATTATCCTGTGATACTAATCTGCATCAAATAAGCATAATTTCAATGTTTCTAAATGATTTAGTATTTTCCCAGAGCTTATGTTCGGATTTTATGCATTTTAGGTAAATGTATGCAGATCTACACAGCTCGGTACTATTGACTTTGGAGTCGGTGGTATTGACACATGCTCAGGTTGCAACAGAAAGAAATCAAGAAGACTCGATAGTACTAACATTCAAGTTGATACTACAGACGACGTTACAGTATTTTTGTCAAAGAATTTTGAAGCTACTCAGTACGATCGACATCCAGGTTGGTAGTACTAACAACTTGACAGGTGGCAATGCAATTAAAGGAATCAGTAGTACTGACATGTCAAAATCCAGAAGATTTGAAATCCAACGGCTGATGTTTTAACTCACCCTAAGTCATGCCTATGACTTTGGGGAGTTGTGACCATACCTAATTATCTTGTTTTTTTTCATTGTACGACAATCAGGAGCAAGAGGATGAGAGAGAAAAGAAGAAGGACACGTTCTGAATGATCTGGGCACTTCTAGTGGATAGAATTGTAGCTAGAAGGAAGGAAATCGGCATGTGTGCGAGAAGGGTTCGTTTGAACCATCTAATTCAAAGGTTCTTCATGTTTTTCTTTCTCTTTTGATGTCTTTGACTATGGAAACCATGCGGGGAAAATCCCCATGTTTCTTAGGACCTGGGATTAGTCCGGTTATGCATTGTATTTGATTCTTATGCATTTAATTCATAAATTTCTCTTAATTTTTGTATTTATTTCAATGTGAATGAATGAACTATCCATGATTGATCACCATAGGTAGTACTTGGACAATTAATTTCTTTGAAAAAGGAAACTTAATTATCAGAACTTCATAGAAATACATGTTCTATAAAACCCTTTAAGAAAGGTGGTTTAAAAATGTGAGGAGATTACCTAGAGAATTCAATAAGAACCAATCTAATAACACCATTGATTCGAGAGTGGGGTTAGTATTAGGTTAGGTAGTGAATTACACTGTGAGAGTGGGTAATTCTTGCTACAGGCTCTTAATCTAGATTTAGTAGAGTTTTTTATTAATGTATTGAGATTAAAGTGCAATGTTAACCGTGGTGAAACCAATATCCAAAGTAATTCGCTAAGACTAAGAACAAAAACCAATAATTTAGACTTATTTTCTTTTTTATATAACTAACCCAATCAATCAAGTTTCTTCAGCCTAAGTTGATTGCATTATAGTTAGTAATAGTTTTCTGTAGTCATGTTTCCCTATGGTCGACATCTGAGCCTCTTGACCTATATTACTATGATAGCGTATACTTGTGTTTTGAGCGTATAGAAATTACCTATCAAGTTTTTGGCATCGTTTCTGAGGAGACGGTAACTTCAGCACTATGAGTGTTGTAATTTCCCATTCTAGGCCAACCCTTTTATTTTCCTTTTATTATATAAAGCTGTATTTTAAATATTCTTATTGTTTTACCATTAGTATCGTGTTCTCACAACCATTTTTATTATTTTTATGTACTAGTGCATGGTGCATACCCGAACCCATGACTATGGAGAGTCATCCCCACTGGGCTTAGATCAAGTAGAGCTCCTATGCTGATGAGGGGAGTATCAAGGATTAGTGGATAGATTTAAACAAACTCCACCACCTATGCCTCCACTAGAAGAACCTGAGCCAGTAGAAATGGGTGACCAAGTAGAAGAACAGACGATCTGGGTAAGGATCAAGGCATCTTCTTCACCTTCTCAAAAATGGCCAATCAAGATACAAGTCATCAATTTTGGCAGCTACAAGATTGATCCAGGGTTGGTGTCATTAGTCAAATCACAGGCCTTTCATGGCCACAGCTCTAAAGATCTGATGGCGCATATCGGTAACTTTGTCAAAAGTTGTGATATGATCAAGATAAACAGGGTGCCAACGACTATCATATAACCTTACGATGAGTGCATTGAAACTTGAGAACAAATGATTGATGCTTTCTTCGAGCGGTACTTCCCACCCCAGAAGACAAATCATCCGGTCAAGAAAATATACAACTTTAGACAACAAGTTGATGAGTCATATTCTAAGGCATGAGAGAGGTTCTATAACATGTTGCAGAAGGTCCTCACCATGCCAACGATTTGTTAGGTCAAGCGAAGATTTTTTACTATGGTCTACACAAGGGCAAAAGTACCACTCCCGTTGCCATGAAGTCTCAAACAACATGTATAAGAATTAGACATGGGGGGATGAGAGAGATCACCATGCAACCCTTCAAAAGTGTCGGGAATTCTAAGGTTATTTCGGCACTAAATGAGAAGTTGGACTTGATAGCTAAAAACTTGTGTGTGAAAGATGGAAATTCTTCAGAAGGGGGAGATGAGGAGTGCAAGTTTGCACGATAGCAATAATAGTACAGGTACAACGACTTCTCTTGGAGGAAAGATCCTAAGTTCTCCTAGAAGGATCCTAATAATTTCCAACAAGACCCATCTCAAGCACAACAAAATAATCCACAATAGGTTGGTGGTCAAAAATAGGATAGGGGTCCCAGTAAAATTGACCGCATTGAAGAGATGCTTGGGAAGTTAGTAAATCAAAATGAAGTGCTTATCGTGTAGAATAAAAGAGAACTACAGAATCAAGGAGCATAGATCCATAATATAGAAACACATATTTATCAAATTACAGTGGATGTGGCTTCCTTGAAAAAGCCAGGATAGCAAGGGTTTCCAGAAAACACTAATGTACCTTTTGGAAATCAACATCTCAAGGAGGTTTTTACTTCGCAGTGGTATAAAATTGCTAAATGATACACCATCTGGTTTAAATGCAGGAGAGGCCACAGGTGCTATAGACAAGACAGTGAATGTAGATACAATGTAACCAGATACTATAGCAAAGGAAAAGACAAATGAGGAAGAGGTCGATGAGTCAGAGGAAATAAGAAAAAAGACAAATATCCCTCCTCATTAAATGAAATTGGTAAAGTCGGTACCCTTTCCAAACAGTCTGAAGAAATAAAGGTTGATCAACAATTTCAAAAAAATTTGGACAGCTTCAGAAAATTACGTGTCAATATCCCATTGATTGATGCAATTGAGCAGATCCCTTCCTATGGCAAATTTCTAAAGGATTTGATCTACTAGAATAGGAGTATAGATTATTTTGAGGTGGTAGTTTTAAAGGATCAAGTCAGTGCTTTTATTCTGGGTACATTGCCACCAAAAAGATATGATCTGGGTTGTTTCAATATATCTTGTTTTGTTGGGAAGATGAAATTTGGAGAGGCCTTATGTGACTCAGTGGCTAGAATCAATATCATGCCCTTGACCACCTTCAATAAGATAGGTCTACAGGAGTCCAGAAAGAGAAATATGACTATTCACCTTGAAGACAATTTAGTGGTAAGGCCTTATGGTATTTGCAAAGATGCTCTTGTCAATGTGGATAGGTTTGTATTTCCTACAAACTTTGTTGTTGTGGAGATGGATGATGGTCAAGGTAACAAGCTATTACTGGAGAGGCCATTCCAAGCCACAACTGATATGATTCTAGAAATGGGTAGAGGAAGGATGACATTGGGCAACAGAGATGAGTGATTCAAAATCTTGATGCATGAGTCTACACTGACTGCCAAACATAAAGCCCAGTGTCATATGCTCAGCAGGTCCAAGAAAATGTGTCATTATTTTTGGGAAATCCATTTCTAGAGATGAATCATGTGATGACGCAAGTCCACAAGGGCACGCTGGTGGTGGACATCTTGGACAACACAAAGGAAATATCTTTAATATAGTTGGTGCAACATCTTGATGATAAAGAAGAGGACTTTACCCATCATCAATTGAGAGGGCAGCCTCAACCACTCTTGTTAAAGCATATCCGCAGATGCCTTTAGAGGCATGTCTCATGAAGTTGGTAGATGATTATACCAGACACTATTCTTTGGAGGAGTGTGTCTTGCTTCTCAAAACCTTGCCTTGTTACTATACCAGACATTTTGAGGATCTAGGACCACTCCCACCACCACTGGTTCCTTCTTTGTCGATTCCCAAGATTTGGAGATAAAGCCATTGCCACCTCATTTGATGTACATTTTCTTGGTGGCGGAGGAGAAACTTCCAATCATAATCTCAGCTTCACTAAGCATTCGAGAAGAGGAGAAACTACTTGGGGTTTTCAAGAACCACCGTCCTGCATTCGGCTAGTCCGTGGTAGACATAAAGGGGATCTCCCTTAGTTTTTGTCAATACAAGATCATACTGGAGGAGGGAACCAAAGCCATAGTGCAACCTCAACATTGAGTCAACCCCATCATGATGGATGTAGTGAAGAAATAGGTAGTGAAGCTTTTATCTATAGGTATTATATATGCTATCTCTAATTCGATCTAGGTTATTCCAACCCAGGTGGTTCCTAAAAAGGGGGGGTATAACAGTCATACTAACTCCAATGATGATTTTATTTCCACTAGACTTATGATTGGGTGGCGTGTTTTTATTGACTATAGACGTTTGAATGTTTCCACATTAAAAGATCATTTTCTAATCCCTTTTATCAACCAAATTTTAGAGCGGCTCGCCAGTTGCTCTCATTTTTAATTTTGTGACAGTTATTCGGGATATAATTACATTTCCATCGAGCCACGGGATCAATAGAAGTCAACCTTCACTTGTCCTTATGGAACATTTGTGTATCATTGTATGTCGCTTGATCGTTGCAATTCACCGACCACATTCCAGCAATGCATGCTTGCCATTCTTTCTGATATGATAGAGTGATATCTAGAAGTGTTTATGGATGATTTTTTAGTGTAAGAGGAGTCCTTTGATGATTTCCTTGAAAATCTAGATAAAGTTTTGTAAAGTTGTGAGGACACTCACCTTGTTTTGAATCGGGAAAAGTGTCACTTGATGGTGAGTGAAGGAACTATCCTAGGACACAAGGTTTCCAATAGAGGAATGGAGGTTGACCTAGTCAAAATAGAGGTGATCTCCAAACTACCTCCACCATCATCAGTGAAGGGAGTAAGGAGCTTCTTAGGACACACCAGATTTTACCGTCGTTTTAACAAAGATTTTTCTAAGATTGCTAAACCTCTCTCTAAGTTATTGGAAAAGGATGTTGACTTTAAATTCAAAAAGTGATGTTTGAAATATTTCGAGGTGCTGAAGGAGAAGTTGGCCTCTGCACCCATTGTCAAGGATCCAGATTGGAGTCAAGCTTTTGATTTGATGTGTGATGCATCAGATTACACAGTAGGGGCTGTTCTAGGCCAACGTTGAGATAAAGTCCCCGTTGTCATCTATTATGCATCTAAAACTTTAAATGATTCCCAACTAAACTATTCAAAAATTGAAAAAGAATTGTTGGTGGGTTTCTTCTCTTTTGATAATTTCCATCAATATTTGATTGGGGCCAAGGTTGTGGTTTGGACAGATCAAGCAACTATCAAATACTTGCTGCAAAAAAAAGATGCCAAGCCCAAGTTGATTAGGTGGATCTTGTTGTTGTAGGAATTTGATATAGAAATCAAGGACAAAGTCGACACTAAGAATGTGGTGGTTGATCATCTTTATAGGCAAGAATGGGTGGATGAAAAATAAATTGGGTTCCCATTGTGGAAGAGTTCCCTAATGAGTATCTCTTTGCTATGAACCCATGGTTTGCAAACATTGTGAACTACTTGGAATGTGGAGAGTTTCTAAGAGATTAGGGATACCAAGAGAAGAGAAGATTCTTCCATTCCTTAAGTTACTATATATGGGATGACCCCATCTTGATTAGGTAGTGTCCGGATGGTATTCTGAGGAAGTGTGTGACGAATTGTGAATTTCATATTATTTTGGCTCATTGTCATTCTTTACCTACAGGAGGTCATCATGCTAGTTCTAGGACTTCGGTCAAAGTTTTAGAATGTGGTTTTTATTGGCTGACAATTTTAAAATATGCATACAATTATGTTCGTCGGTGTGATGAGTGTCAACGTGCAGGTAATATATCAAAACGACACAAAATTCCTCTGAATGTTTTTCAAAAAATAGAGGTGTTTGAGTTATGGGGCATAGACTTCATGGGCCCCTTTGTGTCTTAAAATTCTAATCTTTATATATTACTTGTTGTGGACTATGTATCTTAGTGGGTGGAAGAAATTACAACCTACACCAGTGATGCCCAGGTGGTATGTAGATTTGTGAAGGAACACATCTTTTGCAGGTTTGGGGTGTCTAGGTCGATGATTAGTGATGGTGGTTCTCACTTCACCAATAGAAAGTTTGAGGTACTTTTGAGTAAATATGGGTTGAAACATAAGGTAGGTACTCCATATCACCCCCAAACTCAAGGACATGTTCAATGTCTAATAGGGAGATCAAGAATATTTTGTAAAAGACAGTTTCAATCAATAGGAATAATTGGAGCATGTTGCTCAATGATGCTCTTTGGGCGTATATGATCACATATAAAACACATATAGGTACTACTCCTTTTAGGGTGGTTTATGGGAGAGCTTGTCGTCTACATGTAGAGCTAGAGCATAAGGCCAAAGGGGCTCTAAGGAAATTAAACTACAATTTGGACAATGCAGGAAAAAAGAGATTATTAGAGTTAAATGAAATAGATGAGCTTAGGTTTGACGCAGATGATAGCTCATGAATTTATAAGGATAGGACTAAGCAATTTCATGATTTCCATATTTTGCATAGGACATTCACTCTAGGAAAGAAGGTCCTTCTATTTATTTATAGTGGTAAGTTGAGGTCCAGATGGAGTTGACCCTTTGAGGTGTTTAAAGCTTTCCCCCATGGTGATGTGGAGATTAGCAATGGGGTTGAGCCATTTCTTGTCAGTGGCCAATATCTTAAGAATTACTTTGGGGGAGATGTGATTAGGAAGGAAGATGAGTTGAAGCTCAAAGAGCTTCTCTAAACTCATGGGCTTAGGATCATCGAGCCTATGACATAAAACAAGGGTAACCCAACCATCTTTTATGTTCTTTAGATTCCAATTCATAGTTTTGTAGCTCTAATTACTTAGTTTGATATAAAAAAGGTACCTTGATCCATTTGGTGTAGTGTGTGGGCTGAATATCAGTCGGTACTATCGACAAGGTTATAGGGAAAAGATGGTGTCGATACTACTGACAGCCAACTCGGTAGTATCTATGAGATCATTGGGAATTCATGTGAATTGAGAAAATCAATTTGGTACTACCGACTGCAATGCCAGTAGCATCGACTTTATATAGAGAACAGGGCCGAATAACTGATAAGCACTCGGTACTACTGACACATCATCCGTAGTACTGACGAAAAGTGTGTCCCTGGTTTGAGACACTAAGTTCCCGCTCAGAAACACCGATTAAATTTGAACAAGTTGGTACTACTAACACAAAGTTGGTACTACTGACACCTGACTTCACCAATCTTTGGGGAGAGCCAACAAGAGATCGAGATCAACTACATCTAATGATCAGTAATGCCAATTTGTGGGTATGTCAGTAATACCGACATCTAGTCAGGACTACCAACATGACGCGGGTAGTACTGATGCGGTGACAGAGAGGCAGACACAACTATAAAAAGGAAGGAGTGTGAATCATTTCTCATCACACCTTCTCAACTCCTATTCAAAGCAAGTGTTCGCAAGAATCTCCAAGCTTTCAGACTCTACACCAAGCTCTTCTTTCCTTAACCTCTTTCTTATTCTGGAGATGGCACCTAGGTGTCAGTCTTCTTCATCAGTGGGGGTTCCAAACATGGTTCCCAAACTAGGCTGAATAGCCCATCCCAATGTCGACATCAAGAAGATGTATGAGGACTTGCAAAAGCGGGAGATCCGTGTAGCACAATATGAAAATTTTTAGTTCATATCTTCCATTGGCTTTGATGGCATCATATGCATGGTCTGTGAGCATCAAGGGTTGGTGGGCAACCATCCCTTCTTTAAGGACTGGGTGACATACCCAGAACTTGTCTATGAGTTCATGGCATCCCTGGAGGTCTGCATTATCCCCGAGCATGGGGATGGATGCAGGGGTGGCATCATAAACTTCCATCTCTACAACACCGACTACACACTGACGCTGTAATAATTCAATACCATATAGGGATGGCCATCCGAAGGAGACCTTTACTACCCTGACAATTTGAACTTCGTGGTGGCATGGGAGTTATTGTTGGAGTTGTCAGAGGGCCAACACATCAGTTGGCATACAAACTTTGTCAACAACATCAAGAATCCATTTGCTCATATTCTCCATCTCCTCATCACCAACACCCTTTTTGTCAGATCCAGTCATAGACATGGGAAAACCCAGCTGGTTGACCTATACTTTTTGTACAAGCTATTGGAGCTAAGGAGAAGAACTTTGGACTTTGGCATCTTCTTTCTTCAGTAGATGATGGAAGTCAAGAGCTAGATGGTGAGGAAACATCCAATTCATTTTGGAGGGTTGATCACTCTGATTTCTCTCCATCTTAACCTCAACCTCTGCACTGCCAAACCACTGAAGGTTTCCCAAAAGCTTGATCTCAAGCACTTAAAGAAATCTAGTCTCTTCAATACACACTTTACTACTATATATGCATGTTGTACAGTGGGCGCACAATATAAGGAGACGGTGCTTCCAGATGTTATCTTCAACTTTCAAGGAATGCACCTCATGAGGTAGCCTATGGATAGTTCATTAGATGAAGAGGAAGAAGAGGCATCTGAAGTAGAAGACCAATAGTAAGAGAAAAATAAAGAAGAAGAGGAAAAGGAGGTGGAACCAACCATCCTAGTCACGAGAAGTCCGGTTCCACTCAAGTTTCCACGAAATTATGTTGCCTCCACTTCTTCTGCCCCACTACCATCACATGAGGAGGACCCATACTCTATGGAGAGGATGTAAGGGATGCTACAAGAGATATAACAAGGCCAACAACAAGAACCAGAAAGACTAGAAGGCATCCACAACGTGTAGGGATGGTTGTACCACAATCAGCAGGCAATATTCGAGAATGAGTAACTTCTCTTGGCCAACCAAGAGAACATGCACATGCATCTGTAGAGGATGGAGGGATACCAGAAGTCATTCTTTGACCACTATTGGAACTAGGTGTACTTTGGTGGATATCCACAACCCCCACCACCAGTGCAGCAGATGTCATGTTTCTAGCAGACGTTTCCCTCCTTTGTTCCCACCATGCCATATCCTCCACCACCACCCATGTGATCCGGTACCATTGTTCAGCCTCTTAGGTTCAATTTTGACTATGTGGACATAGTCGAATTCAAGTTTAGGGGGATAGTTGGAATAGTTTATATCCTTAGTTTTATATTCACTACAATTTATTTGTTTTTTAGTTTTATATTTTAAAAAATGGTAGGATTCACATCTCTCTAGTGTAAAAGTAGAATTTAAATTCATGGTCCATGTCAATATCTCTTGTTCTTGTTATGTGCAATGAAATGAAAAAATATTAAAAATTAAAAGTTAAAAAATGTGTTGGCTTAGTTGTAAAATTCATGAGTTGCACTACTTAGAGGAAGTGCATGGGCAAGTCATCTTAAGGACACTTAATATGAATGGACATCTTAATTATTAATTAAATGTGGATGAAGATGGGATTTGAGCTTGAATTGATCAAACAGTTAAGGGGACCTTAAATTGGAATTTAAGAAAGAAATCCAAGGTTACCCTATTCACAGGTCATTAGAGAGGGACATATTATATTTTCATGAAAGGCTTTGTCTCTTATTTATGTGATTCCACCCATCCTCCATTCATTATTGAATCACCACCTTAACATGAACAATTACTCCAATTATTTCCTCTAGTTGCATTGCATGGCATAATAAGTGACATGATAGTTTGTTTGCTTTTATTGCATTCTAAAAACACACATGTATACATCAACAATTTGTGTGCATATCATTTTAATTGCATAGGTAATTTCATGTTTATTGCCTACATTCCATAACATTCATTTCTTTATCATGTGGATACCAGTCTTTGTAGAAATCTGAGTGCAGGGATATACATCCTTACTCGTAGAAGGAAAAAGAAAAATAATGAATGATATGTAGTAAATCCCAATCATAACATCAATCATGCAAGAGTCATGGGATAATAAATGAAACAAATGGAGAGAAAAAAGTTTGTTAATGTTTCAAAGTTAAGAGGGGGAAAGGATTCCCTTAACTTGATGGAAACAACCACATGATGTATTCTTTTTCTTTCTTTCTTTATTCTCAATTATTTGATGAGATTTTCGTACATGCATCATACCACCAATAAGAAGTAGGCATTAGGATTCGTGCATTTCTCATTTTCACTCATATAGGTTCATCAAGTTTTATTTTTACAAAAATGATTTGGATGTACTTGTGATTCTTCAATAGCCACCCATTTCATGCCATCCATTGCTCTTATTGGTAGGCCACCGATTTGATTATTCTCCTCATTAATTTTTATATGGAGAACTACTTCCAAGTAGATTGGTAGTTAGGAAAGAGCAATGTAGAATAGGGAATCACATAATGCACTAAGAAAATGCCTGATTGAGTATGATGTTAACTGCTCTCTTGATAGTGTTCATTGATCTAAGTGTGGATATCTTTTATGAATCTTTTTTGTCACTATGGAGAAATTAACTGTTCAGTGATTAATGAAAGCTGGTTTGGGACCACAAAGTGGGGATAGTTGAGAAATGATATTCATATTATTCCTTCCTTTGGCTTACTTGTCTCAAATAGATCCAAGAGTGTGTTGCTCAAGGACGAGCAACATTTAAACTTAGGGGAGTTTGATGCACTTCTTATGTGTTGTTTTCACAGGCTATTTTGTGTTGATTTTTTTGTACTTTTTGGTCAAATCTCATATTGATTGTGCATGATTTACTTTTATTATCCTGTGATATTAATCTTCATCAAATAAGCATAATTTCAATGTTTCTGAATGATTTAGTATTTTCCCAAAGCTTATGTTCGGATATTATGCATTTTAGGTAAATGTATGAGGATCTACACAACTCAGTACTACCAACTTTGGAGTTGATGGTATCGACACATGCTCATGTTGCAATAGAAAGAAATTGAGAAGACTCTATAGTACCGATGTTCAAGTCGATACTATTAATGACGTTACAGTGTTTTTGTCAAAAAAATATGAAGCAACTCGGTACTATCGACAGCTATGTCAGTTGTACTGACAACTTGACAGGTGGCTACAAAATTAAAGGAGTCGGTAGTACCGACGCCCTGTCAGTAGTACCAAAATGTTGGAATCAGGAAGATCTAAATGCTTTATTTAATCCAACGACTGAGGATTTAACTCACCCTAAGTCATGCCTATGACTTAGGGGAGTTGCGGCCAAACCTAATTATCTTGTCTTTTTCCATTGCATGACAACTGGGAGCTAGAAGAGGACAGAGCGAAGAAGAATGACGTGTTCCAAACAATCAGGGAACTTCTAGTGGATGGAACTACATCCGGAAGGTAGCAAATTGGCACGTGCGCGAGAAGGGATCGTTTGAACTGTCTACTTTAGGGGTTCTTCATGTTCTCCATGTTTTATCTTTCTCTTTTAATGTCTTTGACTATGGATACATGAGGGGCTAATCCCTACGTTCCATAGGACCCGGGAGTAGCCTAATTATGCATTGTATTTGTCTCTTATGCATTAATTCATCAATTTCTCTTAATTTCTGGATTTATTTCTATGTGAATGAATGAAGTATCCATACTTGATCACCATAGGTAGTACTTTGATTATTAATTGCTTTGAAAAAGGAAAATTAATGGTCCAAAGTTCATAGATATACATCT